>CM047937.1:21577734-22777734 GCA_026230145.1 Diorhabda elongata | reverse complement strand
ATATATATATATATATATATATATATATATATATATATGAATTGTAACGAAGAATAAGAAGCCAGCTATATTATGAGCGGTTACTTATTGGGAACGTGGCAACGAAACACCAAAGTGGACTAACTTTAATATATTTTCCGAGCTTTCGTATACTTGTATTCTTCGTCTGGGACTGAAATTATGGTCAAATACAAAATATATTTATACAAGCATTAGTACTATTCAAAATCACCGAAAATCTTAATTAATTCTTGTAAGTAAAATTTTATTATTGTTATACATTTATACATATTTCGTATATATATATATGTATATATATATATATATATATATATATTACTTGTATTGACACAATTTGCAAAATTATATTAATTAATAGATCACCTAGAGCAGGGGTGTCCAACTTGCAAGGCACCAAGGGCCAAAACTAAAACCTTTGATGTGGTTGCGGGCCATGTAATAATTTTGTTAAAGTAATAACAAAATAATGTAAGGTATAAAAATAATTAAAACAAAAAAAGATTATTATATCTTTTATTGCTCATCGAGTACATTTTTGTAAATGAATGGAAAATTTATAATATTTTTTTTGAGAGCTAAGAGAAACATTGCAATAATAATAAAAGTTATATCTGATGTGAAGACTGTGGTCGATCGGCTTCATCCACCAATGAGGAAATGTCAACCTCCAGTTCAGTTGTAGACAGTCTCATGAGATGACGTAAGGAAGAATCGGTGAGGTTGCTTCTGTTGTGGTTTTTAATGTACTTCATGGAGGAAAAGGCACTTTCACGTTTATATGTGCTTCCGAACATTGATGTAATCTTCAGTCCAAAATCTCTCAGATTTGGAAATTTCTCTTTAGACGGTAATTTGAAGAATTCAGGTCCCCTTTCTTGTCTGGTGATTAGAAACATGTCAGCTTGAATGTCACATAACTCAATTTGTAAGTCGGGTGGTTGATCTTCAATGATTGCTCCAAAAAGATTATTATAAAGCAGTAAACTGCTTTTAAGACTTTCGATTTCTTCAAATCTTATATTGAATTCATCAATAACTTGTTGAATTTGTGAACTGTAGCATGAAAACTCAATATTTTCCTCACTATTGAATTCATCTGCTAGTTGCAGACAGTTAGGGAAGTATGTCAGTTTGTTCTTTTCCAAAGCATTTTTAAACACGCTCAGCTTATTCCGAAATCCGTTTATTTTTCCGATTAAATTTGAAACCGTCTGGTTTCTTCCTTGAAGACTCAAGTATAATCTGTTAAGATGATTAGTCAGATCTGTTAAAAAAGCTAACTCTCTTAAGAATTCTGGATCCTTAAGCTTTCTTTCCAGTTCAGTTGTGACCGATGAAACGTATTCATTGAGGAATGCGGGGATTTCCTTCCTTATGGCAAAAAACCGTTCCATGCACTTTCCACACGCACGTTCCAGCCACCTTACATGGTTGTACATTAGCAAGTCTCCATACTCTATTTCCACTAAAAACTGCCTAAGTTGCCTGTGTAGAAGGAATCGATTTCCACCTCTAATCTTATTTATAATCTTACTCACGCTTTGAAAAACTTGATTTTGCTTGACTGATTTTCCACATAAAGCTCCCTGATGTATAATACAATGGTTTGCAGGACAAGTAACACCATTCTCTCGAAGCAGACCCACTAATCTAGTTTTTTCACCCTTTCATTGATGGGGCCCCGTCTGTTGCTATGGCTGAACATTTATCGAAACCTCCAATTCTATCAACTCTTTCTTCACAGCCTCATAGATGTCTTTTCCTTTAGTCGTTCCATAAAGAGGGCAGATATGAAATAACTCCTCTTTACCGGTAAAATCGTCAAAAGTAGGAGCTGACTAACATCTGATTGATCAGTGCTTTCATCCAGACAAAGTGCGAAATATGAACTTTTTTTAACTAGTCTAAGCATAGACTTTTCTACTTGCTCACCCATAGCAACTATCCTTCTTTGTATGGTTTGATGTGAAAGTGGCACTGATTGAAATTTCTCCGCCATTTTATAATCTTCAAAAGCTTTGGTCATTTCAAAGGCACACTTTTTAATTAAATTGCCATCAGTAAAAGGTTTTTTTGCCTTTGCTAGCTCAAGCGGCATTTTCATGTTGTAGCATGCTAGAGCATTGTCGCATCGGTGCAGATACATTTTTTGGTGAAACGAAGGTTCAATTAATGGAACTTATATATATATATATATATATATATATATATATATATATATATATATATATATAGAAAATAGACTAAGGGGTCATCAATAAGATGAAAAAAATAGAACTGCATTAACAAACGATGAAATATCTGAAAAACAAATTCATTTATAAAGATTCAAAAATTCTTGAAACATAGTCTAATACTCGAAAAGAGAATTTTTAAAAATGGTTTACATTCATAAGAACGAAAAAGCTATAAATGATAAAAAACACCTAAAATTAGATTGATTTAATTTTCATATTCATGATAAAGGTGATCTATTGATCAATATAAATACGCAAAATGTCAGTGTCAATATCATATTTTGATAAAGACTTTCTTTCAAAAAATTATAAAAAAATAATTTTGAAACAGAAGAGACGTAAAATCAAGAATATTTAGAATATATATATATATATATATATATATATATATATATATATATATATATATGAATTGTGAATTCTAAAGAAGTCTTTGCCAGCTATATTATGAGTAGTTTTTTATTGGAAACGTGGCAAGGAAACACCAAAGTGGACTAACTTCTTAATATTTTCCGAGCATTCGAATACTTATGTATTCAATTTGCTACGTTCCCAATAAAAAACTACTATATATATGAAATGATTGATTAATATTAATATTAATATTGTGTTATAATATTACTTGCATTGACGATTTTCAAAATTATATTGATTAATAGATCACCCACAACATGAATACAAAATAAAAATCTGTTTTTGTAACCACAATATTTTTTTTTCCTTTTTTTTTCAGTTGTTATTTCTCAAAATTAATTAAAAGCTATTAATTTTTGTAGTTGCATTCAAATTTATAAAATAGAACTATAGATTTTACTTGAATTGTTAACATTGACAGCTTTCTCGTTTCTTTGAATAGTTTCTAAAAACTCTCTTTTTCTTGAATTTGATTCCATCTCCAGAATTATATTGTAAAAGCAATTTTACTTTTTTTACCGTATTGATGGCCTTTTAATTTGTTTTCTAAATACTAAGAAGTCTGTCCTATGTAAACAGCATCACAGTCATTACAAGGCACTTGATATATAATATTACTTCTTTCGTTTTTGGATGTTTTTGATTTTAGTTTGGTTAAATATTTTGATAATGTGTCCTGTCTTTTATGACTTATATTGATTTATTTATTCCGTATTTAGATAGTTGGTGCGAGCATCTTCGTACATATGGAAAGGAAAAGTGTTTAACGTTTTGATGCTTTGTGTTTGTTTTGTTTCTTATTTGATTGTAGTATTTATTTATTCTTTTTTTGAATACATTATTTCTCATTTCTTCAGGATTGTTATTTTCTTTTTTAATGGCTAAGCTTCTAAATTAAGGATTTGATGGTTGGATAGCTCTATCAGCTCAACTTATCATCACTGATTTTTTTGTAACATAGAATGAGAAAATTTAATTTAATTTTTGAAAAATAACAACTGAAAAAATATTTTGCTTAAAATTGATTTCTATTTTGATATTCATATCAATCAATATAATTTTCCAAGTTTTCAATGTGTATATATATTAAGGTATGAATATTTTGTGTGGACTGTAAACACTTTATTATTTGAGGCAGCCATGATGGCGACTCATTCGCTCGCGTTTTACAATGTCACCGAACGTACGCTTTGACATACCGACCGCCGTAAAAGGACATTTCAATAAAAAAATAAACATAAAATAAAAATTCAGAAAAACTATCAATTTTCAAAACGATACAAATAAAATCTTGACATATAAACAAAAATATATATAACTTGCTCAATTGAATTGCATTTTTGAAGACCTTAGCCATATTAATGCTTTGTTTAAAATGATGACTGTTAATAAGGGAAGCACACATATACGATTAATTGCTCGTTTCATTTTGCCTGGTCGCACTTTTATAGTTATTACTCTAAAAATGTTATCACTACCACGATAAAGTTCTATGACACGTCCTAACTCCCATTGAAGAACTGGTGCATTATCGTCCTTTATAAGGACCAACAATCTTATCTTTACGATTTCTTCACAGAGCCCTGTTTGGAGCTTCCCTAAATATTATATCTGATACTTCTTCCAATAGTGTTGGAAATGATTGTGCGCCCAATTAAAAAATGAGCTGCTGTTAGTGCTGAATAATCTCCAGGATCCTTTGTCAATGGACACAAAGGCCGAGAATTCAAAATATCCCAGGGGTGGCCAATCTCTTAGTTTCGTGGTCTACTCCACATAAAAAATCGAAGGCGGTCTACCAATGGCAGAGCTAAATCAAGTAACGGACATGTTTATATACATATTTATTTTCGGTAACAAGAAAAAATGGTAGATTATCTAATTTTTTAAAAAAATTTTACAGACAAAAATAATTCACAGTATTTATATATCAAAAGGTGACCATCCCATTCACTTCGTTTAGTTGAAATAGCTAAATCATTAATTATCCTAAATTTGTCCAATATATCTTTGTTATTGCATAGCCATTTGCAGAGCTGAAAACCCGATTTGTTTGAAATATTTTTTTAAATCTACAAAAGTTTTTCCTCCGTATCTGCGCCTGGGCATCCATATAGCAGTCTTATTTTATTATTTTAGTAATGAACGAATTACCCTTATTTGTTCAGCTGTATCAATAAACATTTTACACCAGAATATTTCTTGATAATTCCTATCATTTTCAGGAATGAGGATTTGACGTTACATTTCATTTAAATCCCCCTGTCATTTTTAAATCAATATTCTTACTCAATAATTTTTCTAGTAAGTAAAAGCGTTACAAAGCTATGTGGTATTTTAACAATATATCTGCCGCTCTCATTTTCACTTTTTGTTTATTCAAAAAAATATTCTTATGTGAATGAATTGTTATATTCCCTGCAGTTCTCCATCCTAATAATTTTGAAGAATTGAAAATTTATTCCTTTTATTCCAAAGAGCCTTTTGGCCTGTCTTAGAATGGACCAAAATATTTCAAATTTTAGCAAAATATCAATTTCTTGTGATACTTTAAACTTAAGATCAACCATTTCGATAGAAACAGGAATTTTTAATTTATCTTTATTAAATGTAAACAAGGGTAGATTATCAGTGATTATATTAACAACTAGATAATTAATTTCTCTTTGAAAAATATTTTAACATTTGCAACATTCAGGTCGTTTACATTAGCTAAATTTTGTTCTATACCTTTTAACTGTATGTTTTATACTTTTTAATGACAATTTCAATTTTCTAGATAGATTTTCTGTGATGAAATTGCTTGTGACCCACTATCTAATAGAGTACTACATTTTAAATACTCATTATGCACCTTTATTTGAACGATTACCATTGAAAACAAAACTTGTGAACAACTATACGGAGTGACAATCTCGCTCATTCTAGAATGCGCTTCAATCGTTTCTACGTTATACATTATTTGGTGAAACGAAGATAGATAAAAATTTGACGTTTCGATCTGTTGCGGTCTTTTTTGACATTGACAATTTGCGAATTTATCTTAATTAATAGATCACCCATATCATGAATATCAAAATAGAAAACTATTTTAACATAAAAAATTAATTTTTTCTTAGTATTTACATCTCAAAAATAAGTAGCACCTATCTGTCAAATTATTCGTAATTGTATTAAAATTTACGAAATAGAGTTATAAATTTTTTATCGTCGATAGCTTTCTCGTTTTTATGAACCATTTCTAAAAATTATCTCTTCCGAATTTTTGAATCTTTGTAATTGAATTTATGTTTTTTTTTGTTGATATTTCATGGTTCGTTAATGCAGTTTTATTTTATTTCATCGTATTGATGACCGTTTAGTCTATTTTCTGAATACTGAGATGTCTGTCCTATGTAGACAGCATGACAATCATGAAAAGGTAATATGTTTTAATTTTTTGTTGATATTCATGATGTAGGTGATCTATTGAATAATATAAACAAGCAAATTATTAGTTGATAAAGACTGCAACAGGTCCAAACGTCAAATTGTCATGTGGCTTTAAAAAAAAAACAATTTTAAATCAGAAGAGACCTTAAATCGAAAGACTATTTAGAAATATATATAATGCTTGAGTCGCAAAACACGTAACTCCTTTATTTTCTTATATCAACATTTTGATACCATTAGATAAATAATTTTTTAACGCATCTAACAGAACAACTCGTGATGATCCAGAAAAATTCGAGATAATTTAAAAATCTGAATAGGAAACATGGAAACCGCCATCAAAATATTATAAAGACTTAAAGAAAAGTCGAAACGTCAAAATTTATCTTTCTTTTAAAAACTATGAAAAAAAACTAATCTAAGAAATAAGAAATTGAAGAAATTTATGTATCTAAATGTTAGGTTTCTTCTGTTTCAAAATTAGATTTTTTTTAATAATTTTTTAAAGAGAATATTGACGTTTTGACTAATTTTAAACCTTTATCATATTTATCAATTTGAATATTGAATTTAAAAATTTACAAAGAATTAATACAATTCAAAACCGTCGAAAATCTGAATAAACTATTTCCCAGACGTTGAATATATAAGTATTCGAATGTTCGGAAAATATGTTTCATTATTGCCACGTTCCCAATAAGAATATATATATATATATATATATATATATATATATATATATATATATATATATATATATATATATATATGGTGTATGTGTGTAAATGTAAATTAAATAAATTTTAACGGAGCTTTATTTTATAGGGAACTAAAAAATTTTTATCTACAGATATATTTAAAGTAACTGACTCAGATAATTCACCTGGGCAATTGATTTACACTATATTGAAGTGTGGAGATGGCTATTTTGAAAATGCAAATCAGCCTAGTGCTAAAATAAATTCTTTTACTCAAGATGAAGTAAATGGAGGACTGATTCTTTATTATGACAAAAGTTCAAACAAAAATACATCTTACATAACTATGCAAGTGTCTGATGGAGTTGAAACAAGCCCAGTATATCGTTTGAGAGTAGCTATTTCCCCCCAATATTGGAGAATGGAAAGAAATACTGGTTTGATATTATTACATCAAAGTTCAGCAATTATAACCCCATACAACTTGAGTTTCACATCAAATGTTGCTATACCAGATTATCTTATATATTTTAGTATTGTGAAAAAGCCCACTTATGGTGTCATAGAAATAGAAAAGACTGGAAACTCTTGGGAAAACTCCGATTCTTTCACTGGAAGCGATTTAAAGCAGCACAGGGTACGTTACAGACATATATCAGCAAAACCGGATTTTGATGAATTTCAAGTAAGTACTAAAATTTGAAGTTATACATATATTGACTTCATTTACTTAGAATTAGATTTAATTTGTAATGTTATCTACCCATAATTTTGTGCTCAAATAGCTCTTACCAAAATAGTAATTATACTCTCTCGACTGCACTTCTTAATTGTTTTATTCAACGAAAAGTACTTATTGATCAGAAATGCTAAGAGAAAGGTTACATTCAAATAGAGTGTGACGCCGTCCACTCATTTATAGAGTGTGAGTTTAAGAAGAGGATCACCAAGTTACTATGTAAAATTAAAGAAAGGACCTCGAATTACCATTTCCATTAGAGGCTGTATACGTAACCTACGACTTTTTTGGATTATGGAGATGAAAAAACTGATATACAACAATAAGACTAGACAATAAGAAACGTAAGTGATCCAACTGTGACTGACTTGCCTCAAGATATAATTTTGAGCAAAAAGTTGATGAATACGAAATAGATTTTTACGATGACTTCTCGTATGACCTCCTAAATATTTAATCTTGAAGTGCAAGGTGCTTCCTCAATGCAGACTGAAAAAAAAGTTTGAGCATATTCAATGGATTAAATCGAATAATTGATATAGCTTTTATGACAATTTGCTGCTCTAAGAATGATCCTATGAAGAATAGCGAAGTTATGTTGCTAAAAAATTGATGTTGCACTTGAGTTATGCTTATTATAATATCCCGTATCATAACATATTTTTAAATTCGTATATATTCCAATAAATCGTCTTAATTGGATATAAAAAAATATCTAGCAAAAAATTGTATCTATTAATTAATGGTCAAATTGTGACATAAAAAGAAGTGTTGTGATCTTCTAATATACTGATATAAAATGCTGATACATACAGTTGTGGGTTATAATGAAACATTTTTTTTCAGTTTATTACGATGGACAAAACAATACTCTATACATTTCGTATAATATTTACAAGATGCACATTACAAAAATTGAAGCTAAAAAATATGCATTTAAAAGAAGAGTGGGAAACAAGGATATCGATAAATGATTTTGCGTTTGAAACAAAACCACCGAAACCCCCAACATCGATACAGTATGTTTTAGTTGAACCTCCACGATATGGTTATTTGTTTTCTGCAGAGTCAAAGTACAAACTAAAATCTTGTGATACATTCACTCAAGAAGATATAATTTCTCATAATGTTCGATATAAATTGTATCAAAAACCTTATTCTCAAGTAGAAGATGCTTTCGTCTTCATTGTTTTATCACCTGGTTGTAATAATGTTACTTCAAATTTGACAATAACATATATTCCGTCAAAAGATGACCAAACCAAAGTGACTGTCCAAATGAAACCTTTGCAAGTTGAGGAAGGATCTTCAATACTAATAGATCAATCACATTTATCTTTTCAAGCTCAATTTTTATCAAATGTAACTTTTAACATTACAGAGAATCCGAGGCATGGTTTTTTACAGAAAACAGTAAACGATTTTAAAGCAAACTATACAAAATACTTCACATCTGAGGATATAAAAGACAATATGATATCTTACATCCATGACAACTCGGAAACTAAAACTGAT
The DNA here is from genome assembly GCA_026230145.1 of Diorhabda elongata. Classification (NCBI taxonomy): domain Eukaryota; kingdom Metazoa; phylum Arthropoda; class Insecta; order Coleoptera; family Chrysomelidae; genus Diorhabda; species Diorhabda elongata. The sequence goes on along the minus strand of CM047937.1, from coordinate 22,768,678 downwards.
TCCTTTACATTTATGGCATTATCTCTAAGTGATGAAGTATTTCAATACGTGGGAAATTTATCAATAAAAGTTATATTGAAAAACGACAACAGTCCTGTGAGACTCATTGATAAAGTTTTTCACGTTGTTGTTGGGGGAGAAAAATTATTCACAGGAAAGGATTTAAAATATGTTGATTCCGATTTAGATACACCCCCTTCTGCAATTGTTTACACTTGCAGAGATTTTTCAAATGGATATTTTTATAACACAGCTAATTCAAATATTAAGATAACAGAATTTACACAAGATGACTTGGATAATAACAGAATTACATTCAAACATAAGGGTCCTGAGTTCGGCAAAGTAAGACTTTGGGTGACAGATGGTCAGTTTCACGTCAATGGGATTTTAGAAATCCAAGCTTCAGCTCCATTTATCCATGTTAGCATGAAAAAAAAAATAATTGTGGAACAAGGAAGAATAGTGACTATTACTAGTGATCATCTATCATATTCAACAAATCTTTATGCTTATGATAAAGATGTCTTCTATGAAATTGTTAACAAACCCATTTTTGGAAAAATTGTTTTATCCAAAACACTAAAGGTAAGTTATATTCTTCACCATCTTAAAAATTAGGTATACGCTACTTCATATTAATTTTTAATGCATCTCTATACTCTTTCGAATAACTATGTATTCATCATCGGAAAATTAATTAATCGAGGAATCGCGGCGTTACAACTTTGGAGATTCAGAAAACAACTGTCAAAATGACAACTTCATATTCACGTTCGTTGTCACTTTGAAAAATGTTTTTCCGATCCAATAAATTCAAGACTTTATAACAAAAATCTATAATTTCGAGGATTATTGGTTCCAGAATTCATTGTTTTCTTATAATCACGTACCACACAGATCAATTTGATGTAACAGATGAAAAATTCGATTCAAAAAAAGAACAGCATCTTATAATCCATTCTATTTTCAGTAAGATTGAAGATAGAACATCAACTAATAAATTGGTTAACATAGTTTATGAATTACTTTGCTTAAATTGTGACAAACAATACATTGTTCAATCTGAAATGGTGTTTCCCAAAGTGGTAGATTTGACAGGGATCTATATAAATTTTCTTCTTTAGAACTCATTTTCATATTGTTTGATGCATTTCGAAAATATGGTAGAAATATATCAGCAGGGTGTCTCCTGAAACCAGTAATATTTCAAAGAAAACAAGTTTGGAACGGATCTAAAAGAATACTTCACCAATCGGATTGTTCTCACAAAAGTGGAAGCAAATTATACCCTGACAGACGCTCGCGTGCCGAACGCGTTTTTTGTGAATGCCATTCTATGGATTACCTGCCAAAGTATTAACAGAAAATATTTACAAAAAACGCCTATTCTTAGAAACAACATATATTGCACAAGATGATCAGCGATTTCATAAAAAAACTGATTCAAATTACCTCGGTTTAATCTATGAATATCTTTTAGATTTCGAAAAATCAAATTCTATAAAAATTCAACGACATTCGTAACGACATAACCTATATAATATTTATTCATCTTGGGGAACTAAAATTATGAGTATGGAGTATAAAAACATGAGCATAGTACCTATATATAAACAAATTGAAAAAAGAAATGACATTGATTTTTTTTTCTAAATTTGGCAGATATGTATATTATACACTAATGTTTTCAAATCAGTTTTCTGCACCTAGTTATTTTCTGTTGTTAATACTTTGGCAGCTCTATAATCCATAGAATGGCCCTCGTAAAATAAGAGTTCAGGGTATAATTTGCTGTGAATTTTGAGAGATTTAATCCCATTGGTGAGTGATCTTTTAGATTGACCAACCTAACCTAACCTAACCTAACCTACTTCAAGTTAGACCAATTGTGGCATAAATAAACATTCCAATTGAACCTCTCACTTTTTAGTTGAATGAAATATTGATAAAAATGTATAACTATAACAATTAGGAATACATTGACAAAACTTCTAAAGACATTTTTTGTCTAACGGCTCTTCGAAAAAAAGGGTTATATAAGTAAAAACTGCAAACTCTGTTAAAATTGGTTACATTTTTAATAATATATATTTTTCTTACAATAATAAAATTTATCATAAACACCAATATATTCTGTACTAGCAAATTATGTAATGGATTATATTTTGCTTTTTTATATTTGTTTTACCAATCTTCATTGAAATGTTCATTGTTGACATAATTTTATTGATTCCATATGATATAATTAATATTTAAAATTATTCAAAATAAACTAATTTAAATCAGAAGAGACCTAAAATCAAGAACATTTAGATCAAAAGGTTTAAGAAATTAAGGAAATTTACATATATATATATATATATATATATATATATATATATATATATATATTGTAACAAAGTCTTTGTCAGTTATATTATTAGCGGTTTTTTATTGGGAACGTGGCAATAAAACACCAAACTTTTTAAATCGTTTTAATGACATAATATAAAATTAAACGTCTCACGTGTCAACTTGAATATTGATTTTTGAATCACATGAATTTAATAATTTTTTAAAGTAAACATTTCATCATTTTTAATATTGTTTTACTTTTGTATGTATTTTTATATTGTACTTTGACCATAATTTCAGTCCCCGATGGTGAATACATAAGTATTAGAAATCTTGGAATATACAGTGCTTTTCAGATAAAAGTATCCACCTTTAATAACTTTTGTAATACTGGTATTTAGAAAAAATCCAAAAACACGTCAATTTATGTTGGAAGGGGCAAGCATTATGGCTTATTTAAACTTACTGGAAAAGCCATCCCCTCACCCCTAGCAGCATCCTCTTTATTTTTTTAAATTACTTTTCATATTTTTTATGTAAAATTTGGATACTCCTCTTTGAGCTGATTTCAAAAATGTATAATACTTGTAGGTTAAAGTGGTTAGTTTATGAGATAAACAATTTTTCTTTTAAGAGCACAAATTTTACTTATTATTTACTTTCACCTTATTTGCCTGTACTAAAATGGGTTGTACAACAGTTCAAACTCTCTAATCTTTTTAACTGTGCTATTTATTATGAAGTTACAATAAGTGTTCAAAATGAGTACCATTCACTTCCATACAATGGTATAATCTATTTTGAAATGCCTCTCTGACATACGGCTGGATTTAATTGTCGACATTCATTTTCTATCCTCTCTAAGTCTAGGGGTGTTAAATCCGGTGACCTAGGTGGCCACTCCATCATCTGCCCCCTTCTACCTATCCAACGAGCGGGGAATGTTTCGTTTAAAAATTGTCGGACAGGCATGGCATAGTGTGGGGGAGCTCCGTCTTGTTGAAATACCAGTAAATCTTCGGAAAGGTTATCATCATTTTCTATTATTGTTGTAATACGTGGGTCAACCCCTTCCCTGAGTAACTCAAGATATGATTCACCATTTAAATTTCCGTTGATGAAGAAAGGTCCGACAATGTGGTCACCTAGGATACCACACCAAACGTTTAACTTTTGGGGATGTTGTGTATGGTATTCACGCATAATATGTGGATCACTTTCAGCCCAATATCTACAATTATGACCTACTTACTAAGCCATTTAATGACAATGAGCATTCATCAGAAAAGCAAATATTGTTTAACAATTATGGATTGTTATTGATAATTTGCGTCATTGATTCGCAAAACTCTAGACGACGATCAAAATCATCTTCATTCAACTCGTGCACCAACTTAACTTTGTATGGGTGGTACTTGAATTTATGTAGAACTCGGAAAACTGTAGAAGATGAAACACCGATCGCTCTACTTATTGTTGACAACGATTGGGGTTGTTGAGCCTCTAAGCTGACTTGCCCTAAAATTGCCACTTGGATTGCTTCGTTATTTACGAGTCCCTCTCGCTTATGCACTTTATTGCAAACAGACCTTGTTGTGGTAAATTTCTCCATCAGTTGAATTACATACTTATGAGTTGCATGTCTTCCGTCATGTAATTCGTTAAATATTCTAGCAGCAGCTCTTGCACAATTATTATTTTGGTAGTATAAACCTACAATTCCAATTCTTTCTTGCAAAGAGTAAACCATTTCAGAGAAACAAAATAAATAATGTATCAAATTACACTATCAATAGTGACTACAAATTTTAGTTGACAATGTCAAACTTTAATAAAAAGTAGAGTTTTTTGTTGTTTGGATTTTTTCAAGTAGAATAAATAGCACAGTTAAAAAGATTAAAGAGTTTGAACTGTTGTACAACCCATTTTAGTACAGGCAAATAAGGTGAAAGTAAATAATAAGTAAAATTTGTGCTCTTAAAAGAAAAATTGTTTATCTCATAAACTAACCACTTTAACCTACAAGTATTATACATTTTTGAAATCAGCTCAAAGAGGAGTATCCAAATTTTACATAAAAAATATGAAAAGTAATTTAAGAAAATAAAGGAGATGCTGCTAGGGGTGGGGGATGGCTTTTCCAGTAAGTTTAAATAAGCCATAATGCTTGCCCCTTCCAACATAAATTGACATGTTTTTGGATTTTTTCTAAATACCAGTATTACAAAAGTTATTAAAGGTGGATACTTTTATCTGAAAAGCACTGTATATTAAGTACACTTTGGTTTTGGATTTGCTACAATTCCACTCCTAAGGCTATATGTTCGAAAAGGTTTCCACCGTCACGATTGAAAGCTGAAAAAAAATGGATAAAAATGATTGAAATAGAAATAAATAAAATGTGCTCACCATGGAGAACACCGTGGACACTAACACTATCACTACTGGTTTTGAGCCAACTGTTGGCGGTGTTCTCGATACAGCAGATTTTCTTTTCTTTCTATCTCAAGTATTTTTATTTATTTTTCTGTCAGCTTCCAATGGCTTCTTAGTTCACTTGTCACTATCCCCATGTTGTCACTACGATACCAAATTGTTAACTAACTCCTACAGTTGCTGGAGCCTCGTTTTATATAGTATTCTAGAATCTTCAAATCCTGGAAATTAGTAATTTTCCGTAAACATGCAAAAGACCTTAGAATCGCCTTTCTAAAAACAGGTCACAAAAAATACACTGTAAATAAGATAAGATGGATTATCTCGCATCCACCAAACTTTAGCTTCGATTTATTTATTAGAATAGGACTTGCTACACGCTATACATGAGTGAACGAGGTCGTAACATTAAAATCAGTAAACTGTATAATAATCGAAAAACTTACATCATTGCCTGGATATTGTTTCTAAGAAAAGTTACTGTTAAACTATTTATATCATCTCCACATCGTTTCAGCAAAGTATCTCTCAGGATATGAAAATAATGAAACTACACAATTGCATAATAACCAAAAGTATAAATGACTGAACTACAAATTTCCAAAATCAAACTGTCCAGAAGATGAAAGTATTCACACAATGTATTATTTTCATTTAAATAGCAATTACAATTTTTGTCATTGATTCAATCGGTTGTTATCAAGCAGCTACTTGCAATTTTGAGTTTAACTTCAACTTTAATTTTAAGGGTATCAAAAATTTCACTCAAGATGACTTGAATAAAGGTTATATAAGTTATTTGAACGAACACTTGGGAGTTAGTGCAGATGAAATTGGTATGAAAGTAGTATGTAAAGATGCTGTAAATATAGCGCAACTTGGCATTTGGATGTTACCATCGTATTATTGGGAACCATTAGAAATCAAAACTTTGAAAAAGTTATCCGTCGAAGAATCAACAAGTGTATTAATCACAAAAAAGACTTTGGAAGTAAGTATTCGAAACTCTTTTTGTTTCTCACACCCCAGGTATTCATGATCACTATCATAAATTTTGATTCATTCTTGTTTACTATAGCGTCAAGTTTTCTGATTTGTTAAAACCATATTTTTCTCTATTACCATCATAAACAGCAGTGGACTTAAACTATCTCCCTATTCGATGATGTATTTCACATTCAACTGTTTTTCATTGGGCTTAAAGTTCGATTTATATTTTCTTCTCAATATATTGCTTATAAAATCTCCTCGAAACTCCATTTCATGTAAATTTATCTGTAAATAATAATTTTATGAGTGATAAATTATTTTAGGTTTTCCAGCGGAACGTTCCTCCATCAGCAATAACTTACCATATTGTCCAAATGTCAGAGTATGGTTATCTGACAATCTTATCGGATGTTAAAAATAACGAAGAACCCGTAAATGTGGTATCATTTACACAAGACTTGTTGAATGAAAACAGAATATTGTACATTCAATCTGTAATGAATCAAACTAAAGATAAAATAACCTTCAATGTAACAAATGGCGTAGTTTGGAATAACAATTTACAGTTAGATATAGAAATAATTCCTGAAAGACTATTCTTAGGATCTATAAATCTTATTGTGAATGAAGGTGGATCTGCTGTTTTGACTACCTCCCACCTATTTGTATTGACTGATTATTATAAGTCAAGAGTAAGTTCTTATTCAATTGAAGAAAATGTAAAACACGGCTGTATACAACTATACAAAAGATGCTTAAAGACAAAAAACTTCACTGTCAAAGAATTGCAAGCTGGTGTAGTTCAGTATCTTAATGATGGCACAGAAAATAGCAGTGATCAATTGGTGATTGTAGGAGAGACTGACAAGAAAAAAACCAGCTATCCACTAAATATAAATATAATTGTTTTACCAGTAAACAACCAAAAGCCAAAGTTGGTCAATAATACAGGGTTAACCATGTGGGAAGGAGGAGTGGAACATATAACCAATGATATGCTAGGTAAATTTAAGATTATTGTTGTTAGTTTTTTAATATTTCTAGTCCAGAAAAAAAATTACAACCACGAAAACCAATATAAATTCATTCCTATCGATTCAACATAAATAATAACATATCAACATGAGGTTTAATTAAAATTTCATCTTTAGGAAGTGTATTTATCATTTTTAATGTGTACTCGTCTAATCTTGTTTATTTTTCCTATGCCCTAGCAGAAACAACTAGTTTCCACAACTTAGACTTCATAACTTTTATTTATTTTTGTCAAAATAGGTGCTCCTCAGTTATTATACAAAGCTGTAGTATTTGTGATATATTTAAATGTCTAACTATATTTCCCTACTTAAAATAGAACTTTGCTATTAAGTATGATTTCAAAAGGTGCAATACCTGTTTATTGATTTTACTGAAAATTTTTTCAGCGGCTGTCGATGATGATAGGCCTAAAGAAATCTTAAAATATCAAATCAAAATGTGCTGGTCTGGTACTATTACTCTAAAGTCAGATACTACTACTCAGCTCAATCATTTCTCTCAAGACATGATTGACAAACGTTTAATCGTTTTTCATCATTACAGTAAGTTTTACCAATAAATTGTTTGTATATGTTTATAAAAAAAATTATTTTAGATGGTACTGGAGGAAAATTCAAATTTAACATAACAGATGGTATACATACCACTAAAGACTACATATTTCACATAAAAATTAAACCAGTCGAGTTGCAACTAATAAACAGTCCCCTTCATATATTTCCATTACAGAAAAAATATTTAACATCAAACCACTTGCTAACAATTGTATCAGATTCTCACAGAAAAATAGAATATGACATCATAGAACCGCCAAGTTTAGGAAGACTAATGATGGAATCAGAACAAGTTGGAGTATTCAAAGTTGTTTCGAGTTTTTCTCAGAAAGATTTAAATACTAGTAAAGTCTTTTATGAGCATACACATCCATTTTCTGATTTGTACGCAAACGATTCTTTTGTTTTCAATGTTAAGACTCATTTAGCACCGAAACTCCTTGAACAGGTAAGATACTCTGCAAAATATTTAGCTTAACAAATTTCAACTGCTCTGTAAAATTTGTAGGCACATTAATTATGTACTCTGAAATGAACAGAGATATAAGTATTCCATTCAAAAAAGACAGTAGAGTTTTAGAAATAAATATAAATTATTGACACACTATGTTTCTCAAGTTGGATTCTTCAACAAAACAAGTTTTTACGTGATGTAATAACCCATGTGTCGGTTATTTATTAAATAGATTTTTTTTGTTTTACTGTAATTTTATATATTTATACTATTTCAAGATTCATATTTAAAACTATGTTGATAAATTTTTAGTTAAGATGTAACTTTCAAAAATTTTTTGATAATAATTGAATACACACGTGTCAACTATCCAATCGCATGTTTTGTGGTGCATTTATTTGCAGATTTTATAGTGCAGATGAAATTTGTCAAACTATTTGTGAGAATTACTAAAAATATTGTGTTTTAGGTTTTTAGAATCGATATTTCTGTATCATCAGGTGGACTTGATGCGTATGTAAACATTCCTAAACTATCAGTCGATGAAGGTGGTACCATAACAATTCGTCTAAACTTGTCAGGAGTAATAATGTTTTTAGAAAATCATGCTGGTCTTCGTTCTCCAATAATTCACGCATCAGTTCTGACTCCTCTACATGGTCAAGTCTATTCTCAACAAAATAGAAATTTGAGTACATTTACTCAATTACAATTAGAATCCGGACAAGTTTATTATGAACATGATCATTCTGATACCTTAGGAGACAACGTACATTTTTCTTTATATTTAATTCCTGGTCCAATAATGTTATGTAACATCACTGTACCTATAATAGTAAATCCTGTTAATGATCAACCGTTTACTCTAGTTACTCCAGCTCCAAATTTAATAGTGGTACAAGGGGAAAAACGTACTATTACTAAACATGATTTGGCCACAGAAGATGCTGATACTCCACCTTCAAAATTAAAATATGATGTAATATCAGGACCTTCACATGGTAAATTAATGTTAGAAAATATTTCTGTGACTTCTTTTACCCAAGCTGATATTGATAACAATAAATTAGTTTATTTACATGACGGAGGAATTTTGAAAGATTCATTCCATTTTAGAATATGGGACGGAAAATTTAGACCCGATTTTACTGTATTCAATATCATTGTTGCTCCTATAAATATTAGCATAAAAGCTGGGATGCCTGTATCTTTACTACAAGGATCTTACAATGTAATCCTATCTGAACAACAATTTTTTGTATATACAAATGCCGATAAACACAAGATTGAGTTTACTTTGAAAAGACCTCCAAAACATGGTCTGTTATATAAAGGAAATCAAGCAAATTTAACATTCTTTTCTTATGCAGATTTGATTAACAATAAAGTCATGTACCTTCAAACAGATATGAGTGTAACAAATGACAGTTTTGAAGTCAATGGAGCAATTTGTTTGGGAAACAATTCATTTGGAGACAGTATTGAGATATTTATCAAAGTAAAGCCATTTATGCATATTCACAATTTTACTGTTAAAACTGGAGAAACAAATAGATTGACCCTTAATTCCTTGGATGCTTCACCATTAGCAAAACTAACCAACGGCAATCCTCGATATACCATCCTATCGTTTCCTGTTTGTGGCGAAGTAAGAAAAATAATAAGGAGTTCTGGTGAAAAAAGAAACATTCTCGATACTTTAATTTCGAGTTTTAGTCATGAAGATATTCAGAGTGGCCTCATATTTTTTGTAGTCCGTGATCTTGAAATACCAAGATATGGTTTAAAAGATCAGTTAAGATTTGTTTTATCTGCCAACATTGTTCAACCAGCGGTTGGGGAACTGAAAATAATGGTTAAATCTTCTTTGGATGACGATATTTCACCAACCCTTACAGGGCCAAGTGATCCAGCAAGTCATGAGGGTGGTCTTTATGTAGCGAATCCTAATATAACAAAAGACTATCTATTAATTGGTAAGTATTTGCAGTTATATTATATTTTTGCATTTATATTTCTACTAAATTGGAAAATCGCGAATATCCCAATTCACTTAAAAGATATTCATTTGTTTATTGGCTTCTGAAATGTAACTAACTGACAAGAATTTTGATTTCAAAAAATAAACCATCACTTCTGTCTTACCCCATATTTAATTATTCTTAGGCAAACTAATCTACCTATTTAGTACTTGGAAAAATTACCAAATAACGCAGCCTTGTGCAGCATTATACATTTTAGTGACGCCATCCATATTCAAGAAAGAAAAAAATTATACATCTTTTTTACGATTTTGTCAAAACTACTAACAACATTGTAATGAAATTTGTATTAATATGTTTTGGAAGCTCATACATCCCATGAATTTATTTTTATATTTGACTCTCATTTATCCGTGTTTTCGTGATAAGACTCGTATACCGAGTTATTTATCGACGTCCGCACAGACAACCGCTCTCTATGCGATTGAAATATCAACTTTGATAATCAAAATGTACTCAAATGTTGCATACACCGAGTGTTTAGGAAACTCTAATACAACTGTTATGAGTTATACAGAAAAGGTTTCTAAAATGACTTCTAATCTGAGAACAACAAGAACCAACTTGACATCAGTTTGAGAAGATGAATATATTTCACATATTTTTTTGTATTTTTGTATAAATTAGTGAAACGACTTCAGAAGCATCTATAAATTTTATTATTTCTTTTGTGTATTTAATGTTATCAATATGTTTTGAATTCGTTTAGCAATGGAAAGGGTTCAACGTTATTATTTTTTAATGATATAATTAGTTAGTTTTTCGACAAAAAAATAAATCAAATAACCATTCATCATTACTAAATTCTAATACTGGTTTTTGCTTATCGTTCATAAACAAGTGTAAACATTTTCCACGATTAACCATCTGACGTGACTGAAATATACTACGTCACAATATTCTGAATATAATTCTTTCAGGAACTCCTTCAATTTTCGGTTCGGAAGCGCATGTGAATGAATGTAATTCAATATTTTTATGATTACGTGCATAACATGGTTCATTGGCAGTACTTTGAATACATTGATTTTGATGGATTTTAAATAAATAATTTTTTTCCAGCAATTATGAGTTTTTCTGGTGGATTCTATATTGTTGATGAGCAATTTTACAGCTCCTTTTGCTTTATCAACCATGGCAGGTGCATCATTAGTTCATATTCCAGAAATACTTTCCAAATCCAAGTTGATTTTTTATAAATAGTTTTCAATAGCGTGAAACATATCTTCGCCTTCTGTAGCACCTTCTCGATTTTATCATATCTTCAGTTATTTAGAATGATTCATTTACGTCACGAACGATTATTACAAGTTGAGCTGTATCTGATATCTGTAATTTCGGCAATGCTAAAGAAAACTGATGGAAATCTTGAATTCGATCGTGTAGATTTACAATAATTTGGTTTGAAATGTCATTAATTCAACCACTGTTTTTCAGGATATACTTATATTTGAAAATAGTTTATTTTTATCTCCCTCCTTTGCTACAGCTTCCAAACATTCTTTCACAATTCTATAATCCGAAAATATTTTTATTTTTGTGCATTCAAAAATGAGACAGACTAGCTTGCTTTAACTATATTAGATGGTTGCTGTAATGGTGGACTAAACATTTATTAATTGTGAATTAAATTCCCTGAGCTTCGATTGTTTCTCTATCAAATTACAATTAATCAGATTTGTTTCATAATACCTTTCAACGTTATATTCCTTCAATATTGAGATTTACACCGTGACCTACGGAAACACTGATCTAAATCTCGTTCTGGGATAGGATTCTTGATCAGCTGATGTAAATATTTGGTAAATCTCTCTGTCTAGATTTGAGATCTATTTGAAACTAATATTTCATCCAAATAGACCTTAAATCAAGACCATTCATCACGGAAAACATATAAAAATGTCTAAGATGAAAAAAGTTGAAGTAATGAACTACATGTCCTACTGAAAAGGACTAATTTATAATTATTATAAAACATATAACCAAGAGCATGCATGGACTATGCTACATTATAAAAGAAAAATTTTTTTAAAAATTTATCTGAATTTTATATTGCTTTTTATTAGTGAGTTTTGTATATGATGAGTATTGAAATATTCTAAAAGTTTTCTATTTAATGAGTTTTTAAATTGTTCTGTCAATGTTCTATTGTTATTTCTTTTTTTTAGTGAGTATGGCCGTAGGAGTAGTAGTTTTGGGAATAGCAGTAATTGTGGTAATTAAATGTCGATCAGTAGATAATAATATGGATAAAGAAGAACACTGCGTTCAGCCTATACCATTACCCCGTCCACCTGATAGACTTATGACGTCATCTCCATCCTTAAGAGACTCTATTCCAGATGAATATCCACAGGAATTTGCTTCTGAATTCACAACGTCTTTTGCACCAGATTTTTCTTCAGATTTCACTCCAGTTTTTACAACTGATTTTACACCAGAACTATCAACTGAATTCACTTCTGAATTTTCGTCTGATTTCACACCTTCCTTAAGTGCTCTACCGCATTGCAAAGTTACTCCATTAGGTAGAATCGAAATAGATTCTCCTCATATGTTCTATCCGTATGGAATAGATGATCAAATGGATAATTGGAGTGAAGTACCTGATGTCCCAGAGATACCAGAGCCAATGCCTTGTCCTTCCAATAGCAGTATTCTATTGCGTAAAAATCAATATTGGGTTTAAACTATTTTTTATTTAGCTTATTTCAGAAAAATGTTATGTTATTAAAAATAACAAAGATGAGAACTGATTCAATAACTTCCGGGAGTTATTTAATTATTGAAAGTATAAATATATCATTCAAAATTTAAACTAGACTCATCCTGAAAATAAAACTGTTTTTGATTAAAATTATTGTCGATCTGCATCTTGATATTAATTGAAAAATCCGAATATCAGAATGCTTTACTGAATGTACTCCAATAATAACAACAAATTTACTAAAATTCATACCTGAAATAATGAGGAATGGACGAAATGAACATAACCTAAAAAATAAAATAATAATTTGAAAAAGTTAGTGTTATAAAGATAAACAAAGTTCAAAATTGGCCAAAAAAATTCCCATATGATTGAAAATTGTTCTCGTTTGCTAAATGATTTCTTGTTAAAATTAGGGAATTAGGAATTCAATCAATTCAATATTTACAAGAAAAGTAACCTATTTAATATTTTCAATATGTAATTGTAATTTAATTCATACATTCATATTCTTTGATTCCAAATATGAATTTTAGTGACCGCTTCTCTTCATTAGTTGGACAAATACTATTGTTTTATATTGGTATTTATGCTTGGAAGCATTCAAATGAAGAATAACCAGCAAATTTTATTTCCACCTGACAATATTCAAAATAACGTATATAGTATCCGAAACTGATAGAAATGGAAGAGTCTATACTATTGATTTGTCAAAATAATTTTATATTCTTCACCACTTACCTGAACATCCCGACGAATTATGACAGCACTGCAGAATCTTCTATTTTCATCGTTATATATATAATACTCATGTTTTTTACTCGTGCACTATTTTTATAATTTCTGTCACATAAATAACTTGAGATTCTTGATAAACAGATTAATTATGTCAATTCAGTTATTTCTATGTCCAATTTATTTTATACTATTGAATATTTTAGGCATTTTTCCATTGTATATCATTTCAAAAAGTGTGATATAAAACATGTTTTTCACAGATAATGCTGATAGTGCACGCGAATTACATATACCATTTTGAAATATTTGTATATTTCTTTTAGGAAAGAACTAGCTCTATAATAATTATTTAGTAATAAAAACTAATGAAAAGGACTTCATAGACTTTTAGTCGACAAAAAGAAAAAAGCTTTGTATATGGTTCATTTTTCAGAATGCATACTGCATTAAGATTGTGCATGATTCTAGATTTGAAAGGACAGAATAGTTCGATTCGACTCCAATACTAATGCATTTTCTAATCAAATGAAAAATATTGTAGAACTGCCAGTAAATTAGTGAAGTAGTCTCACAACGAAAAACCAATATGACAGACAGGGATTTTCGAGAGAAACATCCATCAAATGAATGACTTGTTTTTCATTTAGAAAATTTTTTATCAATACTAATTTAGATTATATAAATCAAATAGGTTTGTCACCTTGTCTCAAAATGTATTTGAATTCTACGTGAGATCTGAAAAATATGACTTTATCTTCAGCAATTTCGAGGTATCTTCATTGATATATAGTATTAAAATCTGGTTTCATAATAGTAGGCACAAAATTCAGTCACTTTGATATTATAATTAACAATTATATATGACAACGTTGCTTCTATTATAATTTTTGTCTAGAATATAATTACCATAAAGTAGGAAGAGACGTATCACTCAGGTCATCGTTGACATTCTTTTTCCTCACTTGAAAGTCCATATCAGGTTAATAGGTTTCAAATTACAGTGATAACGATGGAGGTGGTATACAATTATGTTCCTCTTACGAGGAAAACCTTCCAATGAAATATTGTCAACATCAATTTTCAAATCATGCCAAAATTTTGAGACAGTATGTTATCTGAATAATATTTTTTTTGCGATTTCCGTATAAACTTCTCTCTGAATAACGGAATTGATTTCACAATCAATATGAATGCGTTTTATTTCTCTGATTTCTATCTTTTAAAGATATACATTATCTGTCTCATTAACCATCATATTGGAATTTATTTCACAAAGCCCAAAACACACGTTGAAATAAAATTTTTTTCTCCTGCTGAAAGATTCGAACGACGATATTTACCACTTTCCACCTTCCATATTACTTTAAACAAAACTATGTAGTGCATAGCAAGTTTGTAATACATAGATAAAACAACGTGAATTGCGATTGTTTCTGAAAGTACTGTCTCTCCGTTTAATATAGTGCTGTAACTGCACTTCCATGTATGCTAATTAAAAACGTAATAATGGGCAATTTTTTGTAATAAATTTTGAATTATAACTTCCTGCTTGCTTTACCTGGTAATACTAATAAGACCCTTTACCAAATTTTTGTACCATAATATTCAAACTTATTTTATTTGAATCAATTTAACAACACAACAGTAAGTAAGTCCTAAGTACCTAGTGTATGCGGAAATCTATAATATTCAATATTCGTACAAGGATTCATATATTAGGAACAATTCACTGGACGACACAAAGATTGGGAATTATTACAATTATATTATGTTTTATACAATAATAACAAAAATAAAAGCAAAACACTACCTTGTATTTATACCTAATAATTCAATTGTAGTAAGTTTTCTTACAACAATTTATAAAATTGAATACACGCCAATGGAAGACGCTTAAATGTCACCATCAATTCTAAGAATTTAGTGCTTACTATTTTGAAATCATACTGTAGTAATTATTATTTTTTTATAAAATGCTCTGGCTTTTTGTGTTTTTTTAATGAAGATAAACTACGAATTGTGCAAGCAAACGTTAAAACTTATATTTACGTTTTTAATTACGATAGAATAAACAAATGTTTCTTTTAACTTTACTAATACGTTCTTTTATAAGGTGCATTGCAGTTAAAAACTGAATTAGTATTTGAAATTCATTAGGATATGAATTTCTTATTTAAAAATTATTCAGACACTGAGATGTAGAGATGTATGTGTAATGAGTGAAATTGTGCCTGGATTGAACTTATTGAATAATTACATGATGTAATTTTTTCAATAGTTATATATTTGATTAATGGTATTGATTATATATATATATATATATATATATATATATATATATATATATATATATATATATATATATATATATATTGGAACGAAGTCTTTTCCAAGTAGTGCATGATTTTTTTTGTAGTGAGAGTGTAACAAAATTTACCGTAGTGTACTCTATTTAATATGTGTTAACCAAAATGAAAGACACCACAATTCTCAGTTAAATAATGTAAGTTGTTTTTAATATTTTTATACTTTTATACATATTTTTACATTGTACTTTGAGGCTCAGATACATACACTTGTTTTATTTCGCAAAATTAGGAATTGTACCACAATCCCACTACGAAAACGCTCATGAACTAGCTAGCACAGATGGTTTCGTGTATATATATATATATATATATATATATATATATATATATATATATATACATTTATTTTACTATCTCGCGAATTTGTTTAACTTAATTTTAGACTTATATTTTAGATTTTAGTTAATAAAACCTACTAATTATGATTATCAAAATTACATTACTTAATTTTAAATTGTGGCCTTATAAGTAATTCAGATACACAGGGTCTTCACAAAAAGAACTTCCAAAAACCTGGTAGGAATTTAGGGAAAAAACTTATGACTTCCAATTTATTTTTGTAATAGCTAAATTAAGGTCACAATTATTTGTCTATTATATTTTTATCTTCATATGCAACGAACTTATTGTGTGCCTGATAGTTTTAGATGTTAATCTTCAATCATTAGTTATATTATTGATTAAAATTAGGTTTTTAAAAGTTATTTAAATTTTATTTTACTTTCTAAAATTATATTGTAGGTTGTGTCTGATTGCTATTAAAATGTTTATATACATTTTTTCTTCTATTCAGAGGAATTGAACAAAAATAAGACGAATATGAATGATATATCTGTTTAATTATTTGCCTGTTAAAAGTTCACTTTTTTAAAACTATTGTTTATGTAGTAGTTAATACTTATTCATTATTATATTAGAAAATATTAGATCTTGTCATATTGTGCCATACTGTTAGAATATCTTGTCCCTATCTGAAATCTACTGAACCGTAAAATATAGTAATGTAATTTTGTATTGAATGAGAATTCTATAAACTTCAGAAATGTATTGTTTATAGTTGCAATGTATTACATGTTTGTAAAATAAAAATAATTTTGAAAAAACAAATTTTAACTTCTTAAGTTCCCACAAGCATTCAGATTAATTTAGGAAATGTTACAACGACGTTCCAACAGTTAGTATAACAAGGCTAAAATGTATAACAATATCTCGAACTACTGAAAATTATCCTAAATCAGTTTAATTTGCACTAAAACTAAAAAGTTTGACATATTAAAATAATTGAATTTGTTCTATTCACCATTTAAATTATTTGACAAAAAATGAATCGTCTTTTGGTCATCGAAACATACCAAATTTTCGTTTTCTAACAATCAAATTTTTAAAATGGAAAATTGGGAAATAATCAACATAATATGTCTAAACTAATGTCAAATTTTTTATATATATTTTTCAATATATATATATTGAAAAACTGCATAATCAGCAACTCCCAAAGAACAATGCGCCATTAGCTGCAACGAGGTAACAATTTTTTAATACAAAAGGACTTTTCGGAAACTGTAAATTCTAATAAATTTAATTGATTACCGCTGTAACCTAAAAGGTCACATTTTGGGCTCCCACTAAGCTCATCATGTTAATGTGTGTTGTCAGGATTCGTTGCAAGATTTCAAGTTCCAAATGGGGCGCCACTCATGTTTTTTAACTTAAACTGAGAAAAGTATAGAAATAGGTTGAGGTATCTTTAGAAATAAAGCTTCTTGTTGAAAATAAAATACAATGATTTATATTTGAAATTATAAAAAAAATAGGTTAAAAAAAGTTACCCACAAAACTCATGAGTTTTGTTTACAGGAAATAATTAAATAAATTTTACAAAAAAAAACTAATAAGAGTTGATCTGACCTTTAACAACACATAAGACTCCTTACTTGTCAGGAGAATATAAACAGGACCACATCCGTGGAATGCGGTCAGTAACCAAAGAAGTTCATTCAGTCAATCGTCCCGGACTAAGTAGTTCCACGAGTCAAAGTTTGACGTTAAATCCAAATTAAAGTTTTAAGCCCCAATAAAGGTCCTATGTCCAAAACTAGGTCCCTTCCTTTTTAACGAAGGGAAATTATGGGTTTGTTCCAACAGAAAGTTCTCAGGAATTCAGAATTACTTAGAATTCATGCGATAACTTATAGTTCCAGAATCGACTTGTCTACTGTTGGAACGACCATGGAACGAATGGGAACCACAATTGACGGTGGTTTGTTTATTCTAATCTAGAAATTAATGAAATAATTTAATACTTTTAATAAAAGTTAAAATCATCGGTTAGAAAAGTGCCTTATTTGAAAAAAATGGAAGGTAAGTTTTGGATTCAAATATATTAGACATTTGATGATTTACTTAATAATTTTAGAACTTCAGGAGTTTATTATAATTAATCCAATAGACTCCAGTCTCGAAGTTATGGAAATCGAACCTCACAAGGATTACAAATATTGGAGCAGTGACAATAAACGGATTTTAATTGACTGCTATGCAAAATATAAAAAAAAAGTTGGGACTGTTGAAATAAGAAATATGAAGAAATTATGGGAAATTATTGCAGCAGAGATGAAACAAATTACAAATGAAAATATAATCGCAACTAATTGTGAAAATCGCTGGAAAGTACTGGAAAGAAACTATAAAGCCTATATTGGTAATAACAAAAAAACCGGACGAGGAAGGAAAGTTTTTGAATTTGCACAAGAAATGAACAAAATTTTTGAAAAAAAGAAGAATGTGTACCCCGAAGTACTATTGGAGAGTGATACAATAGAAAATAATATTAATGAGAGTAATCAGACTGAAGAGATATTTAGTAAAAATGAACAAAATCAAAATACTGAAATAAATGAAACGCCAAAAACAATAAATAGAAAGTCTACATTAAAAAGGAAAAACTTTGTATTAGAAAGAATTAGGGAAGAGAAAAAAGAATATTATGAAAAGAAGTTGAAGATAGAATCTGAAAGACTAAAAGTAGAAAAAGATAAACTTCAGCAAATGACGAGAAGAAATGATAGAGAAAAGATATGATTTTCTAAAAAAGAGTGGCATTATCATGCCTTCAGAATTTTCACAGTAGGTTTCAGTACTAGAGTTTTAAAAATGATTTAGTTAAATAATTATTTTTGTATGTTATTTTTTTTTGTATGGTATGTACTTATTGTTTGTGTTTTGTTAGTCTAAGAAGAAACCAGTTTTTATTTTTGAATTAATGATTGTTATTCAGAGTTTACTAATAAAGATTTATTTTAAAATTTCATTTTATTCATTCATCCTAGCATCTTCAGAATCTATGTCATCACCTTCGGGTACATTCTCTGCAAATTCTTGTTGAATATGGTTGTTTTCATGCATAATAAATTCATCATTCAAAGATATATTATGTAAAACACAACTAACACGTATCATATGTGTCATAAGTCTTATGTTTCTCAATTTTAAGTGGTATAATTATCTGAATTTTTGTTTGAATCTACCAAAACAATGCTCGATAATGTATCTATTGCGTGACAAAATAGTATTATAATTCATCTGACGTCTAGTAAGTTGTCCCCTATTTTTAAAAGGTGTTAATAGGTGTCTCTGAAGAGGATAGCCACTATCTCCAATAATATACATATCTCCACATTTTTGCTGCAGTGTTCTTGAAAGCGAGGACCTCTTGAAGACCCGGCTATCGTGAACAGATCCCGGAAATCCAACAAATATATCTCTTATTTCCATTTTATGATCACAGACAACCTGCATCTGAAAGAAAATTAAAATAAAGTTCAATACCTAGTATTCTATAGGATTTTTTCAGATAAAACTAACTGTTTCTAATTGACTCCACTAAATATTTAAATAATTATGAAAATTGTGAGATACTTTGATGATGATAATATATTAGTTATCGAAACAATTGTCAAATATCTCACAATTTTCATAATTTTTCAAATATATAGTGGAGTAAATTAGAAACAGTTAGTTCCATTTGAAAAAATAAGATGAATAGATTCCATGAAGTAAGGGTTCATACAGTAAATTCAATACTAAGGATAATAATTATATGAATAGAGTAAAATCCTTTCCGGTTTATGTATGATTCTGGATCTACACTTGGTTTGTCTATTTTAATGTGACTTCCATCAATCACACCAACTACATTTGGAAATCCATTTTGCCGAAAATGTCTCTCGATATTAACTTTTTCCTCATTATTTGGCCATTTTATTATATTTTTAGACATATTGCTTAAGAAATATGTTATTCGTATTATTATTCTCTTCAAACTACTTTTTGAAACATCAAACCTATCTGCTACATCTCGAAAACTAGCAGTTTGATGGCCAATATACCAGAGAAATATAAGAAGTTGATCCCGAGCACTAATTTTGCCATTTTGGCCAGAATGGTACTTATAGTATTCACTTGCTTCGAAACTTACTGCTAATAGTTCAACAACATTTCTACGCATTCGAAAATGTTCCATAAAAACTTGATCACTATATTGAGGCACTATTATACATAGGTAATTTTCATTGTTTTGTCTTAACACAATAATATCATCCAAGAATTCTTCATCATCACTTTCACTAGAAAATTCAGAAACATTAGAAAAATCACTATCTCCTTCCATTACCCAAAAATTTATTTAGAAAACAATAAAGTGAGGTTAGACATTTAAATTTAATTGATTCAGAATTGAAAATTCTGGTAAAATCCAGGAACTCTAAAAACGATTCGGAATCAATTCAGAACTTAATTCACTTCATGTTAGAACACTGCACTATAAGTTCTGAAATTTTAATTCGATTTGTTGGAACGATAAAATAGCTTTGCGCACACTCTCTAAAGTTCAGAACGGTTATGAACTTTTGTTGGAACAAACGTATAGTATATCTTTTTATAGAGCCGGCAACGCCGTACATTTCTTTAATTCGTTTTCGAGGCGACATCGGCTAGGGTCAGGTAACCAGTATAATAAATGACTCGAAACTAAAAACTTCTTTTGTTTACAACCTAAATATCAAGTAATTCACAACGGTCCTTCGAGATAAAATAATTAAATTTAAATTACACTCGATTGATTGGAAATCTTTCACTTCGAGTATCAACATTTTTGGTCCGTTCGCAGCCGGATGAAACAGCAATATTTTTGGACTTCTCGCAGCCGGGTGAAACAGCAAATAAATTGTGATAATCAACTTCAATTTACGCATAATAGTTGCGTCTACACAACGTGCATTTGGTTTGGTATTGTTCCAATCTGCCGAATAACAAACACAACTCGCTTGTCGCAGCCAGCTATCTCATAAAACTACAAGGT
Organism: Diorhabda elongata; assembly: GCA_026230145.1. NCBI lineage: Eukaryota > Metazoa > Arthropoda > Insecta > Coleoptera > Chrysomelidae > Diorhabda > Diorhabda elongata. The sequence continues at coordinate 22,747,654 of CM047937.1, read as the reverse complement.
CAGTGCTTTCCTACTTTTTGCTGATTCCTTTATGTTTACGATTTTATGCATGCCTTCGATCTGAGCGGAAAACAATACTGTTTTTTGTTACAAATTCTATTCAATTCAGGCATTTTTTCTAAAACTTGAAATAAATAAACACAAAATGTCGAACCTTCGAGAATTTTTGATAAAAAGAGCATCTATTAAAGGTAGCTTAACTCGTTTTAAAAATTTTTATAACAAATTAGATACCGACAATCCAGATATACTTCAGTTAGAAATACGTTTAAATAAATTAGAAATTAATTGGGAACAATTTTGCGACATTCAAAGTCAAATTGAGGTACTTGAAGATAATTTCGAGACTGAAAATTTAGAAAGACAAAATTTTGAAGATGAATACTATAATTGCATATCTCTTGCCAAAGGTTTAATTGATTCAAACAGACAGGAAATTCGTAAATCATCATCATCATCATCTGGCAGTTCATTACGTTCAAATAAATTAAGTAACGTTAAGCTACCTACTATAAATTTACCATGTTTTGACAGAAATTACAGTCAGTGGCTTTATTTTAAAGATACATTTAAATCAATAATTCACAACAATTCGGACATATCTGAAATTCAAAAATAAACGATTCAATGTAGTTAAAGAGTACTAATTGCCTAAAGTCTAACCACAAAAATGCTGATTGTCGCAGTAACTCGAACTGTAAAGGTTGTCAAAAGCGTCATCATAGTTTATTACACTTCGAAAATATACAGGGTGAGTCAAATGCACCAACAACAAGCCGACAAACTAATTCGAGGGAAAACAAATCTGAAAATCAAACTGTAGTAGTTCATACAAGTGTAAATACGAGTCAAGTTCTTCTATCTACAGCACTAATCAAGGTACTAGATGTATACGGAAATGCTCATATATGTCGCGTATTGCTTGATTCGGGTTCGCAATCTAACTTCATCACACAAAATCTTGTAAACCAGTTAAAGATCGAACAATCAAAAATAAACATGGCTGTTTCCGGTTTAAATAATTCGTGCAGTCAAATTAAATATTCGTCAGATGTAAACATACGTTCAAATATTAACTCAATACAATTTAAATTAAATTGTTTAATAATACCACAAATTACAGATAAATTACCAGCATTTTCATTTGATAAAAATATTCTGGATATACCAAAAAATGTAACGCTAGCGGATCCAAACTTTAACGAATCAAGTCAAGTGGAAATGCTGTTGGGCGCCAGCTTATTTTGGAAATTATTACGCATTGGACAAATATCATTAGGTCACAATAATCCAGTCCTACAAAAAACGTTGTTTGGGTGGATTATCTCAGGCGAGATTCCACAAACTATTGCAAATTACTTAACGCGTTGCAACTTCATTTCAAATTCGGAAATTGACAACCAATTGAAGAAATTTTGGCAAATTGAAGAATATGAAAATGCTCCAGTTTCATCTAATGATGTAGAAATCGAAGCTCTATTTAAAACAACAACACAACGTGCAGAAGATGGACGTTTTATTGTTAGATTGCCGTTAAAACTCCCTAGTAATCTATTAGGCGAATCAAAGAATATCGCGTTGAAACGTTTACAAACGCCACAGGAGCCATCGACTAGTAATCGTCTGCATCACTTTAAAATATTCCCTCTCTGTCGCTTCAGACTGATATACCAGTGGCGCAGGTTCTTATTTAAATAAAAATTAATGCAGTTCGCAACAAAACATTTATTAGATTAAAAAATACAAAAAAAATATATTTTAAAGATTCAAACATATATTACAGTAGGATATCACTTAGTTAATCATATATATATATATATATATATATATATATATATATATATATATATATATATATATATATATATGTACAAAAAAAATCACTGTGATAGACATCAAGGTTTTAATTATTGTAATAATGGACAACTTAAAATCAAAATTATTACCCGATACCAATTTTTTTAAGGAGCCGATTCAAGCTGCTTACACTTATTGCTTCTGTCAAGATTTGCCGGTCATTAATTTTCTGCAAAACACCTGTAATTTCATCATAATTTAGCATTGCACGTTTGCTCTTTTAAATTGAATAGTAACAACAGTAAACCTTAAACTAAGTAGGTACATGACTTTATAATACTAGTAAAAACAATTTCTTACACTTTAACGTAGGAAGTCTCTTCTCCAGTACATAAAAATCGTAGATAATTTCCCTTATAGAATTTATCTGATCTGGCGAGATACGATCCAGCTTTCTTTTTTTAGTGTTACGTATTTTTTTCGGCGATTGAAAAGATGTGCTTGGCCCTCCCCACTCAACTTTTTGAGATTCTTTTGATATCTTTTGAAAAGTAGACCTTGACACCCCAGTAGCAGCTAGTACTCTTTCCCTGAAATATCAAAATATGTTAATATTCTAATTTAAAATATGATACTCAATAAGTAGGTGCCTGTATAAAAATGTGTAAACTCCGCATTTCTTCAACCTACTTCTCTAATTAAATCTTGCTACATACCTGTAATTTTTCAAAGGAATAGTAACTCCTTCATCTGCCTCTTTTTTCATGAAATGAATAAGATTGCTTATGATTTCTCGTCCTTGGCTGCGTATAATAAGACCTTTCTTTCAAACTTTTTTTGTGGACATTATTTAAAACGATTTTGCCCCTAATGTTCAAAAACAGCGCTATCTGTAGAATAAACTATGGCACAGACTAAAAATATCACCGAACACAATAAATCACACTATCTATTGAACAACAAACAATACTAAATGCTGAATATCCGATGTTCGGTCGGTTATGCATCTGCGCATCCATAAGCGCAAATTATTTATATTACCGCACTTTCCTTCCTAAGTAAAGGCTTGGCAACATCGAAGAGGGACTCGCAATGGTAAGAGATCCATGGTTACGCGACGATTTCCCTTCGAATTCTGATTTAGACCATGCGGCAGTCGTGCAGCGTTGCCAGTCTATTTAGCACTTGCATTTCTATATTAAAAATACCGAACAATTGTAAAAAACGCCACTGTCACATAAATGGGATGGGCCTAAGAGAGAAGGAAATTATCGCGGACTTTGTCAGTTATGACGCGTTTGACCTTTTCTTATTTGATTCGTACTTTAACTAACTCGCAAATTGTCAAATTCTCAGTCGGAAATATAAAATTTGGAGCCAAATTTAAAAATTTATGATCAAATCCCTAATGAAAAATTCCACATCGGTTGACAGTCAAAAGTAAAATATGAATGAAGTTAACAGCAGACTTCTTGAGCAAAATCGGGTCACACGTCATGACGACAATCTAGCCAGGTGCAACAATAGCTCAATTTCAAAAACACCAGCTAACAAATCACTCCTCAAAACAACCTGTCAACGGACTGAACAACCAAAAATCAATATCTGTAAAATTTACAAAATACTGCACGAATAACTTAATTCGTGAACAGTTAACTAGATGTGGTTCTAACCTTTTAAGAGGAAGCAACTTGGCTTTTACAAGCAACATAATTCTGCAACCAGTTATACCACGTCTGGCAAATTTCGAATAATGCTTGCTTCCTTTAGACCAAGTCTTAACGTCAAAAGAAAATGAAGCAAACATTTAATTTGTGTATATAAAAATAGTTCAACAAAAGGACAAATTAAACTTTGCTAAATTACTTAAATTCCAGGAACCCAGTATGTCACAAGTACATACAAAACTACAAAAGAGGTATGAAATATAATATGTAAATATTTCTACTCAAAGATAATATGACAAAATATCTTTAAATTATTTATAAAAAGAAGTTGGTAGGTTTATATCGTATAATGTTTATAACAACAAAAGTAACGCAAGCTGTGAGCAGTGAAAACGTTACACCGCTATATATTTGAGATGTGGAAACCTAAGAAAAAAATTAATTTTTCTTATTGGAACAAAGTTGATTTTATCCTTATTCATGATGAAGGTGATCTATAGACCAATAGATAGAAATATTTCTATCAACGTCAATTTGAATATTGAATTCTATGGGTTTAAACATTTTTATATGTAATATCAAAAATCACCGGAAATCTTAATTAATTATTTCCCGGATGATGAATACATAAGTATTCGAAAGCTTGGAAAATATATTTAGTTAGTCCACTTTGGTGTTTCCTTCCCACGTTCCCAATAAAAAACTATTTATATATATATATATATATATATATATATATATATATATATAAATAGTTTTTTATTTATATATATATAGTTACTCCACTTATAACTCAAGAACGGCTGAACCGATTTAGCTGAAAATTGGCAGGGAGGTAGCTTAGAGCCAGGAGAAGGACATAGGATACTTTTTATCCCGTTCGACAGCATTCCCATGTGACTTGACATGAAATTTATCCCGTTCGACAGCATTCCCGTGTGACTTGACATGAAACGTCACTCACTATAAAACGTGGTATAACAAAAAAGAATCAGACTTGGAATAACAAAACGCAAATGACAGCTATGTAATTGACGTATAATGACAGATATGTAATGAAGTATGGATGACAATTTGATATTTGTAAGAAATCAATAATAAAACTATTTCTATTAAATAAATAATTAACAATTATAATGTAATGATAGTGCCATTGCCCATTCGTAAAAAGTGAAGTGAACTATAAAACTCGGTATGGTTGAAAATTTGAGTTTTTAGGTGAAGTGAAGTTTAATTAATAATGTCGCGACTAAGACGATCGAATCTTTCCCGACAAAGCCGTGATGCAAGAAGAATACGAAATACTGCAAATGAAAGGACTGAAGAAGAACAAGAAATTGCACGTTAACAGCGCCGCGATAGTATGGCTCGACTTCGTGCTTCTCAATCACGAGAGCAAAGTGAAGCAGCCCTTGAAACAGCTCGGTTGGCAAAGCAGTATCGTCGAACGAACAACAGAGGTCAACAAATAGATAATTTGCGACGCAGAATAAGATATTTATCAAGTGCTGATTTTAATCGAGCAGCGTTTCAATACGATTGCAGCAATGATTACAGCTTCCTAGCGTTTGCATTGGGCAAATGGACGTAGTTTGCGAGTATTGTGGTGCATTAAAGTTTTCCGGAGAAACCCCTGGATTATGCTGCCTTAATGGTAAAGTGAAATTGCCATTGTTGACTCTGCCACCTGAGCCATTGTATTCATTGCTTTGTGGCGAAACACAAGGATCACGCCACTTTCTTGCAAATACACAAAAATACAATGGTTGTTTCCAGATGACGTCATTTGGGGCAGATATTATCGAAGAACGAGGATTTAATCCGACATTTAAGGTATTTATTTTTGTACTTATACAGATGTAGTTAAAGAATAACTTACTTTATCTATTGGTACCTATGTAGTATATTTGCTAATTCTGAACTCTACTCTCTGACCGAAAAAAGTGTTTATAATACAGTTAATACTGTCTGGTTTTTATTTTGTAGATACAAGGACAGATTCATCATCGAATTGGATCATTACTACCTTTCGAAGATACACAGAATAAATTTTTACAAATATATTTCATGGGCAACATGGAAGAACAACTTGATCGACGCCTAGAAATCAATGCAGGAATGAAGCGAGCAATTCTTCAAGACTTGCAGTGTCTGCTTCATGAACATCATGCGTTGGTCAGGTTGTTTAAGAGTGCTTTAGAGCGCATGCCAAGTGATGACTATAAAGTTGTCATCAAAGCAGATAAACGACCATCTGGAACACACGAAAGGACATTTAATGCTCCAACAGTAGACGAAGTTGCCATCCTGATTGTTGGTGAACAATAGGAAAAACGCAATATTGTGCTTACACGTCGCGATAATGGTCAACTGCAACAAATATCTGAAACTCATCGATCATATGACACATTGCAATATCCGCTGATGTTTTGGCATTTTAACGTTAAAATGAAAAATCCATTGAATGGTGAGTATCAGTATCATAATTTATTCCATTTATTTGTGAAAGACACTGATTTAAAATAATGCTTATTAAAAAAATGGTTAATGTCTGTATTGTTTGCCTTTAAAATTTGTCTTTGAAATGGTTAATTATCAAATTTTTAATTTCAGGTGAAGAAACTACAAAGAAAGTTAGCTCAATGAATTATTACGTATATCGTTTGATGATTCGTCAAAATGCTGACAACTATTTGCTGCGGTTTCGTCGATTGTTTCAGCAGTATTGCGTTGACATGTATGTAAAAATAGAAACGGAACGTTTAACATTAATTAGGTTGAACCAAGCCAAACTGCGTTCTGAGGAGTACATCCATTTACGTGATGCAGTTAGTACTGAAGGAAATGCAGCTAATATTGGTCGATTAACTATTCTGCCGGCGACATACATTGGTAGTCCACGTCATATGCATGAATATGCACAAGATGCAATGACATATGTTCGTCATTACGGTCGGCCCGATCTCTTTATTACTTTTACCTGTAATCCAAAATGAATAGAAATTACTCAATTGCTGCTTCCCGTACAAACATCAAGTGATAGACACGACATCACAGCACGTATATTCAGGCAAAAAATTCGGTCCCTGATGAACTATATTGTTTAACAATGCGTCTTTGGAGATACTCGATGCTGGATGTATTCAATCGAATGGCAAAAGCAAGGCCTGCCGCACGCACACATTCTTATTTGGTTAGTGGAAAGAATTCAGCCTGATCAAATAGATGATATCATATGTGCCGAGATTCCTGATTATGAAGTCGATCCAGACCTAAATGATGTTGTTACTACTAATATGATTCATGGACCGTGTGGTGCTCTAAACGATATCCACGGAAATTAACGGCGGAGGCTGTCACTGGCAATGAATGTTATCCGCTGTATCGGCGTCGATCACCAGATGACAACGGTCGAATTGTCACAACAAAAGTGAAAAGAATGGATTTTATTGTCGACAACAGTTGGATTGTTCCATATTTGCCACTTATTTCTAAATCATTCAAGACCATTGCAACGTTGAATACTGCAATTCAGTTAAGTCCATAAAATATATTTGTAAATATGTCACGAAAGGCAGTGATATGGCGGTTTTTGGATTACAATCCTCGAATATCAACGATGAAATTTCACGCTATCAAGTTGGTCGTTATGTGAACTGTAATGAAGCGATTTGGCATATATTCGCATTTCCCATTCACGAACGTTATCCTACTGTTACGCATTTGGCGGTGCATCTGGAGAATGGTCAACGAGTATATTTCACGACTTCAAATGCTACGAAACGTGCTGAAACACCTCCAGCAACTACATTGACCAGTTTTTTTGCAATCTGCCAAAGCGATCAGTTTGCACGAACTTTGCTTTACTCGGAGATTAATTAATAATATTAATAATCTTTATTAATAGCACTTGGCTAGAACATATACATATACAAAATTCCATATTCACACAGAAAGAAGATAAATAAATCAAATACAGTACTTCCAGATAAATAGCTACCACTTATATAACAATATTCTCTCTTATAAATGTTTTGCACAAATTCTTGAACTGCGATAGACTACCCGAATGCCTGACGCTTTCAGGCAGTTTATTGTATTGCTTTAAACCTTTGTAAAATAAGCTATTCTGGCTGAAATTAGTAGATACCCTATTTATATAAAAATTATTTTGTGACCGTGTATCATATTTATGTATATCTCTTACAAATTTACAGTTTTGGAGTACTAAATCATTCAACATCTTGTAAATAAATATCATAGTATTATAAGTTATAATTTGCCTTACACTTAAAAGATTTGTTGTTTTTAGCATATCAGTTATTCTAGCATATCTGTCACAGTTCAAAATCATACGTAATGCCTTATTTTGTTTTTTCTGTAAGATATCTATCTGGGTATTATTCATCAAAAATAACAATGTGGAACAAAAATAAAAATGTGGAGCAATGATAGTTTTATAAATAGTTAACTTAGACCAGCAACTCAAGTTTTGTGACGTACGTCCTAATACATTACTTTTTTTAGCAATTTTATTTGTTATAAATTTATAATGCTCAGAAAACGATAAATTTTCGTCTATTATACAACCTAGGTACTTATACTGTACTACCCTTTCAACCATTTCATTGTCTATTTTAACTACACTGTTTGCATTGAGAGTCAATACCTTATTTTTATTTTTCAGAATCATCAATTTAGTTTTATTTATATTAAGTCTGAGAGAGTTGATATTCAACCATTCAAATAAATTACTGAGTTCTTCATTTAGTGTTTGTATTATTTCATCAACATTATCACCCACAGTATATATCATAGTGTCATCAGCAAACAGCTGGATTCTACACTTTTTTATAGCCTTAACAATGTCATTTATATATAGAATAAATAGAGTAGGTCCCAACACCGTTCCCTGTGGTACACCATAAGTGGTTTGAACAGCTGCTGAAATATTATTGTACTTAGTTACTTGAGTCCGATCAGTTAAGTAATCTTGAAACCACTTGAGAATGGATGATCCAAACCCATATTTTTCCATTTTGTGTAATAGTAGCTGCCTGGAGATTGTCTCAAAGGCACGCTTAAAATCTAAGAAAACTACACCGACAAGATGACCCTCTTCCAATGCCTCTTTCCAATTAAATATCAAGTTTGTAAAGCGCTTTCACACGAATTTTTATGCCTAAAACCTGTCTGATAGTCAGTAAAGATTTTATTTTCTTCAATATATTTCACTATTTGATCATTTACACATATTTCAAGGAGTTTTTCATATGGTGGTACCATATTGATAGGCCTGAACTCCTCACATTTAATAGTATCCTTAACTTTTTCAACTGGGATGACCATACTGTTCTTCCAAGAGTTTGGAAAAATTCCCTTCTCTAGGCTGCTGTTAATTATTTTAAGAAATTTGTCTCCTATTGCTTCAAACCCGTATTTTAATATTTGTACCGTGATACCATCAGTATTACTTTCTTTATTTTTCATCTTTTTTACTATTTTTCGTAGATCTGTCATTTCTAAAATTTTAAATTTTTCCATTACGCATTTAACTTCTATATTACTTACAATTTCATTTTGATTATTATTTTTCACTATTTCTTTAATACTGTCTAGGAAAAATATGTTAAATTGTTCACTTATTTCTTTACCTGTGATTCGTTTATTATCAAATATTATTTCGGGTTTAGGTCCCTCATTTGTTTTGGAATTTATAAGTTTTTTTATTGTTTTCCACATTTCTGTGGGGTCGTCCTTCAACAAGTCAATCTTATCATTGAAATAATTAGTTTTCGTATTTCTGATCATTGATACAACTTTGTTTCTTTGTTGTCTATAATTGTTCCAGTCCTCATCAGCTTTTGTTACTATGGCTCTTTGATATAGATGATCTCTTAGTTTAATTTCATTACTTATCTCTTCATTCCACCACTTCTTATCTCCAAATTTTTCCGTATATACCACTGTTCTTTCTGGAGCAAACTGATTTAGTGCACATAGTAGATTATCGATTAAACATTCAGCTAATTTGTTTGTGTCTTGTGACTGAGGCCATGCCATGTCCATAAGTTTAAGTTGGAATCCTATTACATCCATAGATTTGTAGTTTCTATAACTTTTTTCTTTACGTTTTTCAATATATTTACTTTTAAGATCTACTGTAATAATTGAATGATCGGTAATTTTAGGGGTTGTTAGTACTTCGTAGTTAATATTCTTTTGGTTTGTGAGAAGAAGATCAATTTTTGTGGATGATATCCTTGTTACTCGAGTATACTTATCAATCAGCTGGTAGATACCATGCTTTGCGATTAGATCATTAAGTTTAATACTATAAAAGTGATTACTTGCCAGATCTATATTGAAATCACCCAAAATTATAATAATTGCATCCTGGTTCAGGTTTTCCATGAAGTTATCAAGTTTATTTAAGAACTCTGCATCACTTGTGCTCGGTGAGTGATATAAAGAATATAGATAATATTTTTGTTTTTCCAAGGCAATTTCAATTCCTGTTATCCATACATTTCTATTATCATTTATATTAAGAATTTCTTTATACCTATATCCTTTTTTTATGTATATTATTGTTCCTCCTGTATGAGCACTTGTAGAAAAACTAATTACCGAGTTATATCCTATAATCTCTATTTCATTTGAGGTAAAATCTTGAGTAACGTGAGTTTCTGAGAGACATATAATATTTGGTTTATTTTTATTTGCAATCCACGTTAGCTCTGTTTTGTGTGTACTTAATCCCTGTATATTTAAATATAAGATACTTGGTCCTGGTTGCTATATTACGTTGTTTCTTCTATGTATTTCAGGATATTTTATTTTTTCTTGTAACTGTTCTACTACTCTTTTATACGCTTCGCAGGTTTTTTCATATGCCTTATGTTTACTATCAATGTGTGGTATTTTTAATATTTCTGCTGCATATTTACAATTTGCGCAACATATATCTCTTGAGTTACACTCAGTTGCTTTATGTTCTCCTGCACATATTTGACATGTAGGTGTTTCCTTTTTGCATTCTTTCGCGAGATGTCCAAACTTCCAGCAGTTATAGCACTGCTTTACATTTAGACTGTCATTGAAAAAACAACTTTTCCATCCTATATGTATTTTTTTCCTATTGTCAATGCATTCGTATGTATGTACATCCATTTGCAGAATGATATTCATGTTTCCTCTGTATGTTTTAATTTTATGCACTATCTTTAATTCTCTCTCCTCTAGCTCAGTATTTATCAAATTCTGTAAAATAATTTTCTCTATGAGACTGTCCTCATCTTCTAACTCTTTTGGATCTACATTAAATACTATTATCCTAGGATTTTTCTTTTCGGGTATATTTACTTTATATGAATGACCCAAAGAAGTTTTAATGCTTTCGCACACATTCTGTACCTTTTCTTTTCCATTCTCATTGCACTTTATTGCCACTCCTCCATCTCGTATGTACTTAATTTTTGATACACCAATTCCAAGTCCACTGGGATTAATTTTTTCTTCTATTGTCTTTTTTGTAGATTCACTTGTTTGGGCACTATCCTTTGGTTTTACTATTAAGACTTCTTCCTTCTGTTTTTTCACTGCCAGACTGTAATCACCTTGTCCATTAGCTAACTTCTTTTTTAATTCATCAATTTCTTCTTGTAGAAGGTTAATTATTGTTGTTTTATCATCTATTATTGTTTCCTTACTCAATAATAACTTATTGAATAACTCCAAGGATTTTCCATTATTACATTTTTGACAGTATAATTTCATTACTCGGGAAGAAAGCTGTAAAACTTTTACTTCTGATGCTGTAAGCCCTCCACAATCTTTGCATATTGCATCTCTACATCCATCACAATCAAAAAGGTCCTTATTTTTAACTTTGATTTGTTTACAAATTTCGCATTTCATTTTTGAGGTTAACTTTCATGAAAATTAAAAGTTACCATCAAATATGCAGATTTCCACAGTGCTTTCAATTATTATAGAAAGACACAACTTCACTTATAGAATTCCTATTCTTTAGCATATATTTTTCCACTTTTTTTTTCAGTATTTTTCTGTTATGAATCAAACACACCGTCAACCTCGACATAACGATGCCACGTTATTATACTTGGAATGCTTCATCGAAGAATTTTCAAAGACGGAAGCAAGGCGATGCGGTTCCTGGGTATCCAGATGTGCGTTCTACTGATGCTCTTGGTCGTATGTATACAGTTGATCCAAAGAATAATAAATGTTTCTATTTGCGGTTGTTGTTGGTAAATGTGCGTGGGCCAACGTCATTTGAGTCACTACGAACTGTTAATGGTGTAATATTCCCAACATATCGTGCTGCATGAAGAATTGAAGTTATTAGAAAACGATAGTCATTGGGATACGACAATCGCTGAAGCCATTATCTCTGCATCTCCAAGTCAGATACGCACATTATTCGCTATCATAATTTCGACATGTTTTCCATCAAACCCATGTAACCTGTGGCACAAATACAAGGATAATATGACAGAAGATATTTTACATCAAATTCGTGTCAGTTCCAGAAATCACGATATTGAGATGAATGAGGAGATACATAATCGTGCTTTACTCTTGATCGAAGATATATATTACCTCATGTGCGGTAATTTATTAATCAGGTTAGGAATGCGAGCACCATATCGTGAAATGAATGACGCATTTAATCCAGAATTGGAACGGGAACGTGAATATGATCACCAGGAATTAGATTTAGTAGTTCAAACGAATGTACCCTTGTTGAATTACCAACAAAAGGAAGTTTATGATACTTTAATGAAGGCAATCGATCATGAAAATGGTGGTTTATATTTCCTAGATGCCCCTGGTGCAAGACATTCCTCATGTGATTAGTTGTAGCAACTGTTCGGGCGAGATCTAACATAGCGGTTGCAGTTGCTTCTTCTGGAATAGCAGCCACATTGTTAGAAGGATGCCGTACGGCTCATTCAGCATTCAAATTACCGTTAAATCTTCAAACTATTGAAGAACCAACGTGTAATATTGCAAAACACTCAGCAATGGGCAAAGTTTTAGCGGTATCGAAAATCATCATCTGGGACGAATGCACAATGGCGCATAAACGTGCATTAGAAGCACTTAACCGAACATTAAAAGATTTACGCAATGACTCGAGATGTTTTGGAGGAGCAATGATTTTACTGTCTGGCGATTTCCGCCAAATACTGCCAATAATTCCAAGATCTACGGCTGCCGACGAAATAAACGCTTGTCTCAAATCGTCAAACCTATGGCGCTAGGTGAAGAAACTGCAACTGACAACAAACATGAGAGTTACATTGGTTAATGATACATCTGCTGAAGATTTCTCGGAACAATTGCTGACTATCGGTAATGGTCAAGTACCTGTCGATGAATCGAATATCATTTCCAAATAATTTCTGTAATTTTGTCTCATCAAAAGACGAACTTATCAACAATGTATTTCCAGAAATTATTTCTAACTACAAAAATAATGAATGGTTTAGTGAGCGAGCAATTTTAGCGGCTAAGAATAAAGATGTAGATGACCTAAACTACATAATTCAAAATAAGATCATTGGAACAATGCATTCATTCAAATCTATTGAGTGCGTCACAAATGAAGATGAAGCCACCAACTATCCAATTGAATTTTTAAACTCTTTGGACGTGCCTGGCTTACCACCGCACAATTTACGCCTAAAGGTTGGCTCCGTAGTAATCATGCTTCGAAACATAAACCAACCAAAACTGTGCAACGGTACGCGTTTGGTGGTTAGAAAATTGATGAACAATGTAATTGACGCTACGATAATGATAGGAAAATTCAAAGGTGAGGAAGTTCTCATTCCGAGGATACCGATGATCCCAACCGATATGCCGTTTGAATTTAAAAGAGTTCAATTTCCGATACGTCTTGCATTTGCCATGACCATCAAGTTTGTGGTTTAAATCTAGAACATTCATGTTTTTCCCATGGTCAGTTATATGTGGCATGTTCACGGGTCAGAAGACCATCTGCGTTGTTTCGTTTTTGCGCCTGATAATAAAACAAAAAATGTCGTGTATCACAAGGTACTTAAATGAAGAGCAACCTATGTACTACAATACAGAAATAATTATGAATGATTAATGTAGGTAATATATATATATATATAATATATATAATATATATATATATATATATATATATATATATATATATATATATATATATATATATATATGACGAGGAAAGTAATAACGTGTTTGCATCCTCTGACCATGAAATGAATGGTATACTTCTAGAAATTATGAGTCCGTTTTTATATCAACAATATCTGTTGACAGTACAAAAATAATACCATATGATAGAATTCAGATAAGACCATTTGAGCTTCTAGAGAAATGTCTGTGGAAATTAATTACGTAAAGTTACTATCACTTGAATCAAATGCCAAAAATCTTAAATGGTAAATTGACATATAACTCAGTCATCAAGGCCAATAAAACACTTAAACTCGAAAATATTTTGATTAATGAACAAATGATTATTCATTTTGTAAAATTGTTATACAATGTCAAAGGTAGTTCCTACATTAAATAAAGAGATGCTTTAGAAATGTACGTTTTTTAAATGACTAAATCAAATACAATGACAATGTCAAGAAAAACAATAAGAGCAGTCTTTTTTTATTCCTTCAAAATAAAATCTTAAGTGATGATGGTACATAACTAACTAATTATTTATCAAATCCAATTCAATCGTTTTCCTTAAAAGGTTTTTCAAGAAAATAAAAATTAACATATATAGGGTCCCTAAAAATACACTTCCAATAATAACTATTTCTATTATTTAGTAAAACAAAATGAAGTAAATTGATTAATTAGTATAAGCTTCTAAAATAGAACTAAAATGATTATATATCACAGCTAAATGATATATACAATAGAATATAAGTCTGTCTAAAGAAAATCAACTTTTTTCAAAACTACATAATCTATAATGGTTATCTTCACAATATCCTGAATCTTCTCTATTAAAAGGTCTTCTCACTCTAATTCCAATGGTGGTAAGCCTCTTACTTGGATCTTTGCACAGCATATTTTGCAATAGGGCATACTAAAACAGAAACAAACGTTAATTATTTAAAATGAAGCAAGACTAATTCAATATAATTGTAACAGTACATGTACCTCATCTGGAAATTTCTCGGCAAATCCTTTGGGATAAATGCTTTCCTTAACATCGCTCAACAACTTTATTCTTTCCATTTCAGTTGAAAATGGAACTAATAGTTCAAAGAATATCAGTCCTAATGAATAAATATCTACTTTATAATCATAAATTCGGCTTCTAAACTGTTCTGGACTCATATATAATTGGGTACCTATAAAGAAATCCTGACATCATATAGATGAAATAAAATTATTATCAATAGAAAAGCTACTGAAAAGGTTAATTCATTCTCACTGGTAGAAGTATAGAAAAATTACATTTTCTATCGACGCTTTAAAGGAGAAAACAATTACTTTCCTAGCTAATACTACGACAAATATTGAATTACATCTTCTCTGAAGAACGTGATGTCCATCCATATCCCTAATGGCTGGCAACTACAAGGAGAGAGTTGTCAACGCCGACTATTTTTGACGCATTCGCGTTTCTTCAGAGTGGCGTAACAACCTCTTGTTCAGAGTCTCTAATCCAACCTGAAGGCAACATCAGCGAGCGCAGCAATTTGATTTGTGTAGTTAAACTTTTTCCAGCAAACGCTATTTGAGGCCATCCTCACTTCCAACTGTGAACCATTATATTTATGTTATAATAAACAAGTCATACTTGGTGTGGCACTTTTAATAATAAATATACTCATAAAAGTGTAAGCTGGCATCAACAGTTTTTATAAGTAAATATCAAACTACAAAAGGACTTTTAATACACTATAGGATTTTGACCATAATTTCAGTCCACAGTGATGAGTACATACACTGTATGTATAGCTTTAGCAATAAACGGTTACTGTGAAATACCCATAGAACAACTAATCTCATTAAATAATATTTCTATAAAACTTCATTAACCTTTTCATGTTCAACTCCTATCGAAAGTTGATAAAATAAACCCCGAATCATCTTATAATATATTATAGAAAAAAGATACAATAATTTCTCTTACAAAAAATTTTAAAATATTTTCTAATGAAAGTCAGGCTTAACTTATACAGTTAAACATAACACCAGAGCAATCGACGACATACCCATTCATCAAAAATCATACATACATATTCTTATGATTTGAAGCAAGGAATTCAACATCAGAATCTCGGTCCCAAACGAATGGATGTTAGTGGAAATAATAAATTCGGTTTAGTGATTACTGAAAGCTAAACTAACCAAGTATCAAAAACAAATATCCCCTTCCTCGCCTTGACAAAATTATCAACAATCTTGGTCGAAGTATTTGTATCACGTTTTTATTAGCTCGCTTTGGTGTCTGTTTGTTTGGTTAATTTGAGGCACTAAGGTCAGATAAAGTTGAAACTTACAAAGCCTTCTGATACATAACAATTTACTATTCAATGTGTACTCATAGTTAGTTTGATGCGGAATGTATTAATAAATTTTAAATGTGGAAAGTTAGCATTTAAAAATGTAATTTACAAAACCATTAAGTTTATATCTGCAAACAAAAACATTAAATCAAAAACAGAATAAAAATCAAAAAATTAATTAAAATCATGAAATTAGTTGTGAATAGGTGAAGTGAATTGAGGCTATGGAAAGCCAAGTGGACTAACCCACAAAATTGTAATTTTTTTTGATACCATTTGAATTTTGAAACGCATATCTATCAACAGTAAAGTGGACTAAGTCACTTTTTAAAATAGACCGCTAGATGGTAGTGCTATCGTTGTTTTGCTTTTTCGCAATTCACATATTTATTAAAAAATATAGTGGAGTATCCGCGCTTAGTCCATTGTGCTGCAGTCAGCAAAGTGGTAAACGTGATAGAAGCGTGTGTTTATTTTGTGTTCAAATTGATAAGTTTTTGACTAACTTTAATATTCTACAAATTTGTGAATACTATGAGCGATATAATTGACCGTAAGTACTCTATTAATAATGAAATTTTCATGAAAAAGAATGAAAATAATAATTTCTTGGCTATGTGTTTAATTTTTGAGGTTATTTTTATTTTATTTACTGATTACAAACATTATTATAATAAATACTATCCTAAAAGTAAAATCATAATAGTACATTCAGTTTAATTAGTAAAGTCCTTTATTGAAAAATTTCCATGTTACGAGTCTCATTATTCACGTGAGAAAAGCAATCATAGAAACTATCTAGCACCGAACTTAAGCATAGGAAAGATGTTTGAGCTGTATAAAGCTGAAACAATGGATCCTGTTACATATGCTATTTTCAGATGAATCTTCAATACAGAGTTCAACTTACACCTTCATCCATCTATTTCTGACTCATGTCGAATGTGTGACTATTTCAATATCAAAATAAGGGCATCCAATGAAGAGCAGTAAAAACAACTTGAAAAGAATCTAGAATTCCATCAGAGGAAGGTCAAAGCAGCAAGGGATGGCCTGAAGCATGATATTCAACGTGTAAAAAATGGTGAAGTTTCTGTTTAATTTTCGATTTAATGAAAACATTACCGACACCTGTTTTAACGACTGGAATTTGTTATTGTAACAGGTAATTATGGACGTATTGTTTCAACGTTCATAATATGGATACTGATAATTCCTATATGTTTATTTGGGACGCAACCGTCGCATCTCGGGGATGCATTAAATTAAGAATTTTCCAACATCAAGAAAAATAATAATGTATTCCGATCAGTGCGGGGGCCAGAACCGTAATATAAAACTGTCGCTGCTCTGTAATTTCATTAGGGCATGTCCAGATTTTAATGTGGATGAAATTGATCATAAATTCCTGGTGAGTGGCCATTCCTATCTCCCTTGCGATCAAGACTTTGGTCTAATCGAAAAAGAGAAAACATTTCATCCACACATTTTTGTACCTTTAGATTGGATTTCGGTCATAGAAAATGCTAGGAAGAAAAATCTATTTAAGGTAATTCAAATGACTTCATCTGACTTTGTGTCGACTAAATCACTGGAAAGTAACATTACGAACAGAAAACAGTCGGAGACAAAAACCAAGGAGGAATGGCTTAAAATCCAATGGTTTAACAAAGAATCTCCTGATAAATTCAATATAAATATTCGAACAATGAATATGTTAGTCTTGAAACTGTCGATATACATAAACGAGGATCACGTTCGACAGAACTTATTACACTTCCACTACTGTACCCCAAGGGTAATGTAATAAATGAGGCTAAAAAGAAAGATTTGGTTCAACTAATTGAATTTATTCCACCCGTACATTATGACTTCTACAGAAACAGGAAAGCATCTGCCCAGGCGACAGGTGGAGAATTACTAGAGGAACAAGATTAAAATTAATGTAGATACTATAGGTTGAAATCAATAAGTTTATAATTTTTTTGTTATTTTCGCTAATTTTAAGTGCAGTAATAAAATAAATGCAAACGATTTAATATTTTACTACTACTATTCGGAAAAAAACAGAATCATATACAACAATGTGAACTAATCCACACAATCATCAGAGAGCAAAATGAACTAATCCACATTAAAATCTAAGATTGAAATCATAACTTTATTATGTTGTCAATTTTTGGATATATTCAGTCACTTTTTACATAGTAAAGCGAATTGGAACCAAAAAAACCATTACAGCCAATTATCTCCATTATGTAAATTTGGGGTTAGTTCACTTGGCTTTTCATAGCCTCAATTGAAATCACTTAAACTATAAAGGAGTAAAATAGAAATATACTAATAATTTTTTTAAGAGAAAATAAAAAACACGTATGACGTCTAAAAAGAAAATAAATCTTTTTTTGAATTTCAAGAAACTTTTATACTTTCACAATCCCTTCACAAATATGAAATTTTATATGATATCTGCAAATATATCAAAAAACTTCGAGTAAGAGAAATTTAGTCAAAAAATTATTATATAAATTCATTCAGGTTTATTAACCCTACACAAAATTGATCCCCATAACAAAATCCATCCACTTCACAACGAATATAGAACAACAGAAATTATTCCATTTTTATCGAATCAACAAACCTTGAACAAAGACGATATAGCGAAACCTAACCGACAAATATGGAACCACGAAATAAATTTAAACCGAAGTATAAAAAAAATATTAATTGACTAAATTAACGCAAACGATACGTCAGTTTCTATCTAAAAAGATCAGCGACCATATGATTAAAAATACTAAATTTTTCTAGGTTAACCATAAAGATAATTAATTAGACACTTAAAACGATAGAACCAGTCAGTTTAGGATTAGTAAAATTTAATGTCTATTATCATGAGATTATGTAGAAAACTCATGTAGTAAATTAGTTTCGAAATAAATTCATTTAGTTAGTAGACTTGACGACCAATTTT
The DNA here is from genome assembly GCA_026230145.1 of Diorhabda elongata. Classification (NCBI taxonomy): domain Eukaryota; kingdom Metazoa; phylum Arthropoda; class Insecta; order Coleoptera; family Chrysomelidae; genus Diorhabda; species Diorhabda elongata. The sequence goes on along the minus strand of CM047937.1, from coordinate 22,728,671 downwards.
ATCGAAAACAATATCATTAATACGAGTAATCATGAAATTTTAAATGTATAATTAATTAAACAGAGTTAGAACAAGTTTTAATTATTTGCATACGATTTATTTCCATAACGAAATTGCCTCGAAAATTCCTTCCTTACTAGAAATAAAGTCTATTTCATGTTCACTTCCAAAACCTGTTACTCTTTAAGTACCCTTATAATCCGATAAATATATAAATATATAATCCTAAATTATTCGTACTCTTAGTAGTAATATCCATCAACTCCGTACCCTTCACATTCAATTCCAAATATTCGATATTAAATATTAATATAAGGAAGAAAATAGACACTATTTGTTTAAATGTTATACAATTTTCAATCATAATTTATGTCAAAAGTGCTAGTAAAACATACACCACCTATTTTATAGATGTTTCACACAGATGGCCCAATGTTGAATTGTAATTAAAGTTCTGCCAGCATTACTATTTATAAAGTTGACACAAAACTGATAATTTGATGTTGGTACACATTGAACAGTTTTTCTTATGGTGCATTCCACTAAGCGTTCACGACGCCAGAAATGCTCTTTTGGACGTTTCACAAAGCGACTATGATCGTTGTGGTCGCAGCTAGAATGTCACTCATGACGTCATGACTAACGTTCACGAGAACTCTCTTTATTTTTTCTGTTTTGCCATTCGTTAAGATTTATCTCAACACTCAAAATGCCTCGTATGCCATTCCATTTGGGTTTACACTTATAACGCTCTGGACTAAGTGGAACGGGAAAGATCGTTGTCGTGATTGTCGTGAGTGCTTATATTAGTGGAATGCACACTTGATGATTCATTATCGTTGTGTTGTGCTCGTGTTTTTGTGTCCTTTTGATTATGTAGTGTTGTTGTCAATTAAAAAAAAAAATAAATGTTGTGTATAAAATTACGAATCTATTAATGTAATGTATTTGTTTCCAAATCCTCATAAGGACTTAGAAAGTTTTAATAGATGGCCGCCAGCTATAAGCAATACTAAATTAACTGCTATGGATTTGTTATGAAGTTTAAGTGATATAATTTATCAAAATTAGGTTTAATTACTCAATATGTTACATTTCAATTGATTATTTTTGTATGCGATTTTTTATTTAAAAATATATATTTTCTTCAAGTTTCATTTTCATATTTTTATAAATATAAAGATAATCATGGAAAAATAATACAAGAAATCAGTAGCTCAAGTTTGAAATGTTTATTGTGTTAAAGAATGTTCAGGGTCCAAATAGCATTTATATCATCATACAATAAACAGGTGCACACGATCACGACAATTTTATTTGTTCTAACCCAACTGGGCGTCTGAATCTGAACTACTAATATGATATCTTTCATAAAATACTGAAAAATCAAATTTTATCCACAGAGCATAATTTAAATTATTTGACTGCTATTTTAGAACTCATTAACTTTCAAATTTATATTTTTGTTTATAATATAAATAAAATGGCATATTATCAAGATACAATATCAGAAAAGTTGACTATTATAAACAAAAAGTAAATTTGAAAATTTATTAGTTATAATAATCTTATTAGGTTGAAGATATTAAAGTTATTGTAATAGCACTTATTTCCTTACTCAAATGAAATGTGAAAAAATCAGTTTCAATGGTAATATATAGTATAATCTTTCAATTATAATACTAGCTTGTTTATTATTGAGGTGAAAATTAAACTTGAAGAGAAATAATATATATATATATATATATATATATATATATATATATATATATATATATATGTATCTAAATGTTCTTGATTTTAGGTCTCTTCTGTTTTAAAATTAGTTTTTTCATAATTTTTGGAAGATACGTTTCGACTTCTTCTTTCTTTAAGTCTTTATCTTTCTTCCAAAAATTATAAAAAAACTAATTTTAAAACAAAAAAGACCTAAAATTAAGAACATATAGATGGATTAATATATAAAGGTCTAAGAAATTGAAGAAATTTATATATATATATATATATATATATATATATATATTGCGTGATAAAATCAAAACTCAAAATTCCGTAGCAATATCTCTAATAGGTAACTTCAATAAGAGTATTCAACAAATAAACCATAATCAATTTATAGTACAACGCAAATTGGAAACAAACGATTCAGGAAATCATTCTAATTTTGGGACTAATTCCTACATAATGGATGTAATCTTTCAAATCTTATACTTGTACGAATTGCTTGATTCAACATTACAATGTACAGAAAATTCAGTATCATTTGCAAAAGCTGGGATCATGCACCCTAGTATAATAAAACCTAGTGAATTGTTTTTTGGAAAAATTATACAGTAATGTCAATAAATATTAAAAATAAATAATATCCCTATTTTAAGAAAATTATTATTACATAATGCACAAACATATATAGTTTGAATGTACCTGTAACATATCCTGTTGATTTTGAGCTGTATTATTTGTATCCCACACCATAGTGAGGATCAGCTAAAGGTTATCATTCCTCAAAATAAGTTTCTATTAAAAAATGAACTGTACTACAAACTTTTGCGTACCATGCGTAAAATTAGCTATACAAGAATATATGTGCCAAGAAGTGAACCTAAAACAACTTAACTTCAGCAGTCCTTTCGAAGTTCAACTTCTAAATCACAAGACCTCTTCCACCTGCTGTCAGATGCCCCTAAGTAACTCTCAAATATTATCCAAAAGACATAAAGAATCGAATCAGTGGATTGTCATTCTTCCCAAGAAAACGAACATCGTCTTTTATCAACAAGAATAAATCCTCAGCTACATTGGCACTAAGATTCCGAAGCTATAATAAATAATGGCCAACCCATTTTTATTCCAGGATGTACATACCACCCAATCATGACAACGTACATTAACAAAAATTCCAATTTTAGCCTTCCATAAATAAACCTATTTGACCTCAGTACCCTCCGAGAAATAATCATCAGAAGCAATCTAATTTTTAAGACTTATACACCTCCTTATTTTTCAAACACTTGGACAATAATAATTTATTTTCTCCTAATCCTTTTATGTTTATATTGGGCCCTTAAAATAATCCGATGGAAGAAACCAATCCAAGAAAACCAGTCCGAAGATGTTCCCTTTCCTTAGCTGCACCGCAAGGAAGCTGAAACTTCAGGAGGGAGGAATTATGGCATCCATTTTCCTGAAGACCATATAGAAGAAGCTGACGACACTATAAAATTTCGCTTATCATAGTAATTCATATTACGTAGAAATTGTAAAAACATGTCAGGCAGTTAGTTAGTTAGCGAGTTGTCACATAGTTAAACATAAATTTTATTGTCGGGAGTTTCCCGAGTGTAAAAAGTAATAAATAAATTCTTTTCAATTGTGTTTATCTACCTTCGATGATTTATTTATAATCATCAAGGGAAACTCTACAATGTATACCAGTTTGATAACTATTAATGTTGTTATATCCATCTAGGGTTCTGAACTTTAATAAGAAAACTGATTCAAGTTTGGGCCATTTATGTAAAATGTCTAGAAAATAGGTGCAAGACAACTTGTAAGAAATTGCATACAATTTCTTGTAAGGTCAAAATATTGCATAGATGAATAATGTACGTCGCTTGACATTTGCATAATGTCTCTTCTCAGTGCATCATGGCTGCAACCAACCAAACAAGTGAAACATTCCCTAACCTCAAATTTTATTTAGTATTTTTTGACCGGTTAAAAAATAAAAACAACAAAGCTAAGTGAAGTAAGTAGGAAAAAGTGGCCAGTGCATTTTAATTACATCATACAAATGAATTTCTCTAGTATTAGGCAGGTTGTTACCTGATATTGAAATTTTATTATGAAATAGAACTGCTATTTGCTCAATTGATAAATTATTTTATGAGTTGTAATTTGATGCTTTTTTATTGCATTTACCATTGGCATCAGCATGGCGATCAATAAGATAGTTGGGCAAGAAACTAAAATAGGACTGGACTTGTAATTGCAATTGGTAACACAAATGTTTTTAAAATATAAAGTGTGACAACAATTGACAATAAATGTGTCCAGTATTACTTAACCTAACATTAATGATTGATATACATACCAACTTCCACTGTATGACCTTTATATGATGATGGTGTCCCCTTTTTAATCAGCTCTAAATCAAAAGCGTCCTCTATATCTTTAACCAAACCAAAATCGCCAACTTTGATTTGTCCCTCCAAAGAAAAGAATATATTGCTCGGCTACAAAATGTTCTTTATTTTAAGACAAGTGACGGTTAGACGAATCGGCTTAATAACTTTTAATCTTTGAAAATTAGAGCAAAAAATTTCTTAGTGAAAGTGGCTTAAGAGAAATTGCCGGTAATAGATTGCTCACTATTGATTTTGAAGTAAGCTGACTTCATATGTATTATATATATATATATATATATATATATATATATATATATATATATATGCCTTATGCAAATATTGCTAGTTTCAAAGTTTAAATTTAAATTTTGAATTTCGCAATTATTTTTTATGAATTCACAATTTCTCTTTGAAAATTGGCAATTTTACGTTTTTTGGCATGAGGAATCATAATTTGCACTCTTATTTAACATTGCTAATAGAGGGCGCTAGTTACACTTGTTTGTGTTAATTAAATCAAATTAAACTTTTTTTGGGCTAAACTTACAACTAAAATAATAAAGAAATATTAAAAAGCGTTAAATTGTACAAAAAAAGTTACTCTTCTTTGATTCGTATAACTCAATCGGTTATCGAGTTATTTGCTTCTAAAAAGTTCAATAAATTTTAATTTTTTCATAAAAAAATTTATTATTCCTTAAATATGTAACAATAACAAATTTGTAAACAAAAATAAAAAAACTTCAAAGCAAATGCTCAAAATGCCCACCATTTACTTCAATACACTTTATGATCCGCTTTCGTAAAGATCTCTTAATATCAAAATCACATTCGTGAATAAAGCCAATTACAAACTGTACCGAAATCTTTACAACCGCTTAGGTGAAACGATGTCTTTATGCTCTAAAGCTGAGCACGGTGCTACAAAAAAAATCACTGACGATGAAGAAGATGAAATTTTAATTTGTGTTACGGAGAATCCAGATATCAGTTCTCGCCAATTAAGTCTGCAAACAGATATAAACCAATCATCTATTTTTAGAATACTGAAGAGGGAAAAATTGCATCCATATCATTACACTTCTGTTCAGAATTTATTACCTCAAGATTTACCTAAGCGTCTACAATTTGCCCATTTTTTGCAAGATAAACAAAATGTTAAGCCAGATTTTTGGATACAAATCTTTTTACTGATAAGGCAACATTTACCAGAAGAGGAATATTTAATTATAAAAAGAATCATTTGGGGAATTCTGAAAATCCACTTGCTATGAGGGAAACACATTTTCAGCACGAGTTTAAGGTTAACATTTGGTGTGGTGTAATAGGTGGGTATTTAATAGGTCCTTTTGAACTGCCAACCAATTTAAATGGACCTCTTTATTTAGATTTTCTTCAAGAACATTTACACGAATTACTAGAGGATATACCTCTCCCTTTAAGACAAAATATGTGGTTTTTGCACGTCGGAGCACCACCACATTATTCTTTACAAGTTCGTCAATTCTTGAACGAACAGTTTACGCATCGATGGATTGGTTTTGGAAGTGAGTTTGCTTGGCCACCAAGAGGCCCTGATTTAAATCCTTTGGATTTTTCAATTTGGTCGCAAATTAAGGCATTAGTTAGTTAGTTAGAAAAAATTACTTCTCTTCCACAACTGCGACGGAAAATAGAAGAAGCCACGGATGTAATTAAAAATAATAGACAAGGATTATTTGATATTAAGAGATCTTTACGAAAGTGGATCATAAAGTGTATTGATGTAAATGGTGGGCATTTTGAGCATTTGCTTTGAAGTTTTTTATTTTTGTTTACAAATTTGTTATTGTTACATATTTAAGGAATAATAAATTTTTTTATGAAAAAATTTAAATTTATTGAACTTTTTAGAAGCTAATAACTTGATACCGATTGAGTTACACGAATCAAAGAAGAGTAATTTTTTTTCTAGAATTTAACGCTTTTTAATATTTTTTTATTATTTTAGTTGTAAGTTTAGCCCAAAAAAGTTTACTTTGATTTAATTAACACAAACAAGTGTAACTAGCGCCCTCTATTAGCAATGTTAAATTAGAGTGCAAATTATGATTCCTCATGCCAAAAAACGTGAAATTGCTAATTTTCAAAAAGAAATTGTGAAAACATAAAAAATTATTTCGAAAATCAAAATTTAAATTTAAACACCCCGTATCTCGGAAACTAGCAATATTTGCATAAGGCATGCTGAGCAGAATCATCATATTTTGAGGTCTAGAATCTACAGGTCAGAGATTGGACATTCTTAATGAATCACCCTGTATGAGGTATCTTATTGGGAACGTGGCAATGAAACACCAAAGTGGACTAACTTTAATATATTTTCCGAGCTTTTGAATACTTCTGTATTCATCATCTGGGACTGAAATTATGGTCATGATACAATTCAAAACCACATTAATGATTGTAAGTAAAATTTTATTATAGTTATACATTTATATGTATTTCTTATATTGTATTTGGCCATAATTTCAGCCCCAGACGATGAATACATTCGAAAGCTGGGAAAATATATTCAAGTTAGTCCACTTTAGTCCATAATATCAATAATTTCATTATATATAACATTGATGAGGAATATATATAAAATACTTACCTGTATACCTAATAAGATAATTCAAATACCAGATAAGTAGGGTAGATTTTCTAATAATAAATGATATTTCATTATAAAATAAGTTATTTCATAATCTTGGAATAATAAAAATAATTTTCAAAGTCAAATGTCAATTAACATAACCTTATAACCTAAAAAGCAGGAAATGATATTTTCCTATCTTTCACCAGTTGTCAGAATTTTTACAGATTTGTTATATAATACTTTCAAACAAAATAAATAAAATGAGTTATGTCGATATTTATAAATAAATTTTTGCATAGTTTTGAATTGTGTTTTGACCTTTTGAAAATTTGGATTGCCCGAGAACAGCCAATCCGCTACCTAATACAAGGGATAATTAAGAGAGTGTATTGCTACTTAGCTCATTATTACTTAACTTATAAACTATTCTTTATGAAATCATTTACATAATTGTTATGTCCTACCTTTAAATCTCTGTGTATGAGACCTCTTAAATGGACATACTCAACAGCATCTAATATTTGAGAAAATATATCAATAACGAAATTATAATCTCTCTCTTGATGATCAGTCAGCCATTCTTTTAAGCTCTCTTTTTTACATAGCTGCATCTGAATATATAAAAATACTGGTGGGTCATTGTTAAAAGTGATTAATTTTTTCTGCGAAGCATTCCAAGAATGATGTTTGCTCTCAAGTACCTTCCTGTCAATTTTTTTGGTTGGATGCCCTGCATGAGAAACCTCATTTGTTCTTTGCGTTGAAACTTCCTTCTGGCTTAAAACATCTATTATAGAATTGGAATTATTTTTACTGTCATGTTCATTTTCAAACACAATAAAAGAATCAGCATCATCATCATTATTGCTTGTGACTATATTTCGTAAATCAGTGTCAAAATTACTAGAAGAGATTTCATCTATACTTATTGAAATTGATTTACAACGTCTAACTTTTGATTCGGCTGTAGTGTTCATAGAAGATTCGTTTAATTTATCACTACAATATAATAAAATATTAAATATATACAAATTCCAAGAAAATTTTAATATTACTTGTAGAGAACATAAGTTACACTATTTAACGGATGTTTTGACTATGGTTGCTAGTCATCCTCAGATTATTCTGTAACTTGTGTTCCTTATAGAAATAAGAAAAATTACCCTAGCCATTTTCTATCATATTCTTGCTGCCAAGCTAATGGTGGACTCTCAACCCATGAACAAAAATATCTAACAATATTTTGATGTTCCAGTTTCGCCAAAGCTTTAACTTCGCGCATTACTCTATCCCTATCTTTTTCTCTAAAAAAAGAATCCTTACTTAAATACCATAAACAATTAAGTATTTATAGTCTCAAATGGCCAGTGATATCCAAACAAGAACTTAAGCCTGTATTCAATTTTTAACTGTGACTAGCTTGATAAGCAGGCAAACTTGCTGAATTTCTTAAGCAGTTGTTCACCACTCCACATGTAATGAAAATTTCATATAGTAGGAAAATTGAATATCTAGAAATTCTGTCAAACTATCACTAAAACATTCTCTAGAACTGAACGTCGTAAAGAAATCGTCGTATCACTCCACAAACTATTTAATGATTCTGTATTGTGTCTTTAAAAAATTCTCGAATAATATTAACATTTTTAAAAGTATGTTAATATAGCACTATCCTGTCTATCATACTGACAAATTAGCAGTTTTAAATATTAAAAATATCATTCTGACCCATCAGTTGAGATTGAAAATATCACCCAGCAATATAACAGTGTCACAGGATGGTGAACAAAATCAAGCAGAGCTTAGAAGATGAAGAATTCTGTGATGTACTGGGAAAAAATGAGAACACCATCTAAATCTAAAAAAAAATAATTTTTGAATTATATGCGGAAGGACGACACTTTTGATTAAAATTTGACGAAGAACTGCACTAATACAATAAAATTGCTTATGAAATTCGAATTAATATCAATGAACAAGCCAAATTATGTTGACCATAAGTTAAGAATAACATATTAACCTAACCAAAACAACATAAAATCAAAGGACAATATTAATTCATAAAACTATAATACATTTGTGTCGTCAGATGGTATAGAAGTATGGGACGGAGTAAAATCTAAACCACAAAAACACACTGGTTCATTCAATTCAAATAATTTTAGTGGGTCTGAAACCAAACAAAATGAATGAGGTAATACCCTACATAAATGATATCAAAACCAGTTGAACTAGATATTCAATGTGGTCCATATGTATGAAATAAATTCAATTTTAGTGTTATTATGTACTATGTTTAAAAAAACTGAAATAGGTCGATTTTTATTCTCAAATTGACAATTTACAGTATGAAAATATTATCCCCCTCCAGCACCCCTTTGAATTATATGCACCCCTTTGAAAATTTTAAATAAGAAAGTGTGGACCTCGTTGAAAAGATATTTCAGTCCCCTGTTCAGCAATAAGTTTTTTAAATTTGGTGCAATCATAACGGAGAAAATTAATTTATAAGATGTAAAATTTTGATGTCTCTATCACAAAACTTTACGTAGAATAAAGATAATAATGTCGCTTAATATTTAGAATGTATTTTTCAATGTTCTTTACAATTAAATTAAATGTTAAAAATGACCACCATTCACTTCTTGACAATAAGTGAGGCGATTTTGGAATTCTCGTACAACATTTTGTATGACCTAAGGGGTTATTTTGTTAATTTCTTCCTTTATCCTAACTTTTAAATCAACAATATTGTCTGGTCTATTAAAATAAACTTTAGAAAGAATCAGGTATTTTAGTATTTGTTCTGCTAAACATCAGGAAAAAATCTTTGCAGCTACTAAAATATTAGTCAAAGAGCCAAATAAACAATTAATATGAATCTAGTAGGCTGCTGTCATTCAGATATTTAAAGTTACTAAATGTTTGTGCTCGTATTAAATTTAAATATGGCCTATTTGTCCGAGACTCAAAGAATGGACATTTTAATTATGATTGATATGATATTAACAATAAATACCCTGGCCAACACGTTTCGCAGTATACAATTAGCAAAATTGAAAAAAGTTTCGTGAAACTGGACATGTAAAAATTATTTAAAAAACCAGGTAGAAATGTTCCATTTACTAATGAAAAAAAGTTAGATGTACTCCTAGAGGTTGTGGAAAATCCGTATAAGACAACTAGAGAACTTACCGCCGACAGTGATGTAAGTAAATCATCTATTTTGAGAGTTTTGAATAAAGAAAAATACCACCCTCACAAAGTTCAGTTGGTTCAGGAGTTAAATGAAGATGATCCTGATAGATGGCAAGAGCTTTGTGAATTGATGATGGACAGAATGAACGTAGATTTGCAGTTCATAAGCAAAATAGTTTTTTCTGATGAAGCGACGTTTCATTTAAACGGAACTGTGAACAAACAGAGCTGAAGTTATTGGAGCAGACCAAATCCTCACTGGATGTGATGGCTCACACTCAATATCCTTGAAAAGTGAACGTTTGGTATCATTAACAATAAAATTATCAGTCCTTATTTTTTAGAGGACACAATGAGGTTCATTAAGATTTTTTGATTAACTTCTTAGTGCCTACATTACAAAGACTTTTTCCTAATGATAATCGTCCAAATGAGATAGATCGATCTATTTGGTACCAACAGTTAGAAATTATTTAAACGAGGTTTTTTCCAATAGGTAGATTGGAAGGCGTGGAACAATCGAATGACCTGATTTGACTCCTCTAGATTACTTCTTGTGGGGTTATTTAAAATCTTAAGTATATTTTAATAGACCAAACAATATTGCTGATTTTAAAGTTAAGATAACTGAAGAAATTAACAAAATAACCTCTGAGGTCATACAAAATGTTGTATAAGAATTCCAAAATCGCCTCAGTTATTGTCAAGAAGTGAAAGGTACATTGAAAAATACATTCTAAATATTATGCGACATTATTATCTCCATTTTACATTAAGTTTTGTGATAACATTATCAAAATTTTACATCTTAAAAATTAATTTTCTCAGTTATGATTGCACTAAATTTAAAAAACTTAATATTGCTAGACATAGGCCTGGAAGAAATATAACCTGTCGATCCATGCCACAACTATAAGATTTACTTTTCAAAAAAATATAGAAAATTCTTGCAAATTTAGAAATGATTTAGATAAGAGAATATTTTGGATTAATTTAAAAAAATTGATCAAAAATAACTCACTTGTTAGGTAAAGTAATCCTTTTGATGGCATACGAGCATTCATCAAATTTATGTTTAACTTCAAACACTACCCCAAAACCTCCTTTACCCAAGCATCTAAGGGTGTCATATTCATTAACATATCTTGAGCTGAAATCTCCTCTCTCTGAAGTTCTTAGCTGACTAGAAACATGCTGGGGTTCTATAGATTTTTCAATTATTATAACTTCTTTATCATTTTTCATTTGGAGACGAAATAAAAACAAAAATATGCAAAGTGTTACTATCATGAGAATTAATTCTCTCCAATACGAGGCCAAAAAGTAATACAAGGACTTCATTTTTGCTTTAACTGTGGACTGTACAGTGTTATGTTTTGTCCTTTTGGTGTTGTTGTTTGTACATCCCTTACTATTTAAATCTGACTCTGAATATAAGTAAAATCCTTGCCCTAAAAATAGTTGAATATAAGACAATAAACAATGGCTACACTCGGCTACTGGTGGAAATAACTTTGTGAAAACTAGTTTATCATAAAACAAAATCATTTGTCTATTTATGGAATTACGTGGTTCTTCTTCTGCATCTTCACAAATATGTCATTATACATTTCAAGAGCTGATAGAACATCAAAAAATAAAGGTACCAATACACTTTTTTCTATAGCTGAATAATAAGGGAAATACACATTGTGAGAATTCTTATGACATTTTTTGAAATTTTCAATTGTTCGAAAAAATGTTGATATTTATGAAATATTACAAACTCTAGTTTGTATAAATTTTTGAAATATTTTCAAATGATTGAAAATTGAAAAAATGTGATAGGTAGATATTCATAGATGATAGTTAATTGGAATAATTTATTTTAATCAGCCCCAAATAATGAACTCAAAATAAAAAGTGTACTATGACATAGTGTTACAATTTGCAGGGTCAAAAGCTTTGTGACGTCACATATTAAAATTTAAAATACTAAAACACGAAATTTATTGGAAATCAAAAACTTCAAAAAAAATTTACGAATTTGATCCATATTTATAATTAATTAGTATTATCATTATAATATTATTTCTCAAGCAGCAGGATTTATCTTCTAATGCAAGAGGAGCACTTTTTTTTTATAAAAATTCTAATATAAGAAACTAAGCTAAGTCAGTTAGACATTTTAATTTAGAATGTTATAAAATAGTCTGTAACTACATCTTCCTGTGTTGTTTATTCGGGTTTTTTTATCAATTTTTATGCAGTTTTATAATTGTTCTGTAGTTTTTGAAAAATTTCGTGAATAGTATGAGTACTATATGTTTCATATTACATTGTTACTATTAATTACAGAAAGAGACCATTTCAGAAAAAGATGTTATAACAGAATTGAATGGATGTCAATCACCTCAAATAGTACCTAAACCAACACATAGCAACTGCTCTAAAGCAGGGGTTTCGAAACTTTCCAACCTTAGGGTCATACTGATTACTCCAGTAAGTTCCGAGGGCCAAAACCATATTATCATTGTTGCCGGTGGTAACAAGTGAAATAGTCCACTGATGAAAAAAGGAGTCCGAAAAAGTACGCAACGTTTAAAAAAGGCTGCAAATCGGACTAAAGTCCGCAAAACGGCAACACTGCATATTATTAATTTTCCTGTTATTATCTGTAATTTCTAGATAAGTCGTAGAGTACGAGCCATGAGGAGTAACGTGACACGACATCTGATAGACACAAGCGGAAATAGGTAATACCTTCTATCACTAACAGATGGCGCTAATAACACGTACAGAATAATCTCGTTGGTTCGAGAAAGTTCTGGTGTCTTCCACTCACTTCTAGATGGCAGTAATAGGAATATATAAGAAAACTAGTGGCGCAACCACAAGTCAGTTCCTATGACACTGTTGTGAAATAAAATAGTGCGCACCTCCTTAAAACGTGTTTACGTTTAATACATCTTTGTAACAGTATTTTGATTTGAATTGTTGCTTTTGTGTGTGATTTAGTAGTATGGAAAAGAAGCGAAAAATTGATAGTGAATGCAGAAAATTCAAAGATCAGTGGAACATTCAGTATTTCCTAATTGAGTCCAGTAACAAGGCGCTATGTTTGATTTGCAATGAAATCATAGCAAAGAATATAACATTAAACGTCATTATGTAACAAAACATTTTCAAAATTACTCAAAATATACAGGAAGTTTGCGGACAGAAAACTTCGAAACTATGAAGCGCGGATTAAAATCGCAGCAATCTTCATTTACAAAACTCAAAATTGAACAAGAGGCTGCATCTCGTGCCAGCTTTCGGGTGGCTCTTGAAATTGCAAAACGTGGAAAACTATTCACCGATGGAGAAATGATCATAGAATAGATAATTGCAGTAGCCGAAGAAATGTGCCCTGAAAAGGAAAATTTATTAAAACTGTCAGTATGTCAGCAAACACTGTGGCTCAAAGGGTAGAAAACATTTCTGAAAATATATCCTCTCAACTGTTCGACAAAAGTGGACATGTTGAGTGGTTTTCTTTGGCCTTGGATGAGTCAAGGGATGTGTCAGATACTGCTCAGGTGTTGATTTATATTTGAGTAGATAAAAGCTATGAAGAAGAACTTCTTGATATGTATAGTATTCATGGCACAACTACTGGTACAGATATTTTTAAAGGAGTTGAAATGGCCATTAATCAAAAGAAACTTCGATGGAAAAACGTGAAATGTATTACAACTGATGGAGGCAAAAACATAAGTGGGAAAGATAAAGGAGTGGTCGCTCTTGTGTCAAAGGCTGTAGAAAATGACGGTGGTTCAAAACTATTAGTCTTCATTGTACCATTCATCAACAGTATTTGTGCGGAAAATGTTTGGATATGTCTGAAGTTCTGAAACCAGTCATATCAACTGTTAATTTTATCAGATCTTTTGGGCTGAATCACCGACAATTCCGACAGTTTATTGAATATTTTGGAGAAAATGACCTACCTTATACTGCCGTACGTTGGCTTAGTTGTGGGAAAGTCCTTCAGCGCTTTTTTGAACTTCGAGCAGTGATCGAAATTTTTTGTTGATTTGACAAAACATGTGAACGAACTGAATTTGAGATTGCAAGGAGAAAACCAGCATCTTCCTGATTTATACACTAATATCAAAACATTCCGGAAGAAATTGAAACTGTTTCAATCACAACTACGAAGTAAATGTTTTTCACATTTTAAAACATGTGAAATATTCAGCCACACCACTGAGACTGAGTTTCCTATCGATTTTGCAATGGAAACTTTGAATGCTTTGAAAATAAATTTTGATGCTCGTTTCTCGGACTTTGATGCCATTGCGAATCAAATTAAGATTTTTCAGAATCCTTTTGATACTGACATTGAAACCCTAGCTCCGGAACTTCAAATAGAAATGATTGATCTAAACTGCAGTGATATAATTAAGAACAAAACTCATCTTTGTTGGAATTTTATAAGAATTTTCCACTGACACAATTTGATAATTTGCATAAATTTGCTGGTGGGCTGTATTTTGTTTTTGCTACTACTTATTTGTGTGAGAAGACCTGAGGACCTTCTCCAAAATGAAGTACACAAAAACTGTTTGCAGATCTAAATTAACTGATAAGCATCTTAAATCTCTTTTAATAATGGGTACAAGTAAAATTAGTCCACAACTATAAGCTATTGTCAGTGGAAAATCTCAATTACATAAATTTCATTAGTATTTCATATGTCATTATGCTTGTTATAAGTTATGTTTTTATTTAAATTGTATAAAATGTTAGTTGGATTCATTTCAATAATTTGTTAGTTATTATATACTGAAGTTCAATTTTCTGCATATTATACATGTCTTTATTCATTACAATTCTGTGTTTCTTTATCCAACTTATCACAAAAACAATAAGCCTACAACAATGTTATGAGTAGTTAGCTCATGACCATATCATTGTAGATGTTATATTAATAATTATTCAATATAAAATAAGAATATTTCAGTAAACTAAATTTAATTTGCTATAGAAAATATGTTCTCTAAAACTAGTTTTCAAGTATGCTAGCTCTCCGCGGGCCGGACAAAATCTGTCTGCGGGCCGTAGTTTGGAGACCCCTGCTCTAAAGGATAGAAATACTGTCGGCCTAGAGTTGAAGAAAATTATTCCCGTTCACTTGAAGTAATAAAATCAATTTTTGGTGGTCCAGCTAATGATCCACGCCGTACGTTATAAGTATTGTATGTAAGTATCTAAGTATTGTAAAACATTAGATGACTTGAAAGCTGAATTATTCAAACAAGGCAATACTATCAGTCGGTCAGGATTGTATTTGAGAAGTGTTCCCAAGCGAGTTAATATGGAAGAACATTAAAGACACGTCGGAACTGTTCCAATCAAGATTCATTACATTCAAAGTATAGAGATGGCAAATTTTGCACCGAAATCTTGAATCGCTAGCTTGAATTGTTGGTCCGGACCAAGTTTTTTAATCGATAGATGATGAAGTACCTTTAGGTATTACAACAGCTAATGCTTAAATTCTAATATTAATGCTGCTTTATTACAGAGTCTAATTGCTAGATGATGATTTTGTAGTCACTGAGAAATATAAACATATTCCATCTGTCTATGCGGGTAGTTTAATCAAAAAATGGTGAAGGTCGTGTGCTGTGGCGTACTTTGGGCCTACATATACTGCAATTCGTAGTGAGAAACATCCAGCTTCCAATGTATACATTTTCACCAGCGAAAATCATAAGCTTCCTGAATTACCGACTTTTAAAAAGGTTCTTGTTTTTATTTCCATATGCGATGGTGAATGAAAATCCAGGGTAAGAGTGGGTCATAATTTCAGCTTTGAAATATTGTGGAGATTATGATTTAGATGCATTTTTCTTATCTAAAAAGGTGCCAGAAAGGACTGCAGAGATAGGTCACATCTTGATTTAAATAATCGAATTACCGATTTGAATAAAGAAAAACAAACTTTAGAAGAGCGGGAAATGTATTGGGGCTGATAGTTCAAGCTATGATCAAAAATAATTTTACTTGGCTTGCTAAGTCCGTACGTAAGTTACTATATTTCTTACAAATAGTACAATGGGAGACTCTCACATATAAACCAACACGACGTTATGTAGTCACAGAAAATACTGACAACGAGACTAAGTTTGCTCCTTTATTACTAAAGTGATCAGTAGATCTCCGAGCATCATCTCATATGAAACAAGTTTCATACTAGTTATTGTTTTATAGTCGAAACATACACGTTTGAAAGATCGTGTAGCTTATGTGGACATTCCTAATACAAAGACCCTAATCAAGACAAACAAGCACATAAAAAATAACAGATGTTACCTATCGTATTTTTAAATACATGCATGAATTTAAAAAATGTGTGACGTCACACCAGGGGTAGGGGGTTTTAAAAATGTGTCCAAAAAGCCCTAATGTAGGTAATTAATATGTTTTACACAATATTTTTGTTAAATAAAATAAGTTACCGTTTACATATTCTGATGCATTTAAAACGGAAAGAGCAGTTGAGTCTTCTTCATTATGTACTCTAGATGCCGGAATTGGTTTCCATGGTATCTTAGCAATACTCGTATCTTCAGTTACAGTCACTCTTCTACTTAGTTGACTGCGAATGGCATTTACCATCAACGGCGATTCGCGGATATAAAGCTAAGGGAGAAATATACTTGTAAGTTGATAGGCATTTAATTGTAATATATGAAATCAATACAACATACACGTAAATTATACAATAATAACAGTCTGAAACCAACTTGAGAAACAAAACCAAGAAACTTAATTATCAAACAGGATATGAAAAAATTTGATTTCATTAACATTAACATTTACCAAAAATGATAATTCAAAAGAAGTTGTTGAATTGTGGTAAGTAATAAAATACCAAAGTGTACTCTTTCTAGTATAGAATCATTTAAATTAATTAATCGAGAATTGTAGTTCTTAATTTTGTATAAAATAATAAATTGGTATAATTCAAAATATAATATTCAAAATGACAGTAGATATTAATATCGAGTTTAATGAGTTTGGAGAATTCATTTGAATTTTAAAATTAAAATACGTCATGGTTAAGGATAGGTTTGATTAAGTCGTTATGAATGACGTTTATAGGTTGGTTTAGGTCGTTACTGATAACGTTGATTTTTTTACAGATCTGTTTTTTCAAAATCTAAGATATGCTGAGGTTATTTAAATCAGTTCGATATTAATCATTGGCGCAGTTTTTTATACACTTAATACTCATAAGCTCGCTAACTATAATTGCATCGCCGTTAACAATTTTATTTATGTTAAAATTTATATTATCTGTCATAACCATAAGATCAAAGAAATTGCTGTAATTCATTTCTCTCGCCAAAAAAGTTTTCCCTGTCTTCTTCAATCCTTTTATTATGGATATGTGTCGTTCAGGAATATAGATAGGCCCAGATTTTTTGGCTCCTGTAATGGTTTTTTCGATTATTAAATGTGCTGTGTCGCGTTCGTTCGATATATGTCCACATATCAGGAAGTTATATTGTAATGAATTTATGTTTAATTTTTTAATCGCAAAGTGATACATTGCAAATACGAATCGTCTTTTTTTTTCTGACCACAGAAATTATCTGAATAACAAATTACGTCACAGCTAGGATATTTATTAGCAACTTCTATCACATATGAATATTCACATGATCTTATTTCAGTAGATCCCCAGTTGCCCAAGCCTTCTTCTAGAAAATAGCATGTAGTATCTCGCTTTTTTACATTGGAAACCGTGAAATTTTAGCAATTTAGCCTAGCTGTATAAAAAAATCTGATAGATTTCTTAAAGGGCATAAAAAACTGGTTTAGGTACATACAACATTTGTACTTTGCAATTCTACTCAAAATCTTTTCTCTTTGTTAAAGCCTTGTGACTGGTATTTAATTTTACTTTTTCTTCTTCTGGTGCATTTTCATATGAAACATATTGGTTACAAAAGTCTTTCTTTGGCCTAAAAAAAAACAAACATTAAAAGCATGATTGAAAATGCGCCGATATGCCTCGTAACTAACAGCTGTTTTATTATTTTGTTTCTGAACCTTACTAAAGTTTCTGTGCAATTCTGCGATTGTTAAACCACCGTCAATAAATAGCCTACTTGTGTTTGCCCTAAGATAGTAGCTTTCTACTTTTGGAGTGCAATTTGCAATGATTTCGTGTTTCCACCGCTAATATTCTAAAATGATACCGCCATTGAGTTTGTTAGAATCAATAACAGTCCGTTTATCCCTTAATGAAATATCCTATGTGTTAATTAAAAATGTTTTGCAAACCCGGAATTTTTCACCTTTATTAAGTAAATAAAAGACAGCAGCTTGCAATCTTGAATAGTCTGATACAGGAATTCAAAGAACGACGATGCTTTTCTACGCTGCCAATT
Source organism: Diorhabda elongata (assembly GCA_026230145.1). NCBI lineage: Eukaryota > Metazoa > Arthropoda > Insecta > Coleoptera > Chrysomelidae > Diorhabda > Diorhabda elongata. The sequence goes on along the minus strand of CM047937.1, from coordinate 22,710,297 downwards.
GTAATGAATTTTTGATTTCTTTTTTTCTTGAGTGAAAGAGATAAACGAACCAGCGGACATTTTGCCCGTTGTAATTGATCAATATTCATGAATTTTATTGCAATATATTTTTTCCCATTATTAGGATTATAAGTACATTTTCTTCCCCTTTTTTCCAGTAATGATTTTGGAACCAGAGAGGTCACCAGATGGCGACCCATATTTTTGTTCTAGTGGTGAATGTTCGTCATCATCTAGGTATCTTGTTGACTGTGATATGTACCAGACTAAAAATAAAAATTGCAGTACTGAAGACAAACAGTTTTTTGGAAAGTGCACAGTCCCATTTGTTTCAATGTTAGCAGAAATAGCAAAGGAGAAACAATATACAACCTCCTTTTTGATAACCTTTTTACAAACTTTAAGCTGTTAGTCTACCTTAGGGTTTTACAGTTACTATCCGCGATAATAAGATCTCAACTGTCTGTTCCCTAACAAAAAGATCATGAGTAGCAATATAAAAGAGGAGCACACGAATCTACGCTAAAGAGAACAATGGCGTTTTCTTAAATAGATGGCTAGACAACTTTGTTACCATAGTGAGCACCTGTTTTGGTACCCATGCCACCTCGATAATAAAACGATACTCAAAAGCTGAAAAAAAAATACATGTCGACAGACCCTATGTAATTGGCGAATATAATGAAGATATGGGGGGAATGGGGGATGGTACGAGAATATCAATTGATACAGAGTATCTGTTCAAAAAATTGATTGTTTGCGCATATTCACCTGGTTAATCAACGATTTCCTTACAAATACCTGGTTACTTTACAGAAAGAGAGGAATAACGAAGACTCAACTGGAATTTAAACGTGAATTGGTGAAGGTATATTTAACAGGTATGAAATTCCCCTAAATCTGCCAGAAGACTTCAATAAATAGGATAAGCAATGACATCAGATACAATAAAGAAAAGATGTACAGGTGAAGGATGCTACTCTATAATGAGGACAATGTGTAAAAAGTGCAATGTTTAGAATACAATCCTATTTTTCTACAAAAAGCTAAGTTTTTTATTTTTACTAAAATTTTTGGAATTCTGTAGTTATTTCTGTCTAACGTTGCCATTTGGCAACACATGTTTTTTTTTTTTAAACAAACGTTCCTATAGAAAAAAAGTACTTTATGTATTAGTTTAGTAAGATGTTGGTAGAAAAACAAGTTAAAGTTGACAAAAAGCGAAAAAAATTATTTGGGCTCTCATGGATTAATATCTACTGTCATTTTGAATATTTAAATAATACAAATTTATTATTTTATACTATAAATATCTATATAATACCACAATTCCAACTTAGAACCACAATTATTAATTGATGTTTCTATATTTATATAAAATACACATTTACATTATACTTTAATGATAATTTTAATTCCGTAATCATGAATACATAGGTATTCGAAAGCTCGGAATATATATTAAGAAGTACACTTTTGTATTTTATTGCCACAACTTACAATAATCATCATGTTTCATATTTAGAGAAGATATTCAATGAAAAATAAATATAAATAACTAATTACTTGTTAGTAATTAGAACATCAATCAATACTGCTTAAACGATTTGAGCAAACTATGTCATTTTATTATATTTTTCCAAGACTTTGCTTACTTGCTTCTTATGCATGCCCAAATATATGGATGGAAAAATAGAGCTATCTGGAACAACTTGGGGAGTATTTTTCAAAGAAAACAAATCAATTTCTGACACATCTTTGCCTGAAAATTTCCAGATTCGTACTATTGGAGATGGAAAGACATAGGTCCATAAATGTTCTACATTTTTATGTGTAACATATACTTTCAATTCTCCTTCTGGTACAATGGCAGAAATATTCCAATCAAATAAGTCTGAATTTAGGTTAATGCAACTAATTTTAGACAATTTTATGTTGTGCAGGCCTACACTAAAGTTCCATCTGAAAAATAAATGATTAAAAATAATATATACTTGCAATATGAAACATGGATACCTTTCATTGCCTGTTCTTGGTTCTATTGCTCTTATTGTATGTGTACTTCTTTCTACCAAAAGTACATCATCTGTATTTGTTTCTTCTAAATTAGAACATTTCACAGCATTACATTCATAATAAAATGTACCAGTACGAAAACCTACTCCATATGTACTAACATCAATACCACCTGTAAATACAAAATAAAGAGTATGCTAGATCAAACTAGTGCGTTTAGTTTCTTCTTCTTAATTCCGAATTAATTAAAAAAAAAATATTGATACATTTAGGTATTAATAGAGTACAACTTGGTTATCAAAATGCGCGTCAGACAGTGTTGAGTGTTGGTGTAAACAGTGTGTGCAGTATTATTAAGTACAATTGTAAATTAATTTATGAAGAGAGGTGTTGAAAAACATCTATATAATTCAAATAAAGCAAGCAATGCTGAATAGATTTGTGAGGGAAAGTTGTTATTGTATTATTGATAAATAGTTCCTCGGAAATGTTTTAATTTAGCTTGAAAATGTTGGGGTCTATGAGAGAAATTGTATTAAGACCTCATTAGGAGTCAATTAGAATGAGTTTATTTGTTTCCTGTTTTACCTGCAATTACAAGATCATCTGAATACTTAAATGATGACTTGAGGAGCTCTTCTGCAGTGATTGGTATGGGATCTAATGTTGTACCATCAAATTTGTATAATGTACCTGTGAGAGAAGGTATCATACGTATCCATTCTCCATTATTGTTTAGCTGGAAAATACAAGTATTTATCAAATGTAAAATACTAATTCAAAAATGAATGAGTTTTATAAAAAATAAATAATTTTCACTGTAAATAAAAATGTATGACATAGTTTTCAGTGTAGTTTAAGAAAGTGAACAATTACAAAATGTCAACTATCATGCAATTTTGAATAATGTTATAAATTCTTACTTCTAGATTATGTATATTTGATAAGAGTAAGGGACCTGGTCCTGTGTCTAATTCCCATAGTAAAGATCCGTTAGAATTTAATGCAGATATTTTTCCATCTAAAGTACTAACTATCAGCAAGCTATAATACAAAAATAATATTTAGATTAAATCATTTACATTTTAAAAAATTATCCACATCATAAGTTGAATATGGAACACTCACCCTAATTCTATTTCAGAGCAATGTGGTAACGACGGAATGTCTGCATTTAAAGAAAATATAAAATTTAAAAAACTAAATGATATTAACAATTTCATTTCTGAAAAAATGAGAACAGCATTTTATGTTAATTCTGTTCAAATGTCAAAATTTGTACACAAACAAGAAACAAATTAATTGACATATTAAGTATACGTCATCACGTAGTTGAATCAGAGTGAAATAATTGCGTTCCTAAATATTTTAGTTGGATAAAGCAGTCGCATTTATAAAAGTATAAAATATGTGGTATTAATGGAACCATCATCTTTCAAAATTTAGATCTAAATACGCGGCATTAGTGTGACGCCACAAACATTCTTTGTATCTAAACAAACCTGGTAGCCATACTATTTTCCATTTGTGTCTAGATTTTTGATTACTTAAGCGTTTTATAGGAGTTATTAAAGGAAAAAAATTGTTAAAAAGTAAGTAATCGTATTCACTTGATAAAATAAAAATAGTTATAATAATTTAAATTGACAAAAAATACAGTATTTTCTCATTTTAAAAGCTATATTTTAGGTTATGCTCACTGGATTAATGTATACTATTGGAATAAAATTGAAATATATCAAATTAAATAATACTGATTATTTGTTCCAGTGTCATCAACGCATGTTTTAACATTATCTGCAATAGCAACCTTTTTTAAGGACAATATCGCCCAACTACAAAGAGGTGAAAACTCTTATAGCAGTGGCAATGTGAAAAAAATGATCTTCGATCCTGCTGTTTCCCCTGCCCTACTTCGAGGTGAAGTTAAAGCCAGTATGAATAATAGAACTTATAATGTTGAGGTGAGTTTTGAAGTCATATCAAAAAGATCGTTGTTATTTTGCATAATCATGTTATTTTTCAGGTTTCCATTGATTACGAGGATGGTATATTGGATGCCACCTGCTCCTGCCCCAGGGGACAAGCAGTATGCCATCACATGGCAGCTGTATGTTTTCATGCACACAACAACGTCAGTGTTACTGACAAAACCTGTGTGTGGAATCAGCGCAAACCTACTGGCGATGGAGAAAAAATTGTGAGGATTAGTGATCTCTACAAACCAAAATTTTCTAATTATCAGGCTTTTTCGAGACCAGCAACAACCCAAGAAATGGCAGATTTTAGGAATGAATTAGGATACTCTAATCCAGTTGGATTTACATGGCTGTTTATGCCTGAGCAATCACAATTGACAAGCATAATAAAGAATATTGAAGATATTTTATATTCACTAGAGTATACACAGGCTACTGACAAAGAGACATTTTTAAAATCAAAATGCTCAGTAGATATCGATACTAAAAATAAAGTTGAACAAATAACTAGAGGACAGTCAATTAATGAAAATTGGCTAGTTGCTAGAAAGTACAGAATAACTAGTAGTAAATTTGGCTCTATACTGTCAGCCTGCAGGAGGAACAAATTCTCAAAATCTTTATTTTCAAGCCTACTATAAGGGTACGAGCTGGATGGTATACAAGCGATAAAGTGGGGAAAAGAACATGAAGTGACAGCAATTGCTGTATTTCAAAAAATTACCGGATTATCAGTGGATCCAGCCGGATTTTGCATGGACTATTGTGGATTTTTGGGTGCTAGTCCTGATGGGTTTGTTAGCGAAAGATGCTTAATTGAAGTAAAGTGTCCCTTCAAACTGGAAAATTGAGACCAGTGTTAAAAGACAAAAACTACATAGTTTACTTTGAAGAAAACTTGATGATAATTAACGAGAATCATCACTATTATCATCAAATACAAGGTGCGTTACATATTGCTGAAAAGGATATGTGCTATTTAGTAATATGGGTACCAAGTGACTGTATCATTGTACGAATTGGTAGGAGTGAACAATGGACAAAAAATTTAAATATTTTAAAAACATTTTATATTTCAAAATTCATACCATTTATTTTATCGTAATAAAATATTAACAGAATTCTGAATTTTTATTAATTTCCTGCAAAGGGAATTAAATTGAGAGAAAGTTTTGAATTTAAATGATTAACAATAAGCTATTTAGAGTGGGAAAACTTCAAACACTATGTCACTTTTCAGAGTTTCTATCCATGGCTCTCAAATTTTAATTGCCCTTAAGGCATTTTGTTTACAAAAGTGTGACTACATATATTCTTCTCAATTAATATGAAAACACATATAAACTCTTAATTATGTAATCGTAAGCCAATGATTTACATTTGATAAAAAGGGGAAAATTAAGGTTCAGTAAAAAGAACTGCTTAATAAAACTAGCTATAATAACTTTATTTGTAAGTAAAACAACAGATTTAAAATAACAATGTATATATTACAGACAAGTTGATACAATGCAAAGATAAACATGTTTTACAAGTTAAATAGGTTCATAAGACTTAAAAACTATTTATACAAAATCTAACGATATGATCAATCTTTTGAATCCCTTCATAATAAAGTTGTCCAACTTCTTTAATTAAAGGATACTGTAAGTTTGTTAAAGCCCCTACTACCTGAAACACAGCATCAGCATGTGGTAACAAAGAATGTGGAATTAAATTTAATATATTGAACACCTTTATTCTCCTTATAGCACGCTCCACATGAATCCTTGCTCGAGCAATGCATTCAGTTTGATGAACTTGTTCTGTAGTGAATTGAGGAGTTGGAAGAAATGGGGGAATGTTAATATGAACTCCGGGAGGCATTAAATCTTTAATTAGGAATCCTTTATCTGCCAATACCAAGTCTCTAGGTTTAAGTTGATTTAAGATTCCACAATCTTTGACAATTTTTTTGTCCGATGTTGAACCTGGATATAAACATGATAAAAATGTAGCTACACCATTTGGTGCAACACCTACTAATCCTTTGCATGTATTTCTATGCTTATATGAGCTGTACGTCAACTTCTGGGAAGATATACTTTGGCGATTTATACTAGTATAAACTTCCGTACAATCTATTTGTGAAACTACTAAAACAGTTTGGTAAGCACAACTGATTTTTACTTCTATCTGGTATTTCAGACATGAATTGTTTGAATAAAATTTCATGCAAGGCATGCACCCATGTTGTTACAACATTTGAGACTGTGCCTTGTGAAACATTAAACCTTATTGCTAAATCTTGATGTGGAAAATTTTGTTTCAATTTCATCAAAGTCATGAGCAGCTGATCAATTTTTCTCATTTTTTCTACCTTCCATTTAAAATAATATCTTATTTCATTTTTTTGCAACAAATGATACAGAGTCATGAATACATCTGTTGTAGGCAAACCAGTATATAAAATGACCAAGTTATTATCACTCCTAATATGATCAAAGGAGAATGTTTCTGATAAGTGAGAGAGACTACCTGTAGCTTTTTCTAGACTTTGTCGTAAGAAATAGTTTTCTGCTTCTGTCATAACATGGTTGCTTTGAGAGAAGTCGTCTGTTTCTTTTGACGTAGATGCTTGTGGTTCAATTTGCAATCTGCAAATGGATAAAACAATAAATAGAAATGAAAAAATCACTAAAGGTATCTACTTACTCCAACCCATCTTGAAGTGATCTTTTCTTTTTCTGGGGATATTGGTCGTGAAACATTTTTCCTTCATTGTGTAAAAAAATGGTTGGCCCATTTTCTTTTTTTCCATCTACAAAATGACAACTACACAAAAAAGCTCCTGGACCTGGTTCTGTTGTTCTTCTACAAATATTGTGAAAAAATAAAATTTTAAACAGTTATAAAATTCATCATTATATACCTTGTTAGTTTTATCCATTTGCTTCTTACTTTTGGATCCTTTGGAAATCTATAAAACTTACAACGCTCTCTGACATTGTAATGCTTACAGCCAGGTGCCCAACACTGCACCATTATTATTTAGATGAAAAACGCTAAAATTAGATATAAAACATGAGAAAAGAATTAGAACAATTGTTATTTTTGTAAACGAAACTAACTGTTTCTGAATAATTCCACTTATAAATAGAAACTCCTGAAAACTCATCAGATATTTTAGTAGGTATAACAAATCACATTTTTCAGAAATTTTATAATTTTCTTAAGTATACCGTGAAATTATTTAGGAAGGTTGATTTCATTCACAACGACTTGATTTCGCAAAATAAAAGTTCAAACTGTACATTTTATCTAAAACAATTATATTTAACAAGATTACAATAGTGAGGTTAGGTTAGTTTTATCTTTTTATTCAAATTATATGGTAAAACGTACCTGTTTTGATTGGAGTCGAATATATACTTTAGTAAACGTCCTAGTGAATGTATACAAGTTAAAATAATTTATTTTTTTTTTTTCGAATATAAGGAAATAATAACTGATCTAAAATCACAGCTACTGTATCTAAATGGACGATATGTTTGTTTAGATACAGTTACAAATTGTGACGTCACCACTAATACTGCGTATAGTTTGGAAAGCGGAAAAATTTTAATTGATATTGATAATACAATTATTGAGAGAAGAGAAATGCTTTATTGTCAAAAACTTGTTATTTGTAGTAATCAAAAGCTCGTAAAAACTAAAAAAATAAAAATAACTAAATAAAGATACAAAAAGAATAAAATTTTCAATATTCAGAAGAAAACCACAATAAATAAAAAAATTATTATAAGTAATAGTAAGAGGTAATAATTAGTAGGTATATAAGCAAAATTAAACCATTATGCAGCATGTCTGGAATTAAATATTATTATATATATTTATCACTAGAATGAATGAGAATCATCAAAATTGGCGATTTCTAGTTTATGTCACTGGATCTACAAATGCTTAGTTTAAAAAAGTTTAAAATATGGATTTGACTACTAAACTGCAAGAATTATTTAAATAGAAAATACATTAGACGAAAAGCGTAACATTAGTATACTAAAGTAATGCATTTTAATTTTTATACTATTTTAACTGGTTTTGGTGTAGTGATACAAAAGTACTGATCTGGTCCGAATCAGACCAGATTTGAATTATGTCACCCAACATAGGTTCCCATAAGAATATGCTGACGGCACATATCCTACAGTTGATTTCCCTGACTCAACCAGTTTTTGTCTTAAAATGTTTATAATAGTAATAGTACATATTTTTAAAGTTAGGCGTATCTAATGTGGTAATTTCGTTTTAACAATTGACTGGATATAGAAAAACATAGTTGGTTCGTTGTGGAAGTAGTTGTATAGGACTATCTATATAATAACTATATTCTTCTTGCAAGTACTTTTGAATGTCTGTCGAGAATTTATCACATATAATTAGAACAATAAACAGTAATTCTTCAATAGGTTGACATATTCGAAGAAATGTTATGTTAATTAATATTGCATTCACAAATTCGATGGGAATCTTAATAAATCAAACCGATACATTTCCATTAACCCAAGAAACATAAGAAACATTGTTGGTACGGCCAACTGCTGGCCCACTAAAGGAACTGCTGGGAAAGTGTCTGTATCTGTTTAGTCCGAGTAAATATCCAGCAGCTCTCTTTTGTAGTTTGAAGATCCGTTCAAATTGAGTCTCAATAAGGGCATAATAGACTTTTAAGAAGGTGGATAAGTTCAGCTCTTTGGAAACTGATCTCAGCACAATAAAGGAGGAACTTAATTTTTTATATAAGGCGGCAATATTCAATTCCCAAATATTTACGATATTGCTAATCCTGGTAGATTTCATAACAAATACTCATTAAATTCTCTTATTTCGAAACTCAGTGGTAACGCTAGGTTAGTTGTAAATGTTCATTTAATAACAAGTTGGCAAGATCTGAAAGAAAAATTTTTTACAAATGCTCAAGTATTCGGTAAAAACAACCAATAGATAGAAACATTTTTGAACGAAATTCTAATAATAGATTCGCCTACGCCATAGAGCGCAAGCACTAGAAATACGTTTCGACCCAATCCAATGAGTGTAAATACAAAAACGTTGAAATAATCAAAATTACTCAAATTAACAATCATTCGATTAATCAATGCAATCCAGACGGACTTTTATTTCATAAGAATTGTATAACACAGAGATTGACGAAAACTATGTTCGAGAAGCAGTGTAATATTGTTTAGTATATTATAAGTAATTTATAATAACTTATAACTGAGTTTGTATTTCTGGAACCGTTGGTAATATCCATACTGTACACACTATTTACATCACCACTACACCATCACTTACAATTACACTGTCTAACGCGCGTTTCGATAACCTAAGATCTCTAAAGATGATAAGTTGGTTATCGAAACGCGCGTCAGACAGTCGAATTGTGAGTTTTCATGTGAAGGTATGTTTAGTATAAAATAATGTATGTTACAAAAATCTGGCAAATTTTTTCCCAAAGTATTATTGTAAACAATAATTATTTTTCACTTATGAAAAGAAACCTTACATATTAAAATAAATCAATTAGCTATATGTATCAATATTTATTAATTAAGTTTTTAATGAAAGCTAAAAATCCAGAAAATGTTTATTTTTAGAAATATTTCTTATCTAATTAAATAAAATACAATGAAATATATACAAGACAAATATATATATATATATAAATTAGAATTGATAGTTTGAATTGTTGAATTTTTCCTTTGTTTTTTCTCTCTATAAGCTTGCAGCATTTTGGAAGCAGTATCACCAGGTGGATCTAAACATTCAAATTCACAGCATCTTTCACCAACACGGAATTTGTTACAAAACTGAAATTAAAATTGTGTTTATTACTCTCATTGTTTCAAAATATTGAACTCTTTGCACATACTGTTTTAAAAATGATTGATGTTACTTTGATGTATTAAATTAGGTATAGGAAACATTCTTACGTATGGTGGATCACAGTAAATGGCTTTGCACCACATAGGTTCACTGTGGTAACAGACACACATAGTACATACGGCAGGACCTGGGACATACAGAACACCATGTTCAATTGTTTGTCCTTGAAAATCGGTACAATCTTCTTCTATGGAATTCACTATAAAAAATAATATATGGGGAGCAAATTACCTTTCCAATTGTTTCCAATTTGGAATTGTTATATATAATATAATACAATATAATCAGTTTTAAAACACAGATAAAAGTTAACGTTTCGACCTATTTCGGTCTTTATCAATATATGACTTGAGATGGACAATTTGCATAATTATATTAATCATTAGATCATCTACAATATGAAGATCGAAATAAAAATCTGATTTTAGCACAAAAAATTTTTTTCAATAACACTTTGTTAAAAATCTTGGTAGTTTTTATGGTTTTTTTTAACATCTTAACTTTTTCTTCAAACACAATAACCAGCTGTTGCTAACAGATTTGCAATTGGTCCCCTCAAAATAGTTGCTCTGTAGATAATGCATAATGACAAAGAGTCACATTTTAAAGTTACTGTTTATCTTTTTAATTAAATTTTTGATCATATATGGTGACTTAGTAATCAAATTGTGTGATTGAGTGTAGTGTATAGCAATAGTAAAAGGTGTGAACATTAAAATATTTTTTTTTAGTTGTGCACATATCAAAAATATGCAGCACCTATAAATTAAATTATTCATAGTTTCATTAAAATTTTAAAAATAGAACTATTAACTAGTAGAAATTTTATTCAAATCCTTTAGGTTTTTTTCATTATTGACAGTTTTATCGTTCCTAGGTATGTAAACAATTTCTAAAAATTCTCTTTTTCTTGGATCTGATTCGGTTTTAAGAATTATTAAATGTATGTTTTTTAGATATTATATGGCTTGTTAATGGAGTTTTATTTTTTATCGTATTGATGACCTAATAATCTATTTTCTAAATACTGAGATATCTGTCCTACAAACATGTTTTAGATTTCAGAAATATTTCGCTAAACAGTTCGAAATCGAATAAAATAATAAAATTGATTCTCTTGGTGTCACATTATATAAAATTAACAATAACATAAAAACAGAATGGTATACAAAACTAACTTGGTCTTCAAGATATTTGAACTTCAATTCATGTCATCCTATGTCAAAAAAGATCAGTGATAATAAGTTTTGCTGATAGATCTATCCAACTATCAGATCCCGAATTAAGATGGATAGCTATCAAAAGACAAAAACTGCATTGAAAGAAGAAAATAAGTATCGAGTGAGCGGTCAATGATAAAAAAGACTGAGTCTAATTTAGAGTTTTATTTTATAAATTTTAATGGAGCTACGAATAATTAATTAATTATTAATATTGTTCTATACATATTTTTACATTGTATGTTGACCATAATATACGAATACATAAGTATTCGAAAGTTTGGAATATCTATTAAAAAAGAGAACACTTTGGTGTTTAATTTGACACACTTCCACTACGAAAACGTTCATAAACTATACTTCGTTGCAACTTTCGTGCAGTATGGGATACTTTCAAACTATCTCAAAAACTTTGATCAATATTGCCAGACTTATGCGCATTGCCGGACTTATGCTGATTTTTGTGTTGTCTGCGTTATGCCTACATTATTTTTGGTGTAGTTTTTATAATACTTTATTTTCGATAACAAGAAATAGTAGTACGTCCTGAAAATTGAAATAACAATTTAAAATTTTGTCCAGGAGTAGATGTTTCATTTCTGGATATATAAATTGGTTAATAATATACAATGTCATTCATAATTTATATTGTCATTGTCATTCATAGCAACAAAAATTAATAAACATCATATTTATGTCAAATGTCATTTGGAATGTTGTGTTTCGAGTCCAATGAATTTGTAATTTTTGTGATTTCTAATATAGTTATACTTTCATACAATGTACATATTTTTACATATAATATATTTTTAGTCCCCGATGATCTTCTTAGTTGCCCACCAGGTACATACATACATATTAAAAAGACTACACTTTGATATTTGATTGCTACAGTATCACCTATAATATGTCGAGAGTTGGAACGTTTTATGTCAATTTTTAGGACGTACTACTATATTTTATCGTAATCAAAAATAAAGAAATGTTATCAACGATTTGTTTGTATTAAATTGAAATTACAATTAATTTCAAAAACTTCCTAACGGTTAGAAAAGATGACCAAGGTAATTATACTTAATTTTTTATAATTCTTAGAATAAATTACTTGTGAAAAAAATCTTTGAAATATCATCAATATTTAATAAGAAAATCCTTATTATATTCAACTTCAAATGGACGGAATTAGATCTGAAAGTATCGACGGACTACTATGACCTATCTATTGGTTTGGATAATGTTTGTTCAGCCATTGCGTAAAGGTCTGGCAACTAACTGGAAAAGTAGATGTAATCGTTCATTAATTGGTAACTCCTAAATGGCATCACACATATCGTTATTCAATATTGTTTCTGTTATTTAAATATTCCTATTAAACCTATTAAGGATACTTTTTCCAAACGTTTTGGGTCTCTACCTTCTCACAACGTGTGCTAAAGTTTTGGTTTAAAAGGTTCTATACCTATAAATTTATACCGACATTTCTAAAATTGGTAGTTCTATCATTATTATCTAGAAATTATTTGGAGCTATTAGTACCAAATATTTTATTTTAGAAATTCTCTGTCACTGATTTGTTATATTATTTATGAAGTTTCTAATAAGCAAAGGATGACATTTTTTAAGATTTTTTAACATAGCTATATGAACATCAATTACGGTTACCATCTAAAATTATTTCTAGCCACACAGGATGTCCCAAAAGTAGTAGCAGATGAAACATACGATTTTCTAAATTGAACGCTTTATATATGATAACATTTTTTAATTCTACATGGGTAGTTAATATAATATAATATAATATAAAGGTTTCACGTAACTAGGCTCTTCTTGAGATATTCGATTTATTGTGGAAATTAACAGTTGGCCTAGAAGTTTAATCACTGCTTATAATAGGGTGTTAAAATATTGAAGGTTACTTCACTAAATGGACCACACTGTATTTTTTCTCATCTATATCATACTGCATAAAGATACCTTAAAATTATCTCTAATTGTTCTCAAGTTATAAACAGTTCACCAAAAATAATATATTATGGAGGGCGGCATAATGCAGGCAATGCTCTCGAAAAATCGGCATAAGTCCGGCAACGCTCATAAGTCTGGCAATACTGTCGAAAAAGATTAAAACGAAGCGAGTTGTGCCCCTGTCATGATAACACGTGCTCGTCGAGTAGACGCGTTTTCAGAATGAAAAACCGTTACAAGTTCACGCTTCAAGAAAGAATTTTTTTGTTCTGTCTTATCTGCGTACGATGGCGGATGACGAAACTATGTTTACCGAATTTCAACAACAATTTCCGAACTCGCCGCTACCAAATCGTTCATCAGTGTGGACGATGTACCAGAAATTCTGTAGTGCGCTTATCGGAAGAACTTCAAATATCCTATCGTTCCTTATGAAGAATGCTGAAACGCGTGCACTATCAAGTTTACCGTCCGTATCTCCTCCACTTCACGAATATAATTTCGATTGATGATTGGAATTTTGCGAGTGATACCTCGGATGCAGCCAGGATGACCCACAGTTTTAGCATTCCATTTTGTGGTCGGATGAAGTAGCCTTCAAGCTGATCGTGCATAACTGCGTGGACTGGAACCATCAAAAACATCACGTCTTCATTGAAGAAGAATTAAGCCTGTCTGAGATATATGGGTGAGCAGGTATCCATGCGGGAGTTCTCATGGATCCGTAATTTTCTGAAGCTCACATGACGGGTCAAAGTTATCAGAAAATGCTCGAAGATTTACATGGGAAAATGGACAACGATCCAACACTTGCGAACATTCGTCGTTTCATGCGGGATGGAGCTTCGCTGCACTATGATTTCTTCTTATGGGGCCCTCTCAAGGACCGCGTTTTTACAAGAAGACCCATTTGAAACGTTGCAGTAGATGCATTGATTAAGATGGGCATCACTTTGAACCAGTAACCATTTTTCCGAATCTCTATTGTAATTTCTTTTAATAAATTCATTTTTACGCTGCATTTTTTCTCTTTGTTGCCTGACTCTGCCGACCTCTATATTTTTCTCAATAGTAATGTTCCATCTAGGTGCATTATGTTAATTCTGGATATTAGGTATACTTTATAATTAGTATTATATATATCATAGATTTTATTTGACTTCTCTGGGATAATTTTATTAAATATTGAAACAGTTGAAAGTATAACAAAAACAGGATTACAACAGTTGCTTGAATTGTGTACCATTAGTTTTTTAACCGAAGAAACTTTGCATGGAAACTAAATTTTGTTTTTAGTTTTGTATTTTAGTGTAATATCAATTTGACGTTTTTATATGAATCATTTTTTCTATTTCATCCAGTTTTATAAATTTTTCTTAGAGTTATTGATATATTAGATAGAACATCATAAAAATTAATTTCATTCCATTGCCTTCTGATTCTTCGCCTGTTTGAAATTCCTAATTACAATCCTCTTTGTCTAAGAATGTTTGGAAACAGTTTAATGATGTAATGAATATATATGTAAATAATTTTTGAGTTTGATTATTTTTCTCTTGAATTATCTTTTATCTTGAATAAATATATGTTGAGGGTTATTGGCACTACCAGAAGAACTCTTTAATTATATAGAGAAATTGATAGATAGACAGTAATAAGCAAAACTATAAGTTTATAATTACTGCAATGAAAAAAAAATCGATATTTTGGTGCATGCATGTAGGTATAATGTCAAGGTACAATTGTATTAATGTTAATGGAAATGGCCTTTTTAGTAGCGCCCGGCTTGTACAAATTTTTGAAAAATAGTGATGAAAAACAAGATTGTTGTTTAATCAATGATCGTAAAGATGTATTTTGACTTACCCAATTGTTTCGTGGTATAACATAAACAAAAAAATATAATGTACCAATTCATATTGACTAGTGAGGTATATAAAATAAAATAAATCCAACACAATAACGAGTTAATACTCCATTATTACATTATTGTAATAGTTCAAGTTCGTAGACAAGTACAAATGGTAACAGTGGTGGACTACTAAATAAAATATAAGGCCCGACAGTATATTAACCTTGAGGGTTGTTTAGTGGAGTATTGTTGATTGATTTTTACACACGCAGAGAAAACGAAACATAAACTCTTTTCAAATTTTTGAATATTGTGAATACTTTAGATTATTAATATATTAGATATTTTTTTCTACCCCGTTTTCCGATTTTATTATCTTAATCGATGACTTATACACCCAACTTTTCAACCTAACCAATTCCAACCAATTTTCTACTTTGAGCAGAGTGTCCCAAAAATATGTGATGTAAAAGCTGAATCTTTAGTCATGACGTTTTCCACCTATTTTACAATTCATATAAATCTGGCGAATATGGATCAGAGATATTCAATCCGTAACTCTTTAGAAGTCAATAACTTTACATTCTGACTTGGCTTATGAGTGCTTGCAATAGCTAATAATTCCGGGATTATCGAGAGATAATCTTAGGTCCTTCTCTAACCCCCTTACAATACAAATATAATACAATAAAAAAGGTTAACACATGCAAACCACTGAGCCTTTCCCGAGCTATTGAGGCTGTTGCACGCTTGGCGTTTTTCTTTCATCGCCTCATCGTGATGTTGGAATTAAACTGGTATAATAATCAATTGATATGTATATTATAGAGATGGATCAATGACTCTTTCATTCATCTCGCAAGAAACTTTTCTTTGTCGTGTCATTTGGTATTGCAGATTCCCTTAATGTGTTCAGCAAATATTTGTAAATTGGCGTAAAATAGCAATTTACTCTAAACCAATGTATTTAATCGACACGATTTATTTCGATACTGAGATGTGATTTTCTCGAATTCGGGATTGGAAAGCTTCCTATTTTGCGATTATTCGCAAAATAACTAGGTAAATAGAAGCCACATAAAGATTTCTATCACGCCTCCTCTTACGATCGTGGCAAATTGTAAAATTGAGGACTAAATAAAAGTTCCTGTTATTGGAATGTCCTTTCAAATTTTACATAATGATTATATTTGAAAATAAAAAAAGCACAATGTATTATGGATTACTATACATAATAAATGCATTTAGAAAAAATAGAAATATGAGGTATAGCTATTAAATGACGAAAGTATTAGTGTACTTTCGCAATCTTATAAATGTTACTGTGAATCCTATTATGAAGCAGTACTTGTCGCTGCTGTTAATATATCAGTATGTTTTTTGTTTCGTCAGAAAGATGTTAAGTGTAACAGTGGAGCAAAGAATGAAACTTTGTCACGTGAGGGTATTTTGGAGTAGTTGGTAGGAGCTTTCAATTCTTTTTTTTTTAAATAAATGCTTCTCTACGAAAATCTAACGAAGGCATTGGAGATTATATAAACTATTCATCTTAATGTAATTGGAATGTTTTCGTTCTTAAGACAATAAATTCGAATTAGGTAAATTCAAGATTTCGTGAATATATCTTCTAGTCCTGGCCTGAACGAGTGGGTAAAGTTATATACAAATACGTTTGCGTCCGGTAACCAATTATTGAATTATTAGTTGACCACGTAGTTTTCTTCTTTAATTTCAAATACTGTCCGCTTTTGTGTGAAAAATTTTGAGAATTTAATTATAAAATTTCAAGTCTTTTCACATTTGACCATAGGTTAGCAAATAATAGTTATTATACCTGTTGAAATTTGAGTTTGATATGTATACTAGAGGGATTTTGAGGCAATTAATATATAGAGTCGAAGAACCACCGAAGAACAAGGCTAAATGGAGTTATAACTATCAGCATAACTCCTATGATATGACGGAAATCAATTACATGATGTGTTACATACTTTGGTGAAGAAGATATGAATATCATACAAACGCAAGATACTATCAAATATACTGAGGAGCATAATGACCCCAAATGTTGGAAAGACCTGGAGAAGTACCATTGAGGCTTCAGACCAAGAAGACCAGCAGAAGATTAGGTTCTCATTTTCAAGCAACTACTTGAAAATAATTATGAATTAGGTAAAGAGCTTCAACAGTTGTTTATAGGTTATGTTTACCTATAGATTTTCGCCAATCGTACAATAGCATTTGTAAAGTATAGTGTTTTGGTTTGAAATTAAAAAAAGAGAAGCACACTATAGACACGTTCTCCAACACTAGTGGGTTAAATCAAGGGTATGGTCTGTCAAAATTACTCTATACATATATGTTAAATATGGCTATCAGAAAAGATATTGTTAATTTATAAAGGGAAATTTATCAGATCAGAAAGAGAGAGTAGCTCCTCTACTGTGTCTTAGCATACAACATCAACGAAGAGAAACGAAATATATACAGGTTAACTGCAGAATATAGTATAATATAACAATCAGTTCAGTATAATTAGGGACATGAGAGGTAATAAACTGAAGATTCATATGGGCCTTCATTTTAGCAATATTAAACTTGTCTCAAAAGTTTCTTGTATGCTTGAGATAATCAAGTTCAGAAGTCACAAAAAAGAGTTTTTTTTTCGTTTTCTATCGCTTTAATGCTAGTGATATTTATAATAAATTTGTTAGAGAATAAAATTCTTTACATATTTTGTCTAAAAGATTTTTTATACATTAAACTGTTTTTGATATAGAGGCTGGAGAATGATCAGCATTCAACTTCCTCCTAAATCTATAAACTCAAATAACACATATTTCAACATTTGCTTTTGGCTCCTCATTCCAAGCAACTTCAACATCGTACTCCAGCGGAAGGTGGTACAAATCATATCATATGCTTGTTTGATGGAAATTAAATTCCTATAAAATATAATTGTTATCCGTTTCAAGGAATTCGTTCCACAGAATCCAGCCTTATTCCTGAGGTTCTAGCCCCTTTAACCAAATGCACGTCTTTTAAGGTTATAGACATAATACGGCATATTATACGAGGCATATTTTTTACGTAAGTACCGTTTTGAAATTAAAAAAAGAAATGCAAAGATATCGAAATATTGAAAAGATTTGATGAGATCTTTGGTCCGATTAGCCACATGTAAACGGGCATTGTCATGCAAAAAAACCATACCCTTACTCAATTTGCCACGTCTTTTGTTCTGGATTGCACGACGCAGATTGTTCAATGTCTCACAATAAGACGCTGCATTGATTGTCTCATTACGAGGCCGAAAATCCACTAGCAATACTCCTTTCCTGTCCCAAAAAACTGTGCATATGATTTTCCGGGCAGAAATTGTTGGCTTAAACTTTTTTGGGTGATGATAAATGTCGCCATTCCATGGATTGTTGTTTCCATTCTGGTGTGACGTAGGCCACCCATGTTTCGTCACCAGTAACAATTTGGTCTAAAAAATCTTCACCTTCATTGTGGTACCACTCAAGGAAAGTCAAAGCACTACCTAAACGTTGGGTTTTGTGCAAATCCGTCAATATTTTTGGAACCCAACGTGAACACAATTTCCGGTATTTCAATATTGAGGAAAGTAGTCGCACAATGATGAAATTGAAAAGCATCTGTATTCTCTCACCTTTTCGTCAACTTTTTGCACCAAATGTTCATTAACGACCGAAGGACGCTCACTCCGTTCTTCATCATGCACATTTGTACGGCCATCTTTAAATGCTCTCACCCATTTCCTTATTATTCCATCACTCATAATGTTTTGTCCGTAAACTTCACAAATCTCACGATGAATATCTATCGGTTTTACGCCTTTAGCCCTGAGAAATCGTATAACAGCCTGTACTTCACAATCGGCGGGACTCACGATTGTCGAAGGCATCTTAAACACTCAGTAAACAACGTACACAATGAAGAATGAGACTGTAATGGCGTCAGTAGACAAGAGATGTAGGTAATCAGCGCGCATGTGCGGTACGCCGACCTTGAGGTTGCGGCGGCGGAATCGCAAAACGATATTTACTTAAAAAATATGCCTCGAATAACGAAACCAATGGTTGACCTAGTACAATACCGTGGCGTTATGTATTCTCCGCCCTCTATTTCCATAGTTCGATGTATAAAAAAATATATATACAAAAGTTGAAAAGAACTCAAAATGGTACAAAATAAAGAAAATAATATGGCGAAATAGAAATTTTTTTCTAATTATTATATTTCAATGTACTTATTATATATATATATATATATATATATATATATATATATATATATAAATATATATATATATATATGTATATATATATATATATATTATATATATATAAATATATATATATATATATATATGTATATATATATATATATATATATATATATATATATATATTATATATATATATATATAAATATATTTTTTTCAATTAACTTCTATAAATATAATAAACAATATTCTGTACAAGCACGTGACCATAAATGTAACTTATAACCAATCTTCCAATCTATTTCGACTGGATTTAATTTTTTCTCATCCTACGTGAAACAGGAATATAGTTCAGGGGATATTAGAATCCAATGGTTTCTCTAATTTTTGGATTCGTAATTTTGGCATTCGGATAGCTAACTGTTGACATGATGAGACGTTCTTGAAGTAGCGGAGCATCTGAATTTCACATGGGGTTTCTTCTTGAATGATGACCGGTCCATTCTGGTTGCAAATGTATTGTTCGGATGAGACATCTTGACAATTCTCGTCAAAAAACATATAGGAAAGGTCATTTAGGATGAGGAATTTTGCTTGAGGTAAAATTACTTTGAAGGAATTCTGAGTGGGTACAGGCAATTAGTATATGTAAATAATTGTACATTTCGCTTTCTACTATAGGAATTTTTAAGATAAATACTATTTTGTATCCTTTGGTATAACATTTTATTTCTGTGACCTTTTCATATAGGAGAATATTTTCTACTCTTGGTTCAAATGGAAGCTTATTAAATTTCATCGGGTTGTCTGTAATGAGTTTCAATTTCTTTTATTCGTTTCAATAACGTTTGTTGGTTTTGTGCCAATGTGTTTGTATTGTTTTTAAAAATGTTAATAGAATTTTGAAGAAGTGTTATTTGTGAATTAACTATATTTTTTAATTTTGATTGATTGTCAGAAAGTGTGTTAATTGCTTTATCGTATTTTTCTGCATCGTTTTGGTCTAGATTGCCCGTTAAAGATTTAATTATTGAGCCAAGTACATTTATTAATCCTCTTTTGATTCTTTTATTGAAAACTGGATTTATTTGATTTACTGGGTTTGTATTTTTTGCTCCAGATTTAAGATTAGGTTGCATATAGTTTGAAATTCATTAATTAAGGCTGATTTAACTTTATCTCTTGGAAATGTTTCCTGAATTCTTTTAAAGTGGTTTTGTATGATTTCGAAATGATTTACTATATCTGAAATGTCGAAAGTTTTAATAAAAGATCAACAATCCATTTTATTTTGAGCATTGCCTAATTTGTAAGGTAGAAGGCTAGGATTATTATTTAAGTTATGGAATCTTGGTTGGTTTGATCCCTGATGGATGTGGGTGGACAACCTGTAACAGTTGGAGGTTGTTTTAGTTCCTTTATATGTATTATTTCTTTTTTATTTTGATTTTTTATTGAGGTTATTTCTACTTTATTCCTATCTAAAATTTCTGTTATTTCATAAGGTCCTCCAAATTTATTATCCTTTTTACTATGATAACGAAGTTTTTCTTAAATACTATTTGTCCTAGCTTAAAATTAGTATTGATACTACCTTTTTGATTATTTTTATCTACGATTTCATTCTTTTGTTTTTCTATAGATTCTTTTACATTTTCGTATACGTGCATAAGTTTCTTTTTATAATTTTCAGCATAATCTGAATAAAATGCTACAACAGTAAAAATTTCTTTTGGATTTCGGAAATTAGTGTGTCCGAAGGTTAATTTGAAAGGAGTGAATTTAGTACTACTATGTATTGAGCTGTTATAGCCTAAGATTGCATAATCAATTAAATCATCTTCATTGGGATGCATCTTCTTTAGAATTCTGAGATGTTCTATTAAATTGGAATTAAAACGTTCTGCTATACTGTTCGATTCGTGATGTCCTACAGTGCCAAAATGTATTTTTATTTTGTGTAGATTTAAAATTTCTTTTACAGTATCATTATTAAATTCAGTACCATGATCAAGAATTATTTTTTCTGGTACTCCAAAAGAACAAAAGTATTTTATTAATGCTTTACTTATGTGAATAACCGTTTTGCCTTCAACTTGATATGCTTATGCAAATTTGGAAAATGCGTCAATAATAATTAAGTATATTTTATTGTTGTAATGGAATGAATCTATATGAACAATTTCAAAAGGTTTTGATGCTGTTTCGGTTATTACTAGAGGTGTATATGGAGGATGTCTGCCGTATTTTGTTCGTTGACAAATATCACACGAGTTTATATATTCGGTAACAGTAGTTTTCACGTTTTTCCAATAATAATTTCGTTTTAAATATTCGTACGTTTCTACAATACCACGATGGTTAGTTTTACCGACGTGATGATGTTTTATTAATATTATTTGTTCTTTTTCCTTGATTGTATTTACTTGTTTTAAGCATCTAATTAATTTTGGAGCTTTTTCCGAGAAGGGTTTTAAATAAATTTTATTATAATCATTATAAAGAGAATCATTGTGAAAATACATGCAGTAACAACGTTTCGTAATTGTGTAGTCCTTTAAAAATTCGAGTATAACATTTTCATTGCTTTGAGTCGGAATTTTAACATTTATTATTTTATGATTTTCGTAGGTTTCCTGCTCAACTAATAGTTTATGATATGTATCGGGTGTTACTATAATTTGATTGACTTTGTTATTAATTATTTCTTCATATATCCGTATACCGTCATTTGTTGTTTCATTAAATGTGGTGTGTTGTGAATTTGAATTAACGGTTTAGTTATTTTAGCAAAATCCTTAATGTAGCGTCTATAATATCCTAATAGTCTTAAAAAGCTTTTGATTTCTTTTTGAGTTCTTGGTATTGGGTAATTTTTTATTGCACTTATTTTCTCGGGATTTGGCTTTACTCCGTCTGGTGTAATGATATGCCCTAAGTACGCGACTTCTTTCCTAAGAAAATCAGATTTATCTAGTTGGATTTTGAAATTTGATTGTCGTAAGCGGTCAAATACTGTTTTCAGTCTTCC
Organism: Diorhabda elongata; assembly: GCA_026230145.1. Taxonomy (NCBI): domain Eukaryota; kingdom Metazoa; phylum Arthropoda; class Insecta; order Coleoptera; family Chrysomelidae; genus Diorhabda; species Diorhabda elongata. The sequence goes on along the minus strand of CM047937.1, from coordinate 22,688,057 downwards.
CACGTGTTCTTGCAAGAATGTAGAGAAGATTACAATGTCGTCTAAGTATAATAAACATATTTCGTTGTTTAAACCTCGTAAAATGTTGTCCATAACTCTTTGGAATATAGAAGGAGATGAACGTAGTCCCATTGAAAATGCTGTCTTCGGAATGTCCTCTTCATGCATTTGAATTTGGTAGAATCCACTAGCTAAGTCTAGAGTACTGAAATATTGACTTTTGCCTAATTTGGCTAGTATTTCTGTAATGTTTGGTAAAGGGTATTTATCAGGGGTGTTTTTTTCATTTAATTTTCGGTAATCTATTACTAAACGAAATTTCTTTTTATTTGATTTATCTGCTTTCTTTGGAACGATCCAAATAGGAGATGAGTAGGGAGAATTGGAAGGTTGGATAATACCTTGATCCAGCATTTTGTTTATTTGTGTTTTGACTTCTTCTTTATAAATTTCGGGGTAGCGATATGTTTTTGTAAATATTGGAGTATCATCTGTTAAATTTATCTTATGTTTTATTTGATTAGAGAAACAGAGCGGTATCTCTTCACAATAAAAAATATCAAGATATTCATAACATAATTTTTTAATAACTTCTTTCTCTTCTGGATTACAATGATTTAGATCAATCTTTTTTAAATTTGTTTTTAAAATACGGTCATGTTCTTCACTAATTTCATGATCAGTTTGCATTTTTTCTAGAATATTAATTTCTTTTACATTCAAAATTTCAACATTGATTGGTTCGAAAAATTCGATTTTTTCAGATTTATTGTTAGAATTTATGATTGTGTCAAAAGCAATGTAATTTTCGACATTCACTACAGCGACCGGTATCTCGATATGAGGTGCAAACTTTTTATCTTCCAATAGTTCAGTTTCTTGTTCCATTTTTACTGGTATTCTAACTTTTTGTTGAGTTCTAGGCGGTATTATTAGGTGATATGTTTAATATTTATGATTTTGAATATTTGATATTTCATTTTTATATATTATTGGAATTTTTACAAATGGAGTTGCATTAATTTTTGAGTTCATATCTATTGAAGCTTTTAATTGTTTTAATAAGTTAATGCCTATTAAACCGTCATATTTATCACTAAAATTGAAGAGATAGAATTTATGATATTCTGAAAGTCTAAAAATTTTGAAAATTGGTATTTTTACTACTTCGTCGTGATATGTTATGTTATGGGCACTTTGTATTTGAAAATCTTCTTTAAAAATTTGATTTGGATAAAATTGACAAGCTAAATTGGGTTTAATTAAACTGCGAGTACTACCTGTATCAATTAAAAAAATTGCTTTCAGTTCGGGAATGTAAATATGTGGTAAATTTGCTCTAGATATATTTAAAGTTATTAAATGGGATTCTTCTAAGGGGCTTCTTGTTGAAAATTTTCATTTGGGTCTTGAGAAATTTGATGCGGATCATTGAATTGGTATTGATGAGAATTGTCATATTCTGGATATGTTTGATTAGTATGTGTATCAAATTATTTTGGACATCATGGGTTTGGTATGAGCATTCACCATGTTGGTTATTGAATTCATAATTTTGATGATTTACATCATGTGCAAATAGTTCTGTGGAATTGAATTTTCTCTGAGGTGCTAACATTGTATTACCTGATGATGTGTTCATTTGAGTAGGTTTATATGGTTTGTTGGGATTTGATTGATTTCTGCTTTGATTTGAGGGTGCTCTCGATATCTGGCTTTGCCTGGGTTGATTGGAAAATAGTTGTCTTTGAGTTTGAAAGTTAGTTATTATAGATCCTCGACTGTGGTTGTGAATTTTGTATGAAAAGACGATTGAAATTACTAAAGTTCTGGGGTTGCGAGAATTGATTATTAGCTACACCTGGATATGAATTTCTATTAAATGAAATAGTGGGTTGAGAAGGTGGCGAATAGAAATTTGGGAAATTAGCGTTGCTATTTTTGAAGAAATTGGGGTGATAATTATTTTGTTTGAATGGAGTAATTCTCGGTGTTGGTTTGTAAGGTTGATTATTTAGAGTATTATTTCCATTTTGATTAAACATAAAATTCTCTTCTTCTTTAACTCTACTTCTAAACTGTCTGGATTTCGCAAACGTATATTATTTTGCAATTGACCAGTTAAACCTCTAATAAAAGTTTTAAGTGCTAAATCGTTATAATTTTCAATTTTAATTGCTTTTTCTGTAAGAGGATCGTTTGAAGCATTTGATTTTGAAATTACTAAACTACGAGCTTCCTGACATCGCATACCGAAATTGTATGTTGTTTCATTTTTCAATAGTTTTAAAACAATTAGATCTTGCACTAAGCAATCTATATTTCTTTGATCTCCAAAACATAATTGAAGAGCTTGTTTTATTTCAGCCCATATTCGTAATTTAGTTCTTGAACCTATAAGCATTAAAGCCCTACCTGCTAATTTACTCAATAATGCGCGTAATAAAAAACTATTTAATTGTGGATTTGTTGCATCGTAAAATTGAGAAAGTAATGTATCACAGTTATCTAGAAAAATATTTAAAGTATGAGGATTACCTTCATATTGTGGAATAGTATCAATATATAATTTTAATAATTGATAGTTTGAATTAGCCATTGTTTCAATTTCTGGTATATTACTTTTTTCTTCTAAAGTTATACTAGAATTAAATAAATCTACTAACTCTTCTACAATTGAGTCGTTCATCAACTAATTTAAATTATGTTACTATAAATGTTTTATTTTCATAAAAGTATATAAACGTAAATAAAAAGAGAAAATTTGGAAAAGGAAAAAATGGAATGTTTTTCGACTTACAGTACTATGAAGAAAATGTTCATTCATCTCCAAAAGGATCTGGGCGATGAGGTCCTTCTTCCCTGGACTGGATTCTTGAAGTTTCTTGAAAACCACAAAATAACACAAGGTTCGAGATTGCAAACAAACCGTAGATACGGACCGGTGTCACGATTTTTGTTGAACCGATTTGCAATCCTACTGATTAACTGCGCCAATTAAATTTGTAGCTTATTAAAACTACTTTTTAAAAAAAATAATTTTTATTTCTATAAACTAAAAATAAAATCTTACAACTCAAAAGCTAAATAAAATCTAATTATGACATTGAAATATGTTATGATGAAAGGTATCTGCGGGATTGCAATTCAGCAGTCTAGCGGTGTCGGGTTACTAGAAGCGTTCCCATAACTGGCGTTTCTAATTTGCACAATGAAGTCTCAGTGTGAGAGATATTGGTCGATCATGGAAGGAATTAATTTATAATAATTAATTTAAGTTTATTGGAATGGAGGATGAATTTGGAATTCTGTGACAATATGACTGGCTCTTACATAAAATGGTGAGACTGTTCTGGTGTTTATCGAATGTATAGTTTTTTAACGAATGTTAGAGGAGACTAAATTCTACTATTTGTACTGATGGATGGTCCATATGGGCAGGTAAAGTATTTTATCCTGAGCTGTAGAGCATATTCCTTGGTTTCACAGTGCAGGTTTTCTTTAGGTTTCGAGTCTGGTTAGAGTAATTTTCTTGACAGCTGTACATACTATTCAACATTAGTTTTGTCAGTATTTTTTATCATGTAGTATGTGCCGCTTCTACTTAAGTTTTTTTTGTCAAGAATCATTCCAAGAAATCTTATGTTATCGGCATAACTTAGGAACAAGTTATTAAATTTCAGTTTTGAAGATTCAGGATTATATTTCCTCATAAATAATGGGCCATTCATCTTCTTAGATGAAAATCGCAACCTGGTTGTTGGAAAATATTTGATGTATCATTGATAAGAATCAGTAAAGCTAAAATTTTGATTTACAGAAGACGAAAACTATTAATATACGTCACATGGCACTCATTTACATTTTTCATAATTTTAGAATAGAACTTCGCTTACAATTTCTCTAGGGATAGAGAAAAACAAGTCTGTGAGTACTTGAATCTAGAAATAATACTAATAAAAACTGAATTGCTTAAAAGTTATCTGTTTGGAGGACCATATAATAAGAGAAAGAGAGAGAAATGCTTTATTGTAAAAAATATATATAGTCTATAGCAAAATTAAACCAGTATGCAGCATACCTGGAATTAAGAGTTAAGAGTTAGTAGTTTTTGACCAATAAATACATAATTTAACTTAAAATTATTTCTCTAAAATCAACCGTAGCTCCATTGAAATTTAAAATCTTATACAGTTTAATATTTTTTAAATGAAAAATAAAAGCAACAGAAATACTAATATTTATCAGTTAATGACTGTATACCAGCACTTTGAACTCCGAAGGATATTTCACGAAATTTTGATTTCAATCAGCATCTTTCTCCTACTCACTAGAATATTGAACAAAATTTGCTTACAAGCGAAATTCAATAGTAGCAGAAAATCGAATTTTATCATTCATTCGCCTTTATATGTATAAAAGAAGTCTTAGGTTGTATAGGTATTTATCAAATTATTTTCAGTTGCCTTCAGTTTCAACACTGAAAGGAATGTTGTCAATAATACCTTTTGATAGAGGTATCAATGGTACTATCATAAAACAATTGAAGCTCCAAGTGAATAAAATGAATGAAAAATCAGTTGGCTGACCATGCACTACTTTTTATATCTAAGGGAATGAAGAGGAGTTGGAAGCAAGTCATTGTCTATTTTTTTTATCACATACAATACAGACATCTGCCTTGAAACAAATTATTTCTCATCCAGGAGCTGTAAAATATAGATTTGAAAGATGTTGCTACACCTTATGATCAGGTATCTACAAATAGATCTGCGCTGAATGAACTCATGCAAGAAGAAAATTAAAATAACACTCCACCTAACCAGATTATTATTACACTTTGTTTGTTAGAAAAATTTGTTTTGTTAGTTTTCATTTTAAAAGTCATATTGTAGTCATGTCTCCTAATTTTCCTTGTTTTATTTGAAAATGATTGTAAATATTATTTTGTAAATAAACGTGTCCCAGTTACAAGGTGTTTTTGTTATCGTGAATTCAGGAAATTGTGAAATCAGGACTGGATGGGAATGAATAACTTAGAAACAGTAGATATTCTTTGTTGTTAATTCAAATGAACCGGAAAATAGATTAGTTCTGCCACCTGTCATCGAGGGCATTGGCATCAAATTCCGCCATGCTGTTTGCATTGAATAACAACTAAGTTTGCATCATACATGTTATACATGTAATGTAAAATGCCCTATATGGACAGTTTAAATGGGAAGGAATGTCCCACTATTAAGGTACCGATAATATAGTATTTTTTCTCTCTTTCCAGATACCTCGTTCAGATTGTGCATGCTTGAGAATGCGCAGAACTTTCTTCTTAGCGTATGTAGCGTGGCTACAGCGAATTACAGTTTAACTGCAAGCTCTTAGGACAAAAAGAAAGCGGTTCCCTTTGGATGACTAAAGGGTAAGAAATACTCATTACTAAATCAAGATTTACATAGCAGTGCATTCTTATTCATTCTTCTTCATATAATTGTACGATCAGAGACCAATCATATGGCATTTCTTTTTATTTTTTCATTTTATACCTACCTATTTTCTCTGTTGTCTGTTCTATTCTAATATCAAAAACTTTCGCTGTGAAAACAGTTTTGGTACAATATATTTGGTATTGTCAAATAAGTAATAGCAAAATTGAAATTAGTAAGTTTTAAATGAAATTTCATTTAAAAAATTGTAAAATAAATACAACTTATTACAATGCTAAAATTTAATAACTTTTAGCTAATAATTATAGAATGTATCACAAAACTTAGAAAGATATACAAAAAATACTTTATATATTAAATAATAAATTTATGTTTTATTAAAATTTGCTCACACTTAAAAAACACGGAAGTAATGTCGACACTCTTATTCTATTGGGTATTTAATATAAACACTATGGACGTAATTATAACATTTTTTCGATTTACACGGCTGCTTATTGACTATATATTTGCAATGGATAACTTAAATATCTAAAAGGATCAAAAGAATTAGACATAAAGGTGAGATTGGTTTGATGGAACGAAAATTTTCCAGTATGCATTAATTTTAATAGTTTTTGGTCGATTTCAGCTAATAATCAATCTGAAAGTTTAAGATGGTGGAATCGTACTTTGGGAATCGTCTTGGATTCTCTGGCCATCCATTATTTAGAACTTAATAAAAACGAACTCATAAAAATACAAACTTTTTAATAAACTTTTATTCATATAGATATATAATTTACGATTGTTTCATGTCATGTTAATAATGTAACTTAATAACAACGGTACCTCCACATACATAATAACTTATCAGTCGAATAAATTGGAATCATATTATCTGCATTGGAGCAAAAGAAACATTTTAATGCAGGAACAGGAAATGGTTTAAATCTAAATGCATCAATCTATTCATGTTGCTTTCAAAAGAATTGAAACAAACAGTCTCTATGATATTATTCTTTAAAAATACCCGGAAACAGTTTGAACGTTTGAAAAGAAAACTCAATTAAACTATTGAAATATTTAACTTCCAGAATCTGAAATGTAGCAATATTTTCTAGTAAAATTGCAAGAAATCTGCGTTTCAATTCTTAAACGTGACTTTCATAGACAGAAAAGGCAAAAAAGTTTAGGTCAGGGCCGGACTAAAAAAAGTAAATAATAAATTTCTTATAAATCTTGAGTAAAATCTAATAAAATAAAGATTTTTATAAAGAATGTAGAAATATAAAAATGTTTCATTTATATGATCTACAAAGGTGTCGAAATTACTTCAATCGTTAGATAATTACATAAAATTATATTTATTATTGTCGTTTGATATTTCAGTCGAAAAATACAATAGGACAGCTTTATTTTTCGCAGACGCTTCATGCTGTGCATATCAAATTTATTTTACCACATGCAAGATAATGTCGCCAAATATAAGGGGTTAATATTTTATATTTTCCATTGATATAGGTCACTTTTTTAAATAAAAAATAGAAGCTCTATATTTTTCAGTCAAGGTTTTGACTTGATTTACTCCAGTTATGTGGGGTATCGTATGATTGGCACAAACTTAACAGCTTTTTAATTATTATATTATTACGATGTATTCGTAACAACTTAATCATATTTTTCCAACTTCAACTCAACCGTTATATATAATTTATGTATGAACTATCAGTGAAACCACAATATTGACATAATATTTGTTTGAAAACTCGATTAAATAGTCAATTTTAGGGTGGCTACCTGAATTATAATTTTATTTTATATGTTAATTGTATTTACGAGTATTTTCCGAAATGTTAATTATTTAATACTTCAACCTCATATTTATAAATAATAAAATTTAATCGCTCCACTTTAATATCTCAATCGCAAATTTCACACTTTACATAATGGAGGGGTGCTAAAACTGAATAGAACTTGTTTTATTTTTATATCCACTATTCATCTTGCTAATATTTTCAAAAATATTTTATAATACAGCTTTTGAATTAAACAGGAAAATTTAAAAACAAAAATAAATGAATCTTATTTATAAAATTAATTGCAGCATACCAAAAACTAATAAAAAATAGTTCACGAAATGTCATAAGATAAAGCGTCATACTATGTTTTAAATTGTCTTTTAGCGACATTTCTTTCATAATAAGGCAGCCAAGGTTATATTACTGTGGTATCCATACTATCTATCCTCTTTTGTTGTAAGTCTACCAAAAGAAAATACCATTGATATGGTTTATATTGTTGGGAACATTTATCGTATTTTCTGTTTTCTTCACATTTTCACTACTATTATTTTGTTACAAATGGTCTCAGTAAAGGGAGTAACGCCATAATTATCAAAAATCTGTATATAATCATTGATCATTTTCAAGGAATTTTAAATTTTCTACTGTACCGCAAAAATTACCGCAAATTTTGTAAAATGGAGAATTAGATTTGAATGTAAGTTAAAAACTTAAAAATGATAGTTTCTAGCTCTACCCCACAACTTTTTGGATTGGATGCTGGGTGAAAACTATAATCAAAATTTCAAATTTTGAATAAAACGACAACAGTTTTTTTAAAGTAATGTAATAACGATTAGTAAAATATTAACTGTGAAGTTGAATTATTGTGTATTGCTCTGCTAATATTATTGATTGTTAGCGTTATAATGAGTAATGTAATGTGAATATTTCATGTGAAAAATGCACTGTTGTCATAGCGCTTATGAGAACAAGTGACACGTGCTGTGGCATGACCAATCGACGATCTAAGGTACTGGCACGATATAGAAAAACTGGTACGAACCAAAAAATTACAACAATACAAAACAATACAAAAATACCAACAATAAAGCACGCCCACACATAGCTAGGATGATGCAAAATTATTTCCAAGAAATATATATCCCTGCTATGAATTGGCCAGCTCGAAGGTCTACTCTTACTCCGATTGAATACCTATAGGATAATTTGAGTCAACAGGTAAGAACTTTACAGCATCTAACTATCGTTTACCGATTCTCAAGATTCGGAAAAGTACAAAAACAGCTTCTTTTGAGATTTTAGTGGGGGGTAGACGGTGGCAGAACTATCCCGAGATCGTCATATTCATGTAGTAATATATAAATAATAAATCCTTGTGATAATTCGCATATCTGTCTATCATGCATGATATTTCATGAATGCATTAAGATGAAGTAGTAAGCAATAGAAAGTAACATTTTGATTCAGTTTCTTTATTTTTCCTGGTAATAATCAAACTTCTTGAAATTTTTCCTGATCGATAATGCAATCTTTGCATTTGGAAGACCTACATTTACCTAGAGGTCTAGATGAACTGTGATTCAGACTAACCCAAATATGAGATCTAATGGATCAAGTTGCAATTAGAAACTTAATCGGAAGTATGCAAATAAGATGCGCACAAGGGGGTTATTCATTTTAAGTTTGTTAACAAATTTTGCAATGATATTCTTTATTATCCGTCCAGTATTTTTATTTCAATGATTTGTTTTATGTATTATGTTGTATGTTGTATGTATTATAAACATTGTTAGACTCAACGAGCCTTCTAATTTTTTCTCGTGTGAATTTTTTATTTTACAAAATATGCGTTAATTTGACGACCAGTCTTTTTTATATAATTCTGTCAATAGGTAAACTAATAAATAAGATTTATAAACATAGGCAGCATATTATGATAAGTATGTACGATATCAAGCATAACATCAATGGTTATAATAGTTTTAACTACTCTATACACCAGAAATGAGTGTAACTGCTATGAAGTAATTTCATCCACAAAGCAAGTTATTGAGACATTTATAAAACTAAATTAAACATAAAGTTGAAGCTTTAACAAATTCTTTTATATACAATTGGCACGTCGCATGGTTTCATTGTACAGAAGCTCATTAGTAGAAAACATCATACAAACTAATTGTTAAGTTAATTAATCATCAGTCAAATTCTCTGATATTGTCCACATAGGGGGGTATTAATTCTTGTTCACAGGAAAGTAAAATTAGTAAAAAATTTTGGGTTGCTTTGTTAGATGACTTTTTCCAACAAGGCTTCATTTTTCCTTTCTTTGTGATCAAGAACTATAGACTATGTTATTTCTTGAAATTACCTTGTTACATCTGTAATGTGTCACGAATATTGACTATTCTAACACTGTCTTATGTGAACTTATTTACCAAAGATTTGTTTGAGTGTTTGATTAACCAGTATCATTAACGTAAGGTAGAATAAATTCACTGTGATGAATTTAAGCCCCTACTGCAATTTTAATAGTTTTAGCTCAATTTCTTTTTCGGAAAAATTATTTTCTGTCATCAAATACATAAACATTGTATTCAAGTAATCAGTATATAATAAGATTACAAAATTCAACAATTATTTAGAGTTTTCTTTATGTAGGAGAGCGTTTATCTAAGTTGATAAGACCTATATTTTCAATAAGGTTAAAATTATGATAGAAATATTTCTGTGAGGAAAAAATAATTTTCTTCAAAATAAGCTGAAAATTAAAAAGCAGTTATCAATGAAAGAAGTTTAAAAAGGCCTGTTAAGTAAGGAATTTAATTCTTGGAATTAAAATAACTTATTGATAACCGAAATCGTCTTAATAAGTTGGTAGAAGCCGTTAAAGTCAATAAATAATTTTGTCCCTAAAAAGTAGGTTCTGTATCTCGTGAGTCATGTTTTGTGCAGGTTTTGGTTATCATTAATTTGAAAGTGTTTCAAACCGCCCTCTTGCCGTACAAATTTGTTAATAACTTTTCCGAACTTAGGTTGGAAACTTACAATTTTTTTTCAAAAGAGTTCCTTCATTAGGCATATTTTTAATATCGTTGTAATTTTTAATTACTCTCTGCATAAAAGATATTTGTGATCTAAAGTATCTTATACATTTTTGAGAAGAATATTCCAATTAATTGGATATAATATATTCAAATTAGTAATATAACCTATTTTCTTGTCGAAGAAGCGTTAGAGTATACCGACAAAGACATTTACAAGAATTGAGACCTGTCTTTCTGAACAGCTATTCATTACGAATTGTAGACGTCCTCGTGCAATTCGCAATCCACAAATGAAAAATTACAATTACAATTACAAGAGCTTCTGATCTAAACGGTTGGGAATTCAGATGGTTTGGGTTGAAACAATTCATTTCCATCCTATATTCAAGAATTTACAACTGTCAAATTTTTTTTCAGAAAATATCTAGTTCACCTATTGATAAATCTACAATAATGTCTTTTTATTGTTGATTGATCACACAGATTGTGTAATCAAACCAATTATCATTATTATTCAATTGTTTAGATGACTGGAAATTCCATAGTATAAATTTGATGAATGATTTGAGAAGCAAGCTGCTCAAGATCATGTATATTTGATATTGGAAAAACAAAATTAGATAAGTTCTTAATAGTTTTGAATTTTGAAAGTGGAGAGGATTTCTCTACACTAAGGCTTAACGACCAACTCTCCTAGTATCTTGTTTGTTTTCACTACTAGAATTGAATTATAGGTAGATGATTGAAGGTCAATTCAAGTAAAATAAAATTTAATGAAACGCAATAAATTGTGTTACTTTTTATTTATTATAGGAATCATCTACCAGTACCATGGCATAGTTGGAGACTATGTGAAAAATTAGGTTCAAAATCCGAAACGAACTCAGATTTGCGAACGACAGGATGAATTATTACATCACCTGCAAACTGAATTCGTCTATGCCCATTCAAGTTGTCAAAAATATATTAATAAAAATTATATTGAAATTTATAGGAAGAAGCAAAATGGAACTTCATGTTCACCTCCCCAAAAATACCTTCGAAGTAACACTTGTGTTTTGTTGTCAAGAAACTGATAAAGCAAAAGAAGCAAAATTAATTAAAAATCGGCGAATACAAATTTCATACATCTATCAACTTTGTGTGACTTCATTATGAATTTAATAGTCGTACAAAAAATGACTATTATCACATAAGAACAGATTTACAGAAACTCAAAGCAAAATATCATGTTGATTGTTATAATTCGATAAACAATTCTATTCACGTGATTGACGTAGAACAGAAAATGAATCCAAGAATAATGATGATCGATACCGCAATGAAGCAAATATATAAGTACATAAAGAGAATGACGACTGCTTATTCACCATGCAAGAGTCGCAAAATGTTATAACTGTAAAGCATATTCTGGATTATTTACATGAATCCGCAAAATATTTAAAAACGTCAGATTTCAATAATATATTTCAAGCTGGTGTAGCATTATTTTGGCTTTATATGGAGTTCCAGCAAAAATGAAAGTTTTGAATACATTGAAATAAACTTTTCATTAAATCTACTACAAAAAATACTTATACAGTGATGCCGCATTTGCCCACCTGAAAAGAATGTACCTGCACCCAGATATGGTTAGGAAACGACATAAACATAAATACTAGAAATTGGGGGTGGAAGTATCTCAGTAACATGTTTATTCCAATAACCAATTACCAGCACCGGATAATCCTCTGCAAATGTTATTTTGCAATTGCAAAAAAGTGTATGGAGGTGCTTGTGGATGTCGGAAGAGTGGTTTATATTGTAATGTAGCATGTTTACAGTGCAACGGAAATAGTTGCCTTAATACTTCACCTATCATTAAAATAACTGAATTAGAAAAGAGAACTTGATGCAGATGAATAATTTAAAATGCCTAGATAAACCAAAATTTTATTTTAAATCATTATTGTATTTGATTTTGTAACGATCTATTCTATCTTTATAAAGATTGTTTTAAAACTAGCTTTTTAGTACTTCAATGTACAACTCAAAGTTTATTCAGATCGTTGAAGAATTGAAACAAAAAACTTATCTAACTCAACAATGATCTTAACTTTTTATTCTATTATTTTACAAAATCTGATAAATAAAATTTATAATTACAATTGAAGTGTTGACCTACGTTAAACATCATTTTTTTGATACCCTACTTACACATAAATATCACAATGAGTATTCGTTACTAACAGCTTTTCCCTGTACGTTTAATGGACTGGAATCATCAACGCCATGCTTTTTTATTGTACTATCATGTTTTATACGATTATTCTTTCTTTTTCGCCAAAAATATATTATCACAATAAGAATAATTATTATAATCAGAGCAACTCCCATACCTATACTTATTTTCAAAATTAAATTGCTTCTCTGTATTGCTGCATGTTTTTCTTTGCACTGATTATAGAGCTGTAAGTCTTCTTCTTTGAAGTCAGTATATTTGCATTCTAAAAAATAGTAGATACATTATATTACCAGCAGTAAAATCACAGATCACCTTTAAATAGGTGGTTTGTGAGTAGAAAGTCCCATTTCGAGCTCATATAGAGGAATTATAAATTGAAGGAAACATATAATGAAGTCTTCAAGTTATATATAGCACAAGAAAGAAGATATTGTTTTTATCTTAACTAATTATTAACTTATTTCAAAACTATCATATAATTTACGTAAGTTTGTTGGAATATATGTTTCAATACTGAAATTAGCTAGTTTGACTGATTCCGGAGGCGTACATTGCAATCCTTTGATATTTTCTCAACAAAATATTCGAATACGCGTTAAAAAAAAGTAAGTAAGGGGGCCACATTTGTAACATTTTAATAGTCTTCACAGGTCCGAGAAACTTACACATTTAAAATTGGCTCAGTTTGTAGTCATCGCAATATTCTAAATACAGGAATACTACATATTCATTTTGCATTAAATAAATAACAGCACAGAAACAAAACAGTGGTTGTTAGAAAAATTTCGTTTGCCAAACATTCATGAATACAAGGTATTTTTGTTTTTAACTACAAATTATTACAGTACTTACGTGATTCAACAATTTCACACCTAAATGGAGAAAATTTAACGTGTTTGTCTTTTAGCCAATAATTTATCCTCCAGCAATCACATGGATCTCCAAAATCAGTCGTAACATTGTCATTAATCAGTTTTTGTAAGTTACAGAGCCCCATAAAAAATCTAGGAGTTAAATTAAAATAAAAATTTCTTGTGATATTCAAAAAAAGTAAAAACGGCAAAATACCAAAATTCGGAAAATCGGAATAATTATCTTCATCAGTCGTTTGGCTTATATCTATTTGAGTGAGAGGACTCACAATTGGTTTTGAAACTTCTATAGCGTCAACAATATTGATATTCAAATTTTGGCTGAGGTAGAGTGATGTTAGAGATGGCAACTGAAAAATTACAGGTGGTACTCTGTTGATAGCATTTAAGGATAAATCCAATGTAGTTAAGTCATCGGCGTCTTCAAACACATCTATCTCTATATTGGTAAGAAGGTTATCTGCTAAGTACAAGAACTTCAAATACTTGAATCTGTCTATATCAGCTTTTGTTATTTTCCTTATTCTATTGAAACTTAAGTCAATGATCTGCAAAAGAATGATTGAAATATTAAATATGTTAACACTAATGAATTATTATTTATTCCAATCTTTAGTTTATATATTAGACTAAACTTATATAAAGAACTATGACAAAACTGTTACAATACATAATTCTATTTTGTGGTACATGCTGGTATTTTAGAAGAAGTCTACAACTGTTTTGATCACCCTATGTGGGACCGTTGAGTGTTTCTTTAAGATTAGACTTCAGATAAAATTGTTGATTGTTGTTAAAGTACTATCTGCAGTTGGAGAGTTTCTGCTTGACGGGTACGAACAGAACGATTCTCTGAAGACATCAAATAACGTGTGTAAGTTTGGTGTAGTTGATGCGGTGACAGTTTTCATCCTACTTAAAAAATTCTGGGAGAGGAGAAGTAGATGGACAGATGTTTTGCAGTAATGTCGCACTGTTGTTCCATGGATCGCGCCATGAATCTTGGATGAGGTTTTTGAAGTTATTATTGTGATCTTTTGCAAGCAGGGCATCTGAAGCGTCGTTAGAATCTTCTTTAGCGTGGAAACCTGCAGTTTCGCTCCCACTAATTCCAATGTGCGATTAAATCTAAATGAGACATAATGTTATATCACGTTAGTTTGGTAGATTTTATGTTTGTCTTGAACTATTGGGAGATGGGTGGAAATGGTCTTAATTGACTGAATGGATGAAAGAGAATCAGTAATATAGCAATATGTTTGTGAGGATGAGAGGTATATTTGGAAGTCTGAAAGATGCTGTATAGTTCACCAGTGTAAACACGACTTATCGTAGGTAGGCGGAAGAAACATATTAACACGTGATTTGAAGTGCCTGCGAAACCATTTTTGAAACATCAGTATAAAGAATTGAGTCGACGGATTTTTCAAGTAGGATTTATAGAAATGCTTTATTAACAAGTTTTTTAAGAGATTCACGTTTATTGTAGGTATTGAGGTATTGACTGTAGAAATATTTTTGGAAAACAAAGAAAGCTTGGAGGTCAGAGAAAGATTAGTATTTTTGAGTTAAGCTGCAACTAATCGAATTTATAGTTGTTTGTTAGTTACCGAGTAGAAAAGCCAGTGATTGAGGAGATTCGAGAATATTGAAGAAGCATATGTGAAGAGAATATATTATCGTAATAAGGTAGAGACGAAGAGCGGTATTGTGAACAAAGTTTCATAAATCAAGTGAAGGCATACATATAAAGTTGCCTTTGATTTCATAGAGATTTTGATGTCAAATTAATAGAAAATCAAAGGGCAAATTTTACAATGATTTTCAATGGGTAGAGGGGAGTTATTACCGTAAATTTTGTGACAAAATGGACTTTCTCGAGAATTTTTCCAGTTTGGCTTTGTTTTGAGAAAATGATAGTCTTAGGTAAAAATATATATCTTAGATTAGGAGGTATATTGCATTTGGTAAGATTTTACACGAAGAGGAGACATATTTACCATGGCAGTAACCAATTAGGTCATCAGTGTATTAGACATATGGGATGGGAGCAAAGATGCTGTCATCAAATTAACAAACAAAATAAATTTTGGTTTTATAGTAAAAATATAATTTATTTCTTGTAACAACTGATCACAAAGAATAAAATTTTACATTTTACAGGTATCCTTAAGAAAAAAAATATTTGAGCAAAAAATAATGAGAAAAATTTAAGGTAACGGCAACAATCTCTCTGTTAATACGAAGATACTCCCAAGTAATTAGCGTGACCTAGATTGAAGACGCCACGTTATTTAGTACTTGTTTGGCAGCCATCAATAGTGAACGTTTTCTGTGAATTTGTAAACATGAGAAAAATTGGTCATCTTCATGTGACAATACTATTATTTGGAAGGCTTTAGCCCAACCAATATAAAATGTGAACTAGATTTTACTCCGGGTGAAACTGCTCCTTTGTTATCACTAGTAAAATACTGAGTAGCAGAGTTTAAACAAGGTCGTACGGCGTGTGAAGACTCTCATCGCTGTGATCGACCAAATTAGGTGACGACTCAAAAAATTGTTGAAGAAAATTCTCAAAGTGGTACTGGGTGATCGGCGAAAGTGCGCGAGCTAGCACACACTAGGCATTTCAAAAAGTGCGTGCGCGCATATCAAATGAAAATTTGGATATGCCGCGATTGCTCACAATGGAACAATAAAGAGCGTCGTGAAGATGTTTCTATCGAGAGTTTGGCAATGTTTCACAGAAATAAAGTCGAATCTTAGCGCCGTTTCATAGCCACAAATTAAAATTGATGATGTGAAAATTTTTGATAAGGAACATAAATATTCAAAAAGAAACATCGGCGAATGATATACATAAAACTGATATACATAAAATCTCGGTGTTCAATATAACCATCTTTTGAATGTTCATAAGTCAACACACTGACCCGGCTGGTACTTGATGGTAACAATTAAAATAATTCCTACAGCTTTTATCGTTCATGCTTTTATTAACATTCGAAAAGTTTAGAATTATTCCTTCACCGATAATTGTATCTTAGCAGGAGAATTATCTCTGCTACTGAATATGTATATCGTATGTACATATGTATTAATCTTTTGTCTGGCGTCTAATAATATAAAAAGGTATGTTGTTCTCTCAGGTTTTTATTTATATGTGTACAACAATGTTCTTATTTGTTTGTGTTATATAGTTTGTTCTAAATTTTTGTCTCATATAAAGTGTATCACGTGGGTGATATATATAATATCAACTTGTAAGCATCTCACTGTAAAAGCAAAGATACTGAATACTATCACTAATTGACTATTTCCTCAATAAAATCTGACAGTTTCAGAAGTAAGTAGCTAATAAGATAATTATTATCATTAACTGCACAAACAAGTTCATTTAATTAGTCATATAATGAGGGTTGTCCACAATGTTTTTAAAGTATGTAACTGAGAGTGACACCAATTTTTCATTTATATCCACGTTATATAACAATCGTCATAAGAAATGCTCAAAATATATCACTATATATTTTATATATCTATGTATTAAATGTACATTGAATTACGGATTTTCATTCTTCGGATTTCCTATATTATTTTATTAAACGTTTTTTTTTTAAAGTACGTACCTAAATGATATATATTCAAACAAAATATTATGAGTATGAAGGTGAAATTCTTTATACTTAACATAGTCAATGTACAAATTTTCACGAGATTCTTTAAATTTTTGCGCAATATACATTTCCAGTCTGTTACGGAAACACATCTCTAAAATAAAACATTTTTTTACGTACATAATTTCTCATACTGAACCTTATTTCTCTTAATTCACCAGTGATTTATTCATTGATAAAAAAGGAAGGTTTGTAAAATCTTATACGATTTATTATTTTCTAAATAAAAAATAGAATTATCAGAAAGACTAATATTTCTTAGTTAATGACTCTATAGGTTTATTCCAATCTGCTAATCTGGACCACTCTTGTAATGGTTATTGGAAGCGTATAAATCATATTTAATGCGCAATCTCCGGCGATAGATGGTTCTGGTAACAGTACTTGCTATCAACCAAAGGTTCGTTCCAACCCATTAAAAAACCGTTCTGGGCACGGTGACGATTCTGCGCAATAGAGATTACGTTTTCTAACCTAACCAAAAAACGTATTATTCTAGGATATATCTAGTCTAATATATATATTTTTTAGACTATAACGTCTCACAATTATTAATATGTGTAGTACTTTTAGTCTATTCCTATAATGTGCAATAGTCAATGAATAAATTTAATCGGAGATAGTACGAGTTTGTGTTCATAAAACCAGGGTTAGCGGAATCCAAGTGCTACAGAGAATAAGCACGCCGGTTTAACTGTAAGTTCTTAGGACAAAAAGAAATTGAGAAAGCGGTTCCTCTTGTATGACTAAAAAGTAGGAGATATACTCATTACTAAATCAATATTGATCGAGTCACGTTAAAGCCTTTTTACTCAATCAATAGTAAATATATGATCTTGTGTGCTTTTGACTTGCCTACATTAACTTAAATAACTACCAAATGTGTCCTTTATTGTTATTGTAAGCCTATCCTTTATACAAAGATTTACATAGCAGTACATTCTTATTTCGTTCGTTTTTGTAAAATTGTACGATTAGAGAGAGACCAATCATATGATATTTCTTATTGTCTCTATATTTTATACCTATCTATTTTCTTCGTTATCTGTTCTTTTGGAACATTAAAAACTTTTTTACTGTAAAAACAGTTTTGGTGAACTATATTCGTCATTTTAAAATATATAATTGATTAGTAATGAGATTTATATCACTTTTCTCTAATCGTATATTATTGAGAATTCTCGTAAACAGTATATTTTTGTTAATCATAAATAACTATAATCTACAATTATAAATTAAAACTTTGATATAAGCCAATTATAATTATTTATAGAATCAGTTTGCGAAAATCACTTTTTATATTTTGACGACGAGGTTCAGTTATTTCAAGATGTATACTGCATTTTTAATATTTTTTATAGTAATATACTTACTTCAACATCAGTGTTTAGGCATTTAGGAAAATTTTTCAACTGTTTGTCATAGCAATTCGCTGTTTTCATTTTATGAACTCTTGCTATAACACATTTTGGTTCTCTCCGACAATCCACATCTGCAGCACGACAGGAAAATGCATGTAGAATGAAAAGCCATAAAATTTCCAATTTCATATCGAATACTGATTAGAGCTGCAAATAAATGTTCGATGCGCTTTAAAAATTATGAAACAAATTAAAAAACCGTTTTTATATTTATATTTTATATATAGTTTATAAACTTCTGAGGAATGATTAGTTGTATCAATATTCCGTATGGTATAACTCAAAAGATGGCACAGTGTAGCGTATCTCAACATTTTTGAACAAACATACAACTGGATATTGGATAAAAGATAGGATGACAAAAACATAGTGGAAGATATTACTAAAGTTAATATTTGAAAATGCATCTTTTTACTAAACCGTTATATTCCGGCATCCATGTCAATATTCTCAAAAATGGAAGTTCCTTGCTTTCGAATAAAGCTCATATTTTTTACATACCTTGTATGCTCAACAAATTTAATATCTATCAGTAGTATTTAAAGTTCAAGAACATATAGAACGTCTTATAAAGAATATTTTTTCATACAACTAAGAATAAAAAAGATTCCTATATAGTTCCAACTGCATTGGACAAATTTCGGATTATGATGATGGAGAAAAATTAATTTCGTAGATCCAGTTCCTTATATATATATATATATATATATATATATATATATATATATATATATATTTCGCATAGGTCCATATTGTCTTGAAGGCGACTTTGTAAACTAGAAGTTTATTTTGCAAGAATAATTTGGACTTACGTTCTAGTAACCAATAGTGTTTGCTGAATGTAATTCCTGTTTCGTTTTGGTAACGACATGTGTTTTCCAGGTGAGTCCTTTATCTAGATGGATACCCAGGTACTGTAACGCTGTAGGTCTAGCTCCTCTGCATTCTGTGAAGGTAGCTTGGAATGATTTTGCTCCATTCATTTTGATTCTTCAGATTCTTATCCAGTCATTCATTTATTTTGTTAAGATGTTGTGCTACGGTAGAGTTTATGTGGTTTGCCAATATTGTTTTGTCGTCATCAAATGATGCGGTAGTTATAATTCTACTTGTTAGAAGATTAGCAGTAGACAATATGTAAAGAGTACCCTGGGCACTCCCGATTTTACTGAAAAAAGTTTTTGCTACTTGACTGCTAGTTCTATATCTGTTCTTGTTTTCAGCGGAATACTGAGGTTTATATCTTCTTCAATTACCTGATAACCAATGAAGGGGTATAAATAATTAGCACTGACTATGTTTAGTCCAAAATGTCTCTCCATTGAAAAATTACATTACAATAGAAGTAGTTTAGAAAACACAAATAGTAATCCAAATGCTGTAATTTAATTATTGTAAAAATTTCAACAAATGAACCAAGTCCACTACTGAACTACAAAATAAATTAAAATTCCAGCAATTAATTCCCAAATTTCTGACTCACATATTTAAGACATTGTATATGCTATTAATAATAACTTGGTAAAAGTTCCTATAATTAAACACACGATAAAATTGTTAAGTATTCAGTAGAAATTTTCGAATTCTGAAAATAAATGATTATTTTAACATTACGAGTTAGTGAATTTATCTTATCAAATATTAATGATTGCATTACATTCTCTAATGTGTAAAATTCAACAAGATGTACTCACAAAGAGGTTGTTTTATCAATGATTAAAAAATCAAACTCATTATATTCACCAAAATAAGCCAATTTAGTAACGAATTAACTGACGATAACATTCTGCTTTCTAGCGTATCTACGTATAATGGTGAGGTAGATTTGACAAAATTGTCGATATTGGGAAGATTAAAATCAAAGATGGATGTAGAAAGACCATGCTCGACGTCTAGAAAAATTCAATGTGTGAGCAGATATTGTAGGAAAACAAGTTATATAGCCAATATTCCTTGAGGAGTTTTTCAATGTAATATAATATTTGGAATTTTTGCAAGAATTGGTGCCACAATCCGCTACTTTGTTTCCTAACCTATCTGGTTTTAACAATTAGGGAGGTTTATCGAAATTTAACAAAAACAATCAAATCAAACTTTTGGCAAACCAATGGTAATGAAACAACGTTTATTAAAAGTATTTTGATATTTTAGAGGTACTGTTTTCGTGACAAGCATACCTTTGAATGTTATATATTTTAATAATTTTTTCGAACATCTATCAAAAAATATTGAATTCAATATAGTTTTCAAACACTAGAATTTAATATGGACTTCTGTCTCGGGAAAATCGTTTCCAAATGGTTTCCACAAATTATATATCAAAACTTCGAATTTGGATTTTTAAAAACAAAAATTACAATTATAATATATGTTTATTAAGCAACGTTAGAACAAAGAATAAATTATGAAAAGAAATACAGTTTTTATTATCTTCTATTTGTTATATGCTGTTAGCTGTTACTTCATATGTAACTCCTTCCCTCTAAGATGAGAACATAATGGAGTGGTGTTCGATTTTGGACTCTTCTGGGTATTCTTCTATTGAATTTTCTTTCTTGTTTTGGTTTTTGCAGAGTTTTCTTGATTTTCTTCTTAAAAATCCATCCCAGTATCAATAAAATTATGGCTAGTAAAGATACGCTACCAGAAATTCTGGAATAGTGGTTGGATTTTGGAATTTTTAGTGGTATAAATTGATTCGTCATTCTGCTTATTTTGTGAATATCTTCTAAATTGATTTTTTTGATTTTGGGTGTTTCGTATTCTGCAGTCATATCGTATTTTTCCGTAATTAGTTTGGGAAGAAGTAGTGGCTTTCCTCGCTGTATTTTGACGTCATTGAAGAATTTTTTTGCGTTGATTTATATTTGACATGACTGGTATTTTTATTAGTGTAGGTTTTTTTACTTCTAGGTATTTGTTTGTGTGGCATTTGGAAAAAACTTTTTCCGTTGTTACTGGAATAATAATTATCTCATCTTGTGTGATTTATTCAGTAAGTAATTCTTCTAATTTTGAATTAATTTTTTGTCAACTTTTAGTCGATTGGTTTTCGAGGAGCTGCAGGGTGCAATTGTCGTTAGGAGAGTGGTTTTCGATGCAGAAATATCCATTTTCTAGTAGTGGTGATTGTTTCGTGCAAGATAGGAATATTTCAGGGAGAATATTTGGTTGTTTTGAATGATAGGGAAGAGGTGATATAAGGACTTCAGCTTTGATAATTGGTATATGTATAGCAAAAATTAATTTATTAATAGCAAACGAAACTTGAGTGCCTAAAAATTGGTAATTTGGTTTTCAGGGTAAATTTTCCTTAAATATTCTAGCGTTTTTGTAACTCTTGACTAGGGATAATAGAAGGATGAAGTGTGTTTAGTTTTGCAAAAGCTATGGAATCTTCCAAATTATTTAAGAATGTGATAACATTTTGACAGTCTAGATTTATTTGTGAAATGATTGCTTGAAAGGTTAAATACTCGTGTGATTCGGTGATTGATTTTTGCACGCTAATTTGAAATTTTTCGAGAGAATTTGCATATTTTTCTTGATTTTTTGATAAGATGCGAATTGTTACATTGTAATTTTTTATAAGATTCTTGGAAAGTGAACTTTGTAAGTTTATTTCCATAATCATATTTGTTGGTTTGTTTCTAGAATTTTTATTTTTATTTTATCATATCTATTACCGTCATTGATATTAAGTGTACCAAACAACCATTTTTGTAGTTGATCGACACCGTCAAAGAAACTTCTTTTATTACGTATATGAGGCTGTAAATTATCAAGTTTCGTACATGTAATTTTGATGAGAAATTCTGTTCTCAACAACATGTCTTGAAATAAGGCATGATAAGAGATTTCATTAGTAGCATTTCTCACTTCTAAATTATTTTTTATAATGAAAAAATGTTTTTCAATGTTGAACAATTGTTTAATAATAGGTTCTAAATTTAAATAATGTATAAAGAAAGGTATGTTTACTATATATGAGACGTGCGTCTCCTAATTGTATCGGTAATAAAGGATTATCGATAGTAGTTAGGTCTATGTCTTCCGTAGCGTTACTCTTGTGCAGTTTTTGTATTGCCAGAAGTGCTAGGAATATTATTTTCATCTGCCCCATCTTCCTGAAAAATTTGTTTTTTATTAGTTTTGGGTTTTCTTGCACTTGCTTTGTGATAAATGTTTTTATCTGTTATCAATTTATTTTTTGTCTGAGCTAATATTTTCAATTTTTCGAATTTTGGAAGTTTTTTCTTGTTTTTGTACGAATATAGGCTACTTTTCGTTTTTATAGTCAGGGGCTTCGGTGCGCTTTTCGTTTCTATCATTAATAATCTTTTCTTTTATGGTTTTATTAGTCTCTGTTATATTTTCGTAAAGTCTTGTGGTTGCTTGTTTGTGAGATTATACATAGTCTGAAATTATTATGTGATCATTAAGGTTAAAAAGGTTTGTTTCATTTATGTGTCCCTTTATTACTTTAAATGGTGTATATTTGGTGACACTATGAATTGAGTTGTTATACCCAGGTATGGCCCGTTTTATCAATTGATCTGATGTGAGACTTCGAATTTGTTCTCTTAAACATCGTACATGTTCAATAAGTGTGGAATGAAACCTCTCCACGGGGCTATTTGAATTGCTGTTTCTAGCAGTTGTGAAGTGAAGTTCAATTTTGTAAAGTTCGCAAAAGTTTTCAAAATCTTTATTTTTAAATTCCGTACCCGAATCTGCTGTTATTTTTATGGGCAATCCATGGTGTGTTATAAAATTAAATAAGCATTCTACTATAGATATTCCGTTTACAGCTGATAGAGGGTAGGCTTGACCGTATCGAGAAAATGTATCTATTACAGTTAAGTAAGTGTTTCCTGAAAGGAAGTTTTCTATTATATCATCCACATCTCCTACGTTATTTATTATTGATTCATTATCCATAGCATTCCAATTCTTTGCATAGATTTCTACTTAGGGCATCTGCGGCTGAGTTCGACGATCCTTTTTTATATTTAGTGATTACGTACTCTTCCAATTTCAATCTCCATCTGACTAGAATAGAATTTTGGTCTTTCATGGAGAAAGCCATTGCAGTGGCTTGTGGTCTGAATATATTGTGAATTTCCGGCCAAAAAGATATGGGCGAAAGTATTTGCAGCTCCATATTATTGCTAGGAGTTCTTTCTGGACCGTTGAATAATTTATTTCGGCTGGAGTCCTTGATGCATAGCATATAGGGTGGTTATTTTGTGAAAGAACTGCGCCATTGCGTAGTTGGAACTATCTGTTGTTACTTCAAATTCTTTATCGAAATCCGGATAAATTAAAACTGGTTCAGACATTGAAATATTTTTACATGTTTCAAAATAATCTATAAATTCTTTTGTGTGTATTACTTTTTCTTTATGCATTTAGTCATAGGTTTTGTGATTTTAGCAAATTTTTTTTTTTATTTACGGTAGTAACCTAATAATCCTCGAAAAGATTTTATTTCTTTTTGTGTTTTTGGTAAGGGAAAGTTCTTAATAGTTGAGATTTTTTTTGGGTTGGGTTTTATCCCGTCTGTTGTAACTATATGCCCTAGAAATTCTACCTCTTTTCTTAAGAATTCCGATTTGTCTAATTGAATTTTAAGATTCGCTTCGCGTAGTTTTGAAAAAACAAGTTTTAAATTTTGAAGATGTTCTTGAAGTCCGGTACTAAATATTATAATGTCATCCATATAGACCTTTCACACTTTATTTTGAGATCTTTTAAAATTTCATCCATAACACGTTGAAATGTAGATGGCGAGTTTCTTAACCCAAACGGTATTCTAAGAAACTCATAATGGCCGTTATCGACAGTAAAGGCTGTTTTTGGTATGGAACTTTTGTCCATATGGATTTGATGATAACCAGCCCAAAGGTCAATAATTGAAAAATAGTTTGATCTTCCCAGTTTGTCGAGAATCGAATTAATATTTGGTATCGGATATCGATCTGGGATCGTTTTTTCATTGAGTTTCCGATAATCGATGACTAGACGATATTTTTGTTTCCCTGATTGGTCTTCTTTTTTATTGACTATCCAAATAGGGGATGACCATGGTGAAGTTGAGGGCCGTATTATGCCTTTATCCAACATTTCATTTATCTTGTTATTTATTTTCTGTTTATGCTTAAGCTTTAAGATTTCAATTTTTTTCTTCCTCGTTCATATGGTTTGTTCTAATTAATTGTGATATATCCATATTTTTCTTATTTATTATTGTCTTCGTTATTTAAGTTAAGAAAGAATTAATATTAAAAGTATCATAACTAGATTTTTCAAATGACTCTACCTCTAAAGGTTCTTTAAGATTAACTGAAATTATTCGATCTGTTTTATTTTGGATTTCTACAAGAGCAAATCAGTTTCTGGGATCAGTCAAAATTTGCGGTATATACAATGGTCCTATTTTACCTTCATTTATCAGTATTTCTCCATTAAAAATAGAAACAGGTAACTTCTTTAGAATTTTTTGTTGTGGTTCTACTGAGAATAATATATTTGAGTTTTCTGAGAGTATTTGGTCCTATTAATTTGTTATTCATAAGATCAATATTAAAGTTCATATTTCTTAAATCATTTAGTCCTATAATACCATCGAAATATTCGTGGAAATCAAATAATAGAAAAGAGATGAAATAATTTGTATTCTGAAATTCAGGAAATGATCTAAGTATTGATTGATATACAATATCTTGACTACCCAAAGCTGTCTTAATTTATGCATTGATTCGATTAACGGAATTTGGATAAGTTTTTTCTATAATATCAGGTTTAATAATTGAACGTGAACTACCGGTATCTATAAGTAATTTTAATATGGGATTATTAATTTCTATGTAAGGTAATGCGTTTTCTGTTGAAATGTTAATTTCTACTAAGGTATTCCTTGTTGTTGACTCGTTTGGATAAAATTTTCATTTTCTGTCTTGTCATAGTTATAGTACGTTTGACTTTGGTTATTATCGTCCGTATTCTAATTATAACGTTGTTCGTCTGATTGGTCGTAGTCGTTTGTGAATAACTCTTCGGATGTAAAATTTGAATTCTGTCCAGAATTTCAAAATTGTTGATTTCGATTATAATTGTTATTATTTGGCCATCTTTGTCTTTGTGATAATGTGGAAGAATTTCTTGAAGTCGTTGGCATAGGTGTTGGTTTAGGAAGTTGGTGTATGGGTTTTTGGTTTGGTCTGAAAACGTTTTGTGGAGGTCCGAATACTTGTCTGTTCGTCGGGTATCCTTTGGGAGCATTTATCTAGGTTGGATATTTTTAGGTTGACTGGGGAATTGATTAACTGGTTTATTATTGTCAACGGAATGATAGGGTTGTGTTTGGTTTTCAGGATAATATCTTGGTTGTGAATAAGGTTGTCGATAATTAGTATTAAATCGGACGTCGTTGCTCGGTTATTGTCATTTAGATTGCCATATAATTTTTCAAAGTTTTCAAATTCATTCAGATAGGCCATTGCATCTTCCAGTGAGACTGGATTTTTAAGATGCAAGTTATTTCTTAAGGTATCACTACAACCTGCTTTAAAAGTACTAAGTGCAGTTTTATCATAATGGTTTATTTGGCACACTTTCTCCGCGTTAGTTATGTTAGGATTATTACTAATTTTCTGCGCTATACTACTTCTTAAGTTCATCAATGGTTCGTTTCTAAATGGTTTCATTCTAGTGAGTTCTTTTACTAAACAGTCAATATTTCTACGATCAGCAAAACATTGAATCAAACAAATCATTGAATTAAAACCGCGAAGTCATCACATTTGTTATATGCTGTCAGCTGTTACTTCATATGTAACTCATCGAGGTTTTCTGGTGCAACAACATTTTTGGCGACCTTTTTCAACCATAATGGAGTTGTGGTCATGTTTGAATTAAATGTATGATTCATATATGTAACTGACATATTTGTTCTGCTAGCATCAGTAATAATTTTAAATTAATACAATTCAAATGTTCTTCGACATTTCGACATTCATCAAATACTAGCTAATCAGTTTGCGAAAACGTTTTCATCTCTTTATATAGTTGGTCTTTTCATATTTTTTAGTTGCTTTCTACATCTTATGGTGTCCATGAAATATATTAATAATGACCATTGATTAGGTTCTCAAAGATTTAATTTAGGACACTGTGCTTTGCTCAATAGTTGCCTAATATTTATTAACATATTAATTATTAACATATTCCTTAAGAGTAATTGAATTAATTTTCTTAAAGACGCAACTACATCATCTGTTACATAGATCTCAATTATTTTTTTTTTTGGTGTTAGGTGTTATATTGCTTAGATAGTTACGATTCACTACTTATTTCAGAATAAGAATAATTTAGTTACTATGAGAAAAATCCCATTCTAATTAACAGTGATTTTCTTATTCAATATTGGGAATAATAACAAAGTTGGTATACAACTAGAAAAATTCATTATTTTTTAAAACAATTCATTGGTTATTGTTTCAGCATTTAACAAGGAGTGATCAAAATGTTTCAGGAATACAAACGTATAGATATTGTTGAACAAATCCATTCATCAATTGCTCTATTTGTGCAAATGACTAATGAAACAAGTATTACTTGTTCGACGAGCCTTATTTGAGACACACCTTTTCGTTTATTCAAAAAGCAAATGCATTCTTCTCTTTTTTTTAATAACAATAGTTTTTTTCAAATAACAATAAAATTGTTACAGAATAGAAATCGAATTGAATTAGTACCATGTAACGTTTCAGTACTTTTTTATGATATGAATCAATATAGGTGTTCAAGAGTCGAAATGCTATTCATCAATAAAATAGAAGATTAACAATAGAAAAAATAGGTTGACTCCTAAAGTTGGGAAGAAATAAACTAGTATTATATTTTGAAATTTATAATAAATATAATTGAAACTAACTTCAAAATCAGTTAAAAAGTGTTAAAGGTTCTTTTTTTTTATTACATATTTTGTTTTTTGTTTTGTTTGAGAGGAATCTGCAATCTTCCGACACAATTTCGATTTCAATTCAATAGTACATAAACACCTCAAATCCCTTGCAAACTTGAATGACTGACTCATAATGAATTATTTCTAATCTAATTTTGAATAAAAAAGCTCACTGTAGCCGCAATAATTAATCAAAATAAGCACTATAATTTCAACCTGAAAATAAATATTTTTGCAAAAATACGTTAATTTTAAAGCTTCATTTTAAGCCTTTTATATTTAATACTTAATATATATCATATGTTTAGGATTGATTCTACCTTGAGGCAATTTTAATTTATTCAATGGACGTTCTGAAAACAAAACATTCAAAAAAACAGTTTCACATAGTGATATTTATTTTCTCAATTATCTTTCAAGAGTATTGGGAAAAAGTTGATTTTTTTATTACATGTACATTGTAATTGTTTCTCATTAGAATGTGATCTAATACATTTAGTAATGAATTTTTAATTATGAGTGTTGGTCAGCGACCTTTTTTATCTCTTGAATCAATTTTTGTTCACTTCGTCTGCACCTGAATATATTTTAATTTTTGAATTCGGATCTGACTTTCAAAACTGTAGAATTTCAAATTGATTATAGGATTTACTTAGGAATTCAGGAGTTATCCCGAATTTGAAATCTAAGTTGACCAATCTGGTCAACAATGATTACATATTTGGTTCTTGTACTCAAAAATACCGTTTTTATTGGTTATTGCAAAAGACACAAAATTTTTAAGATTTTCTTTCTAATTAACTCAATTACCCTTCTTCAAGTTACGACAGTTAAGTTACGAAATATTTAAATTTGTGACAAACAAATGTGAATCATTGATCCAACGATGAAAATTTATGTAGACCACTGGTGAATCATCCATGGATCTCTGGGGGCTCAACTGGATCTCTTTGGAAATATACGCTGTAAAGCATTTGGTGCATAAATTTTTAGTACTTCAAAAATACTCTTATATCATATCCATGGACAGTCAATCTCGTTGTGCTACATTTAAAAGAAAAAAGCGTTTCCATAGACTATTATTAACATTGACAGTTTCAAAATTCTGAAAGTTCTAATATTACTAAAAGTCTTACTCTAGTATAACATTAACGCATTTCTACTTGTAAATGAACTTCTAAGATACTTCTGCCAACTGCGTCTGAAAGGAATTATTCTGGGACTAACATAATCATAAAATACTACATAAAATTGCATAGGAAGCTCAAACGAGATAAATCTGCTTTATGAGGAAATTAATCTTCATTCTACGAAATAATCTTTCCCGAAGCTGTGTTGTTCATATTGATATTTTCACTAATTTACTTTATCTCACGTATATCCATATTTTTCGAAAAAAAAAACATTTCATAGAAAGCGGATCTACAAAATAAGCACTGTCTTTAATTAGACCCTCCATGCTCACATTCTGTCCTATATACAAGAAAAAATATGGGTTATCGAACTATACCAAACAATAAAGCTGTAGCATTAGTTAAGGGACACAGGAAGCTGTTATTAACATCTTAATTCAATGAAAAATGAACGTCTCGCGGTAAAATTTCGAATGCTTTCAATTCACTAATTATTGTTACATTGCCAAACGTAGTTAATTCGATGGTCATTCGTAGGTTAATTGTAAATCGTCTATTATTTCTTTATTTTTCATTTATTATACGTTACAATGGTTGAAATTTATTGTGTAAACAAATGAGTATCATATGAAGTAAATATGTAAATATTCCAATTAACAACAATATATTTGTTCCGAATATATGTCAAATCTACGATGTGTTGTTTTCCATATATACCTTTTAATAAATAATTGCCAACCTACTGAGAAATATTTTCATCCAACATATGTAATCCAAGAATAAAACACTATTTAAATCTTAAGAGCTTCACTTTTAGCAGTTGCTGAGCTAGAATGCCTTTCCTTTGTTAATAATATCGCTTGAATATTCAATATTACGTAGATCGTAGAACTGTTGCTTTGCTTAGTGTCGAGTAAATGTTTCAATTAAAATCAAGAGTATTGTTCTTACTCGGTATGCTCGTCTGAAAGTTTCATGACTACTATCAATTTTTTTCGGCGTTCTGTCAATTAGCAGCATTTCATTCCTTATTAGAATACGAATCCAAGATATTTTGTTATTATAGTTTTTTTTATGCGTTGTTTTACTTCAATCTAATACTTGTATATGGCATGTGGTCGAGCTTTATTATACATTTATATAAAGTGCCATATTCATTATTATTGTTTTTCCAAGTTGCTATACCATCTTGAAGCTTTTTTTCTAACGTTGCCAATTTCTAAGAAGCGAGGCACTCTTCCTCCAAGATATCGTATATATACTCAGTTTCATAGAAATCCGAGCATCAAATATTATATACAAAATACAGAACAGAATTCCAGCACTATCACTTGTTTTCGTGTTTTTATTAAATTTTTTTGCTGTAAATACTGAACGAACTGAAAATTATTGGAAGATAACTAAAGAAGGCCGAACAAGAAGAGAGTGGCACAGGACGAATGAGCAGTACAGAGTGTCTCCCAAAATTATTTGCTCCAAGGGATCGCCAATGCGAAATATTTTTGGAAGGATAACAAGGTTTGGACTTGGTACCAAAAACGACTAGCAAATAACTATCCTCTTGATGAATCCTGATTCTGTCTAGATATTCATAAAGGTCGAACGAGGATAAAAAGGATAAGAGGCGAACGTCCTGTCCCTCCTATCCCTCCGCGTTCAAATTTATCTCTTACCATGGCCTCCCATGTTCATCAAAGTTATCCCTAACTGTGATACATAATCGGTATAAGATGGCTCTGATGGCTTTTCGAAATGCCCCAGGAGCATATTGATCACCTGATTGTGAATGCTTAGATACATTAAGGAGTGAGGCTTGAACCGATTATTAAAAGTTTATAAACAAAAACGTTCATCATCCTCACACGATGGGAGTAAATACGACAAGAATTATGACTAAATCATTAATTAGTTCTTGCAGTGTGATTATGAAATAAATGAGTCTGCTGCCAAAATGGCAACAGGCTGTACAACCTGTAAATTCATTTATCATCAACGTCATATATTTACTTTTGTGTATGTACTTAACCATATTATAGAGATATAATATTGCATTCTGCTATTTTCTTTCTATACCAAAAATGTGAAGAAAAGTTTTCCAAAAAAATTCCAAATAGGTTGGTAGTTAGGTAACTCTTTAAGAAGTATTAGCCCCACAAATTCACAATCCGCCCCTGAGTATATGTTTTAGATTATAAAAACAAATTGTACTAATCGAGCTATTAGTATAGTAAACAAAAGATAAATAATATCTCTCTATTGTTCTGATATCATGAACTTCTTTAAACATCATTTTTCAAAGTCCTGCTGTGTTTACAATATGAAATATATTTATAATAAGAATAAGAAGAATAAGTTTTGAGCAACGATTATTTCCTAATTATACTAAACTACTTCTATACATTTTTGAATAACCAACACCAGTTCTGCTTTTATTATTTAATCAGTACGCAATGTCCGATAAAAGAAATTTGAATAATATATTTTATTTGGATGTTGATAAATACAACAACAAATAAAACTTTCTTGTTAGGCAAGTATCTAAAAATTATTTAATCAGACAATAGCTTGAATGATGGCACTTAGAAATGCAGATGACATATTTTCTATGAGAACATGATCCATTAATATATTTTTATTGCATAAATGTGAAATAAATCCTTGTATAAATGCAGAAATATCGGGAGATGCAATTTTAAATGGTCTTTCTATTATCTCTTGCCTACTACATTGTCTATAAATATTATCAGCCAACTGAAACTTTTCTACAGAATTGTTTTTGCACATTTGTAGTCTTAGTTGCTAATTTGAAAACTCCAACATCAGTCGATTAAACAACGGCATTACGTTTAAGTGTTCTAAATCGATATTGGTACAAGGACATTGTCGCTAGCAGAACAAGTTTCAACTTTCCATTTGATTGTACGAACATAATTTCTAATTATAATATAGGAACGTTGGAAAAAAAACTTTAAAATCCTGCAATTTTCTTACTGTTTTCGGCAGGTAGCGAGAATTTGCCCATTGCACTGTGAGCAGTTTTCCACAGTAGCAATAGGTGTGTGACACACAATATATGACAAACGTTTGATTCGATTCATTAATATGTTCACAGTTTCTATACTCATAAAGAAATAGGCGCTTCTTTCGAAACTGTATACATCAAAAATATTAATCTAAACTGAGAAGATTTCCATGTTTAAAAATCCTCTCACTTATGGGGAATGTGGAAAATGTACAATAAAAAACGTCAACAATATTCAATGACAAATATAGGAATAATAATCAGTATCGTATGTCCTAGAATTAGTTCCAAATTTTAGGACATCTGGTTCCGTTGCTAAGAAAAAATACTCGCCGTGTTTTGGATAAAGTTTCATGCATATTTACACATCTCGTTTTTTCTTAAATACTCATGTTATCAACAAAAATTGTCGTTACTGGATGGATGAAAATCTGTGGCTTTTTAGGTAAGGTCACATACAGTGTTTAAAAAATTGAACTTGTGAACTGGTAATTATGTGAATAGTATTATTGGACCTTTACTTATAGAGGAAACTCTAAGTCTAATTTTTGGAAGAATACTAGACGTCCAAAAATCAAATTGATATGGCTACTAACATGATCTTATTCACAACCAACAAGATGGAACCCCAAATTATTATCTTCCAGTTAGACGGTGACTATATGATAGATTTTCTGACTGGATGGACGAAGATGAGCCATAAAATGGCAACCATGATCCCTATTGCGCCTATAAATTTGTTCCAGAGGAAGCATTTAAATTGTTCCTAAAACGGCCTTGAAATTCGGAAAATTTCTAGATATGAATAAGAGTTATACAGATCTTTAGCCAGAAATTAATTTCCTCAATGTTTAGAAGAATTGCTTGATTTTTAAAAAAACACTGAGTGAAAAGATTTAGTTTTTGCTTGTTTGGGTTAGTTTAATTGAAAAGCAGCCTACAAAATATCCCCCTAAAAATAAGTGTGACATGGATTTACATATTTCTAAATTTTCGACATGTACTGTTACTTTTTCAAATCAACAACATGTTTAAATAATTTAACAGAATTTTCAAAGTGAAAATTTTTGGATCGAGTTGTTTAAAAAACTAACAAACTTCGTTAAATCATATTTGAAAAGCAATAAATGAAATACAATGGGAAACTATTGACCACTTCAATCTTGAAATGCATCTACAATTTCCCCTTTGGTTACCTTCGTTATAACTGTAACGTTGTAATTATTGTTTTAACTACGATTTTAAAGAAAATAAAAAATCTTCCTGTGAGATAGCTTAACTCTTCTTCAAAGTTGAAATAGTGTTATAGTTCTGTGGAAAGATCAATGACTTTTTCTGAAAATCACTGTATTATTGTCTGAAGTAGTAATTGTAAATGTGGATCTTCTTTTGTAGATGTAAGAAAACTGCGTCAACTGACATAGGTATTAAGACTCCAACTTTCAAATATTATTCTTGTTCATTTCAGATTAGATGCATCGCAGTCTCGGCTAAAAAAGTCTGCTAAGTTTATTCCTGTGACTTTTGGTGCATATTATGCGTTGCAATCTTGCTGATACAGATTGTATATTTTTCTTGAAGATTGTTCCAAGTGGTATAGTCTGATTCCACTGTCAGTTCTTTACCATAAATATATTCGTGGAACTTCTTACATCCAAACTGTATAACGAGTGCTTCTATTTCATTTTTTGAATACTTCTCTTCAGACTTGGTTGACGCTCTTGTTTCATAAGCTACTGGTTGTCTTTGAAGAAGTGCAGCGCAAAGATTATTTGAACTTGCGTCTACACTTAATGTTACACAGGTTTGTTTACATCATAGAGCCTCAATACTTTGGAGAACTTCTTTTATTTTGTTCAGAGCTTCTTCGTTATGAAGTTCCCATACAAAGCTTGTATTTTTGTGTGAAAACTTTCTTAGAGGATTTGTTATATCAGACATTTGTAGCTCTGTTTTGTTCATACTGTCTACATTGCTTGTATAGCTTCTTCTTTTCTAGGTCTGCTTCTAGTCCTTCTAATGAAACATCTTACATATATAAAAATATCATACATTGATACTCTAACATTTCTAAATTCACTGAGCAATTCTTTAAAAATTTCTTGGAATATTTGAGGTGTTGATGATACTCCAAACGAAAGCCCTTTGAAAGAATGTTTTTATGTACATCTAATGGATCTATACAGATTCTTATTTTGCCTTACAATTACCATAGAACTTACAGCAGGGGTAGGCTGTTTCTGGTTTTATGATGTCTAATTTTACCATTCTGTCAAGTTATTGCCTCACCTCATCTCTTATAGCATGTGGAGTTCTTCTTAATAGTTTAATTTAAGTTTTAGACTCCCTTCGAAGATGTCATTTTTACATTTACTTTCCTTCAATGTTTTCATCCGTGCAATAAGCTCCAACTTTTCACAGGTTTCAAGTTCTAGGATAGGTGCAACCTTTCCCTCAACTACCTTAAAAATAATGTTGTCTTTTATTTTATTTTACAAAGTAGCTCTACTTCACCTAAAACTGCCATTTTATCTTTGTTAGGCCTGGTTACAGCTTTGTCATCGTTTTGTTCCTTAAGTGTCTCGGTAACACGTTGCATTGTGCTTCTGTATCTGATTTGGCAATGAATTTCACATTACCACCTTTTTTCTGTCCAGTCTTTCCTTTCTCTGGCACTTAAAGCTGAAATGTATTCCTTATCTTCAGAACTGTTTGAAATTTCTTTTACTGTATTCACTCTATTTTTCTATTCAGGAAGTTTATTCTTAGTGCGGCACATATTGGCAAAATGGTCATTTCTATTGCACTTGTACAAGATTTTTTAAATGATGGACATTCTCTACATTTATGTTTTGTACCACATCTCTAGCAGTCAAAATGTTCATTTTGTTTATTTTTGACACCTTTATTTCACATTGTTTGGAAGCTTGTTCATTAGTTTTGCAGATTACTACCTTAAGAAAATATTTAAGTAGTTTATGTAACATACGAAAACTATATTTTTAATGAAATTTGCCTTTATGTACAAGTTTTACACTAGGGGTCTATACTTCACACTAACCTTATTACTATGTTATACCAGATACTCTAGCTCCGAACATATCTTCACTGATGATTCAAAAACTGAAGCCGATATATATTATAAAGATAAACAGTTGCTGTTTTCAAATATATGAAGAAGCTATCAAACAACATCCATGAAAAATTATATACTGAATTACCGTCTCCTATGAAACGAACAGATAATATTAAATATATTAGGAATATAACGAAGGTCTCGCCTATGGAGTGTAGAGAAGGAGGAACGTCTCTGGGTTAGAAAATGTGAGCTGATTTTTGATGGGTAAATAGGTGGCGCTGATTATAGAGGGTATTCGCTTGAATTTTACGCGCTAATTTGAAAATAACTGTATAGTAATGTTTTAAAAAATGCACCGTGATAATGAAATTAGTAGTATTAAAATAATGAAACGATTAACAAAACAGAATCTCGTTAAATTAACTTTATTATTTAGCTATTTATTTGGTTTAGATAATACATATATTCTAATATGAAAAAAAAGTAGAATCATGTAACAATAATGAAATAGTATGAAAAAACATTTTGGTTGATTAAAATAAAATATTGAATTTTATCCGTAACTAATATAATAATTATAGCGATATAATTAGATCAATAAAAATAATAGAATAATAAAAAAAAAATATTTCGGTTCATAAAAATAAAATATTGAACTTCATTAGCAACTAATATAATAGTTATAGTCACATAAAAATATCAATA
This sequence comes from Diorhabda elongata, assembly GCA_026230145.1. Lineage (NCBI taxonomy): Eukaryota > Metazoa > Arthropoda > Insecta > Coleoptera > Chrysomelidae > Diorhabda > Diorhabda elongata. The sequence goes on along the minus strand of CM047937.1, from coordinate 22,652,681 downwards.
AGAATAATAAAACATTTTGGTTCATAGAAATAAAATATTGAACTCTATCCGCAACAAATATAATAATTATAGTTTTATTAAAATATCATTGGTAATTAGCTCATGCAAGCAGGTACAGAAATATATCAAGTTCTTAATAAAAAATAAAAATCTAATAAGATATTAAGGATTGCACAGCTTTTCACATGAATATAATCAAACGTCAGTCACAACTTTGATAATTTCTTATACAGTAAGTGTTTAACTTCAGATCTCAATCCCATAGTACAATCAGCGCCACGTATTATCCCTACAGAATTCAGACCATATTTTAAACGTACCGTCCATAAGAGATGTTCCTCCTTCTCTACACTCCATAGTCTCGCCATTATAAGCCATCACTACCTCACAAAATGTTTCACGTGTACCGTTCGACTACCTAAAAGTGCAAAATCTATGGATAAAAACTATGAACATAAAGGGTAGGCTCCCAGTTATTAAATATGTTGAAATATCTTAAGTTATAAACTTGTACAGTAGTATTTGATTTCTGATCAATACATTAAATGTATTATACATTGCCAATAACTCTTAATAGTTGATTGCGTGGTTGTATACTAATTAAAACAAAGGTAAATCTACAGAGAATGATAATTATTTAACGTTCATGAAAGTATTTTTCGTACTTTATCAGATTCAAATATAAAACCTATATTTTGTGGTTTTACTTTCATTAAAAGCAAAAAATAAACTAGAACCAAAGTATTAATAAACTATCTTCTGCTCTTTCATTTGTTGTATACAGATTTTATAACAAGAACAAAAATGTCTCTTAAAAAATACCGCCAAGTACCGGCACTTGTTTGTTTTTGCTTTTTGCATTGTCATATTTTCACCCGTCAATGTGATAGATACATACAATAGTGGTTGGCCAATACAAAGGCGAATTAGATTATTTTAGATTCTGGGTTAAATATTTATCATCAAGCCTTTTAATCCTTTGGATTATGGCTATCGCTTTTAGCTAGTGCTAAAATTCCCTATTCCCATTTACTATGACAATTACATCATCTGCATATGCTACTATCTGTGTTTTTTTGTTATAATGTCTCTTCTTTTTTTTAATTTTCCTGCGTACCACTTTTTTGTACTTTTATTTATTTCATATTATCTGCTTAGATCTAAGTTTTTTATTTTGGCCATGTAGTCTGTGTCTGCTTGTGCTCCTCCGTATGTTCTTGTGTCTGCTTATTCTCCTCCGTATGTTCTTGTGTCCGTTGTTTTCTAGCTAATTTCCTTTGTGGTTAGGATGTGATCTATTTGGCTTTCGGTATTTCCTCTTGAGTGTCTCCAAGTTGATTTATGTTTTTTAGGGTGTTCAAACTTGGTTGATAAATACGTCATATTCATTATTTATGCCACTTGTGCTAGCCTCTGCCCATTGTCGTTAGTTTCATGATGGATTGATTGTTACTTTTTCATTTCTTAACACACTTCATAACTAATTTTCTTTCCCTAGTTGTGCGTTTGCGTCTCCAAGTAATATTATCTCGTCACTCTTTGGTATTTCTTCTTCTACTTCATCTTTTTCCTTTTCTTGTGTCACCTCTATTGGTGCATATATTTTGATAAACATGACATATTTTCAGTCTCAAAGTTGCTATTTTTCCATTTAATGGTCTATAATCTACTATGGTATTATTCATTTTCTTCTTTTCGTAGAATCCTACTTCCTTATTTCCACTTTTTGGTTCCCCGCTGAATAGGAATATGTATTTTTCTTTTTTTATTTCTCCCGCGTTTTTCCATCTCGTTTCTTGTATTTCCGTGATGTCTATGATGTATTTTTCTATTTCTTTTGCTATTTCTTCCAACGATCCAGTTTTTAAAATAAACTTTATGTTCCATGTTGCTATTAACAGTTGTTGACTTTCTGTTCTTTTTCTTTTATTTAGTCTTAGCTGTTCACTGTTATTTTTGTCGTTCCCCCGTATTTATATTATTTTTATTGTCGTTTGTTATTTTATTTTTACTATGCCCATTAGTATTACTATCATTCCCATCATTATATTTGCGAATATTACTTCTATTTTCCTCTAACAAGTTACTACAACTAAAATTACAGCTAAAGTTCTTACTAGAACTACTATCCTTATTACTAAACTTATTACTTGTCGTTTTTATCCTGTCCTTGCTCTGTCGTTTCCTTCCATTAGTTTTTTTAATCGTTCGGTTTCACTATTTTCCTCTCTGTGCTGCTCCATTTCCATTCTTTTTCATCTACTATTATTTTATTGTAACCCACTTTCACTGTTTTTCCTTTTTCTATCTCTTCTTTTGCTCTCTCTCACGCAATTGTTTTCTTTTCTCCTAGTGTAAGGGCTTCTGATTTCTCTTAATTTGTTCTTATTCTGGAGGATACTGTCCTTTTCCTTTTCCATGTTTAATTCTATTAAGCAAGTTTTGCCTCCATTTTTTTATTGTTTCTTCTGTATCCACTATTCCAGTTAGCACTACGTTGCTTCTTTTTCTTTATTTATCATATCTATCCATTGATTTTCTTAATTCTTTCAGTTCTGCTTTGATCTCTAGAATGTTTTCTTTAATATTTTTATTTTTTTATCTGATTTCATCTCAGTCATTATATCCAGTAATTGGTCTACCGTGTCATTATCTTTCTTCCTTCTTGTTGGCAATTTTATTGCTTTTTTAGTTGATATTATTTCTGGTTCTTTTAATGCTCTTCTTTTTCTTTCATTTGTTAAGTAATCATCGTCTGAATCCATTTTAGTATTTTGCTGAGGCTGTTCTGAGTTCAGTTATGTCAAAACCTACTCAGTTCAGTTTTAACCCAAATCTCAGACTGGCTGTTTTGTTTATTCAAATTGATATTCTATTTTTTAGATCTCTATTTTTCGTGTTTGTTTTAACTTTCAGGTTATATATTTCTTTTGATAAATCAAATATTATTACTTCTTATTTTCATTGAATATTAAATTTAATCATTATCTATAAATCTCGAGAATAACAATATAACATACAACAACACATAATCAACTCGGTTTATAATAAAGATTATGTTCGTAGTGTGTCTGATAACTTTTGAAATTCTTTTATCTTTTAAATAATATTTCATGGCATTAAGATTAATTTTAATTCCTTGAGTTTGTTATCATTCCAAAAATTGTGTTACAGCCTGATAATATTTTTATATATATGATTATGTTTACAATAATATATTTCATCAACCTTCAATTGTCTCGATAACTTTATCTGAATCTACATCATAGAATTATTTTTAATATGAATACAATACTTGGAGCTCATTTGTTCTTGTAATATGATTCACGTCATTCTTAAATAACGATGACAAATTTTGAACAAATTCTTTTCAGATTTCTCGATTTATGTTATATTCATAACGCGATTTAACAATAAAAATCCATAAAGAATTTGTTTTCACACACACACACACACGCACACACACACACACACACACACACACACACACCTACAGCAGAGGAGAAACTGCTAGCAGGCGCGTCTCCCCGAGCGGATGGGAGGATGCCCTATGTCCTTGGATGAAGCTTATTTTCCATAGCTGACGAGGGCAGCAGGTAGGAGCCAAATAAAATACGCTCCCGTGGACAAAACTCCCCTTTTAAAGGATCGGTCAGCACCATCGGACCGAGGAGGACCAGAAATACATCTGGCCAGCGGGTCACATACACAAGCGGGTACGGGTGATGCTGCTCGAAAGAGATGTGCGATATGATCCCTATAGCGCGGTGTGAATGAACCTCTGCGGTGCCCTGAGAAGGTTCAAAAATCAGGATCAACAATGGCAGAAAATGCAACAGCGGCATGGCCACGTCACCCTAAAACGAAGCGAGTCACTGCAGACGGCGACGCCAAAACAAGAGGAACTACTACCTGTTGAAGCGATGGACACCGGAGCAGAAGCTGACACTGAGTCAGTTGCTGGTGACCTCAATAAAAATGTCCCCAAGAAGAATAACAAAAGGGTACGGAGTTCACCTGATCCTGTGGACACGCAAGTGACGAAGAAGCTGGACGGGAAACAAAGCCCGCCGGCGAAACTAGCGTCGCACGACGCTGACAAGAATCAGACCTGCTTGTGATGCAAGTATGCCTCGTAAACGTGGCATGAACTCAAGATCTTCAGTGCATTGGTGGAACGACCACATCAGCAGCCTTCGTAAAGAGTGTCACAGGAAGAGAAGAATCTCTCAGCGCGGCTATCAACGGCCCAACTCAGCGGAGTTAGTCGCAGAGTACAAAAAAGCGCGTCATGAGCTGAATAAAGCTATCAAAGAGAGCAAAAGAAGATGCTGGAAAGAACTTATATACGAGGTAGACAAAGACGTGTGGGGTAGGCCTTATAAGGTGGTCATGACCCACTTGAAAAAGCAACAAATGCCATCACCTACGTGTCCTCATCTCCTTCAAAAAATGGTCACTGCGCTGTTTCCACAGCAAAGAAATTTCGATTACCAGTTGGCTCCAAGTGAACAGGACGACACACCATCTGTCACTGAAGAGGAGCTGATGGAGGCCTGTAACCGTGTAGGAAATAATAAAGCGCTGGGGTTGGACGGAATCCCTAATATTGCCTTGAAAACCATCTTAAAGGCAGCACCGACATTGTTCCTAGACGTGTACAACATCTGCCTCAAAGAAGAGACCTTCCCATCTTACTGTCCACTCTGAATGTTAGATACAGAAGGTAAGATTTTAGAGCGTATAATTCATCAACGAATAGAAGAAGTAGCAGACAACCAGTATGGATTTCGGAAAGGACGATCAACACTGGACGCGATTAATCTGGTTGTTAATATCGCTAAGGAAACGATCGCAGGAACCAGATGGAAAGGCGGCACAAAGAAGTATTGCCTGGTGGCGACATTAGACATCAAAAAGGCCGTCAATTCCGCCAACTGGAACTGCATCATGCAAGCTCTACGAGAGAAAAGCGTTCCAGAATATCTGTGTAGGATAATAGTTAGCTATTTTACCGATAGAGTTCTCAAATATGACACGAAGAATGGTCCTTAGGAGTACGACATTACAGGAGGTGTACCTCAGGGCTCTGTTCTAGGCCCACTCCTGTGGAATGTCATGTACGATGGACTGTTAAGACTGAAACTACCAAGTAACGTCAAACTGATAGCGTACGCAGATGATGTAGCGGTTGTGATCGTTGCCAAACATCTTGACGAGATAAGCCATATGTTCGACATCACCTTTGACAAAGTCAACCAATGGATGGACGAAATGAATCTCCAACTGGCGAAGCACAAGACTGAGGCAGTGCTTATTAGCAGCAGAAATGCAGTAGAGACCATCAAGCTGAAAGTCGGTACACAAGAAATCACATCACAACCGTATATCCGATATCTGGGAGTGATGCTTGATGCCCGACTCAACTTCAAGAAGCAGGTAGAACACGTCAGTGCCAAAGCATCGGTAGTAAGAGCTAGTCTCGCAAGACTGATGCCTAACGTCGGCGGCCCAAAGCAGAGCAGAAGACTACTATTATCATCAGTTGTCACATCCGTGCTCACTTATGGAATATCCATTTGGGCAGATGCGCTGGAGCTGCAAGAGTCATGGAGAAAGACTGGACCAGTATATCGTCTAAATGCTGTAAGAGTAGCCAGCGCCTTCCGCACAATATCGGAGGAAGCAGTCTGTGTCATTTCCGGAACTTTGCCACTCAGAGTTCTAGCTGAGGAGGAAGAAGGAACCTTTACCAATAAAAGAGGTCAACTACACTAAGTGCCGAGGAACTCAGAGCTGAAGAACGGCAGAACAGCATCACACGATGGTAATCGCAGTGGGATGCCGCAACAAAAGGAAGATGGACATACCGGCTCATACCAAAGATCGACGTTTGGCTGAATCGGAGTTGTGGCGAGGTCAACTATTATTTGACGCAGATGTTGTCAGGACATGGATGCTTTCGGACATATCTTCACCGCTTCAAGCATGATGATTCACCGGAGTGCCCGTCCTGCCCAAGAATCAATGAAGACGTAGAGCACGTTTTCTTTGACTGCCCACGATTCTATCCACAACGAGATGAGCTGGAGACGATCCTAAAGAAGAGAATCCAGCCAGAGACAATAGTAGAAGAAATGCTGTCATCAGAAGCTGCCTGGAACGCTATCAATTCGTTTGTCACGGAAGTCCTTATGGAAGAAGAGCGAATGACGTCCACTAGAAGAAAGAAGATACAAAATCTTAGCTACCAGAAGGAAAAGCAGCAGCTAATTCCTCCCTCTGCGATGTAATGCCTAAAAGGCGGGTCCGTGGGGGATGAGAGGATAGAAGATAAGAGGTTTAGGGTTTAGTGAGTAGGGGCAATAGCGCCGCAGAGTCGAGTCTCACATATCCAGGCATACCACCCATGCCTGGAATCCGTAAAAAGGATTCCCCCCCCTCTTATAAAAAAAAAGACACACACACACATACACAACGAACTGAAAAAGGCATATGACACATATATGACAGTTTTTTCTTATCTAACATGTACATTTTGACTAAATATAAATAAAAGATTAGTCATATCTAATGACAGGTCATTAAAGGGTTAAACAACTGATGGCAACTCATATAATTAATTGAAGAACGTAATTGAACTTCATATTCAATTGGTATGAAGTCCATTCAATAAAGATTAACTGTGAAATTTGTAATCATTTTCTAAGCAGAAGTGGAGGAATCTTCTCAAAATTTGATTCAAAAGCTTTTGGTTTTGATGTCTGTAAACATCTTATTAATGTGCAAAATACACACCAATATAAACATTGAACAGGAGTTAAAGAAACACTGGAATATGTGTAATAAATAATGAGAGATGAAAAGGAAAAAACAGAAACACTTGAATAATATCATTAATAACCAGCTAAGCTTAAATAACAATAGAAACAGTATTATTATTTACTGGAACATAAATACATTAAAGAATTCGTTTCCTTTTGGTCCCATATATATTTGCAATTATAACAGCTATTATAATTTGACAGCATTCTTAAACAGTGTGATTTTAGATTAGAACCATTCGTGTAGGTTCGAGGACCAGGATATTCATCCGACTAGGTTCTTTTCTAATGGAAAGACGGTAAAACAAAAATTAAGCTATTAAACTATGCAAGCATCCCGTAGGGCGATTGACGTTAATAGTTAGTTTTCCTGTCCTACTAAGATTGTCTCATTATCTTCCATTAGGTAATGGTACATATATTTTGGGGCTCGATAATTTTCCTTACTCAGAAAGTAAGTACTTGTTCTTACTAATATTTTTATTTCCTAGTTTGGTTTATATTTTTTTTCTACAATTTTAAAAACTTTTATGAAATTGTTCTTACTAATAGCGTAGATGTAGCGGGAAAAATTAAATAAATGGTTAGTGTAATATCTATGAAACATTCAATATATTATCTAGCGTATTTTTGAAATTACATAGGTATAGACTTAGAAACCAGTTATTTAAATTATTTAAATTTTCATTATAATGTTCTAACTTTTATGTATCCGCACTTTCCGGTTTCACTACAAAAGCTAATGTGTTGAATGGATATTCTACCAGATGTTCCGTGGTTACATTGATCAAAATAAATTAGTCAGAAGATGTTTTTACTTCAATTGACAAAACAAATGGTTGTAAAATTTTAATACAAATATTACAGCAGACGAGTGCGCTGTTCAAGAATAACATTTGTATAGTAATAATGTGTATATAAAATAATATATATATATATATATATATATATATATATATATATATTATTTTATATACACATTATATACAGGCAGCATGGCAACATAGCCAAATCATCAAGAAATGTCGCCAAAATCATACACATCGACGACAAATTTATCGTCCAAAATATTTTTAAAAAAACCTATGTTTTATATATATATATATATATATATATATATATATATATATATATATAGGAAAGTTCAAACTTTTGCTTGAAATTACCAGCCTCTAAAAACTCATCCATTAAAGTTATTAAGATCTTCAACGAACCCTTTCAGCGATTAAATTTGTTTTAAAATATTGAAAAATTTCGTGGAAGATTGCCACACTGGCGTATTTTGGATATTTTAAACAACTGGATTTGAACAGTTTATTAGCGAGAAATCAATCTCCAGTGCTTTTGCTATTTATTTAAATCTGGACAGAGACAATAACATCACAGTGCAATTCTCGAAAATAACAGTTATAGTGATATGACTATAGTTTGGTTACAATCTGATGCTTTATTCGAAAACTTCAAGTGAACTTATAATGATTTTAACGAGATTGTAGAACGTAACATGAAGCTATAAAATTCCCTTTCATTTTTTTCAATCAGACTATGCATATTAGTTTTGAGAATGTTCTGAAAAAAACATAGTTGGCAGCTTTAAGAAAATATAAAAACTTTTTATAGATAGAGACTATGAATCTTGGTTTGATGATCATGTTGGGACATTTGGGAAATATATAGTTCAGTTTCCTTATAGGAAACTGAATGTAACAAAGTTATTTCAATTTATTCTAGCCATACACTAACTTAACTTTAATCTATAATGATTAATTATTGATAATTTTTTTATTTGACATCTGAATTGTTGTTTTTAAAATATCACTTACCATGTTAATAAAAAAAATCAAAAACTTAGAAAAAAATCACTTTCACATGAAACTTCACTGTGAATCAACTCACCCACTCACTGTAGTCCAAAGTGTAGCACTAATAAAAATTAACTAGCTAAATTGCGGAATGAGTTAAACTGATCCATCGTTCAGAGATAATAGCGTATATGTATATCAACAGTATAGTTCAATAGTTCTACTTAATTTTGAATTTCAATCGTAAACTAAAGTTAAAGACTCTACGTGATGAACTGAATAATTTTTAATTAAATTATATTTATTCTCTTTAACGCATGTCAAGAGGTTAACAGATAATGAAAAGAATCACTATTTATTACTTAAGACAAGTCTTTGTCATCATTATCTTTACTTATCATTAAGTAACTAAACATAATTATTATTTATATTATTTCTATTTAATTGTATTTTAAACATTTGAAGTATTAGTATTTAATGTATGTATGTATGTACTACATGTACTGGGCGTTTAAATCAGAATGACATGAAATATCTTGGAACAATGTGAATATTGAACTATTGAATTGAATTGAATTGAAATATTGAACTTTCAAATCTATGTATTATACTAGAATTAGAATCATGCCATACAACTGCATGCCGCTAATATTGCGTCAAAACATGAGAAAAATTCCTTGAAAAATATACCACCAAAAGTAGTACCTCACGATATATGTGGATCGACGTAAGTGTCTAGTCTAGAGGTGAACGCTCAAATCTTCTTTATTGTCATTTTCTCAGAACCGCCATCATTGATTAAGTTTTTCAAATTGTTTTTTCACCCTTAATATTTTCTTTTTGTTCAACAAACTTTTTTTTAAATTAGTTGTTTTTTTGTTATTACCGTGAATTTGTTGTATCAATATTTAGCGATATACTTCGCTGACATCCGTAACTTGTTGATTTGTGAGCTGTATTTTCTTGAGGACAATAACTTGGTTATCGAAACAAGCGTCAGACAGTGTAGTTGTTGGTGGTAGTGTAAAATGTTGTTGCTTTGTAAGCTGTAATTTCAGGAACCGTTGGTGATATTCATACTGAACACACTGTTTAGGAACAAAAAGTGAATAGTTCGCCCTCAGTCTCTAAAGACGATGACTTGGTTATTGAAATGCGCGACAGATAGTGTAATTGTTGGTGGTAGTGTAAGTATGTGTTCAGTTTGTTGATATGTAATGATTTCAAAGTTTTGACTATAAGGACTGTGTATCGCGGGCATTAATCCTAGTAAAGTTAATTTGCTTCCATTTTAGATTTTTAAGAGAGATTTGTTCATTATCTGCTTTGAATATAAATTCAAGAGCTTCGGCGATAGTACACATCCTTTTATCACTTGTCTCTTCAATTCCTTTTCATTTGTCCTTTTCTCTTCATTTTGCACACTTGCACGATCTCTACAATAAAGATTCCATTTGATGCTTATTTCTTGAATCGATATTCCGTTGTTTTACTACTGTTATACATTGATTATTTCATCGAAAATTTCATTATAATCATAACACGAAGCAAAAAGAAAGGAGTATTATCAGTTTGCTAATAGTAAAATTGCGGGATTCTTATTTTCTTATCTGGAGATTGCTTATAGGGGGTTTATTGTTAGCCCCTTTATGATTATGAATAGACAAGTAATTTTCTGATTATATTTCATGGTGACATTATATTTTCAGTTTATTCTATTAACGCTTATTGAGTATTTCTAAAATGATAGTACAATTACGACTAATTCATGTTTCTTATGGTTACTCCCATTAAGAGAATTCACAAACATCGTCATCTTCAACATGGCTCAAAGTTATTGGCCTATGACCGTCATTAATAAAGTTTAATAGTCGTTTCTTAATTAAGATCAATTTATTTCTGAATAACTAACATTTGGATACTTAGCATTTATTATATAAATTGAATTTATTGAAAAATGTTTATTTCAAGCGGAAAATTTTGTAGCTACATACCTTGGAATGAAATTAAAAGCTGGGAAAACATAAACATGTGAGAAAATTCAATAATATTGGTATGTCCGATTATTAAATATATCAAACTGTTTTTAGTTTCGTTATATTGTATAGCTTGCAAAGTTGCAAAGTTTTTACAAAACACTTATATATAATCGTCTCCATTTCTCCCATAGATTTATGTTACAATTCAATTGTAAGGAAATATATATATATTTCTTTGATTACTTATTTCTTAAGTTTCTCAGTATTTAGAAAATAGACTAAGAGGTCATTAATCCGATAAAAAAATAGAACAGCATACCTAACCAACCATGAAGTATTAAAAAAACATAAATCAATTATAAAGTTTCAAAAATTCTTGAAACGGAATCTAATACACGAAAAAGAGAATTTTTAGAAATGGTTCACATTCATAGGAACGAAAAAGCTATAAATGATAAAAAAGACCTAAATAAGTGTATATTTGAGATGTAAGGAAAAATTAATTTTTCTTATTAGAACAAAGTTCTATTTTGATTTTATTTTTATTTTGATATTCATGATGAAGGTGATCTATTGATCAATATAAATACGCAAAATGTCAGTGTCAATATCATATTTTGGTAAAGACTTAAAATTAGTTGAAACGTCAATTTTTGTCTATCTTTTAAAAAATCCAATTTTGAAACAGAAAAGATCTAAAATCAAGAACATTTAGAAACATGAATAATATTTCGAAGGTCATCATGGAATATAAATACGAATCATTATAGTCTTATAGAATTGACGGATCAGAAGGAGATTTGATTTATTCTATAGAGAAGCCCTATTTTTCAAATTTACATAAGTAAAGTGCTCTTGGATAGCAGGTATTAAATAACTAAAAACAATTGTCATATCATGGCAAATTTCTCGAACTACTCAACCTACTGTGAAGCTATTCTGAAAAGAAAAGGATTACCTATATATTAAATTGCCACACTAAACGTATTATCTACAATAAAATATCACATTGTGACGTGTAAAGACGATTCACATAATAAAACATATTTGTTTTAATCTCAATAATTCAATAATAATAAAGTTTGAATCATTTTACCATTGTAGTGTAAAGTTGAAAATAACTACTCATAATGTTATATATGTTGGTTTTCTTAACGGCGCCTCCTGATTCACGGAAAGTATTATTTATCTTGATTTTTTGTACAGCGGGCATATAGATGCTTTCATTTGTACGCATGTGCAGCAACTGTGAAAATGTCGCTCTAAATGCCGATATATAAGCACATTCTTACTTTTCCTACTTTTTAAAGTTGACATGGGAATAAATCATTTAGTTGAGTTGTGATTTCATGATTCGTAACTTGAGGAAAAGTGGTACTGCCTCAGTCTTATATGTGGTTGATTTCCTTCATCTTTTCTAGATGCTTTTCAACTATAATATCCTTTGCATACGTCATGAATTTAGTTTATCTTAGTAATGCTAGTTTTACTTGCTACCATGGGGGGATTGTATGGTTTGAGAAAAAAATAGTTTAGGATAGTTTATATTATTTTTTTTTATATTTTTTATAATACTTTGATCAACATCTATAGAGAAAAAATTCAATTCAAAAATTTTGTCTGGATTTAACATTTTACTGAGGCTACCATATTGCATGACGTCGTAAACCTATGACGTCACAATTGAAAAACAATGGGAATTGTTTTCCTATGTAGTTGAAAATTTGTAATTTCTGCGATTTTCAATTAAATATTAAGATATTATTTTCTCATTTTATTAAATATTTTACTTCCTGACCACTTCATATCATAAAAATTTTTAAATTGAAAAAAATGATCATTTTAAAAAAATGCTATTCTTCATAGATATCTCGGTATGTTTATTTCAGTATGCTCTTAATCCAATCGCATATCACAGAATTAAAAACGTTCTAGATGTCTGGTGCTGCTACGAGACAGTTCCTTCTAAGAAAACAGAAAGAAAAGCTTTAGCACTTGATAGAACTAAATGGTACAGAACAGATCCTACTCATTCTGTTCTATAATGAGTTCGATCTGTTCTGTACCATTTACTTCTATCAAGTGGTAAAGCTTTTTGTCTAATTAAAGTCACAATCCTCTCTGTCTTATGAGGTGAGGTATGAAAACCTTGAACAGTTCAGGCAAACATCGTTGTTTATTATCTTCAATGGCCCTGCGTTTTTGTTCTCTAACTATTCGTGGCTTCATCTTTTGCGGCCACATTGTGACTCTCTACTTATCATAGATGGTAGATGATTTACGCCGCGTTTTTGGAGTTGCCGTCAAAGGTTTATCCCTTTCGTCAGTTCTTTTGCCTTATTTGTAGCATTTCCACTGTTGATTTGCTGGATATCTATAGCACCAGTGATTAATCAAATATTTTAAATTTTATGTGCACTTCTCCATTAGTTTTTACAATGAACAGTTACTATGGTGCTTACATTTGTTTGCGATCTTCTTGTCTACACTTTGTACAGAGTCTAGACGGGTCCAGGGAATTGCCCTTAGCACCAGTATTTGAAAAGTTTGTGAATATGCTAGGCCAATATAGATCTGATTTGTCGCCAATGAACAGAATGTGTGTCAATTTTGTCTCAAACACGAGAGAGCTGTCTCGCGCGCGACACCGCCGCTAGCCCTGATCTGAGAGGGTACGATGTCATGCTCGTTTGGCTAATCCAGCTCTGTGCTATATTGCAAAATTTACAATCCCACTAGATCGTGTTGCATCACAGCACAGTTCATCTCGAAAGAGGCAATGAGGCTGCACATACATGGTTGTCTTATTATTCATATTATGGTAGCAAGTTGAGGAAATGATTAAAAAAATAAAAAGCATTAACACTTAAAAATGGTGAAAATATATTTGGTTACTTTTGTCATGCACAACTTAAAATATACAAACAAATAGGTTACTTCTTACATAGTAGTATTTTATACACAGGGTAACTTGTTCTAGAAATATTAAAACAATTTAAATATACAAAAACTTGTCAGAAATATGATCCTTGTTTCAATGGCAATAGAATAAATAAAAATAGTATGAACAAGAGTACTAATATTGATCAAACTGACTTAAACTTTACAAAGTTTTTGATGAACAACAGAAATTTTAGTTCTGATAAATAATAAATTATTCAATTTATTCACATCCAAATAATCAAGATATCACAGGTATGTAATAGCTATCAAGTCAATAAATAATTCCATCATTCAAGTGTAATAATTCAATTTAATTTTAATGTACCAAAAGGTATATAAAGAAGTAATAGCAAAAGAAAATTAGTGATAAATTACAAATTATTTTTACCTAGTATGCCGATTTGAATTCCTTGAAATACCAAAAATATCTCTAATTATGAATGGGATGTTGGGTCACTATAATAAATACTAATAAGTTTATTTTATTATGAACAGAAAAAACTTTTTTGTATGTACCTCTTCATAATGGACAAAATAAATAAATTTTCATAAAATTAAATCTTTAGCAAATATAACATGAATAATTAATTATTTTCAGAAAGTAGAACCACAGATAAGCCGCCTTCATTATTGCATTTAAATCTTTAATATTATCAACATTAATGTCATCAGTGAAGTAAGAATAACTCCTCATACAAAACACCAATTTACTTTTCATATCAAATTATTCTATAATAGTCAATTGTAAGTGTTTATTACATCTTTAATTATTATTAAGAGCGGTACTTATATCAAAAACAAGCGATTTTAGAATTCAAGTATATTTTAAAACGAATAGTAATTACTCAAAATACAAATCTTACAATGAATCATTCAATATTTTTTCCAGAATCACCTTACAGATAAAAATAATACAAATTGGTAGGACTACAGAAAGTCTCCATATAATTATAATTTCATATATGTTTTGACGCAGTATCGTTAACTATATTTGTAATAAAACCAAGGGAATCAATAAAGATCAGAGTAGAATAGCAAGAGGGATTTAAAAGTAGAAACAGGTAATTTCATGTGACAATTACTTTCTACCAACTGTATTTAAAACTTAATGGCTTACCAGTGCAAGGTTGCCGTTGATTATTAAATAATGAATGACTTTAATTAGGAAAAAATATTAAACAAAACTAGATTTAACAAGAAACATAATATTACAAGCAAATGAAGAGTTTTAGTAAAAGAATTACTATATATCAAAATGGAAAAGTATGTACTGGTGAAATGTAAAACAAATTTTTAATTAAGTGAATTGAATACATGATATTTGATTTAAATATGTGCTATTATGTCTATTATAATACCCTTCGAGTAATTATATTTCAATATAGGTCAATGTAGTTTAATATTCCTCAAAACAACTTTTTAAAAACTATATACATTCACCAAATTTACAATAAATACGACTAGACATTGGAGTTCAAAATGTATGTTTAAAGTGAAAAAGATGAACTTCACATAATGGTCTGATTTCAGAGTATTAATCTCTATATAGGGCATTAAGTACTACTATAAGACTTTAAATTCCAAAAACTCATTAACTTCATCAAAGAAATTGCATTTTCTACAAAAGCAGTATAGTAGGACTAATATTGATGATAGAGACTGCAGTAAATGATTTTGTGGAACTATCTCGCCTTATATAACTCATGAATTCGAATTTATTTTCCTAATTTATAATACAAAATTACTTATATTTTATTTATGCATATAAAATGATTGACATGACTAAGCAACATCTAGTTAACATATTTTCACAATTATTACCCCATTTTCAATTATTTATTATTAATTGCCAGGTACCATTTACAATAAGCATTTCTTATTACAAGAAAATTATTTACAATGATAAAAATAGATTCGAAATTAATGTTTGTTGATACTAGTAAATAAAATATTTGAACGGGACAGGTGTGGACAGATCTCCTGGACTTACTTCTAAAGTAAAAAAATTGAAAAATGTATCAACGTTTCAAAAGTATTATAATAGGCATTAGTTTAAGATATCAAAATCTACTTTGATATTTCAAACTCGAGCAAAACTTGGTAACATATAACGAGCAGTATATTGCAGCATTAAATACTACCCATTACAAGCGAAAAATATTTAAAATATTTTATACTTCTGTGGACTTGGCGCCGGATGATTGTTTCTTAAAAATTCCTCCTAGAAAACCTTGGTGACTTTGATGACCTTGCAGGTTCAATATTCCCGATTTTCCCCCTTGTTTGACGGCTAATTTATCGCTGCGGGAGCAGGAGCTCGCCGATGTTGATTGAAATGATACAGACATTCCACTATCCAACGAACCGACACTACCTCTTCTCTGTGCCTTCTCTCCTGCAACTAAACAAAATTTAAAAATTGCTAATCAGTTTTACTAATATTTTATTTTGTTAATTCTATTTCAAATTTGAATGAAATATCATCATCTTATTTATGAATTCTTTATACCTTGTTCTCACGGCGGCACAAACGCCACGTGTATTATTAAATTAACATGTTCTCAATGGTAGCACCAAGACTAGAAAACAATAACTCAATGATTTTTAGCAGCTCAATATGTCAGTCTATTTCTCCTACTAGTTTCTTACGTTTTTGTTGTTATTGCAGTTTATGTTAATTAGGTGTAATAAGTGATAATTTATTTAAAATAGCAAATGAATAAAAAAATGAGTTTCGTACAACAGTATCTTTATAGCATAATTACATTAAACAAAATATTTAAGAAAAAGCCTGTTATGGTATTTATTTATAAAATTTGTGTGTCTTCGTCTAAATCTCTTGGAAGTACGAATCTACTGTGGTTGATGATCAGATAATATTTTAATTTCAATTTGTTCATTTGTAGTTTAATGTTATGAGAGCATTAGCACAACTTAACTTATCTACATTAGAGTAGCTGATGCGTGGTCATCTCCATTTGCTTTTGGAGAGATCTATTGGTTACGTAAGTCCTTGCAGTTGAAAAACTACAATAAACTTGAACAAAAAATAAAACGCTGGCTATTTTCTGACAACTCAAAGACGTCAACTCTATATTTTTTTTTAATTGTCAAAATTGCACAATAACTGAACACAGACAAAATTGCTTGAACATATAGGGGCACTATTTAATTCATATTAATATCTATATTTAATAAGATCACAGCTTTAATTTATTAATTTTTGCAGAGCTGCATAAATTAATTTCTGGAAAGACCTCTAAATTTCTGGTTAATGTTAGTTTTTATTATATAATATAACAGCCTAAAATGTGAAATTTTCTTGCACTTAATTTGAAACTAATTTCTTACTTTAGACTAAATAATTATTATGCTATATTATTCTGTAAGAGGAAGACACTTCAATTGGAATATATGTGTGGTTAACCAGCTTCCAAATCAGACTATATCCTTTATTTACAAATTGCTATAACCGTAAACTTCTTAACCATTAGGTACAATACAGATTTTTTCAAATCTCCACTGTAATTGATTGATGGCTAAATATAGAACGTATTATTTATTAATTGAAGTAAAATTTTATAATACTAATTTTAGTGTACAAAAACAGTTAAATAGATTGAAAAAATACATAATAAGTGATTAGATTTTGAATTTCTAAATATAAAAGAAATCTATATGTGCAAAATAAAAGCACTTACACTGTTCATGGATGTCAAGAAGTGAATTGCTAAGAGCTGATCGTTTAATCTGTGGATCATTGTGAATTTCTTCTTCATTGGCGCTCATTGACGGCATTTGGGAACAAGGACATTGATAGGGACATACTTCGACATCTGCCACACCACTATCGCGATTTTCTGTACCTAAAAATTAAAATGTTTTCACATTAATAATGTTTGATATTCTTATTTCATAATTCATTCTGAATCGAGCTATTAACAACTCTTCAATCCATTGTCCATTGTTCTTATGATTTAAAGTGATAGACTATCCTCCCACTCAACACATGCAAAATAAATTTCAAAGTTAATGCTAAGAGATTCATCAAAAATATAATTTAGACGGCTAAGATTTTATTTAAAACTATGAAACTGATAAAAGCTCGAATTTCTTATATGGTCGCTAGTCTTAGTGTCGAGGATACTGAAGAGGTAGCATAATGAACAATGTTCGATAGATTAAAAACTTACCATATATACATCATCAAAACAATATACACAAAAATATGTACAACAAAAAATTAAACTACGTCACACGAGCCGAATCTCTGGGAACTGCGTAACTCCGCTAAGATCTCGGTTTTAGAGACCTGATCGCTGCGCTGCCCCGAGACAGAAAAGAATTCTCCTCGTTTGAAAACGTTTCGCCTGGGTTCGTGTAAGTATGGAACAATAAGAAGGTAGAAGGAAGCAATTGAATATCGGTTTATTCTAAAACGTGTACCAGGTAGATCGGAGAGGATTGATTTAACTGTATGCTATTAGGACATTAAGAAGTTTTTAAAAGAAAGGAGACTTGGAATTCTCAAAAAGAAGGTAGCTTGGGAATTGCTGGGTCAAGTATCGGTCAGTCAGGGGTGGAAATGATTATTGTTATATTGAGGCAGTTCGGAGAAATGTGTACCTATATTAAATATTTTGAAATACGAGAGCACAAGGCGTAGTCAAGTCAAGCAGTATCTCATTTCCCTTTGACAGCTACATAATGATGTCCACGTGCTGGAGTTTTGCTGAATGTGGGACAAAACTTCCTAAAGGTGCGTGCACGTGTCTGATAAATTTTGATCGCTCAAGCTCGTACCCACCCTCGGCAATCTTTCTTGATCGATAGACAAACTTCTGGGAACTTTGCAGTGGCTTCTATACTTGGTGAAAAGAGCTTTTCTGAAAGCTCGTCTTATGTAAGGGCGAGCTGTTTCTGTTAAAATATCGCAGTAATCAGTATATTCGTTCCCGATATTTGTATTTGTTTCAGTTGCAAAACAGATCCTGATTGAATTAACTTCTCGAGTTCTTCGTCGTTCGTCTGCGAAGCTGCTAGATCGGCATAGTCGACTGGTGCTTCAATTTCTTCGTTACGTGAGAGCGTATCGGCCACAACGTTGTCTTTCTCGCCTATGTTCCGTATGTCCGAACTGAAATGGATGATAAAATCAACGTTTCCCGAGGATAAGCCTTTTAAAGGGTTTGTGATTCGTATATATCGGAAATGTTCGAGCTTCCATCATGTGTATAAAATGTTCAAGGGCGAGGTAAATTGCTAGCAATCCCTATCGAATGCGCTGTAACAGACCTTCGCTGGGCTAACTTCTTCGAGAAAAGGCCAATGGCTGCCAGGTGTCGTAAATTTTTCGTTGTAAAGCTGCGCCTACTGAGACGTACGAGGTATCGCAGATGAGTGCGAGCTCCACGCCGGTTTTCGGGTGTGCGAGTAACGTGGTTTTCACTAGGTCTTGTTTTGTCTTTTGAATACCTGCTTCGTTGCTGGGGTCCATTGTATCGTGGTCTTTTCTTCCAAGTCTACCTTTAGCATCTCGTTCAAAGGATCTAGCTTCTGCGCTGTATGCGGCTTGAAAATTCGGGAAAAATTTAATATACCAAGGTACTGACGCAGCTGTTTGGCATCTGCGATTGTAGGTAATCGAGGATCGCCTGGACTTTCTAAGTCGGTGGCTTGATTTTGTCTTTGTTGTACCATTGTAACCATGGAATACTACTTCGTTGACGCCGAATACGCACTTATATATGTTGATTACGTTTGCTAGCCTTTAGAACACTTATCTCAGAGGGTCTTGGTGTTGTGCCTCATTATGGGACACTCTCAAAACATCATCCAGATAAACGAATACGAAATCCAGGTCTCGAAGAACTTTGTTGTTGTTTTGATGTAGTGGTTCGTGATATGGCGTATTTCTGGTGCATGTCAACAAGACGCCTAACCTCGGGAAAATTCGCGAGGATTTTGTGATACGGCGTATCACCAGAGATTACTTTTACGTACGATTGTCGCTGCTAAACCGTCCTGAGCGTCTAAGAGGACTTCGAGGTGTGCCAAGAAATCGATACCAATGATCGGTTTCGTGACATCGGCGATGACAAAATTCCACGCAAATGGGCGTCAGAGGCCAAAATCTAATCTAAACGCAATCATGCCATACATGGGGATTGTAGAACCATTTGCTGCTGCAAGCTCGTATTTGGTATTCTTCGTCTACATGTTCATCAGCGCGCGCGGAACGACGCATATGTCGGTGCCGGTGTCAATCAAGAAATACTTCTTTGTTCCTTGATTATTAACAAAAAGGCGACATGAATATCGGCTGTTGTCGGCCACCGCCTTTAACGACCGCCGTGTGCGTTTCCCGAAAACTTGCAAAATGGTGGCACTTTTCGCTCCACCTCCATGTTTGGAGTGATACTATTAGATATCACCGTAATTTTTTTGATTTTTTAAATTTTAGATATCCCGTGAACGCATCGATGTGCGCGATAATGATCGCGGCGTGCAGGTTGTCCGGAGAGCATGTTGAAATGGTTTCGATTTTTCGACTCAAATCGACAGCAAGCTGGTCAAATTTTTCCGCCAGCATACCAGGTATAGAGGTTTCAGCGATTTGATGCTCTTTTCTTGTTGTCAGGAAGGCGATCGGATTTGTGAATTCTGCGGCTTCGTTAAGTGGTTGTTTTTTACTGTGTAGCCATAATCATTCGAATGGCTACGAGTAACCGTCTAATCCAGAATGTGGGTAAGGTTTCTTCGGTGAACGCTCTGCCGCATTGAGCTTTGTATATCGGGTTTAGTGCCACGATCGTGTAAGTGAATTTTTCCTCTTCGTCCATTATATTATGTGCAAAGGAATTTCATTTTACGATCGCGGACCAGAGTGCCGGTTTCGTAGGTAAGAATGCTGGTAGACGTAATGAAACGAAGTTATTTAGTGGTTGTCGGACTACAGTACCCGCGCAATTCATACCATTTTTCATTTTCGCAGTTCGCTGTTTTCCTTTGACGAGAAACGAACCAAAGTGCTATCACTGCACTTCACTTGAACCCTTCGCGTTACACTGTGTACATACTCTTTACGCCCACAAAAAATGTTTACTGTTCTCGCGTCTTTTGCTTATCACTTCGGGATCACCAGTTGTGAACACTAGTTTTAATGTCAAAGATAGTGAAGAGGTAGCACAATGGACAAAGTTCGACAACTTAAACTTCCTGTATATAAATCAACAAAATAATATACACAAAAATATATATGATGTAAACTACGTTGAGCGAGCCAAATCTCTGGAAAGTGTGTAGCTCCGCTGAGAACTATGCTTTCTAGATCTGATTGCTGTACTGCTCCGAGACAAATCGATTCAAAACGTCTTACCTGGGTTTGTGTAAGTATGGAACAATGAGATGTTAGAAGTATGCAGTTATATTGGTTTTTCCTAAGACGTATAACAGGTATATCGGAGAGGATTGATTTAATTGTATGCTATTAGGACATTAGGAAGGTTATAGAAGGAAGGAGAATTTAAATTCCTAAAAAGAAGGTGGCTTGGAATTTACTGGGTCAGGTGTTGGTCAGTCAGGGGTGTAAGGATTATTGTTTTATTGAGGGAGTTGTTGGGAGAAATGCGTACCTGTATCAAGTTTTATGAAATGCGAGGAACCATGGCGTGGTCGACACACTTACAACAATTAATATCAAATACAGTCCGCTATTTCCTCCAAATTTGACTGAGCAAATTGTTTAAATAACTTTTAGGTAATCTTTCATCAGTATTAAAATTATGAATTAATATACCATTACCTGTTCTGCCTCCTCCCCTATTAGATTTTTGTCTTTCTAATTCAGCTTCTATTCGAAGATTTTCCATTTCATCCATTTCACTAACAGCCTCTTTCAAATCTTCTGCGAACTTACATCTATCATGTTCGTTTCTGGCATTAAATGTAACTAGTATTTTTTGATCTACTCGCTGGCTTAGTCTTATACCATATGGATAATCTAAAATAAATTAAAGCATAATTATGAATTATAGTAATCAATTGAATATTAATTTCTTTCATCTAAGAAACCAAAAGAGAACATATGAGAACCATGTTACATTTAAGTGTGAAGAGTGTTAGACATAATATTCACTTCTGATGTGAAATTTTTAATGGTTGGTAACAGATATTGTGATAATTACCAAATAAATAAGCATTCACTTAATCTGAAACAATAAGCGGTTTCTGCAATTTGTTATACATAGACACAAATCTGTTTTAGTCCTGAGATATACTCCACATTTACTATTTTTTTGGAGTTTCAATTATATGATAATAGATAAAAGAAATGTTTGAAATTTTGAATATAAGAAACTTACGTGGAACGTCAAATAGAGTTACAACCATGCCACACAAAGGGAAACTATTTCTAAAAGTGTATGTAACTGATGATTTTTTCTTGCTCAGAATTTTTGTAATTACTAGAAGATCATTAAAAAGAAACACTTCTCTTTGATGCACACCAGGTCTCTCTTTTTTATAGATATCCGGGATCTCATATAAACGACAGTAGCACACCAACCTGCGATGTGGTAGAGCCATATTTGGTTTTTTTCCCACTAAAAAAGGGAATATATTGTTAAGAATAAAACTCAACACATTATTTAATACATCGCTCCTATACCCCAAATTACAAAACTTACCTATAGTACTTTGTACTTTCATTACTTGTGTCACGTGATCTGATCCAGGTTTGAATTCATTGGCTTTCACTCTATCGTATATTCCTACTAACATGTCAGTATCAATGTCTCCGCAATCATCAATACCTCTTAAGTTTTTAATAAAATCTTCACAGCGCATGCGCCTTTCTGGCTTTATACTTGGAGTATGCAAATCTGTATTAAGCATAATTATTGCAAATGCGAGAACGAAAATCTAAAATCATAAAAAAATTGATTCATATATAGATTTATTTATATATAAACAAAAAGCTGCAGTAACAAACAAACCTTAACCAAATCATTTTCAGGACGATATAGCAAATTGAATATACTTACAGTATCTGGTGATCTCAGTCGTCCAACAATATCTACATTGCACTGACAATATCGTTGGGAGAAAACTTCCATTAATCTTTCAATTTTCTGAGCTTCTCCGGGCATTCGGAAATGTTGTTGGAATTTTCTCAATGCAACATCAACTTGCATGCCAGAAAGATCCAGCTCGGCAGCAAAACATTCCAACACAGCCATACAGAAAGGACTTTGTAAATTTCCTAAATATTCCCCAATCATTTGTTTACTCAAGCCTTTCCGCGAAATAAGAAATCTAGCTACTCCTATAACATTAAAATAAACATTGGAACACTAAATATACATCAATGATAAGAGACTTTTTACAAACCTTGTGGAGAATTTTCTAAAAAGCTTCTTCTGATGAGGTAGGCGATACCTTTTTCTGGTTTCTTATTAAATAAGTTAAGACCCACGCGGTATTGCCGTTTCCTAATGGTTTCCGAAATCTTATAACTATTGGGGTTTTGTTGATCTGTTCCTCTCTCTACTAAAGTATAAGTCGATGAACTAACATTAGATATATTTCCAAGACTAGTTTCTAATGCCGGCTCCGCATATTCGGACCCACTGTTGTTACCTTTCCGTTTCCACACTGGCGAACTAGCATATTCACACTGTAATCTGAAATTATTATCGACAATTAGAGGAAATTCAATATTAGAAAAGTATATTTTCTAACTTCATAAAGTCATGTCTACTTGAATCACCTTAAAGCGATAGTTATAAATCCCCAATTTAGTTGTACAAGTAAAATCATTGAGTTCACGATGTTACGTTTTTTTTGCCAAATGAACGAAATTATTTCTTATTCATATTTTTCACATACAGTGAAACTTCGATTATCTGAATGTTAATTAACCAAACAACTGCTTAACAGAACAACTATCACAAAGATACCTAGTACCAAATTATGTAGAATGGCAAATTTTATACTTATCTAATTATACTGACGCCAAACTTGTTGCCAGTCATTTGTTTAGATATTCCCTCGCACTGGTTGCAATCACTAGCGGGAAGGGACCAGTATTAAATATTAAAAAACTGTAGGGTGGGCGCTGCTTTGAACTTTAATAGTACCTAGTATTATTCTTTATTTATTATAAAGTAACTTTTTATTGAATATATATTGAATAAATATTATTGTATCGAAAAAGGCAGTGGATGTTTTTATAACTCTTTCCATATATTCTGAACTACTAATGTATTGCTCGAGATAACAGGTCCCCTCTTTTCTTGCTTATAACTAATAAAAGTCGTTTTAGTGTCAAAAGGAACGCCTAGATGGTGTTTAAATATTATAAAATGGAATTTAGCTAGATTATTTTTGAGTCTTGCATGCTTGATGGTCAAAATGATCATCATTGTAACCATATTGTAAATGCTATAGCGGTAGATATAGAGTAAAGCTTAAGATCTATCCTGAATAAATATTTTTTATTCACCTGTACATACATATGTGCGAATCGATACAGTTCGATAATCTGAAAGGACCGACTTTATAAATAATAAATAATCTTTATCTACTAGAACAAATTATACATCAATTAGTTTTTTGATTTTAGCTTTTGACAGTAGTTCTGCACTGAAATTTTAAAGGGTTTGATATATATCAAGTGCAAATATATCAAAATAAATTATTTCTACTATTCACCCCTGAAATAATTTCGAAATTTGATATTTCGAAAATGGATTCTGCCGTTCTTCAAGGGAGAAAACAGCTACTTTATTGGCTAATGCCTCGACGAAGCTTGAATTATATCTCCTCTGAAGAGCGTGATGTCAATCGATCTGTTTGTCGATATTAACATCCCCAATGGCTTGCCGCAATGGCAAGATGTTATATATATATATATATATATATATATATATATATATATATATATATATATATATATATATACATTAGCGACATCAGGAACCCACTCACCAGTTAAACCAACTTAGCAGTTGAAATATAATGAAACAGTCCATGACTGGGTAACTGTGCCCTGAGCACTAGTAAACTATGAAGTTCATTTTGTATTCGGCGCGCTTAGAACTATGCATATCCTGGCTCAGTCTTAGGTCTTAGAGAGCGCTAGTGTAGTGAAATAGTGAATTCTCTTGTTAAAAAAAAATGAAGTTTGTTGAATGTCGGTTATAAGTTTGTCATTTTTTTCTTGAATAAATATTTTACTGGATCCTTTGTGTATAATTTCACAAACAGTTTTCAAACTACTACTAGGCACCGAGCTGAGGAATTTCAAATAAAACCATGTGTTAGTAGCAAGTATTGATAATGAGTTTCAAATCATTCATTATTATCGGGAACTAAATCGTATTACCTTTCAAGATTTAAGTTTGTTGTACTAAATTTGTTCGAATAAATAATTTTATTAAGTATCAACTTTTGCATTAAATTTGTTTTTTGAATGAGAAATGAAAGGAATTTCCAAATGATGTACCACACATTTCCCTACTTTTTATTTGAACATTTGGAGGCTGTAACTCAACATACATTGACATTACCAACATTATATTTCGGATCCGAGCATAATTGGTTGATTTCAATTAACTAACAAAAATTTTTTATTCATTAATTATAATTTTGTTTATATTGTTACCTTTCAGTAGAAATACTACTATCGCTGCCAGAACTTTGTACACTTGATAAAGACCCGTTTTCCGTAGTTTTTATTAACCCATTACTTTTTTGGCGATGCGGTTCTATGGATTTAGACGAAATGCTGGAAGTTCTTTTAGGAACCTCCGGTGGTACTTTTCTACTTGACAAACTATTCCTGGAGCGCATATATCCATTTGATGACATAACTGGAGTGCCACAAGAAGTGCTACTGGGAGTAACTTGTGTAGAAAGATCAGATTTTTTCTCAGCTGGTGAATAATAATGCTGGAATATTGAAAAATGCACCATTCTAAATCAATTTTATTAAATAATGATGAAGATGGTACTCCAATAAAAATGAATTTACTAAATTTGAATAAAATAATATGTATTAAGTAAACAAAGTTAATGGTTACAAGGTCAATACTATAAACACGTGTTTATTCCTATGAACATTTCTATTATACACTCACCTACTTCTATAAAGTTGACTAATAAAGTGAATACTTGATTGACATCTCTAAACTGTTAAATAATTTTCGCATTATATATTATAAATATAAATTGTGCATTATCTTCTAAACAAATTATTGTTTAATAACGTCAAAGTTGATTAGTACTATCTTTTTTGTGATTGATTACGAAAGAATCCTGGTTGTTTATCGCAGAAGTTACATAAATGATATTCGTGAAACCCTTTTTTTCATCACTCGTCTTCGCTAGTAAAATTTAAGAATGTGCACTTTGTAATTTTGGATTATGTGAAATTGTCAACATTATTCAAATAACATTCCGCAACGGATGAATAATACTTAACACGAAACTTTTTGTCAAATCTGATTCCGTGTATTTTTTTAAGCGGCATTTATTATTTCATATTATGTTTCACACTCCACAAAATCTCTTTCATTCATTTTTTCATATTTCAAAGTTTATAATAAGCATGTACTCATGGAGTCTACAGCTATCGGTTTCAATTATTGCCATGGTAAACATAGAAACAAAATTATGTTTTACGATCTTATAGGATTTTATATACAAAAAAAGAGTTATGCGGCATTTATTGGCAAAATACATTTTAATAGGGATGCTTCTTTTTTACGTAGCTATATGATCATATTCAATCGTATTGCCAAGCAATGGTTTCATATTTATATCATCGACTACTGTTCTAATACTATTTTTTCTACTGAAAATAGCTAATCGCGAACGAAACACGCTTGAACAGTACACATTCCAGGAATTTCTCTATTACAC
Organism: Diorhabda elongata; assembly: GCA_026230145.1. NCBI lineage: Eukaryota > Metazoa > Arthropoda > Insecta > Coleoptera > Chrysomelidae > Diorhabda > Diorhabda elongata. The sequence continues at coordinate 22,626,209 of CM047937.1, read as the reverse complement.
CCTTACTATAAAGAAACCAAACAAACCAAGAGGAGAAATTATTGCAGCTCCGAATGATATACGAGAAACTCATAAAGTTCTAAAAAGTATATAACCTTTTCTCAAAATGAGTTTGATTAGAATAAAATTATTAGAGGGTCTAACATCGATCCCCTATGAGCTCAGCAAATTTGTGAAAATTGTTTAATATGTTTAATTATGGAATGTATTAAGCAGCAAGTGAAGGACTAACAATTAAAGAAATATATGATCTCAAAAGTGCTTAAAAAATTTATCATAAATATGAAAAATGGTAAGAAAAAGTAACAACAAAAACATCAAAATTAAGAATAATGGAATGTGAAGAATTAGCTTAGAAATGATAGAAAGCGGAAACAAATGATATAAAATATCAGAAGAAAGAAAAAGGATATGAAATAAAAGTTAGAGACTTGTACAATGAGATAGTTTTTACTTAAAAATACCAACTTACCTGTAATGAAGAGGAAGAATAATTTTCCCAACAAACAGTGGGAGTTCCAGACTGGCTACGTGGTAAATGCATATTGTCTATGTGTCTTCTTTCTCTTAAAGACATTGATCGCACAGGCATCATCCTCAAAGAATTACAATCGTGGTTATCAAAGCTATAAGCATACTCGTTGCATGGTTGTTCAGTAGTGGGTGTTTGGTTATAGTCTTCGGTAGTTGCAGGTAATCTTCGACTAATCCTCTTTTCGGCTTTTGCCATAGCTGTAATAGCTGCGAATTTTTTAAGTAACGTGTATCTTCTAAAAGCTCTTTGAATAGTAAGAGCTGCGTTTCGTGCCTTATCTCCTCCATATTTACGTTCCAATACCTCGATTTGCTTGTCTAGGATATCTTGCGATAACTCGTAACTGAAAATAAGGCATTTTTTTCTTAAAATGTTTCATAAACACAAAAGACACATTATAATTAATACATATAATTATGAATCCCAGTGGGGACACAAATTATTAAAAATACTTGTAGATCTTATTTGATAATTCACAAATAGATAATTTACAGAGTTATAAAAATAGCTAGTCACAAAATTTGGAATATTTTTATGTTTATTTATCTAGAAAATACGAGAACAATAACTATTTGCGTATCAAGCGTTACTGGTCCAATTTACGGATAATATGGAAATGAAATTAAACCTCAGACTTCAACGTGATGGTAATAAAATATTAATGTTAAACAATAAAAGTATGTGTATACTGGTGTAAAATGAAAAAATATTTGACCAATTGAAAACCATCTATATATAAATAAATATTCGTATATAAAGAATATTTATAGTTATGTATTTGTAATGGTTACGACATCTAAATAAATTGAAAATTTTTTCAGGATTATAGAGAAATGTGAAATTGGAGCATTTATTTCTGACTTCTTATATAAAGATATTAACTATATAGTGATCGAAAACGATTGATGTAACAAAGTTGTATTGGGTCACTTTAACCTGGCGTATCTGTATGAGATATTACACAGGGCGATTCGCCATTAGATTTTAAGATATAAATAAATCTCAGTTATACATTTGGAGAGCCAAGAGTAATGCGAATAATATTACAGCTTCGTAAGATCTAATTTAAAAGATCGACGGTTTGTTGAAAATATGAAAAAAATACACTGTTTCTTTTTCAAATGTTCTTAGATTCTAGCTTCGATGATAACACAGCATTTTTGGTGCAACATTTGCAAATTTTTTATTAATTTTTTTAATATATATTTAACATTTAAGTTCCTAGTGACCCCCCTACACATCCTAGATGTTTCATCGTGTATATCAATGTTTAAATTTGAATTTATAATAGTTTTTAACATTGAATAATGGGACCATAACGTTGATGATTTCCAATGACATTGGCTTGACTTTTCCGAGAAATATGCAATAAGAATATGATTTTTTTAATGCTACACCAATCCCAAAAATCGCCATATGACTTCATGTATCTTTTTCTTGACTTTTCCGGAAGCAGCTTTTGAGTTACATTGCACGCAATTTTGGGAGGAGTGAAATCAAATTCTTCTTCCATGTGTACTTAGCTTAACAATCAGTGTTTTATCAATCAAAATTCGAGAAATATTTTGCAAAATGAAGATGACGTTTCACACTTTTTAATGATAGTACAAAATTATTACAGAACCTTTGACAGAACACAGAACACAAAATTAACTAAGGTAACTTGATAAATATACAAATAAATAATAGTGTTATGATGATTATTCCGTTTTAAAAGCATTGTACTTTCTCGCTCTCTTTTGGGTTTTATATTGAAACTTCCATATAAAAAGTATTGTTCTTTTTCGCACGCTTTTAGACATATGTATAATATGTAATTTTACGTATTTACATGAGTTTTTGAATGCTTAGTTTTAGTGTTAGTCGTAGATAAATTACTATTTCGTTTACCTGTACAAAAATGGCATTTAAAGTAATTGTGATTCGATATGAAAATTTTTCTGAAGATGGAAAACATTGTGTGCCGAGCTGTCGTTAAAGATTTGTTTTTGAAATACAAGAAAGAAGTTAGACACCGTATACGTAAGTACGAAAAAACAGTCAAAACTGTGAATTGCAAAATTGGAACCTGCCCCAAAAAGGGAAATACGGCTTCTGGGGCTTGTTGAAAAGAAGAACTACGAATAATAATAATCAAATATATTGTGAATAAAGGTGACACATTTGTAATAACCCAAAAGCGAGTTTTGCAATTACAAATTTTGCGATGGAGCGAATCCTTTAAAAATATTCAAACAATACGCCAACTCACAACCGAAACATTGTACTGATAATATGTTTTTTTTATCAATTATAATATAACAAATTGTACAGTGCAAGTAGTTTGTGTAAACATATTCAGGCGCACAACAATTCTGTTAAATTCTGACATATAAATTTTGTCATTATAACAGCCGGAGGAAGGAAATCCTGAACGATCGCCGAGGGATACATTTCAACAGGTAAAGTTTCAGGAGAGAAATATTGGAAATAGAGCTGTTGAAGCACCTGTATAGAAATGGCAGCACATGAGTCCAAAATCAAAACTAAAACTGTATTTTCGATATTCATATTGGAGCTCGGCTGCCCCATGGCTATGAATTTACAGTCTGACTATAATAGACAGTTTTTTATCCTTGGTATATAAATAACTAAGATGTAGGTAATAAAAATGATAGATATGACCAAAAAAACAAACAATTTAGATGTATAAAAACAGGAAAATAAAATCATTAATTCTCTAATTATAGTTTCCGATTTGTGGAACACATATATTTTAAATATTTCAAATAATTTCATATCATAATCATAACTCCAATGAACCCTTTGTATAGTAAAATAATTCATTGAGTGCATTGTTATTTTATTCAAAATTACTCACGTCGTTTGCACTCTTGATCGCTTAAGGACATCTCCGTTCCTGAGAGACCCTTTCTTATGAAGTGGCTGCGCAACTGAGACGTAATTCGTTGAGTTCGGAGATCTGCAGTAAATCGAACCAGAAGAGTTGTTAACGTAATTTTGAGATTGTACAAAACTTGGAGCTTGAATATACGTTTGTTCCTGAATGTGATCCGAGCTACCCATGGAGTTTACTATCTGGGAGCGCTCCATCCTCGGAGGAAAGCTGGAAAAAATAAATGTTTTATTAAAGATGATGAATTTTATAGTATCATTTTTACAACAAGAAAAGTATTTACTTATTAAAGAGGTTTCCGTTTTCGTTTTTCTATATCGGTGTTTTTTAATTTAATTTTTCACTATGGATTACATGAATAATTATTAGTTTATATTCAATTTCTTGAATTTATTTGCTCGTAGCTTGTAGTTTTTTAATTCAATTTTTATTCTATTCTTTTTCAGCTTAAACCTAAGCGGGTGTACATAAAATAAATCAAATATTACAATACAATATTACAATATCTAACAATTTTTCAAGCTGACTAATAGGAAGTTTTGTAAAATAATTTGGGACAATCAATCGAGTAGAAGAGTACGAAACTTGTTTATAACGTGAACAATATACGAGGGTTGTCTGAGAAGATTCCGACCTCCAAATGAAGATGTCAGTACATAGCAATTCGGCTGTGAAATACATTTGCTCATGCATTGGAAATTTCGGCCTTTTTAGACGCTTAGTGTCTGTTTGACTATTTGACGTATTAGTGAGTCTTTATGAAAATTTTCCTGAACATGTATAACATTGGGTATCGAAATATATATTTTTTAAAAGGAATACGCCTACATAAATGAAAAAGGATTTAGACATTGTACACCATCATTTCCAACCATAAAATTTTGAGTAGCTGAATTCAAAAGCTTAACTGACGACGAATGTTCGGGACGGCCAAAAACTGCGATAACCAGCGATATAAGCGAAAAAGTTCATCGAATAGTACTGAACCACTCTGGGATTAAGATTAGATAGATATAAAAACCCGCTTGAGTGCCGCGTTTACTTTCTTTGAACGAAAAGCTCATTGAAATGATTATTTTCCAGGCCTTATTGGTATAAGCAAAAAATTAAGATTTTTTGCGTCTATTCATAACTGTAGATGAAACCTAGATCCACTAGTACACCCCTGAATAGTGGACTGCAAAGGACGAACTTATTAGAAAAAGGTTTCTCATGGTTTGCTTTTTTTTCAATTGTTGCAATAGAATACTTATTGCAAATTATCCCTAGCGTGTTTATTGTATAATTGCTTTTTCTTTGGCTTTACCAATTGCGTGCAACTGCGACTTATTGAATAGAATTTTTTAATTCGCCAAATCCTTCATCAGTCAAAAATTTTTACATTGTAAAAAAATATTATCTACACTGCTGAATGTATTTTTTCTTGACAAAGTTATATAAATATTTTTGTAGATCTCAGGTTGTCTCAGTTATTCGTTTTTATATGTCGATGTTTTGTTAATTATAGATATATATTTCTCAGACGCATAATTTTTTACATGTTATGAATTTTAACATTATTCAATAGTTAATAATTCACCTGTTACCCAATTGTAAGTAACGTGTTACCAATGGGAAACATTTTCATACATCACATGTAAAGGTTTGCATAAAAAATTGTACCAATTTTTCTTATACAATGAAGACAATTTTCATTATTACAGTTACATAAAAAGATCTTTTTAGAGATAAACTGTTGAAAACAATACCCCACATTTAAAATAAAAGTAAGAATGAGTCTGAATTCTCATGAACGAAACGAATTATATACTGAGTGTATAATAAATAAGCATTTAACATATTATAGTACTTTTCAAATAAAAAAATTACATCTTATATATTTTTTAGATAATGGTTGTGCTATGACAAGTAATCACAATAGTTAGAAAATAGATTAAAAAGTTATCGATATGATAAGAAATAAAATTTTTAAAACCGATTAAAATAGGAAGAAAAAAAATTTTTAGAAATACTTCACATAAACATAACATAAATATTAGACATCTATTACTGCCTTAAAAATTTTAGCAAATTTTTCATTTCTATAAATTTGATGTATCTATAAACAATTTAAAATTATAACTGGATCTCTTTCGTATTTTACAAATAATATTTCAAAAACTAACGAGGAAAATTCCTTGTATGTTAAATATTTCGGTATTCCTCATGTGAGTTATATCATTAATAAATAATAAAAAAATAATTACTCAAGGAAGAACAATATATAGTAGTTTTTTATTGGGAACGTAGCAAGGAAACACCAAAGTGGACTAACTTCAATATATTTTCCGAGCTTTCAAATACTTACGTATTCATCGTCTGGGACTGAAATTATGGTAATACAATATAAGAAATATGTATAAATGTATAACAATAATAAAATTTTACTTACAATTATTAATTAAGATTTCCGGTGATTTTGATATTATTAAAGCTTGTAAAAATTTTGGAATTCAAAATTCAATATTCAAATTGACTTTGATAGAAATATTGATTAATTGAAATATTTATTCTTGTTACTATAGGAATTTTCATTGTATTTGACTATAATTTCAGTCCCAGACGATGAATACATAAGTATTCGAAAGTTCAGAAAATATATTGAAGTTAGTCCACTTTGGTGTTTCCTTGCCACGTTCCCAATAAAAAACTACTCATAATATAGCTGGCAAATACTTCTTTACAATTCATATACAATATATATATATATATATATATATATATATATATATCTAAATGTTCTTGATTTTAGGTCTCTTCTGTTTTAAAATTAGTTTTTTTTTTAATAATTTTTGGAGGAAAGATAAAATTTGACGCTTCGACGTTTCTTTAAGTCTTTATCATATTTTGATACGATAAATTAGTAGCTTAGTAGCTATGGACATCAAACATATTAATGAGAATAGCGACACTCTGGGTCCTCAAGAACTAAGAAGTTTCGTGTATATATATTGAGTAAATAACTTAGAAGAAAAATTAGAAATTAAACGTATACAATCGGTAAGTCCTATGTAGCGTCTATATATATGTTTATCTTATGACTGTGCTGATACGAATTTTTTACTTCCAAGGTAAAACGTTACTTAGGTCTGTTAGAAATTTAATTCATGTTTTTGTAAATTATATAGGGAGGTACCGATTTTGTAGCCAAGGAAGTTTCCAAAAAACGATTCAGCCCAGATGAACATAATTTTTTATATTATACATTTATATATTACATTTGTTTGTGTATTTTTTTTCTATTCTTGATTAGTTAGTTAGGGTCATTTATTATGTATTTATTTAAAAAAATTTATCGTTGAAACATAACTGTTATCGATAGATCTATTGTTTCGATAGTCATCCTCTCGAATTCCCCTCCAGTACAGCCGCACCTTTCGTTTAAGCGAAAGCGGACCAGATACCAAGGGTGACGTAGGTAGGAGAAAAGCAGAAAACCTCTTCAAGGAACCAGAGAGAGCACCTCATCCAGGCGTTTGTAAGCCCTAGCGACCCACAGCGTTTTCGTTAGAAACACTAACTTCCTAACAATTACCCTTTCGCTCGGGCCAACGGCCCACTTTTTACCAAAAGTATAACAGATAAGTCTCTTACCCTTGTGCCACTCTGGCATTGGGGACAGCATCTGCCTTCCTACACAGAAAGGATTTGGTTTGTTTCGGAGTTCGAAACCTGTTTATTAAACTGGTGACAACGAAGTTCATCACCCATTCATTACACTAAATGAAAGTTGAGTTTTAACCCGTTTGATACATCATCTTGAGCAATATATGTTGTTCCTTGTGTCAATAGATTTTAAGCACCATTTAATGCAAAGTCAATGTCTGGAGTATACTATAGAATTTATTTTAAAAGATATAAAGGTCATGAGTTCTTATAAAATACTTTGTACAGCATTTTTATGTCTTTTTCATGGAAAATTGGATATATTTTCCATTTTTGTATTGAATTAATTAGTATTGTGTGAGTTATATAAATAATAATATATCTTCAAATACTTATTATTTTCATATATAATAAATTTAGTGTTGAGAAAAGGTGAAGATTGTTCCATATTTTTTCTTATTAAAGTAAACTGTATACAAGGATCGAAACTATTGATATAAAATTGTAAATTATCAATTCCACTAAATGGGAGACAACAATATACTACTAAATCCAAAATATAATCCATAACATCAATCTAATGGTTTAGAAGATATTGATTACTAAAGATTTGGTAATTTTCATTATTATGAAAAAATATTTTTTAATAATTTTTACTTATGACGCTATCTGTGATTTTAGTCTCTAATGATGAATATATTCGAAAGCTTAGAATGAATAATAAAAAGATTACACTTTAGTATTTCGTATTTTTTCTTTTGGGAACCATTTTATTATTTTTTAACGTTTCGACCTGATCAAAATATTGCCTGATATTGAATATTAACAACTCTGTTATATGACCTTACCTAATATAACTTAATTTGAACATTTTTATTGATTAACTATTCTTGACCTTTGGTCTCTTTTAATAAATAATTTAATAAAATTCTATATAAACAAACATATCATTTTTTCAAATTAAACTCAATTATTCAATAAAAAAACAGGTGTGCAGTCTTAATGTCCCTTATAAATGGCAGCAATTTATGGATGTCTATTAAATTTGATATCATTAAACGATAAAATTTTAAATGCAAAATAGTCTCATTTTTTGAAAAAACTTTAAAATTAATTATATCCACAACATATGAATTAAAGGTAATTTCGAAATTTAATCGTGTTGGTTTTTCCTGTGACCGATTTCACCTTAACGGATCGTGTGTATTCATCGTCACTAATGTTACACTTTGAGCTACGAAACACAGTGTTACAAGAATAAAACCAGACACATTTCACAGGTGTAAACAGTAGTATCATTTCTTCCGGAATTACTATTTTCGAATATTTGTAGCAGGGAAAGTTCGCGTTGTTTATTTTGGCGAATTATAAACAGTAAGTTGACACTAAACATTGCCTATGGCAATCAATCATCTAATGAAACTTTCACCGGTGATGCAAACTCATGTTTAGCTAATAAATTACTTGATTGAGATATTTCGCAAACTTGAAATATGGACGATCTGGCCCGAGATTATGTATTTGCATATTAATTTAATTCAAACTGCTAACTAAATGAAAATTAATGAAGAGAAAAAGTATAAACATATCTATTTATTAATCATATTATTATCATTCATGGACTAGATTAGATTAGAATTTAGAGAAAAAGGAACATTTTTTATTTTATTAAGGGACAGGGCAATAATATTTGCGTACATAATTCTTTCTACAAACTAAGAAGCAAATAGCATGAAATATTTTAAACCACGCAAACGACCATTTGAATTGATATAATAACAAAGAAGATAATTGATCGAACCCAATTGATTATATTTACAAATATAATTAATAAATGAAATAACCACATAACGTTCTACTTTTATACTCTCTACAAATGTTCTTGATCCTCAAGTCGAGAGATATCAGATGAATAAATAAACTGCAATAGCGTGAATCAAAAGGTATGTGGAATAAGCATTCTTTCAATTAGACAAGTAATACAAAATGTGTTAGATTTTTATTCAAATTGTATAATTATCATTTATTTAGTTCTTATTTTCTTGAGAGCTCTGCAGCAGTCTAATGGACACGACACGCTCCAGCCGGTAATTCAATTCATTCCACACATTCTTTGGCGTGAAGGGTTTAGCGATGTCCTCGATGTGTCGTTACATCGCCTTAAATTTGAGCAGTACGCGTCTCTCTTCCCTACTGACTTCTAAAAGAACATTGCACTACCATAACATATTCCAGGACACAGATACTTTTTTCTCTGGAATATAAAAAACTAGTGCTGCCTCTCTGCATGATATACAAAAAAACCACCTGGTTATACAAAACTTTAGTTTATTGTCGTATTGTCGAAATCATCAACGAAGTAAAACAAGCCGGCAGAGGATACCGAATGATAGACAAAGAGATAATAATAATATGCTAAGCTGATGACACAGTAATCATCTCGGAAGACGAAGATAACTTACAGAAGCTCCTAAATAAATTCCAACAACTAGCGAACACGTACAACATGCAAATATCCACAAAAAAAAAAAACAAAATCTCTCACAATATCTAAAGAACCGAGAAGATGTAAACTAGCGATCTACGATCAGAGTGTAGAACAAGTGATGTCCTTCAAATATCTAGGAACAAACATAACAAGCGATAAAAATCTAAAGAAAGAAGTAAAAGCACAAACAACGAAGATAGCATTAATATCAGGATACCTTATAGATTTAATTTGACGAAATAAATACATGAGCACAAAATGTAAAATTAGAATATATAAAACTTGCGTAAGGCCGCTCATGACATATGCAATAGAAACTAGAGCGGAGAACACAACCACTAAACGGCTCCTAAGAACAACAGAAATGCGAACTCTGAGATCAATAACAGGACATACGTTACTCGATCGGAAGAAAAATGAAGAAATAAGGGACATGTGCGATATTCAGGATGTGTAAGATGGGTAAGGAGCCGCAGAATAGAATTGAGAGAGCATGTTGACAGAATGCCAAATGAACGGTTAGCAAAAATTGCAAAGGAAAAGAAACCAGACACAACTCGACCTCCTGGACGACCACCTATAAGGTGGTATTAAAGCTGGTCCTCAGCATCCCAACTACTCCTGGCGAACCCTTGATGAAAATACAGGACCTAGTCCTAACATAAGAAGAAGAAGAAGATAATTTTTGGTATTTAATTACGCCCTCTGGCGGTGGACCTACAACTAACCTAAATAATTTCCAGGTTTTTCTCGAGGTCACTTTTGTTATAAATTTTTTTCCCGAAGCTGCACTATAAACGGTTCCCGAGATATGGTCGAGAGCCATTCTTATTGGGACACCCGGTACAACGTATGGACGCGCATTCTCTAGTGCTCTAGTGCTACCTACCATAACTCCACTAAGCAGGTCTTTTAAGAGCAGACACAAAATCATGTCGTTCTCCACGGCAACAATTCATCCTTCTATAGGAAAAAGATATCTGATTGAATATAGAAGGTGAATGAGCACATGTGTGAAAGTGAATTTTCTTCAAAAATTTATATTAAATTCTAAATTTTCGAATAATTAAGTTCTTACTGGTGCAACTCTAATCTTCTAGAACACGCACTAAGTTTAAAGCTCAAAGTTCGCTGCTTCGCTTAATTCCTTTATTATTTTCCTTAGTTTAACCTAACCTCCTAACCCTAATTTTAAGCACCCACGTCATTGGAATCAGGGGGCCCTGGGCCTCCCCATCCCAAACCACTTGACAATCACATATCACAATCCAACATAACCAAGATCTCAATAAAAAATTATGAAGTATATGATAAAGCCCCTTACATTGTAGTAGTTGAAACTAAAAATAAAAAGATAGGTAATATACATCCAATCACAGTAGGGAAAATGTTAAAACAGGGCAATATTAAAGGCATTAAAAAAATTACTAGGAAAAGAAGAAACAGAATTGGAATTGAATTCATCACCTTACACTATGCCAATACCTTTATCACTAATAAAATAATATCAGAAAATGACTGGGATGCATTTATCCCTTCTTCACTAGTTTTATTAAGAGGAATAGTTAGGGACATTGATATTAACACCTCAATGGAAGAAGTAATTACGGAGGGATTGTCTACAAGACCAATAATAGCAGCTAGAAGATTAAGTAGAAGAATTGTAAATGAAGATAATATGATTGAATATAAACCAACACAAACTATAGTAGTCACCTTTAGAGGCAATGAATTGCCAGAAGCGATTGCCGTAAATTACTTTGAATCGAGAGTACAGGGATATGTTGAGCAGTTATCCAATGCATAAACTGTTTCAAGATTTGGGCACACAAAAAAAAATATGTCGGAGTCAGAAGAGGTGCTCCATATGTGGTAGTCAACACGAGGAAGAGGAATGTCAACTGAAGGAACCGAAATACTTCTTTTGTAATGCTCAACATAAATCCACAGACAGAAATTATAAGGAACATGAAAGACAAAAAAATATTAAAAAATTTATGACATGTGAAAATTGCTCATACTTTGAAGCCAACCAGAGGTTTCCTAGAATTGAAAGACAAAGAGATACAATCATATTTACTGGTAGAGATTTTCCGGTATTAAGAACGCCATGTCAAGGGCAACAAATTGTAATAGAAGTACATCAAAGAAGTAACAACTTTCTACATCAAAAATGAAGTATACACAAATAGTAGATAGAAAAAGAAAACCACAATCTCCAACACCAGGTTATAATGTGGAACTCCACAAAAGGTGCTTACTCCCACCACCATGTAGAACTCCTACCCCAGAGATAGTCAATAAGTCGCAGAGACAGGAACAACAGCAGGTACATGAGTACCAGCCATACTCTATTTCACTAGTAGATTTTCTGAAAAGATTACTAGAACATTCAAAAATGAAGGATATAACAAAGAACAAGTACTTTCAGAAATTGAGAGAATTGCACATTCGTATATTCTAGAATCTCCTGAAGTGGCGGATATAGAAATGGAACAAAGACAACAGGATATGACTTTTGAAACGATCCAAAAAATGAATACAGATGAGATGCCAATACCAAACAGCCCTGATGGATCTGACGCACAAAGTACATATTAATGACGCATAAATGAAAAGGAAAAAAAATTAATTATTCTACAATGGAACATCAGAAGTTTATATTCGAATTATTCCGAGTTAAGAGTTTTAACACATGAAAAACAGCCAGTCATAATTCTTCTGAATGAAACATTTCTCAAACTGGATCAAAGCATTGCTTTCCCACATTATACAATCAATATACGGCAAGATAGAAATGACGGAAGGACAGGCTTAGCTATCCTTATTAACAAAGACATACCCTTTAGCCATAATAACATATGTACCAGTTTACCCAACCGGTTGCAGGAGTGAAGGTTAAAGAAATTTCAATAGTTACAATCTATTGCCCAACGGATTTGTACATTACAAAACAAAATTATCTAGAGATATTTAGGAAAATACTCGAATCATTTATCATCATGGGAGATCTGAACGCCCAAAACCAAAGTTAACCTACGAATACGAAAGGTATACACTTAATGGACGCAATTGAAGAGCAAAATCTAGTAAACTTGAAAACAGGAGAACCTACACGGTTGTCACAACCAGGTCAAAATCGAAGTGTCACGGACATAGCACTTGTGACTCCAGAATTAGCTCCATTTAATCAATGGGAAGTATTAGAAACAGCCGGAAATAGCGATCACATGCCCACAGCTACCACAATCAATCTAAGAGATGGGATCTATCGAATATATGGTAACCATTCCATAATAAAATGGAGGACAAAGAAAGCAGATTGGAATAAACACACGAAGGCACTGAAAAACGGTGAATTAGGCTTAACTTATGAGGAGTGGGAAATGAAAATTGAAGAAGGGGCTAATATAGCTATCCCAGAAATAAGAATCACGATGAGAACAAGAAAACAGTTACAAAAGCCAATATGGTGGGATAGTGATTGTGAAAAAGCTCGCAGCTTAAGAAGTAGCGCATTGAAGAAATATAAGAACGACTTTTCCGAGGAAACTACGTAGAATATGAGAAAATGGTAGCCAGGGCTAGGAGAATCGTGAAGAAAAGGAAGCAAGAGAGTTTTAAATCCTTTACGGAATCATTAAGCAGAGACTACCCTATTGGAGAGGTTTGGAAGGTTGTGAGAAAATATGCAAAAGGATGTAAAGAAAGTGGGACTCACTGTACAGAGTCGGAACAATTGTAAGAAACAATGTTGGACGCGATGACCCCGACGATCATTCCGAGGGACGAAGAAGTTATTATATTTAGAAATTCAATTCCTTCGCCACCAATTAGTGAGGATGAATTACGTTCGTTTCTACTGAAAAAAAGAGGAATACAGGACCAGGAAAAGATCATATAACTTACTCAATGCTGGCGAACTTACCAGAGATCATGATCAAAAATTTGCTCAATATTTACAAAACGTTATCGACGAACATATGCCCTTACCTGAACAATGGAAAACATCAATAAAAATACTGATTCTATAATCAGGTAAAGTCCATAATTACCACGATAACTACCGCCCAATAGCATTAACATCGTGCGTAAGTAAAATGCTAGAGAATGTAATACACATGAGAATAGATCACTTTTTAGAAAGCAACAAAACATTCAATGATCTACAAGTCGGCTTTAGAAAAGGCAGAGGAGTAATGGAATGCCTCACAAAATTAGCTCTAGAGATTTATACATGAAGGCAAAAGAACGTTATGCATATTCTTGGATATCTCTGCAGCCTATGATAATGTTCTTTTGGATAAATAAATGACATGGAAATCAATGCCGACATTATTCGATTAATCACAGATATGTTGACAGCAACAGTATGCAGATGATATTGTACTGACTTACTCACACTCTAATATCGATCACTTAAGGTACAGTATGGAAGAAGTGCGTAAGTAAAATGCTAGAGAATGTAATACACATGAGAATAGATCACTTTTTAGAAAGCAACAAAACATTCAATGATCTACAAGTCGGCTTTAGAATAGGCAGAGGAGTAATGGAATGCCTCACAAAATTAGCTCTAGAGATTTATACATGAAGGCAAAAGAACGTTATGCATATTCTTGGATATCTCTGCAGCCTATGATAATGTTCTTTTGGATAAATAAATGACATGGAAATCAATGCCGACATTATTCGATTAATCACAGATATGTTGACAGCAACAGTATGCAGATGATATTGTACTGACTTACTCACACTCTAATATCGATCACTTAAGGTACAGTATGGAAGAAGCTCTACACCAAGGAATCAACGTGATGAGAGCTCTCACCAGAACCTATTGGGGAGCCAACCTTTCAGTTCTCCTCAATTTCTACAGGGGAATTGTAAGACCACATCTTGAGTAAGGTATGGGAAGAATCTGCAAGACTTCAAAGGAGATATGGAAAAGGCTAGATAGGGTACAATATTAGGCAATTAGAAAAGCCTTGGGATTTATGAAATCAACCCCAACCAACGTTTTACTTGCGGAGACATCAGAAACTAGCCTATTTTATAGAAGAGGTGGTTGAATGCGAAATTATGTTTTTAAACTACTATTATTGAAAAATTATGAGATAACGTTTTATCAATTATATATTGAGGAGCTAACGTTTTGGAGAAAAGGGCCTCCACCAAACTTACCGGAGGGTTTAGATTTAGCCTTACAATATAAAGATAAACTGAAAATCACTGGCCGCAAATACGGAAACTGGAGTGGTCAAATTCCAACATTTCTAAGGGCTCAATAGGCTGCAATGAAAAATTTTTAGAAATAATGAAGGAATACAATGAATATTCTATAATTTTCACGGATGCTTCTCTAGACAAAAGATCGGAGCATACGCAATTGGGATCACTCAATGGACCAAAAAATGAACATTGCCCGAAGAATCGGAAACCTCACTCCAATTTGTACAGCAGAGATGATTGCAATTAAAGAAGCTTTAGAAGAAAGTGGCGAAAAGCAGGATAAAATTATAATTGTTTCGGATTGGATGAGTGTCTTACAAAAATTATCTGCTTCTCATTTATATATCTGAAAACCAATAATGTCTAATATGGAAAATGGAAAAGACGTCAAATTATTATGGGTACCAAGTCATTCAGGAATCACAGAAAATGAAAAAGCGGATAAATTAGCCAATCAAGGAAGACAACAAAATTTAATAATGGAATATAAATTACATTACATTACATATATGGCCAAGAATCAAAGAAGAATTATGGAAAAATTGGACTCAACTTTATCGAAGTAAGAGCGAAATCAAAGGAAGAAATTTCTTCTCTATAAATACGCCTAGGAAAATTCCATGGTTTAACAATGCTAAACTAACAAGAAAAGCGATTACAATTATCAACAGAATGAGATCAACACATTGCAGCACCTCACAACATCTATATAAAATAAATGCTAAAGAAGATCCTTACTGTGACTGTGAACAATTAGGAGATTTGAACCACACTTTTTTTGGTTGCACGATTAGATCTTCACAAAATGATGAATTGTACAAAGAATATAGTCTAAAAAGTATAATCAACCCCCCATTATATATATATATATATATATATATATATATATATATTCGTTGCTTTTGGCTTCAGGGCCAAAGTCAGTTGAACTCTTAGTCAAATACGTAAGGAGAAATGACTTAACACTCTAAGTAGACAGTAGGCGCTTATAACCAATTATGTAATGCATGGCTTAGCTTATAATAATTGTAGAATCATAGATAATCCTTTTACCTACATAGGAGCTACTTTCTAGAGCTATTTCCATATCCTACTCTCCCGGTGCAACCCTCTGTGAAATGTTCTAAATACACCACAGGACGAGAAGAGTCTCTATCTACCACCTTCTGTAATAACCTAATCCTATTTTGAAGGGCATAAAGCAGGTCTTCAGACGTACCATGTGGTACACTCTTCAAATAAACTGGTAACCAACAAAACACAGATCGTGGCTGTATGTTGTCAGACAAATAGCCAATAGAGATAAAAGAAGAAGCACACCCTTCTATAGCCGTTAAACGCATCTAATCATAATCGTGATTAATCGTAGATATGAAAAGAAACAATAATAGTGTGAGACTGACCAGTTAGTCTTGTGTTTCTATACCGGGCAGTTTGGCGATAACCTTAGTTAAGTCAATTTCTGCTTTCGTAAAAATCGCTAATATGGTTATCTGTTATCAATTTAACATACTCGGACTTAAGGTCTTTGTAGCAACTTGGAAAAATTAACAATATCTATTTGATTCGGCTTATGTGAACTTTGTTCTTTAGAAAAAAATTTAAGAATTATTTTTTTTTTTGAAACATGATCAGATATGGAACGTTGGTTTTGTTGTTGTACGGTTGCTACAACATTATTTTATCTAGTTTCTTATTTCTTATTATAAAAATCTATTGTTTCTGATCTTTATATAAATACGTCAAGTCCTATCTATTGCATGGTTGTGTAGTCTCTGATATTTCAAATTTATTTTATTCGTACTAACAAACAATATCCAAGCTTGACCTTCATAAACTATGTAGTCATAAACGATTATTGGACTCCATTTTTATTTTTTCATTGGTTGCAGTCTATAGTTCAGCGCTAATGCAACATGTACCAAAATAATTAAATTCGATTATTTGTAGCATACTGTCTGTTCGTGTTTTCCGCACAATCTACTTGGATAAGTCGCAAAATACATTTATAGCTATATATTTATACCATTCTTACAGTAAATCTTTCAAAAAGACATAAAAATTAATTTGGCTTAAATACTTCCATGTAAAACAATTGGTAATCAATTTATCGGCTTAAATCGACCAGTATTAAAGCCCTGGACTTTATATATTAGGTGATAAGTTATCGATATTTACCAAATGTGGAAATATTTTTCAATAACAACCAACTTACGCGTTAAAATGCTTTTCATTTCTATGTCGTCAGTAACAAGTTTCGAATATTAAGGATTCATCTTCTATGCAGTGTTATATCATATAAAACTTTTTATGTACTTACTCTCTGCCATTAGGAACACTAATCCAACAACACCAAGTAAAATGAATGTTGTACCAACTTCACTCCTAGTACGAGATGAGATTTGAGCTTATAGCTTTATTAACGCCTGTGTAATTCAATCCATATATGTCATTGGAGAATCAAACAATACTATCGTTTTCAAATAAAGAACAATTATTGAAATGTGTACTGTATGAATTAACTTAGAAACTAAAACAAACGTTGTTATTGATATTTAATTTCACGTAGTCTATTCGTGATTACATCGGGTTTTTAGAAAAGCATAGCAAAATGAATCGGAAGTGGAAAACACTGATTTGCGTTTTTTGTTAGCAAATAATGTTTGAGTTCACTGGTCTCAATTCGTTGTGTCATTATCATAAATCAGTAAATTTTAGTTAAAACGTTAGTTAGTTCAATTACGATATCAAACACGTGTACAAATAATAATTCAACTATTTTGTATATTTTGAAAAATATGTGTACCATAGCGTATAGAAATAATTAAATATTAGTTTTCTAGTAGTAATTAATAAAACTTTGTTTTTAAATGTGCCCCTCGGCCTATCGTATATTAGGTGTAATAAAACAACGTCAAGTAGCAATTATAACACTGTTAATGATCATTTATTTATTAACTTTTCTATTCAATTGAGTAATCATGGTTTCATTTAAATACTCCTACTCAGGAAGACTATCAATCTGTTAATTAACTGGAATAAGATTAGTTGCGATATTAAATCGGAAATGTTTTTGGCGTTTGTTAAATCGATTAAATATTTCTGCCCAACATGTCATCTTCGTTGAGTATTGATTTATCTGAAGAAGTTCAGAAACGAACTGTTAGTGTAATAATTCGATGTCAACCTACACTTGCATATTTGAAGACCTAGTTTCAACAAATGAATCCACTACTTCACTGAAGTTTAACGAAATAATCAACAAGTTTGTTCCTGTCAACCATGTTCTACAGAACAGTAAAAGTGAGGAAAATATATATATTATTTAAATTATTGTATTGAACAACGAATCTTCATAAAATTCATTTATTTAAATAACAATCGTTCAATTTACTTTAAATTTCGACCGATCCATTCTAAATTATAATACAATAAAAATATCTTCAGTCCTGAACACTAACTCGTTTTATATTTAATTATTCAGGTAAGTTACCCTCCGATATTAACACTTACCCTCCGACTAAAAACCCCGATATACATATGATCATTGTTTTTATAAAGCCACCTTCGCACTAACTCATTTATGTTCACCATAACACAAGACACACACTGATACTGTTCGAACTAATACTATACAAACTTCAAAATCTGGACTTATCCTAAAGGAAGCAGCTGGCGAACTGAAACCAATCAAAAGGACCAAAATCTAGATGGTAAATTTGTTTTCAGAACTAAATCACAGGTAGCGAGCCAGCGGCGTCCCACACATGAATTTATTGATGAATGTTTTTAATCGGTAGATGTAGGTGTTCAACAGTAAAAAACGTAATTTTAACACTTGTGATTGGGCGGAACAGGCGTGAGCAATTAAATTGTTATATTTATTAATTAATAAATATTATTGAATTCTTATGATCAAGATTGTAATTCCACCCCACTATCATTATACCTTGAATAAAATTCAAATCTATTTCTACCATAAAAAATGGGAGTTTGATTGAAGATTGTAAATCGTTATTTTTATACATGATTAATTACAAACTAAAAAAGAATGGTGAAATACCTATCAATGTAAACTAGAATATAATATTAACAATTCGGTTTGGAAAGTTTAAAATAAATAGAATCGCAAGTGATCAGATTAAGACTGAAAACTCAACAAAGAATAAGAAAAAACTTGTACTCAAATAATATTGCAATATGGAGAAGAATTGTTATTGAAAACGGAAGCGAGTTTATGGGTTTGGTTAGGTTGGTTTGGTTTGGGTAGATTAGTAGTGGTTCACATGGAAGCATGTGGCCCATTGTGTTACCTTAATGAAGCATCTAACCACCCTTCCATATACTTCTCTTTTAGAGATTATTTTTGTACAATCCCAACCCAAAAGAAATTTTTTCACTTTTTCATTTTCTAATGACAAAAAGTTTGATTTACCAAAACATAGAAAATATCAAAAAAATTGTACAAAACATCTATACAAAAAAATTAATGGTGTTTAAACTAATACCAGCTACTGAATTTCTAATAGCGTATGTTGCCGCCCCTCACTCTAATTACAGCTTCCATTCGTCTTGGAAGTCCTCTAAACAGGTTCTGGACGTATCCTTGTGGCATGTTTTCCCAGTAGTTAAAAACAACATTTTGAAGATCATCTAGTGTTCTCATTGGTGCCGGATGTTGCTGAATTTGCCATCTTAGATGGTCCCAGACATGCTCTATTGGGTTAAGGTTCGGGCTACGTGCAGGCCAATTCAGGGTGGGTATCTCGACCTCTTCTAAGTACTGCCGAACCATTCTAGCAGCGTACGGATGAGAATTATCGTGCATTAGCACAGAGTTGTCACCGATATGAGCCATATAGGACACTACTTGGGGATATTGGTTATGTACCTTTCAGCATTTAGTCTTCCATCATTCACTGATACTATCTCCGTGCGACCCTCGAAAGAAATTCCTCCCCAAACCATGATAGAGCCACCACCAAAGCTTTCAGTTTGACAAAAACTAACCTGATCGTGCCCGTTCACCACGTCGCCTATATACTGGTACACACCTATCTAATGAATACAGACAAAATCTTGATTCATCTGTGAATAAAATATTGGATCAATCTTGAATATTCCAATTTGCGTGTTCTCGAGCAAATTCCAATCTTGCTACTCAATGTTCTCTGGTAAGACATGGAACACTACCTAGCCCTCTGGCTCGTATACCTGCTTCTCTCAGCCTATTTCGAACTGTTTGTAGGCTTATTCTGACATTACGAGCAGTCAACAGATCTCTTTGCAGCCTTCGAGCGGTGGTATACCTAATTCTTAACGCCGTTAACCTCAAATAACGATCATCTACTACCGAAGTTACCCTTCCGCGGCCTTGTCCAGGTATTCTGGTTAGCTGCCCTGTTTCTTGGTAGCGAATAACAACTCTGGATATGGTGCTTTGTTGAACTCCAATTACCCCGGCGACGTATCTTTGACTGCGGCCATCTTGTATGAGCGAGATGATTCTAGCGGCTTCATCATTCATCACATGTCTTGTTATACGTTGAGGCACATCCATTATTAACAAAACAAATTTAAATTGTCACTATACAATAACACAATTTGCTTAGAAAGTTCTCGACGTCAATGCCATTCTCCAAGACAGAAATGATTTACTCGAGCATTTTTGCTTCCAAAAAAATTTGTAGCAAATTGTGATATTTTTTTGCCCATGATAAGAAACCAGAAATATCTATTAAGTTGATACATATACAGATTGTCCCAAAAAACTAAATTAAGGATTAAAAATATCCTAAAATACCAGTGATGCGATAATTTTTGTGGGGTGTATAATTTATTTCAATAGATTTTAATTAAAAGCATAATCTCCCTTTACCCCTCAACTCCGTAAAAAATTATAATATTAATTTATGACAAAATCTAAATGAATACGAAATCTATGACCAAATACACACGTGGCTGGGAAGAAAAGAAATGCTTCTCTGATTCAGACTTCTTATTTTTCCGTTCAAATTCAAACAAAACTCCGTTTATGATATATAATTTTTTATTACAGAATTCTGATAATTACTAATGAAGCAGTTTTAGTTTTGCAATAGTATTAAATGAAAATAAATAAGAAGTGCTCTGCAATATTTAATAACATAACAAGTTTCTTTCATGACGTAAACGTACAACATTTTGTCAGAACAAAGCTACGAGCTATTCGTACAGGTTAATATTGAATTACACTCCAAATAAAATAAGTCGTCTTTCCCCTAAAAAATAGATGTTTATATATGCGTCTCTTCCTGCAAATAGAACTTTAAAATTAGGAAACAGGGAAAAGTCGCTAGGGGCCAAATCTGGTATATACGGTGGGCGGTCAACCAATTCGAAGTGAAATTCTTGAATTTTAGTCATGGCGGTCACCGAAGTGTGACAAGGTGCGTTCATGGAAAAGCACTCTCTCTTCAAACAAGGCAAATGCGCGATCCCGAATGTTCAACATCATTCGTATTCACTTTTAAAAGCAGATAACCACTCACAAATAATTTCATGGTACGGAAACTTCCAGGATAATATGAAATAACTTCTCCTGGGTTTATTCAATTGTTTTTCCACATCAAAAATATTATTTAATAGATACTCTAAAATCTAAATTATTACTCTAAAACGAAGGCAGTTTTTTATTTATGGATTTTAAAACTGATCTGTCTGTCAAATTTATCCATAATTTTGATAGTTATAATCAGAAATATTAACAATATAATAACCATAGGGAAAGTGTTTTCAATCTTTGAGAAGTAACTCTTCCATAAAACCACCCTCATTATTATTAACAGTCTAAATAATTATTATTTCTGTATGTCAGGAACTAGTTGCTATGATAAACATACAATTCTTTAAATGATCTCATGATTATACCAGATTGAATATGAATTTTTTCACGAAACCACTCTCCGATTTAACAGCAGACAGACATACTTAAAATATGAATATGGATCCCTTCCGGAGTTTGTAAAAACGACGCATTTCCTGCCATATAGAGGGTGCTTCGTCTAAGTGATATAAAAATATGGATTATAAGAAAAACAAACGATATTAATAAATATCAATAAACAAAAACGGAAAAATTTGGAAAATACAGCACTGTTTTTTATTAGATGATTCGTTACTATTTCTGTGTTTTATAATCTATTTTTGAAACACAGTTCAATCATTTCCGAATGCTAATGCCTTCCAAAAATATTAATAAAACACTAATATGTATAAGTTTTCAATATTTTCTTTAGATCATACCTTTCATAGGGGGTGATTAAATTGATCTGTATTTAAGAGCAGTTTTCTAGATTTTATGGAGTAGGTTCTTAATTCTATTATTTAGTATACATTTAAGTTTTAAAGTAAATGTTTTTGTATAGTTGTGAATATTTTATTTCTTTAACGTCAAAAATGTCAAGTCATACGCGCCGCGCCGCAGATGAAAAATTTCTCCTGACAAGTTTTGTGAAATATATGTATATATAAATAATTTATGGTGAAATCACAAGCTAGACCATTTTCTGAGAACAACATATTAGCCACAATTATGATATATATTTTTTATTTCATATCTTTTCCCTTCTATTTGAAGAAATATATACAATAGTAATTATTATTGTTTTTTCTGTTATTTGAATTTAAACACTTAAATTGGATAATGTTTTTTAAGTGGCATGCAACAGTCTTTGGGAAAGTCGTCAGTTGCACAAACCAATTCATTGCGACGTAAGTAGCATGCGAGAAATAACAACAAGATCCTTTTCATTCATATTATTATTGTTTTTTCCGCAATTTGAATTTAAACACATAGATTGAATAATTTTTTCAGTATTGCTAGTGAAGATTATGGTTACCATTATGTTTATGAGATATTATTGGTTGATCTGCTATATAGCTTCTCACTAGTATCTTAAACAGGCAATAGCACGCTATGCTCATTGTGATAGCATGTGATAATGTTGATAATTTAAGATAAACCAATTTTCCAACATACACTTATCGGAATTGAAAGTAACAAGATGAATTCTCAATGTAACAGTTGCTTGTATTGGAAGAACCGATTTGGTTGATATTTTGTTTATTAAAAGTAGAGTTCTAATGGTCGACTGAGATAACATATTATTATCTTCACATTTATCCGGACCTAGAGATCTATGTACGGGTAAATATATATATTTTAAAAAAAATTTATACACTAACTTTTCCATTGAACTAAAAATCTCATTACTGCACAAATCTGTTGGTAAAATTAGTTTCGTAACGTATACATGAAGAGCAATTTTTTCAAATCTATCTAATTACGTTACGTAAGAAAGATTAGAGCGTTAAATATTTAGTTGAGTCAGGCTTCCAAGTAAATACATTTAGATGTCGAGGTAATCAGGTAATTAAAAGGGCAATTGATTGGTTATAATCAAAGTAATTAGCGCTCTAAATTCAAATTTCAATCAGGAAAACCGAACATTTAGAAAATAATCAATATGCTTGATTCAACGAAACATAAAATTATTGCAGCAGCGCTTTTCTATTGAGAAAACTAGTTAGTTAATTGAACAGTATTATAATTCTTCAGAATAATAATGACATTAACGCTTATAAAGACAAAATTCAAAACTATAGCTATCAAATATAAATGTAAGTACGTGAAAAAAAGAGACCGATTTTAACTGGTTCTAGAATCACTCATAATCCTATGTACATTGAGACTGTTTGAGAAAGAGTTTTCGTACTCTTGCAATTGCTATTTTAGGATGAAATGAAATGAAAATTATTAGAAAGCAAATGCAATAAATTGGGATGAGGAAAGAAGAAGAAATTAGTAAGATATCAAGAATATACTCGAAGATAATGATAAAAAAGACAGCCACATTCATTATGTAATTTTGATTTCCATAGAGAGTTAAATCTTATTTGTGACGAATAAATAAATAAAGTATTCCATTGGCTCTAAACAAATGTTAACAAAGTATTCCAACATCAAATTTAATCTAAAATAACATGTTTAACGATTACCTAAATATCCTATACGTTTACATCGAGTCCCAAACACTTAAAATTGTTAATTTTTTATAAACTTCTATAAACAATTTTATTTTTGATTGTATATAAAGTAGTAGCGTCAAATTTCAACACATTTTGTGAAAGAGTTGCCAACTTACCAACTTTCACCCAATGCTTATCAATGTAATTATGTTAATGATGGCCCACTTTATGAGAAAACGCATATATGAGGCTAGACAAATTGCTATTAGAATTCAATTTACTTTAAGCCATAAAGAAATTTAATAGCTCTGTTTCATATACACGGTGTCACAATAAAAATTACCCACCCTAACTAACTTTTTATAAAGAATTGAATTCAAGGGATACATTTAACACGATACTTGTGTACGTAATGTAACTCCTATACCCTACAAAATCATCTCGTTAAACAATAAATTTGAAATTGCCAATGAAACCACTTGAATTCTCTTTACGATGGTCTATATTTTTTATAAAAATTATCAATGGTTTTGTAGAAATAACTTATGTGATAATTTTGAATATAATACGAAATTAAAATTAATTTTTCGACAGATGATTTTTCAACACATGATTTTTATTTAAATCCACCTGTATGGATCATCTAATTTTCATCATATTAAAGTGTAGTAATTTAAGTCAGAATTTGTTCGCAATAAATCTACCTTTCATTATTGGTTGTCGGAGCTACAGCGGAGCTACAGTGCAAACTTAATAATAATCATCCAAATAAAAAAATTGGTGATCGGTAGTTCTCAAAATTGATGAATAAATTTATAGAAATGCGTTCTTTATATAACAAAAGGCAAAAACTTCAGAAACCTATTAGGTTGAGTTGGCAGTTTTTGTTCACCTGCAGATGGAAATAATACCCAGTCAAAAAAGAAGTTATTCAAGCTTCTAGGGGAACGCGAAGGAATGTTGATCTAAAATACTGTAACTTTTCTTAGGTAAAGGTCCGTGGAAAAAATTGATAATTTCACACTCACAGCTTTATTACATCACAATTCTAGCACTATGACAACACTAAAATCACTTTAATAACTAACACTTCACTTTAGAGAAATCTTCTTTACCACTCGGACTACTCATATCATTATCCACGTATCTTCAATATTCAACTACTTTACATTTTACAAGGTGTTTCTAAATTCATGCGAGATGGGTCTTTCCCATAACAAAATTTCATCAGCTCACCCCTTTTCGAGATATAACCCTTAAAAGATGGTGACTAAAATTGAGTTTTTATTTGTTTCTCTAAACGTGTACGGCAATCTATGATACGTAGGCTACGTTCATGTATTTTGGCTAGAGGTGGTTATTTCCAGCATTTATTTTGAATCGTATAAAATTTTACATTTTTACTGTTTTCCATTCAATTTATTAAAAAAATTGTAAATTATGGAGTTCATCTTTTTTTCCTGTAGCTATTGGTTTTGGGAAAAAAGAAAAATATTTTTAAATAAAACAAGGATTACACGTTATCATTTTATTTTATTTCATCCTAGTATAATTTAACAGGAAAATTGAAAAAATACCCGTAGTTAGGCCTTTGCGAGTGCACGAAAATGATAGAATTTCAAGGTTATACCATAACCGAAATTTTAGAAAACAAAATAAACTCAATTTTAGTCAGCACCTTTTAAAGGTGATATATCGGAAAGGGGTGAGCTGAAGAAATTTTGTTATAGGAAAGACCCATCTTAATTTCATAATAAGAGCAATCACCTGCTCAACTTTGTCGCATGAATTTAGAAGCAGCCTGTATATGCTCTTGCAATAGAAAATTTTATAAATTTCTGTCTAGTTACACGGTCCACAAACAACTATAAACTAGTTGTCCAATAATAAATGGAGTCACTCACCATCTCTCATAGTTTCCACTACATTAAGTTGTAACCGATGCCGTCCGATGGCGAGCGGCTGTATACTCCCACAATACGAAACAGAGTAGTGCCATGCATACTTATTAGAATCGAAAATCAATTAGTATCAAAACAAGATTGGGAAGGTAAACGTTGAGGCCATAAAATAATATTTTTTAAACAATAATTTATTGGAATGACGAGATTATTTGAGACAGAACATGTCTTATATCATTCAATGATAGATTATAATGAAGTAATAATGTAGATTCTAGAAGAAAAATTCTATAAATAAAGGATAATTCAAAAAATGAAGAAGACAGAAAACAATAAGGGTTCAAATCACACGAAGCAACAAAAAAATGATTAATTTTTTTCCTCGTGGATGAAATTATGTGATTCGTAATTATTAAAGAAAAAATAAATAAGAAAGGTGAAAAAAAAAGTTATAATTTATAATTTGCTTTCAGCAGTTTTTTAATGAGGATATCTGTAGTCGCCCAAAAAATTATTAGTTACTTTGACAAACGCCATCCAAGCTTCTCTTTGGTTTTCATTAAAGTTGTTAATGGATATTTAATCAATTTTTTCATGTTGCGTCCAATGTCACTTAAATAAGGAAATTTTTGTTTTAAATATTTGAAACAAGTTTTATCTATGTACCTTGCTTTTACAAAATTTTTTATTAGCCCTAATTTGATATGCAAAATTGGTAATATTATCTGACAGGAGCTATAAATTCTGTTTTAATTTCGTTGTTTTCAGAACTGCTCGAACTTACCATAAACTGGCACAGAAACGAAAAGACTTTGATATTGATTAAGCAAAAATAATTGGTATATGGTGATTGGTATATTCGCGCTATATCACTGGTTTACCAAAAATCATTGCTAAATATTGTCCATTGAACCAATCATGAGATACATTAGATATATGGCACCCAATATTTATCCTGGTTTGAATATCCAGGTTTAAATATGCACGAGAGCACTTCTTAATTAAATGTTATATTATATAATATTAATAAATTTTTTTGGTTTTCAGACAAAATAAGTCGAGAGAATTAACACATTTGCGTAGCATTTTACACTATTCAGCTGTCAACTAACTTCCAAAGGTGATTTCGCAAAAATAATTGATGATAACTCTGAGCTACTTACAAAATTTAACGGAAAATAATAATTTGGTAAAAAAATATTGAAACGATTTTAAACGTGAATGATAAAAACTGATATTTTTCAGTTAACTTCTGAGGCGTTATCAATGAAATGCACAACAGATTTGGTTCGAGTAACTTTCGAGTGTTACCGGAACTTTTATTAGCTTAACTATCTTTCAGCTTTCATTCATATTCATATTCAAATCTCTCATCTTTTCACCTTAAAAACTCTACCACAAAATTTATTTATTTTTTTCATCATTTCGATTTGTAGCTCTTTCTATTATTACCAAACAAGCTAATACGAACAACTAATAGATAGTAGGATCCAAGGCTAGCAAGCAAATACACAACAGCTCATGAAAACCATTCGTAACTACGCTAAAGAAATAGGTCGTCCTAAATGATTTGAACAACACAAGAAACTACCAGAAGAAATCAACTACTTCTCAAGAAACGAAGAGACATGGATGTGACATACAGAAAATAGAATACACCGAAATATTTGAAATAGTACGAAAGAACAACAGACAGAAATGAAATCATACAAGTAGTAAGTAAATTATATAGCGATTTATACAGAGTTCCAGAAATTCATGAATCTGAAACGTCTCCCCTATCACAAGATAACGTCCCAGATGTTATCTTTGAAGAAGTAGAAAAGGCGCTTAAAGAAATATTGTCGGTAACTAGTCAAATAATCTGGTGGAAACATGTGTAAAGTCTTAGTAAGAACATAAACCAGCTACTTACGATCTAAACGAATACCACAAGATTGGAACTAAGCCAACATAATTCTAATACATAAGAAATGCAGTAAAGAAGACATTAAGAACTATAGACCAATAAGCCTGCTACCTGTCATATACAAAGTATTCACAAAAATTCTCAACAATAGAGTACTAAGAACACTAGATGCTGAACAACCACGAGAACAAGCTGGTTTTATCAGTGGCTTCAGTACTATCGATCACATACATACACTAAGAAAAGTTATGAGTCGAATAAAATAATGAGAAATACCACTAGCCATTTCACATTTCAATTTCAAGAAGGCATTTGGCTCGAAATATCCTAAAACCTTAACCAATCGAGAGGTCGACATGCCATATATGGAAATTTTTGCCAGCCATGATATATAATAGAAAATCATATTTTTCTCTGAAAGCTCGTTAGAACTTTTCCAATAGGGTATTATGCACTTCACTTGATTGGTTGGTTAGAATTCATAATGAAGAATTTCAGAAAACTTTCACCAAACACACAACATCACCTTTCTCGTGGGCAAGTCAGGCAGAGTCGATTCGCTATTGTCCAACCATTATAACTGTGTTTTCAGATTAACATATACCATATATCCATTTATCACTACCGGTAGCAGTCTGTAGCAATTGATTTAGATAAGAGATGAGTGAACTGGAAATTATGATTATTTTATTGCGGTTGTTTTTGATTAATTCAAATGGAGCTAATTTCCCCACTATAGAACCTTAGCAAGTGAGTCCAATTTATTGCATATAGTTTTTAGTAAAAGCTATCGCGAGTTCTTTTTGCGTTAATTGTCGATTTCTAATCAATTTCAACGATAACCAAAAAAACGACCTTACAATTGTTAGTGGGAATTGTATGGAATAATACTGATAAAAAATCAGCTGACACATACTTCTTTCAACCCAAATCTTATTGATACTTCCTTGTTTATCATTAAATCATTACTTCCATTTACGTAATATTCTTCATAAAAAGTTGTTAAACATGACTCAATATTTTTTCACCATAAAAAAATTTAGTATATAATGTGTATACACACAATTACATTGTGTGACTCCTATTTCGATACTCATGTTATCGTTTTCATAGACCGATAATAGACAATTTACGTTTAGTCTCTAACTTGGTTATTGAAAGTAAATAGTTTATTCAGTATAAATATCACTAACGATTTCAAAAGTTCCAACTTACTTGTACTTAATACTGTTAATGACTATCAAATAATAATTTATTTCTAATTTCAATTATTGACATTTATCGAATAGTCTGTTGTCTACTTATTGGCACGCGTCGAGAATAGCCTCACCACTAAATGAATTTGAAATAAAACGATTGCTGCGCCTATGTATGAAAGAAATACGAGAAGTAAAAAGAAACAAAAACCATAAATAAGATGAAGCAGGCAAGCAGCTGTTTTCTTTGACAGCAGTCGAACGCTAGGTTCGACAGTCCGCTTCAGGTGTTTTCAGATACCAATTCGTCTGCATTAAGGGTGCGTGATACTTACCCACTATTTAATTCAATCAATTTTAAATCATTTAGCATGAATCACTTTTATATGCTTCTAACATTTACTTAAATGCTTAATAGGAATAAATTGAGATTAGCAGATATATGTTCTCAATCACCAGATAAGTACCTTTCGTTTTTGAGTATATGTAGGATTCATTATCTTAATAATAATATTCATTATCACACTCAAACATCATTGTACATAGATTTTAAAAGTTTCCTTAACTCTGAGAACCAAATTATTCCATAAATAAGAGATTGTCAAAATTTGGTGAAGTTGTATTGTTAAAATGAATAGACAACTAAAAAAGCTTTTCGTTACTAATGTGTGAAACCTGTGACGTGTGTATTTTGATATTCAAAATAATAATTGAAGAATGCTCACACAGATCATTATTAAATGATAAATACTTTTGAGGAAAGAATATATGTACAATGCAAAAGACAACCAAAAAAGAAGAGGGAAAATTAATTGATGAAAAGGTATCTATGAACCAATAGGCCTTATGTAAAACTGCATCTGTGTATATCAAAGGTTCGGAGATTAATACAACTAAATTTAGATTAAGAACCTTTATTATAAATAATTAGAATAAACTGGGGTTGCTATGTGATTGTGGTTTACATTTGTAGTAAATAATAAATGTTATAGGTTTTCGTATTTTGAATACAGGAGAGATGTGTTGATTTTGATTAATTGTTGTAGAAGCAAAAGAATATTTGCTTAAATATACCTTATATAGAACAAATAGATGTGGAATAGATGCATCAAATTCATTTCTAAAGCGTATACAAAGGAATTAAATTGCTTGGGTCATTATTGTAATTATTGTAATTTAACTGTTTTCAATGGCTCACTATGTATATTACATATGCTAACACAATATCTGTTTTAAATTAATTTAAATGAAATGAAATTTCACTTTAACACGTAAACTATTTGAAGAACTTCTCAAATCATAGTAATTATTTGCAACAAATAAACGAAT
Organism: Diorhabda elongata; assembly: GCA_026230145.1. Lineage (NCBI taxonomy): Eukaryota > Metazoa > Arthropoda > Insecta > Coleoptera > Chrysomelidae > Diorhabda > Diorhabda elongata. Next base: position 22,596,069 of record CM047937.1, on the reverse strand, counting down.
GTTGAATAAGAACAATTTCTAGTTATTATCAGATTCTTGAAGTTAATTACACCTGAGAATTGTTTTTCTATGAATATTAATATATGAAATTAGGTTGGAGCAATAATATTTTCATTCAATATATATTTTTATGTTTTCAAAAAAGATTAATTGTTTACTATTAATAACAATTCTTTACTAGACGAATACAGAGGGTGTCTCATAAGTAATGTCGGTTTCCATAAGTGAAAATTCTTACGGCACAATTTAATCACGTCGTAACTTGTTAAGACTAGTTTCTAATTCTATGAAGAGTACAACTGCTTTACTGTCTTTCAATTATTTTCTCTTTGTTTATTAACGACGCAGTACGTTTTGATTATAAATAATATAGAGTGTGATAATTATGAAATTCGTGTACTTTTAAGACATAATTGGAAACAAAAGATTGACCGTAGCAGCAAGGAAAATATGTGAAATTAAAAGAGAAGCCACGGTTGATGAGCGAAAAGCGCAACTTTGGCTTAATATTTTCAATAGTGAAGATTTGACGCTTAAAGATCAATTGCCCTCAGGAAGTCTACCTGCGTGGGATACTAAGGTTACAAGGGAAGCAGTAGAAAACCAACCTAATACCACTACTCGCCGATTAACGAACCTTCTTAAGTCGAGGAATTAACGGAGATTCATGCTAAACATCGAGTAGAGGTGTGTAAACAGCTGCTTTCTCTGCCGAAAGAAGATCATTTTATTCGACGCATTATTACTAACGAGAACCCGTCGAGCGGAAAGTCTTGTGTATCTGGTGGAATTATGAAGGTTATGTGAAATCATTCCATATTAACAAGCTATCAATGCCGAGGTATATAGTTGAGACATCTTTACGAAAGCGGATCATAAAGTGTATTGACATAAATGGTGGGCACTTTGAGCATTTGCTTTGAAGTTTTTTATTTTCATTTACAAATTTGTTATTGTTACATATTTAAAGAATAATAAATTATTTTTATGAAAAAATTAAAATTTATTGAACTTTTTAGAAGCAAATAACTCAATACCGATTGCATTACACGAATCAAAGAAGAGTAACTTTTTTATGTAGAATTTAACGCTTTTTAATATTTTTCTATTATTTTAGTTGTAAGTTTAATCCAAAAAAAGTTTACTTTGATTTAATTAACACAAACAAGTGTAACTAGCGCCCTCTATTGGCAACTTTAAATTAGAGTGCAAATTATGATTCCTCATACGTAAAATTGCCAATTTTCAAAGAGAAATTGTGAAAACATAAAAAATTATTGCACAAATCAAAATTTAAACTTTGAACACCCCATATCTCCGAAACTAGCAATATATATATATATATATATATATATATATATATATATATATATATATATATAAATATCTTATTACTTAGATCTTTTGATATATTAATGCATTTAAATGTTCTTGATTTTAGGTCTCTTCTGTTTAGATGCAATATATATATATATATATATATATATATATATATATATGTTACCTCAGGGGGTCGCACTGCGAATACGGGCGTGGCAAGCCCGAGGTACTCTAGCTAGGCTCACATCTCACTCCCAAGTTGTGATCCTTCCCAAAAACCTTCAAATTTCCCTTTTCTCATCCTCCCCGATGCTATTAGGTTTACGAGGGCTAGGGGCTTCCTCTTTCTATCCTTCCCAAAAAAAGAAGAAAGAAGAAAAAGAAAATATGATATATGAGTCAACCCAATAAAACAAAGTTTACGGTGCAAGGGAGGGCCACCCTAGTACCGGTCGGTGTAGAGAGTGAGAGAGCGGGCTCTTACCGACCGTCAGCCAACTACCGCTATGCAACCCAAGAGGGCGACCAGGCTGGGCTGCTGGATACTGATACTGGAAGAGCTGAGAAAAACCCATTCGAGAAAAGTTCTATGATCGACAGGACATCCCCATCGAAGGTGAGAACTCTATCCTTACCTGATCTCAGCCCACTGGGATTACTGGGAGATCGATCGCTGATTATAGAACAAAAATATAAGAGAAAAAGGGAAGAGAGCACTCTGAGCCTTTTGTCTAAAACCAAACAAGCAAAGAAAACTACTCAAGACGTCGGAGCACAAATCTTGAACATAGCGTATAACTTAGCAGAGGAAGCAAAAGCTCTAAATCGCACTGTCCATGAAAGTTCTAATACTAAGAAGGAAATCAGGGAAATATCTGCGAAAATACTACGCCTAACGGAGCAATTCGGAGGATATGAAATTCAGGAAGCCCTAAGAAACCTCTTGTATAAAAAGCAGACAAAAGAAAACGCCAACGAAGAGGCTAAAATAGAACCAGCTGCTAGAAGTAGCACAGATATAGGAGTACAGACTGTTAGTGTAATGAAGCAGAACAAGGAAGCGCAGACTAATAATATGGATGTCCAAGAAAAACAAATGACGCTACAAGAGATATCTGCTCCTGGCATAAATAAAGACTCTTTGCAAAGCATTGTTGAGGTACCCTGGGACGTGCCTAAAATTAAAAGACTGGGTTTAATGAACAAACCAGAACCACAACAAGTAGCTTATATTGAGTCTACTAGTAAGGTACACTTTGATGAAACCGATGAACTACAACAAATTGCGAAGAGTATATTTGTAGCCGGAATAGACGAATCCAAAGAAACAATGGAAGTGCTTTTTGAAATATATTGCTTAACGGCAAAAATAGCCGAACTTGCGCAGAAAAAAGATATAAAGAAACTTACGGTAATATTTCAGAAGGAACTGAATTTATCTGAAATACGTAAAGCAGTAGAAATTGCTCTGATGCAGTTTGAACTAAATGTAGAAATTTTTATCTCAGACGGTATGACACTAAAAAAACAAAATAAACGAAGAGAGTCAAGGGACGAAGCTCTATATATCGAGAGAGGAAATCGTTCTTATGCGGAGCTTTTGAAAGCAGTTAAAGAAGAAGTACATAATAGAAACTTGAACAATAAAGTAAAGGCAGCCCGAATGACAAAGGCCGGAGATTTGCTACTTACAATGGAGCGAAATAGCGGAGGAGCAGACGACATAGCTAACGCATTAAAAGATATAAACGGAGAAGGGAAGATAAGAAAACTTGGGGGACAGGAACCACGAGCGGTCTTACACGTCAGAAATATCGACGCGGTCAAAGTAAAGAAGAGATTGAAACAGCAGTGAAGTCACTTATGGCCGGAAGCGAAACAGATTATGTTTCAGTCAGTAATCTTCGTCCTGGGTTCCGAGAGACTCAGATCGCAACCGTTCTAGTTGACAAAAAAACTGGTAAAAAACTTACGGATAAGGGAAATATAAGAATAGGTTTTATAAGCTGCACCGTTAGGCAGAGAGTTAATGTGCTAACATGTTACAAATGCTGGGGTATTGGACACACGACGTGGCAATGTAGCGGACCTAATCGATCCAAATGCTGCAAAAACTGCGGAAAGTAGGGACACCAAAAGAATAAATGCACTGAGAAATCTTACTGTTTAATGTGTAGTGAATCTGGTCACAGATCACACACCATGCGTTGCCCAAGATACCGAAGAGATATCACAAAAGGCGATATAGTGGAAACAGGCTAAGAAATGGCTAAATTTGTACAAATAAATCTAGGTCGCAGGCGACCTGCACACGATCTGCTAAAGCAAACAATAATAGTGAACAATATAGACATTTCAATAGTGAGCGAACCGAATAAAATACTCATAAAAGACTCAAAATTGTACGTTGATGAAAATTTTGATGCAGCTATAGGCATTACCAATAACGATATTCGTGTCCTAAATAGCGGACGAGGCAAGGGCTTCGTGTGGATTGAATACACAGAATTAGTCATTTTTAGTTGTTACATATCACCTAACCTTACATTAGAAGTATTCGGAATAATTCTGAACCAACTCAAAGACGCCATTGGAACGCGCAATAAGAAATGCTTAATAGCTGGAGATTTTAACGCGAAGGCGGCAATATGGGGATCGATTGAAAATGACAAAAGGGGTGATATGTTGTCTGAATGGGCCGCAGGCCTAGATTTGGTTTCACTAAATCATGGAAATACTCCTACTTTTTCCCGAGGAAACAGTTCATCACATATAGATGTCACCTTTGTCTCAAATGATATAAACAAAATGTTTGGGAGTTGGCAAGTACTGGACCAAGAAACATTGTCTGATCACAATTACATCTTCTTTGAGATACCGTCTTTAGAAACACAAAAAGTAGCTCCTGAAAAAATTATTAAAGGATGGAAAATAGAAGAAAAGAAAATCCAATACTTCATATCTGAGATAAAACAAAAAATACGAGAAGAAACAGACACCCTAAACCCTCAAGGTCTCATGGCGGCTACTAAAAAGGCTTGTCAACGCACATTTCAGCCCACATATAACTATAGTGGAAAGAGAAAACCAGTATACTGGTGGTCATCACAGATCAGTGAGGCCAGAAAAGAATGCCTTTGTAAAAAGAGATACATGACACGTGCAAACAGAATATCCGGAAGCACAGTCGAAGAAAGAGAGAAAGCAAGAGCCGAATATAAAGAAAAAAGAAATTACTTGAAAAAAATGATAAAAGACGCGAAGAAACACTCCTGGAAAACTGTTATAGAGGAAGTTCAAAACGATGTTTGGGGAAAAGGCTACCAAATAGTGACAAAAAGATTTCCACTAAGACCGAAAACAGAAATCTCACAGGATATCATACTTAAGGAAGCAAGTGGACTATTTCCAAAATATGAAATAACCACCTGGCCACATATTGACATGGTGAGGACGGATATAATACCATGGACACAGGAAGAACTTGTAACGGCAGCAAATAAAATAAAACCAAAGAAGGCGGCTGGACCAGATAAGCTATCACCAGAGATAACTAAGTGTGTAGTGAAATACCTGCCAGAAAAGTGCCTCGATGTGATGAACAGACAACTGTATGCGGGGGAATTTCCCAAAATATGGAAAGTGGCGAAACTAGTGCTAATAGAAAAGCCCAAAAAAACGGACGATTTAAAAACGTCATACAGGCCACTATGTCTCCTGGACTGCATGGGAAAAATTCTTGAACACCTCGTCAAAAATAGATTACTTGCAGAAATAGAAGCAAGAGGAGGTTTTAGCAACTCTCAGTTTGGGTTTCAGAAAGGTATTTCCACTGTGGATGCACTAGCTAGAGTTCTAGAAATCGCAAAAGAAGCAAAACATGTGGCATGGGCAAACCGTAAGATATGCTTACTTCTAACGTTAGACGTAAGAAATGCATTCAACTCCGCACCATGGAGAGGAATAGCTGACAGCTTGAAAAAGCGAAACATTTCGCCATACCTAATGCGCATGATCACAAGTTATCTAACGGACCGGACACTACTTGTAGGTAATACCATTATGGAAGTAACCTGCGGTGTCCCACAGGGCTCGGTACTTGGCCCTCTCCTTTGGAACTTATATTATGACGACTTGTTGCAACTGGATATGCCAAATAGCGTAAAATTGGTGGCCTACGCTGACGATCTTGCGGTAGTAGTAACAGGAAAGATAAAGACACAGGTAGTAGTAGAAGCTAACATCGCTATTCAAAGAATAGCTGAATGGATGCATTTGAAAAAACTTGATCTTGCACCTGAAAAAACAGAGGCGGTACTTTTGGGTGAAGGAAGCAAGAAGACTCACCATCGAAGTCTTGAATAACGAAATCACTACAAAACCGCAAATTAAATATTTGGGTGTAACCCTAGACACAGGTGCTACAATGAAAAAACATATTGAAATCGTCTGCAAGAAAGCAGAAGCATCTGCTTTGTCTCTAAGTAGAATAATGCCGCAAAAAAATGGGCCTACAGCAACGAAAAATATTATGTGCAGTAACTCACTCGATTTTGTTATATGCGTCTCCCGTATGGTATGAAACGCTGAAATATACCAAATACAGAGATATTTGCCAAAAAGTGCAAAGAAAGTTAGCTTTGAGAGTATGTAGTGCTTTCCGCACAGTCTCCACAAACGCGCTGTTAGTGATTTCAGAAATAATACCTATAGAACTGCAGGCTGAGGAACGATACAAAACAAAAGGCAAACAAAGGAATGAGAAGATAGAGATACGTACTGAAACATTAAATCGGTGGCAGGACAAATGGGAACAAGCAGTAACTGGACAATGGACTAGAAGACTGATTCCAAATATTAGAACGTGGGTAAACAGAAAACATGGAGAGGTGAACTACTATCTTAGTCAAATGTTAACAGGACATGGCTGTTTTGAAGCATACTTCCACAGGTTTAAAATCAGTAATACAACGGAATGCACGTACTGTAGACAAACGGATGACGCGGAACACACATTTTTCGTATGTGCAAGATGGAACCCACAGCGAATTGAAGTTGAACAATGTGTAGGAGAAACACTTACTCCAGATAATATTTTACACCATATGTTACAGGATGAAAAAAAATGGAACATAGTATCGGTTATGATCCAGAAAATAATAGAGACAAAAGAAGAAGATAGAAGTAAGCTAGAGATAGCCAGGAGCAGGTTTTTTAAATTAAAGTCGCTTCTCACAAGTAATGACCTTAACCTGAGAACACACTGGAGAACAACACAATGCTATGTTTTGACTACCCTACTTTATGGTGTTGAGAGCAGGACTTTAAAGGTCTCCAGGTGGAAGGTGGAAGCTTTTGAGGTGTGGTTCTTTAGACGGATTCTTAAAATACCATGGACGAATCGGGTGACCAACGACGAGGTGCTAAGACGAATGAACAGAGAACGAGAACTATTAACCATTAACCTAATTTGGCCGCATTTTTAGAAATCAAAAATAACCCTTATTACAGCTGATCATGAAAGGGAAGATAGAAGGCAAGCGCGGCCTGGATAGAAAAAGATTTTCATGGTTGAAAAACCATGAAATACGCATGACTGAAGATCGTGAGGAATTCCAAAGGATGATTGCCAACCTTCATTAGAATGAAGCAGGCACTGGAAGAAGAAGAAGATATAAGCTTCCAGAAAATATCTGTTTTCCCTCAAAATATATAGTGTTTGAAAAGCACTTTTACTATAAAGTCCAAGACATAGAAACTTTATACATTTACTGCCTCACTCAGGCCCTTATTGTTTATATTTTTCTAAATAGCAATAATTTTATATATTTTCCTACTTTCTACACTACCCCATTACAAGATACCCTTGATGTTTTTCTTAATAATCGTACATCCTTTTAAACAAAAGAAAGTTGTCAACAATAAACTCAATTTGGACATATAATTTCAATCTGATATACAAAAAATAGAAATCTTAGATAAACAATATAAATGGTACAAACTGTATATTTTTACTCTAGTTTCAATAACCAGTAACTTCAATCGTGCTTTTGTGGAAAGTAGTGATTATTGAAATTATAAAATTTAGAAAATTACATCAAGTCGTAAAGAGTTAAGGGCTTAGTAGTCAATTATTTACAGTATTTTAAAGATAACATTAAGTCCCGTTAGACGCGCGCTTTTCAATTAGCATGTGAACCAGGTAACATTTTTTCCATTCAATGAACAAGACTGTCTCCTAAGCCTAGTTTCATATAACTGTTGTTGGATTATTTATAATGTGAAAAAAAAAGAGACGCACTGAATTGATTTTATGACCTAGACAGCAATTGTCGAGAGGATTGTGTATCCTTTATATTGTTAATAGAAAAATAAAATAATTCAATCTATTGATTCAATTGTTAGGAGAATTTACTACTGTGACTAAAAAGTATCTGAATATTAAAACTAACACGAGAAACTCTTAATATTTATAAGGGTTTAATAAGAGTTGTGAATAAGTGCCATTCAAAGCTATACCTATTTACCAATGTCGTATAAGTTTCTTGGAATCTATGGTGTTAAAACGAAGCGGCAATATCCCGTAAATGAGGCAGACAACTGTTAAATATACCTTCATTGAACGTTTGATTGGTTGGAACGAATTCATAATTAACCACATTTCGTATATTGAAGCTTAACATTAATTTTTCGTCTCTTTCTTTGCCATACATTCCGATGATAGTTGAATCAACGGCTTCCCAGATTTGTAGACACATGACGCGTCACAAACTATGATCCAATTGTATTTCCGAATTTCTGCAGTGATTTGTTTTTGATAATGGTTTTGGAGAGGATTCAGATCAATCGGAGTAAGTCGAGCTACAATTCCTGACCATATTTAACGCTTTTTATCAGTCGTCAGCTAAATTTTCTTGATAACAATGTCCATAAGTTTTTGCAAGTATTCAAAAGGATTAGACTCAAAAAATTCTGTTCACAAAATTTCAAACAATCTTTTTGTTTAATATTGTTACCATTATAAAATTCGTAGAGTACTACTAAGATAAGCATATTCAACCAACTACTGTACAATAAACTAGTTGGGGAATAGCGCTTATTTCTGGCATAGTAATTGAGACCTACCAGCTTTATAATACTTAAATTATGAGATGAAATATGAGAGTGCGTACGGTTGTATGACAGCTACTACAACTAAAAAACACTCACGACAAATACCAAATATGGATTATTATGTTAGTACTTTTCGACCATCATCTTCACATGAGAAAATAAACTTTGGCTCCCAATTTGAATAGGGTTGCGTAGTAGATTGTCTGCAAATAGTTACACCAAGCGACAGTAGTGCTATGGTTGAATTCTAGTTCATGTTCACAAAACTCTACTGTTATTAATTCACAAACAATAAATCAAAAGCAGTTTTGAAATGGTTAAATAGGTATCAACATGAATTCACTTGTACTTATAGCACTCACTATATCGTGGCCAATGATACATGTTCTGAAATTAGTTAGAATTCTTTTCTTACTGGAAAAATTGCATAGCATCTTCTTCACTTCTATAAGTGTCGGCTAAAGAAAGTTGATTATATGGACGACAGGCTACATGCTGGCTTATAGCGAACATAGAGACCGATAAATAACAGACCCAAACTACATCTAAAATATTCGAACATCCGTGATATTCACGGATGGCGGGTTTTGTAAATGAATCATTTTGTTTTACGATAATGACCATCAACATATGACTGATAAAACCCAAGATCTGATCGGAGCATATAATTGGGAATAATTTGATCATCCTCCCTACAATACAATATACCCAGCGACTACCACATATTTCTTCATTTGAAGAAACACTTGGACGGTGACAACTATGTCAAAATAGAAACCTGAATTCTTTGAATTCCAAAGCTAATTGGATGATACACCAGGGAAAATAGATTCAAATAACTGATTGTGTGTGAAAATAAAATTACTAAGCTTATTTATTTCAAATAATTTATGCCGTCATGCGGCTCTGTGAGTTCTCAGAACTTTTTTGTCACAGAGGTGAATGATAGATAATAATAATATTCTATGCATTCTACGTTACAGTCTTAATTGTTACACAATAAGGATATTTGCGATAGTTTTCAATTACTAACGAAAAACTTATTGAAATTCGTTTGACAATAATCTGAACGCATAAGCTTTTTTATTTTTAAAATTATTGACAATATTTCTAAAAAAAAAATAAAATGATACATATAGGAAATTAAAATAATCTAAACGACCCAGATAAACTTTTTAAAGAAGTAAATTCGATTCTGACTACCTAGGAATACCTATATAGCATTTTGGACTTTTGGGTACAATAACTGTTACACAACAATTAGATTAACCTTGTTTTCAAAACTATGTGTTAAGTAAGATTACTCGTCATTTTTATATGGTAAACATATTAACATATTACTAAGTAGAAAGTTTTCATAGCATTATTATGTGTTGAGTAGAACAATGAAAATTTAGAATATACTCGTATAATTTTTATAAAAGTGTTATCCATTATTTTAATTCTGAAATTTTTTTTTTTTAGTAATGTTAGCAAGTAAACTTATCCAATGCAAAAAGTAGTCAATTTCATAGATATTCCTTTGATATTTAGTAACAGCCAAATTTCTCAAAAGATACCAAACTATATAAGTGTTTCTCCCGTTTTATGATGGTCGATAAATATTATAACATGCGAATCCCAAAATATTAATGCTTTAATAGAGCCATGTTTTATCCATTAATGCAAAAATTCGGGTTTTTACTATTGAGCAGCTCCAAACACGGCTCAGAATCATCAATTCTTTGTTCTTTTTGGACGATTGTGAGCTCTCGCTGCACCCACATTGAACAGCATATCCAAACATGATATCTTTAGGGTCTCAGCTATCTCAATCTGCTTCACTCTATGATTATCCGAAATTATTTTATGGATTTTTTCTTACCTATTTTAGTCGATAACAGGCTTTTTGAGGCGTTTTCAATTTTGAGGTTTCAGATTTCGACAGTCAATATTGTTTTTTTCTTTTGATGCCTGAATCTGCATAAGTTCTTCTCCGGAGGCCACTTCTACTTGCCGTATTTTCGTTTACTTTGATTACTTTTATCACATTAATCACCACCTATTCAAATGATGCAAAACGAAATATGGTGGAGCATCGCATTTCACCAATAAAACTTACCAAATCTGTTAGATATTGTTGCTACAAGACTAGATGGTGGAAAATACAAATCAAATTTGTGAACCTAATTAACGAAATTAGAAAATTGTATAAAAATGATAGAATTATATTAAAATTATCAAATTATTTTAACATTTCATTTTTTATCAGAAAGAATAGAAATTATGTTAAGCTCTAATAAATATGACATCTGGCAACAATGGATTGAACGCCCTATAATATACTCTTCGGGCGTAATCGGCGAAAATCGTCTCTGCGCTTTGAGCTGTATTTACTTCATCGATCACAACAGGGAATTTTGGTGCACTATCAATCTAATCCTCTAGCAACAAAATTTGCGGATATCTCGTATGTACTTCCATCCACTAGTATAAAAAAGTAGAGAAGAGGGTTTTAAGAGTTCCGAATTCTAGAATTTTTTGTTGTTTGTGTACGATTACTAGCTTAAAACCAAATTTCAGATTTCTGTGATTTCAAGTGTTATGCAATTGGAATATTTCTAGACTTTTGTATATCTGGTATAAACCAAAACCAAGTTGAAGATTAGAGGATCGTGCCTTTGCGATAAAATATTGTAATGGAAAAAAAAAACGTGTACAGTGTGTACGTACCGCTAATATGCGAAACTTTATCATACCTTGTTCATGAAGTTTCTTCAATGGAAGGACATATCATTATCCTTTGAAATATCTAATAAGCTACAACTAAGAGCCACGCTTGTAGACAGCCATTATTTTCAGATTTCTAAGTCTCTACTTGCATTCAATATTTTTACAGATACTCAAAAATCTCAGTTTTTATCGCCAATTTTGAAATAAATTTACAAGGCTAATTCCTCGAAATAATCATCATTGTAAAGTTACATTAAATGTTCTTTAACGCCGTTCTGAGATTTGTATAAACCTTATAAATTCTTAGAGGACAATGAAATATATAACATAAAAACTGATTGACAAAAAATTTGTTGGAATAGTTTATGTATGCTTTGGAGGATTAGCAAAGCATTCCTTACAGACGATGGAAATTGTTGGTCTAATCGCTTGCAACGAGGACGACAAATAAAAAGTTTAGGAATGTGCTACCTTTATAGGGTGAATATGCTGGAATATAAAGAAACACACAATCTTTCATCCTATTACCATGATATTCTAAATAGATTTTTTATTATTTCTAACCAAATACGATTTTTAGTTATATCACACTGAGTATTTTTTTCTCGAATCTGATTTATGTCATTATGAAATATTACTCATATTCCTCAAATCTCTTTTTATAAATAAAAAATATTTTTTTAATTGTATGTTATTAATTAGTAATTTTATTGCAATCCTAAATAGATGGTTCGATCTTTGATTGAAGAACCCCAAGATGCTAAACAAGTTCTGCAATCATGCCTGGATCTTTAATTGTCGTTACTTTGGAGTTTTAAGTTTTGTGGTTAGAATATGACATATTAAGTGTTCCATTTTGAGTTTTCAAAGTTTATACACGAAATATGCTACCCCAAATTTTTCTATATACAAATGTTCATAAGAATATATCCAATAAAAAATTCTGCCCCAAAAAATTTATTGAACTTGGCGACTCTCAAATTGAAGAGAATGTAGTGCTGGAAGATGTAACTGAAAAGAAAACACACATTTTTTAACTTCTATACAAACCTCAGAAGTACCTATAAATACTGTTTTTGATTACTCTTGAATATTATTATTCTTAAATATTCCAAACTGACGTGATAAGATAATTTCACTCCGCAAGAATAAACGCATATTGACCTTGACATTTTCAAAACATAAATTATTTTTAAAACTTGAAATCGGCAAATGTGTATATTTGGTTTGATAAAACAAAATTTTTTCGTCCTAGGCTCAGAAAATATTTATCTAGAACTTTGTTGCTAGTTTCTAGCAATATCTAAAAAAATTAACTCAAAGCTTATCTTAGCTTAGCAATTGAAAAAACTGAAACATTTCCTACAATTTTGTCATATTTTTAAGTTTACATGACAGAAAAATAGAGAAAGATTTTCCCATTTTCCTTATTGACTGATCTTGACATATTCGACACAAATCAACCTTCGTATGGGGACCAAACTGGTTGAGATTGTCTAATAGCATTTGAAAGACATCAAAATAGGGATCTAAAAGTCTTCTACCGGAGATTCTGCTGCTAATACGATTATTTCTAAAATTAATTATTTTTATTAGAATCATTAACATTAACCATACTCTTTAAAAAATTACAGTTCCAACATTTTTATAGAGAAAAATACGCAATTTTGAATTAAGACTACTTATCATGTCACAAATAACAAAATTCATTCATTTTTGTGATAGCAAATTTCCATAAATAAATTCAAATAGATCGATTTAGTTTCGAATAAAGGGTGATATCCTCTACTTTTGAATAGCTGTACGTAGTGCGGTCCATGAGTTGTTGACCTCATAAAGTAAATAGAGTGAGTTCGCAAAAATCTTTACACAAAGTTCCAACTTGTTGCTTTTGTCCATTTTATTATAGGAGAGCTCGAATGACAACTTAGTTAAGTAGTTAAGAAAAAAGTCTCGAATTAAGTTTTGCGCTTTTCTAAAATTTTTAACTACAGAAGAATTAACACCAACTCAAATCAAAATCAGAATAGAGGCTATTTACAGTGACTTGTTTGGCTGAGGACGAGAATCATTCGAAGAAAAAGTTTTAAGTAACCGGCGCATGACAACAAGAGAATTCGCAGTACAGACCGGCATTTCCAAAACAAATGTTCTTCTAATGATCCTACATGAGCGCAGTGCAAAAGAAGCGTCGAGTAGATTGTTGTGAACGATATTTAGGGATTTGTTGCGAGGACCAAGAAAGTTAATGCGATCAATTGTAACAGGTGATGAACCTATGGACTTTTAGTATGATCCGGCATCCAAAAGAGATTTCAAGGAGTGGTAAGCCCGTGTCAAAATAGCAAAGGTCACAAAAAATACCAAAAAAGTGATGGCTACAATTTTTGTGACTGCGAAGGTATCCTTTTGGTGACTTTAAAAAATCAAATACGACCGTGAACACAGCATATTACTCTGACTTACTAAGACAGCTGTGTCAAAAATTTATCAGAAAAAGAGGCCACAAAATCAGCCGAAATGTGACTTGTTTCACGAATGTGGCTTCACAAAGATTGAATACCCACAATATGTCCCTGGCTTTGTCCGACTATATTTTGTTTGAAAAGTTGAAGGCCGAGTTGAGGGCGACGAAGAAATCAAACAAGCGGTGTACGAACATTTTGACTCTAGATATGCATCTCATTTTTATAGTAGAAGCTTAAGTCAGAGGTTCTGAAAAGTTTGTGGAAATAAGAGGAGAAAATATTGAAGAATAATCACAGTTTTTTTATTTATTACTTTCATGGATCATGGATCATGGATGTAGTGATAATAACAACTTGTACCTGATAATTGACAAAAATATAAGAGGAAAGTGAAAATAGAACAAAAATTAGATATTAGGTGGCAAAAAGATACTATTAACGCAGGTGACATATTCTTTTCTCTCTCGCCATGGACATGAACAAAAGCGTTGAAAATAGATCAAAATGTTTGTCGGTCAACAATTTATCAGACAGTAATTGTTTTAAGGTTTCCTCAAATGAGTTTTTTAGATATGATGAAGTTAAAAACATATCCCCAAACACAGCTTGTCAGATCAGTAGATGTTGCAAAGTAAAGGGCTTTTGAGACATGATATTATCCATGAGACATATTTAACATGTCTGCGACTTTTTGAATGAAACATGGGGTTTTGGGTAATGTCTCCCTTGATCCATATATACTTAGTACGTTGTCCTTTTCTAAAAAAATAAATAAAAAAGTATCGTCTTTAAATAACATAAAACAAAAAGAGATTTTGAGGTAATTTTATTTTTAGATGAAATTCGGTATGTCACTCCTATTTTGAAAATGTCCTAGGTGTTTTACTTTGATCAAATCTAGGATTCGATTAGCCGTATGTGGACGGGCTTTAACTTGAAGCAAAATCCCACAATACGTCGTTGCTCTTCTAAGGGGCAAGAAATCCATCAGCAACTTCCTCTTTTTGTTGCATAGTATGGTACACATGGTATTTAACTTAAGCGATGTCGAATGTTACATTCGGTAGACTATCTCCCCGTTGATCTATTCCTTCAAGTTGGAAAATAAAAAAAAACGGTTAAATCGGCAGAATATTTCGGTTGAGAAAGCAGGGAATTTTGTTATGGAATCTGTATATATACACATCTTTGCATTATCGTGGTACAAAATAACTATTTTGTTGGTTCAACGCCGTTGTTTTTCGAATAATTACTAAACCAATAAGTTGGAGTAATTTTCGCAGTTGATTGTTTTACTCTTTGCAAGGTAGTCAATGTAGGTTATATCTCGTGAATTTAAAAAAAAATCGACAACCATGACTTTATTGACTGACAAATTCACTCCGGCTTTATTTGGTGCTTCATTACCCATAAAATCTCACTGTTTTGGCCCCTGTTTATTCCCTGATATATTGTGGCGGATCCATGGTTAAAAAATGGCGCGAAACTTAAACTAAATTCAGCGAATATCGTTTTTAAAGTTGAAATTGATGGTGCAGTTTTTCCATTGTATGTATCAAGCTTGGTCTTGGTTTCCTTGAGGATCATTATCAAATCAAACCACACACCACACACAAGCTAAATGACGCAGCTTATTCAAATTATGACAAAAGACAAATAACACATGCCTATTCATAGGAGTAGTCTTTTAGTCAAAAGGCGGGAACAAGTCGTAGATCTATTGGCTCATTCTAGTAATAAGGCATCTTTTACTCTGAATATCATAATGTTGAGCATACTTTCGTTTCTTAACAGTATCCAAAGTGTCGGTTTTCTCTAAATTTATGGTTTATACATCACTCTGTCTTGAATGTCCACATTCAGAAAATATTTGACAGTATATTTCATAGGGTTATTTAGTAATGTATGAACTTGTATACATTTTACATACATTTCATTTTGATTTAGGTATATGATTTAATATTGTATACTGAAATAATGTTTATATTATGTGTAATAAAGTGGAAAACCTTGCCACACTTCCCTATAATTAGACTGGCAGACAGTTTATAAGGTAGCCTTTCAAATTATTAACCAAGAACATATAACCAAGCATTTCATTCTTGTTTTTCAAGCAAGTGGTATTTTGGAATGAACGGGATGTTTGAAACAGCAGGTAGTGAAACCCCGAAATGACAACAATGAGATATAGAAAATAAAAAAAATTTATTCTATAAAAACCCTTGACCTTGAAGTTTATCCAAGGAAAGTATTAAATAATAAAACACGTAGGTTGTTGAAATTATTGATATAAATAAGTAATTAAATTGCTATGGAAACTTGTATGCAACAAGATTAGTTAAGAAGCTGAATTGGTTTGCTTTTAATATACGTTTGATGAGAAAATTTCATTAAAACATGAAAACGAGTTTGCTATAACTTATGACCAAAAAGGGATAAGATTGTGAAGAGATAATGAATATAAACATTTTTTACGATTAAAAAAAAAACAATATAGTAAACAATAGAAGCCAACAATAAATTTTTATATACATTATAATGCAAAGTATGGTCCACGTTAAAATAGTGATTCCATTATTAAATTAATGTTATTCCAATTATTTTGAAAAGTTTGAATCTTGAATGTTATTTTTTATCATTTATATAAACTCACCACGCATTCCAAAATATGACAGAATATATTATTTTATCCATTTATTGATTTCTTACCTGAAACAAAAAAATCTCTCAAATTTTTCACCAAAACAAAAATGTGTAAAAAAATAGCAACAAAAAATATAATGAATGGATAACTACCAGAGATAAAACCATTAAATAACTTAGTTAAAAAACTTAGATAAGAAATCTAGTCAACTACACTACTATCCAAACGTTTGGAAGTACGAAAATAAATAAACGAAAACAAACTTTTTGTATTGTTTGAATTTTCTTATTTAGACTAGACAGAGGGTCTAGTATGAATGACACCAAGAGTACCAGAAATTCCACCTTAGTGAACCTGAATTTGTTCTTTAAGTATTTTCACAAACCCTATTTTTTTAATGTAATTTCCTCTGAAGTGAAATTTGTTAAATCGACTGTGTTCTGTGATCAAACGCTAAGTTGTAGCCTTTCTTAGAAGAAAAATTATTGAATTCGTTGATGAAGATGTAGAAAATGAATTGGAGCCGCATTTCATTTTCCTCATTTCCTCAATTTCTTTTTGAATTGTAATATACATATACATATACATAGAAAAGAGAGTAAATGCTGGATACACATAGTAATTCTTTAAAAAGAAATTGGACAAAGTACTACCACATAATTTAATACTCGTTAATTTTGATAAAATCTGAAAAAAAATAACCAATATAGCCTCTACGTAAAAAATCGATAGAAATCAAAAACGGCTGGCTAGCGAACGTTCAAAACGTAGGTAGCAGTAGCGCTAAGCGCTACGTCCCGTCTGCTGAATGTGACCAATTTCAGCCTTGCTGATGTTCAAGAATATTATGTATGAAACTTCCTGAACTCATTCAAAGGATCAATATAAAGGAACGGATAAAAAAATTGATCTTTGACAGAACAAAAACTTCCAAAACTTCCAACGAAACTTGATTACTTATTTTTTAAAGAATATATGTTATATTATCATTAAATATTAATTAAATAAAAAATAGTTTTTCTTTGGATATGAGAAATATATATATATATATATATATATATATATATATATATATATATATATATAAAATATTGAATACAAACATTTTTTATAATCAAATGAATATTGCTTACCATAGTTTTTGAATTAATATACAATTTTTATAGTTTTTATTAAGGATTTTCAGTTTTTTAAGACAATGGCATGAAGTCTGCTACTGTTTACTGATAAAACTATTGCTTTAAGGTCGTTCAGAATAGGGGTTTATCTTTTAAATATACATCTTTAAAAAGGTCAATTTTTCGAAATTTAGTGTCGCAATATATGAAAAAAAATCTATATTGAGAGCATACTTTTTTAAATGTTTTAAAAGATTCCATATAAAATTATTTTCTTGTAAACATCCTAAAAAAGGATAAATAATTAAGATAACAATGATTTTAGGGGAAAAATAACATGTAGACAATAATATTTTTATAACTTTTAACAGCGTGAATATACAGTTTTTCAAATTATGTCTAGTTGCATTTCAATATACAGCTGATATCAATATCACTATTAGATATCAGTTACATAGAGTAATACATTTGGAATAGATAGATGATTCTAAGCGAATCGATTAAACAAATAATGTACTGCATAGACTTTGCCAGTAAGTGAATGGATGTTCTCGTTCATTTTTTAATATGATTGGTACAATTAAAATTGCTTCACGGAGCAGACGAAATCCTAAAAGTGAAAAGACAACGGAACATCTGCTACTTCGACGGTTCCAATACCAGAAAAGTGGTTTAAACAAAATTTCAAATTTGAAAGGTGAGATGTGCA
Source organism: Diorhabda elongata (assembly GCA_026230145.1). Classification (NCBI taxonomy): domain Eukaryota; kingdom Metazoa; phylum Arthropoda; class Insecta; order Coleoptera; family Chrysomelidae; genus Diorhabda; species Diorhabda elongata. The sequence continues at coordinate 22,577,985 of CM047937.1, read as the reverse complement.
TCTTTTATGTTTTATAATATAGGACCCGTGTTTTGAAAGACACACCTGCCTTGCAGCATAGAGCAGCTGTGCACCTGGCGCTTGCATTATTAGTGGTTTACGGGCTAGGTTGCCAATTTTACATCAAATAAAACATATATTATTAATTATAAACAATTTTCTCTTTGCATTAAGTAGTGACTCTGTTAACCTTGAATATATGACCTACAGAACTTATATTTATAAAAATAAATTAACATGACAAAAATAGTGGTAGAACAAACTTTACCACCAATTCATTCACTCCAAATGAAACAGAACATGTCTCATTTCTTCAATATATTGCGCTTAGACAGACATTTGATAGAATAAATCGATAAAAAATTACTATGAGCGAAATAAAATAATTTGTTGATGAAAAAATAGAGATATGGATGAACGTATAAGTTGACGTTTTATTATTATTGTTCGAGAATTATATTCTCAAACCAATGAATAATCATTCGATTTTAGAATCGATGATCTTTCAAAAATGATTAATAAATTTACGACTACCTGATCTCAAAAAAAAAAATGGGAGTCAGTTGTCAGTGCATTTAAAAATGAAAAGTCAAATTAATTTCTCTTGATGAATTAATATAGTTCCTTTATTCAATTTACGTTTCAAGTGTTATTTACTGTATTTGGGCACAGGACAAGTTTTGTGTTTAACATTTTGTGTAGTGTAGTCATATTTTATTATAACTTTTTATCCTGAAAGTGTCTCAATTTATATCGACAGAAGTCAATAAGGCACCAACTACTGTAGCTTTACGACCTAAAGTAGTTGCTAAATAAAAGATTATTCATAGTGGCGTATGTCTTTTAGCCTTATACTAAAATACCGTTTTGTGCTACCAAAAATCAGCAACTACTACAGTCTAAGTGCTGTACAGTTAACAAGTACGTGCAGCGCTCCTCACGCTTAGATATAAATAGGCGTGTGGGTAAAGTTGTTGAAGAACACGGTCATTTTCCAACCAATTATTGTGTACATCAAAATGAGTTTTCCTAAGGAAAACTATGATAGAAATCTTTATACTCCAACATACAAGTGAGTAAATCCAATCAGCTGATGAGTTGTTTAGTTTGTTTTTAAACTTCAGAAATTTAGTAGCGCAATTCGCATTTTACTGAGGCTTGCGACTTTGCACTTTTTGGCTATCAGGCATAAAATAGATTATGGGTATAGACATTTTTTGTAAAGTTCTTGTGTGTCGGTAAAGCCCAATAATAATATTATATAAGTATTAAAACACAGAAAAACTATAATGGTATAAATCAACGCAAAAAATAAAGAAATATTTGTGCTTTGAACGTTTTGTTTCAAAGAATAAACAATAACGGATTACAAATACTTCTGTAATCCTCTCTTCTGATTGTATTTTGCGTATTCGGGAGGCAAAAACTTCATCTCTAAGCGCTCTTCATAAATCAAAGTCACATGGCGTCAGATCTGACGACCGCACGGTCCACTTAATTCTGGATTTTCTACCTAACCAATCTTCAAACTCATCATTTATAGAAGTATAAGCTTGTATTCTGTTATGAGGCGATTCATTGTCTTGTGGAAAATACTGAATGTCTTGTAACCCTGATTATTTGAAAGTTCTTTTAAATCGATAATAAGTTCCAGGTAATTTTCAGAATTCATAAAAATAAAGGCCGTCAAGAACACCCGCATGAAATCCAACACATACTGTTATGCGTCGTCCTCTGCATACCTATTCAACCACTCACAAATTTCTAGCCTGCAATCAGGATCGCCTTAATTTAAGGCTTGCAACAAACGTGGACCACAACAACGCATCTTCATTTTATTTAACGTATGACGTAAACGGTTCAATATTTCTAATTCACGAGAAGTTCTACGTGCAGATTGATCGGTACTTAGATGAATGCTTCGATAACGACTTGCAAATTTTCTTCCATGCTCAGAGTAGTAGGACAGCCACTACGAGACGCATCTATTTCATAAGAATTGATTTGCCACGGTGCTATGCCGCAATCTCTTCAAAAATCGTATTGTAGTCGACATTGCAATGTAGGTACCCTGACAAGAGCCATATGCGTTCGGTTATCATGTACGAAACTGCGCTGCCATCACGATGTGACTTAAGTTTTGAGATAGACAAATAAAATAATTATTATTGGATATGGCTCACCTAGCAATTTCTTATTGATCTGCGGAAAAAAAAAATCATTGTGTGCCAAACAAGGACTGTACGGCAGTTCGATGTTTTGACTGTTTAAAAATGTTTTTGTTTGAACTAATTTGTGAACATTGTCATGGTGGTGAGTGATTCGTCTTCTGCGATTATCTGATTACCTGATTTTTGCGAATACTGCTCGCAAACAAATACTGGTGTATCATTCAGAATTGACTGTTCTAAATTGCTCTGATGAAACAGTAGCGACATGTCCAGTTATTCCGAAAAACAGGCGACAATTAGTTTCGAACTGCTTCGTGCGCGAACAACTTTTGTTGGCTCGTCTTGGAAGATCCATACAGCCGATTGTTGTTGAGATGCGGGTTCATATACTTAGATCCATAATTCATCGCCTATTACATCTTTTGAAGCACCGTGATTTTTTCTACATCCAACGCGAACAAATTTTTTTGAATGCCAAATTTTCATACAATATTGAACATAAGCGAGTGTAACTAATGTCCAAATACGCCTCAATTTCACAGTATGTCATATAACATGCAACATTCTGGCATTTTTTGGCATAACAGCGGATTTTGGACGACCAAAAGTCGAAGCGAGTTGATCGGCACACTGCTGATGTTATAATCCTCCTGGAAAGCCATAGAAAATCGCACGATTCCATTCTTTAATCAAGATGAATGTTCTAAATATCTGTGAAATAACACTCGTATCACAACCCGTTCTGAGTACGTTCACCATAGAAAAATCAAGCTTTTCTTACAAAATTACATATGCCTTTCATAGACATCTTCCAAAAGTTCTTGGACAAAATATTTGTGGTTTTTTTTCTGTTTAAAGAAACAAAGAAACCTTCCAATTGTTTAGATGCAGCATGATTTTCGTCCCATGGAATCGTTAACAGCCACTTCAGGGCTAGTCCTGATGTTCATAGAAACAAGTTCTTCAAATTAGTACAAAACCTTACAAAATGTATATATATATATATATATATATATATATATATATATATATATATATATATATATATATATGAATTTCTTCAATTTCTTAGACTCTTTGATATATTAATGAAATATACAAACAAATTGATGGTTGTGCTATGGGAGCTTCCCTTTTAAGTGTTGTAGCATAATTAGTAATAGAAGATCTTGAGGAAACGGTTCCAGGCAAATTTAAGATAAATATTCCATTCCATTGCATTACTGCTGTACCAAAGAATCAAATTGAAAACATGAGTAAAAAATTCAATTCTTATCATGAAAAACTCACACTTCACAATCGAGGTTGAGCAAAATAATAGAATCAATTTTCTTAATGTCACATTATATAAAATTAACAATAACATAAGAACAAAATGGTATAGGAAACCAACTTGGTCATGATCATGAAGTGATGTGGCGAGAACAATGTGCTTCTACTGAATATACTCTTTTCGGATTAAACTAATCAAATTGAATAGTTAACAGAAACATTTAGCGTTTATGAATTCAATACAATTCGTATTTGAAAAATGAAGCTCATACGTAGCGGCCTCAGAAAGTAAATCCATAGACTGATATCATCAACAACAACACTACTTAGGTTTCTTATGATCTGAATTTGTTTTTGTTCCAACGAAGTAGATTTGGAATTACATAGGCGAAAATTTTCATTGAAAATGGTGTGATTTTATACCCGATAATGTAACTTTTATTCTAAAAGTGTGATATCTGTGCCAATATTAGTTTTAATTGTCAAATCTACAGAATCTTATCACTATTTTTATATATTAGTGACATACTGTCTGAAAAACAGCACACTTGAAAGGGAAGATCCCATAGCACAACCATCAATTTGTTTATATATTTGTATATTCCATTAACATATCAAAGAGTCTAAGAAATTGCAGAAATTTATATATATATATATATATATATATATATATATATATGTATATATATATATGTATGCCAAAGTGTTAGTTTGGGGACAAAATATTTCCGTAAGTGATTGTTTGAGGACTGTCCCCAAAGTTTTTATATGCCTAACTGTTGTTTTGAGGACTTGGGCAGTTTGGGGACTATCAAATTTGGTGTTTGAGGACACTATTGAGCAAAATGGGGACCACACTGAGCAATTCGGGGACAGCATATAGCAATTCGAGGAATGAATCGAATAAGAGAACCATTGTTTATTTAGCATTAAATCCAGCAAATTTAAGGATGATTCGCATTAGCAACTATTCTAATAGAGACTCAATCATTTGGACGATTATGATTTTTCTATTAAAACTTAGGAAAGTGGCTAAGATAGTCAGACGATTTTTGTTATTTGCCTAATAACTAAACCCGTTCACTCTCATCAGTTCTTGAACTTTGGCCAAAAATTTGAACCCCAAATTGTACTTTATAACTACGTATCAAAATTTTCAGTTTTAGCAAATAATTAGATTTATGTTCTTTCTTGTGACATTCTCCGTCGTTAGACCAATTTATTTTATTAGGAACGTAAGTTACAGGGGTTGTAATTACAGATATTGATAATAGAGACGTTAGAATGGGATATTTGTACCTACCTTTGCTCTATTATGATATGTTTTAGGAAAATAGTAATGCACTGAATTTATACTTGTTTCTTTCTAACACATTGTCGCTTAGGGACTGTGTGTAGAATCCTATGTTACCATGAAATGTTCCTAACACCTATATTTCAAGAAATGCTGCTCCAAAAGTAGTGCAAATATGAATGAGAAAACTTATAGTATATTTTGTGACGAAAACCTCTATGAAGGCTGGAGTTTAATACTCGTCATTCAAATCATTTCATTAAGACTTCTATCAGTTTATTTCGTTACCCATTTGCTTGAAAAGAGAACTGTTGGGTATTGTCTAAAAAAAGTCCAATATTTTTAGCAGAGAATTTATTCAGTGTTTACCTGAAGCACCAGACGAGACATTTTTGGTTCTCATGGTGTATGAGATCGATTTTTATTAAGAATTTTTAAAATATAACCAATAAACACAACGTACCATCATAAAAATAGGTTTAGTAACTGACAGAATGAGATTAATCATATAATAGTAATTATGCGCCAAGGTGGGTATGTGAGGTATTATTGTCCATATATTTGTCGAAAAAGGTAGGTACCTTATTTATTTCATATGAAAATGAAATTTTCTAAATAAAATTTGAATTATTTCTTTTTGTGAAAATTAATTTGGCACAGAACTGCATCGGGAGTACTTATAATCTGACAGAACAACGAGTGAGTTTATTTGGATGTGTCCACTCACCGACCCCAAGTTAAGATAAGTAACCATTGACCAAACATACCAACAGATTCCCAACCGTCTACTTCGAAGTCAGATAATCATAACGAAAGTTTTCAAGAAGCTTAAACTTCATCGACGTTAACGGCAAACGCCAACAGTCTAAAGAAGGAAAATAATTTTAACTTTAAAAATCGTACAATTAATATTAACCCGTTCGGTATTACTTGACTAACGTTTAATATGACATCCAATATATAATAATTTTAAATAAGTACCTGAATAATCTAGTTTATGTTTAGAATTAGGTTATTGTTTGTCGGCTGGATTTTGGACGGGTCACTAGTCACTCCCGTTTCACATAACAGCTGTGCACAAGGAAGGCAACTCAATACAATAATTTTTGTTTTGGTTTCATAATATTGTTGTTGTTGTATACATGGACAAAAATTGTTACAATCAACAAAGTCTTTTGAACAGTTTAAGCCTTATTTACCATGCAAATCAAAGAAACATTTTTATTTAGAATTTCATGAAAACCATTCAAATATTTTGAATTGTATGTATTTATATGATGTTATAGAATATACAGTGTTAGGAATATTTCGTGGTAACTTAGGATTTAACACACGGTCCATAAGCGACAATGTGTTAGAACGAAACAAATGTACAAATGTGTTCTAAAAATGATGGTAATTAGTATATTGGAAATATTTATTTTTCGAATAGGTTTTATAATTATAGGTAACTGATGAATTGATTTCAGTTTTAATTGTGCTCTCTGTCATTGTACAAATTTTATCTATATCCCTTAAAGGCTTACAAAGACCATCTCGAAGTACGGAAAGTGAAATGTTATAATATATAATAAAACGATTTGGTCTAGAGCCGTAATTGTTCTATTTTTATCTATCCTTCCTCTTCATTTTCAATCTACATATTGAAAGTGTATGTTCCCATACAATATTCCTTTTTATGATAACAAATTTTATATAGGTACCTACATAATTTAATATATGATTTTTATTGTTTTCCCTGTATCACTCTGTAAGCTGAGCAAAATCACCGTAACATAAATTTACGGGTTTGTATTGTAAAATCAACGTATAAAGTTTTACGGACATATTGCTAATAATAGTTTATTTATCAAGCAAAACTATCATAATCCCTTGTCCGAGACATATTTCAAAGTTAGTTGGAAATATGCGTTTTTTATAAGCACATACAATTTTTTATTTAAGAATACCTAACGCAAATAGGCAAATATCTCTCCACACTTTTTCTGTATAACCATTATTTTAGGCGGTATGATTAAATCCACGATTTTCTCCAAAATTATAAAACTTCTGGTGGCATATTTCCTTTGTAGGTTTAATTAAGAGTGCCAAAAATTCCTACTTGGCGATTGTTTTACGTTCTACTAGACAAATATGAAAGAATACGAATAAAAAAACTCCCCTCTGTTTATGTATTGTTTTTGTCGATATCGGAGAGCTTTGTTGTCGCTTAGACCGCGTTTTTATCTGTAACGTTCGAATTCCAGTTATTCATTTTTCAATTTTAAATAGGTAGGTATATCAAGAAAATATATATTAGAAACATATATATTTGGGTAGAGTGGAACTGATTTTATAGCGGTTTAAGTGAGTGAATGTCACCAAATGACCAATTGACAGGCATCTTCGTAATCAGTAGAATTTTATAAATATTTCTTGTTTTGTCATATTATAAAGAACTAATCGCATCGACTCAATTCCGAGTTGCATTTACCTCTAAAATTTGGCAAAAAATACTGTTTTCCAACGTGTTTCACACAATATTTTTTCTAATTTTTAATTGGAAGTGATTACTTGAATTCAAATTTAAAGTACTTGAAACGTATAATACGCTTTTATCTGAGACATAAACCAAATAATATGAAGGGTTCTGGAGAAAAATTGATAACGAATTACAATATGGCAAATTACCCCTGGGGGGGGGGGGGGAGAAGCAAAAGGTACTTATTAGGTATTGTGCAATGTATAAATTTACAAAAGAACCTAGGTATGATGAAATGAGTAAAAACAGCAAAGGATACATAGTTGGATTGAGCTTGTGCAAAACAAGTAAAAGAGAGAATGGTTGGAAAATTGATGTTATATGGGCAATCCAATTTGGTGGTCGATATCTCCGATTTTCACAGACCTAATTTTCATATAACATTGGTAGTAAATGAAGTATTTTTTTTCGCATATCAGTTCAATTTGGTTAAAACGTGTTTAGCTTAAAACATATATTTAAAGAATGTTGGTTCTCCAATCCTGCTATTTCTATTGAGTAAGATAAAGTATTTTTTGCATTGATTACTATCTTATCTTTATCTTTGCCAACACCAAAGTCCGTCAAAATTCAAGTTAACTAGTACATCTAACTGCATGACATGAAAAATTACTAAAAACAAAGTTACAATGATTATTTTGTGAAACACTGTTCCTACTCTCACAATAACTCGTTTTGTAGCACGAGTACTACAAAAAGTAAAAATTTTTATAATAATAAAATTACATAACACAAATAGGTAATGCTATTTTGTGTTCATTATCTTTGTTCTGAAGTGATATGTGTAAGATGTATAAAGTTTGAATCTCAAATTTCAAGTCTTGGTTTGACTCATCGTAAAATTAACTATAAAATGTAAAATAAAAATACATACAATGACCAACTGTATGATACTAAAAATTTCAAAGAATTTCAATTGTATCACTGTAAATAATGATATACTCTTATAAACACGAACTACAAGAAGTAATTTCTTAATAATTCACATATATACAAAATTTACTCTGTGATATCGGAAACAGATTCACAAAATAACCATTTCAGCAACGTTTCTGGTAACTTTTATACAGTTTAACTCATGGCTGACAGACTGAAATTTATAGCTAATATTGGATATTTGGTACGTATTGGGGTAATCAACCCCCTTCACATAAGATTATGGAATTTAGAAGAGAAAGAAAAATCAGTTTCAACCTAAAATACACATACACCCAATAATAACAGAATGCACAAACTCATTTTAAATTTTTTTAAAATATTAGTAGTGTCAGGAATCAATTGAAGGCGCCTACGGGAATGAAATACTATAACAAATATTACGTTGAATTATGCTAAGCAAATACTATAGCGTTATTTTTGACGAAACGACAGATGTTGCCACGCATCACAAAAGTCTATTCACTCACAAGAAAGTTTGGTAGGATTCATTGACTGTCATGCTAGTAATTAAGGAAGTACGACGCATGAGACCTACTTTGGTGGTGAAGTACTGGATAATACTATAACAACATTATAGGGGCTGATACATGCAACTTATTGTTAGGTGAACAAAAGGGAGCTGTTACAGTACTGATGATGTTGTTCTTCATATGTTTGTGTCTTTGGGGACAATTGAAGGTTTATACTTTATACCGTATACACTTATACTGTATAAGTTTATTTGAGGACCTAACATTTTTGATATGTAAATGTGTATTTGGGGTCACTGGAAAGGTATATACGGTATAAGTTTATACCGTATATGTTATACAGTTTAAACTTATACTGTCCCCGTATAAACACTTATCCATATATATATATATATATATATATATATATATATATATATATATATATATATATATATATATGTTCGGTTGTCGCGGTCAGGATTATGAATATAAGAACTAGGTTCACGGGTTGAACCGCGTTGGAATTTTAAAAATTCTCGACGTTTCGGCTTCCACTATGGAGCCACTATCGAGAAAGGGTGGGGATAGGGTGGTTATTCGTTCATTGGTAAGAAGTGATTCGATTCCGTGACCTCAATCTGTCTACTCCATGCAACGAATCACCCTACTGCTGGTCTGGAGTAAACTTAGATCAGTGAGTTTGTTAGTGTCAACAGTGTTCTTGATGGTAAGCATATTATTTTTATTTTCTATTTTAATCATTTTATATTTTTCAGTTTCAGCCTTTTCATCGGTAAAATTCCAAGGTGTAGACCAAGAGTAGATATTCCAAGAGTATATATATATATATATATATATATATATATATATATATATATATATATATATATATATATCTTTAATTTCTTATTTCTTAGATCTTTTGATATATTAATGCATCTAAATGTTCTTGATTTTAAAGTTAAATAGTATGTTTACTTTTACATACTACTGTGAATCTAAACAAACTTCCTGCAGGCAGGTGCTATATAATTGAGAAAGATCGGCCAATAATTTATTTAATGAAAGTGAAATTACTTCACAAACATTTATTATGAGATAGATCTGAAGGTCGTTCTTGTTCTTGTTATCACAGTATTGACCTCTAACGCCAGTATTTGAAAGGATTATTAATAAACTTATTTTATATGCTCTGTGAATATTATATAGAAACTTTGAAATGCCACAAAGCCCCAGTATAAAAGTTAGAAAATTCTCTGGAAGTAATATGAATCAGGCAACCGCTACAAGTATGATTCGATATACATAATTCAATGCTTGTCGGGTGTAGCTATTTCTTGTTTAGAACAAACTAATTAATAACTGAATGTGGAAGACGAATGTCACTCTACAATTCAATCAAAATGTGAGAATCCAAATAGTTGTATTAACACCAATTATGCCCTCATTTTCAATTTTCAATAACATAATAAAAACAGTTTTAGCTAAAACTAAACATTAGTTAACACTAAACTAATACTTTACAATTCACAATATTTTTCAATGTTCATGTTATTTTGGACATAATTCTAAATCTCACTCCATATTGAAATATGAGCCATTTTTGTATTACGTGACTACACGGTACTGCAACAAGGAAGGTTGCAAAGGCTTGGGAACAAAGAACAGAGAAAGGGAATTTTTCATTCGAATGTGCTTTTAGTCCAAAGTGAGCAAACGCGGCAACCAACCCACGGATAGTTTATGCATGCATAATTTTTCAGTCAGTATTTGGCGAATGCCTTCTTATGATATGCCGATAACCTCTTCTATCTCTCTAACTGAAGGTTGTCCAGGTAAACTGGTATCTGGTAAACTTTTCTCATGATATTGCTGGTTGTTGTAGTTTTTAACCGCCCCGAACGCTCGTCATAAGTTAAGCTGATACGGCCACGTTTGCATTTAGTTGCTCAAAATTTTACCGTTGTAAATGATAATGTAGTGTCCGTACACAATATCTAACCAGTCAGCCCTATTTCGCATAAATGCTCCTTATTTTTATAATTCGAAAAATATATATAGAAAACCGACGAGGAATACCACTATGGTTCAGGAAGTAAAAGCAGTATTTCTTCAAGTTTACTATTTTGTACTCATGCAAAAACGCATTACAAAATTTATGATATTATTGCTGCTTTTTTCACTTTAAAGATCCAGAGTTGCATGATACTAAACCTGGTAGGTAGGAGAAAAGTGAATAGATGGAAAGACTTCACCTGTCAAAAACGAATGTGAAGCGGCTTACGACGTGTTGTTATAATGAAGAAGGAAGTTGGCCTATTTTTCAGATATTTATCTTCACACATCGTTCCACAAACATTCCAGTGCCTCCTAAATAATTTGTTTGATGGTATGTCCACTTTTTGCACATTTTTATCTGTTTTTTAAGTTGAAAGGGCTCCTTGATCGTTCCTTCACTACTTTATTATTACAATAGAGATACTGTAACGTCGATTTCTCTTAACTTGATAAGCCAGCTAACAATAAAATAAAATCTTGTCGAACTGGTTTATTATGATTATGTTACAAGGTTGCTGTTAGGTCACGCGTATCTAGCCACTACTGTTGTTGCTATTTTTATTCCAATCTCGCTGACCTTTAATTTATTTGCATTATTTTTAAGATGAAATAAATAAGTAACAAGACATTTATTAACAGTAATTCTAAGTAAAAATTAGCAATAACTTATTGAATCGAGAGGATATGAACATTTATTGTTTTATCAAAGTCGGTGTTTTTTGAAAAACTTTATAATACGAAGGCTGAATCCTTTGCTGTGCCCCTGACCGACGTATAATAAAGAATTGGGAACTGTATTTTAATTTTTCAATAGTATTCAGCAAAGTTCACACATTTTTCCCATCGGTATTCTAGCATTTCCCATCTAGGTCTCGAAAGGAAGATGATTCAACCTCGGCGAACCATTGACTTACAGCACGTAATGGCTGGTTTAGGGATTATCACCACTAATTCAAAGACTGTCTTAACTATGAGGGCTGTTGCAAAGGCGGAACTGTGACTGGGTCCTTTATCGTTATGGAAGATAACCCCTTCATGCAAGTTTTTTGGGAACTAGCTTGGCATAATTGGTAAATCGACTTAAAGTACGTCTTCACCATGTCGAAACACTGCTACTGTTGCGCATATAGGTCATCTGATAGGCACGTCGCGCCTCACATAAAACTACCAATCGCCGATATCCATTGAAAACCTTATCAGGCACCAGGTAATTTTGTAAGTAAGTTTGCACAAGTGTTTAAAACTTCCTCGTGTGCGTGCTGGGCTTCTACCAATGACATGATCTGCAGTATCTTCCTTTCCCATATCCCAGCGGTATTCCGGATCATTAGTAATTCCTAGACTGGAAATGGCATCTTAGGTGATGCATGCAGAAGGCCCCTCTATATGTACCTTAGCTTGTCTCATACCAGGTGTTTTTATCCATCTTCGAGGAGACGTGTAGACTATTGAGAGATGTATCAGCAACGCTTTTTCCTACACCCAGAATGTGTTCTGGATCTATTGGTGGGTTTGTTGGTTCCGATCTGGCGAGCGAATTAGCGTCGTCGTTGCCTTTGTAGCTCAAGGGATCCGGCACCCAAGCGATCTGGACCTCACTGGCAACACTCACCTGTTTTTGTAGGACTTTTTTACACTCTAGCAAAGTCATAAACCACACTGTCTTATTCGTTATGAATTGTATGGTAGGTTCGCTGTCTGTACGTATATTACAGGCTCAGAGTCACCAGTCCACTGTTATGTGTTAGTGATATGTCTTCAAACCCTTATTGTTGTCGGTCGCAGGCGCCATTTGATCACCGTCCATCAAAATAATTCACACCAAATTCACCTGTAGCCTATGTCTAGATTTTCGCATGGCCATTTGCTCCTGCCTAAAAGGATTGAAGATATTCAGCATATATGCTGTCATTATGGATTCGAATTGTATCTTGAGGTTCAAAATGTGGAAGATCTAGTAGAATTTCAAGTCCCTTAGTTGGGGCCGAGCGCATAGACCCTGTGACACTAAGACATGGGAGGTGAACTAATAGCTAAAATGTGACTTAATGATATATAATTCTTTTAATTTATATTCTCCTTTTTCTTTTAAATATGAAATTATAACAAAAAATTTAACTGGTCAATTTTCTGTTAATTGATCGAATTCCATATTTACCTTCCCGACTTTCGTGCGCATGGCTTCATTGGCATACTTTAAAAAGAACTAAAAATTACCTGTAGCAACGCGTGCGATAAATTGTAATTTTATTCTACGCAAGACTGCCTTTTGTCTCATTTTTGTCAGAAATTTACACACATCTTAAATGATTCTAATAATTTCATAGAAAACAGCGAATTTCGTTGGGGATTCGCAACTATTTATAAAATGTTTCCTTATCGGTCTATAATATTTTATTATTACGAATAATAAATGAAGCATCCACGCAGTCAAAGGTGAACTTTGCTTTAACTTGCCATAATATTTGATTTCATGCCTGGGCGTAATGTCAATAAACTCTACAAGCTGAAGGGGAAAGTACATCTAATATTCATATCAAGATACTTAATTTATCTTTTAGACAATATTACAGAAACGTATCTAATTTCACTATACATGATGTCCTATGAATATATAAAAAATTAACTCCAATGCAAAACATTAATAAAAGATGTATGTATAAAAATTTAGTTTTGTAAGAAAGGCGATAAGGTTAAATGTAAAAAGTATAGAGGAATTCAATTGATTAGAAGATTAAATCAGTTTAAATATAGACTGATGCAAGAATGGGTCATTTCGGGAGGACGTCACAACCAGACGCCATATTGACTTGGAGGGACAAACATTACGTTATTTACATGAAAACGATTATTTTCATTCTGTCTATAAAATGTCTACTATTGTGCGGTTGTTGGCTGTGGTAGAGAAGGTAATAGAGACAATATACGATTTTAATGAATTCCAGCTATTTTAACACATCGAATTAAAGGGGGAAGAGAATATAGGAATATCAAAAGAGAAGCAAAATTTATGGGCTGAATTCTCCAAAACGGTGATTATTATCTCTAACTCTTAGGGTTCATTTAATTTTTTATAAGGTTAGACGTTTTGTTCAACAATACAAAAATGTCAGTTCTATAGCTGAAATTTTTTTGCCTAAATAAATAAATAAACCCGTACGAACATTTTAAAACTAACAGTATAATATGCGAATAGCGTCTATACAAGTTCTTCAATTATGTTGATGAAAATAAAGACATTCATTTCAATGAAAAAAGCGCTAGAATTAATTCTCTATACTTTGTCCGTCTCGATGATAAGATGTTTTTAGTTATAACAAAACACACTTGAAATTTCGTTCTCTTCAAATACAGACATTGTTTCTGCTTGCTGTTTCAAGAGCATGTGAAAGTACATTAAAATACATTTCGATTGTCATTGGTTTGTATAGAAATAACATACTTTTGCTTTGTTTCCGTTTAAGCAAGATTTTGCAAGGTCTTGCCAATTAAACATGGGGCTGCCAGATCGCATGTTTATAGTATGGTTTATTTGTCATCAAGAAATTGTATTTAATACTACTACTCAAACATTGTAGTTTGGTGTTGAACGTTTAATATCAATAAATACTCTATAAAATCGAACAACTTTAATATTAAAATTAAAAGCAAAGCAAAGCAACGCACATACGGGTATTTAAACAATCTGAGCGGCCATAAGTCCATTTTGCAAAATGCAATACCAAACTACCTAAACCGCTGGTTGAAGTAGATGACTAGTCTATGAATTATACCTGACCCCTTTCATCACTCTACCATGCAGGGAGCATCGCCTAGGCCATTCTGATTTCGACCGTCTTGGGGGATACATGTGATTGTTTTAAGCGTTATTGTGAATTTGTCAACTTTAGCTGTAAATATTTTTGTTTGGACTTTTAATATTGAAAAAGTAGTCATGGATTTGGATATTGCAGGTAAATACTTACAAGTTTTGATAAAAATCAAATATTTTTATTTTAGTTTTATGGTAAGGGTTCGATTTTTAAGAAGTTATGCATATTACAACATTTTTGTTGTTTTTATTTTTGTTTAATATTATACATGTTATGGTATCAAGTTAGATCACGCTATATTTTTCCATTCAGTAAAAAGTTTAGAGCTTTAAGAATTGGCAAATCAAAAAATTTGCCGCGGAAAAACGCGGATAAGTACTATTAATATTATTTTTTATAAGATCTTCATTACTTTCTTGAAATAATTTTGTATTTATATGTTCGATGTGTTTAGGAAGAATTTACTTTTTTAAAATCTTAAAACTAATATTTAGGATATTTATTATATAGACTAAGTGTTTAAAGACATTTTTGCGTGTTTTTAGTAAAAATTAAACAAATAAAAAAACCTTAGGGATGTTTTCATACATTTGTTGTTAAAAAATGGTTTTCTAAGCCGTGTGAAAATATCTGTAAAAAACACTATTAAGATGTTGGTGCAGTTTTAAATTATATGTTTTTGTTTAAGTTTCACCTAGTTCTTCGGGGGTAAGAGTTGTCACCCGAAAATACTTATTTGAAAGGATGCATAGACTGAATTTACCAAATTTGGAAAAAAAACTTAATGGTTTGAAAGAGCAACTTTTGTTAAAGGTTATACTGAAGAGCAAATTAATAACTTCAAGCGCACTTTTGCTTATTTTAAAACCCAAGTGAAACAAAGGTGGTTGAAATCCCACAAAAAGGAGGATGTTTTTATCAAGTACAACCGGACGTGGCTAGAAGGAACCATTCAAATTCCTGTAGCTGGGCAAAGCCGACCAGGCCGACCGCTCAAGTCATTTGGAGAATCTAGTGAGCGCACCAAAAGAAGAAAAACCGAGGAGATTCGGTCGACATTAGATAAGGAAGTTATTGTTCATGCTGCTCAGACTGAATTGAGAAAATCTGGACAGAGAGACGCTTCAGAAATATTAAAGCAAATTACCTGCACTACTCCAAAACGTGCAACTAAGTACAAAAAAGCATTTTGTGACTCTAAAACTAAAGAGGTAGAGTCACTTACTGTAACAAAGGCTTTAGCTATGTTTGTTGATGCAGACTTAACTCGTCGACAATACGAAAGCATTAGAGTCACCAACAAAAAGTTTTTTCCATGTTATTCCCTTTTACAAAAGGCAAAACAGATGTGTTATCCACCTTCGGAAGAAATTAGAGTAACAGCTACATGTGTCGAGTGTAATTTACAGCCTTTAATTGATCGAACGATGAAAATGTACTTTGGGAAAATCCAACATCTTCATCCCCAAGGTACTGCAGACCTATAAGATTCCGATTTCAGAAAGAAAGTGTCGATGTTACGCTAGAAGAAATTGAGTACGTAAAAAAATCTGAAGCTGAAAAATGTCTAGAAAAGGAAAAGAAACTAGAAATCCAAGCTAGATTTCGCAGGGAAACAGGGTTACTGGTTGATATGCCAAAATCAAATTTTGGCAACACAAATGATGGCAACACGAGCAGAAAATTTTCTGATGACCCAAAGCTAGCCTCTGAAATAACTGGAATTAGTTATGATCTGATCTATAGGTTAAAAGTTATTTTAGAGACTATTTCAAGTAGGTATAAAATCGACACAGACAAATATGACCATTACGCAATGGATAAAGCTCGATTGTATGTAAGTTTATACCCTTGGCACCCAATGACGCCAACCATGCACAAAATACTTATTCATGGTGCAAAAATAATAAAAGACGCATTGCTGCCCATTGGACAGCTTTCTGAAGAGGCTGCGGAAGCGCGAAACAAACATTTTAGAACATACCGTCAAGATTTTGCTCGAAAATTTTCCAGGGAAAACTGCAATAGGGATATTTATAATCGGTTGCTTCTAAGTTCAGATCCCCTTTTTACCAGCATGAGAAAAATTAAAAAAAGAAAATTGGGTTCCTTTTTACCCGAAACCGTTAGTTTAATTGTAGCCGAGAAGCCAAATGAAAATGAAGATTCTTCAAGCAGCGAAGAAGAAAATATTTTCGATGACTAAAAATGTTTTTGTTATTTGATTTTAATAAATATGCTCAAATAACACATTTAAGAGTTTTTTTTATATACTAATATCATTTAGAATCAATAGAAGCAAAAATATATTTTTGACCGTGTAGATCGTTCAAATACCCGTATGTCCAACGGTTAAAAACACACAACTTAAAATCGTTTTGGTATAGCAGTTGGTTATTGTCTGGGATATTTTAAAATTCAACATGGTCCAAACATCCCAAGTAAAAAATAGAATAATAACTCAACATAAAAACTTTTTAAACATCTTTTTCTTTCAATACATCAGTTAAATCAATTAAATTGTTTTGCCTTCAAGTAAAATAAATTCTAAAAGTATGATATATATTAAGTGTCAAATGTAAAAGGCTCAATATTAAATCTGAAAATTAAGAATTTGTGCAATAAATTTATTTAGATTTGTTATTATAGCTAATCAAAACACAATTTAGGAATAGAAAACACATTCACTTTGAGTTAGTATTTCCAGTTTGAAAAGGATTTGACGTGTTTGTATGTTACTCAAAATAAAATCAAATTGTCGCGAGGAATGCGGATTCACACACAAACACAACTGTGCAAAGAGAAAAAAGCATGTTTTTTTTTGGTAAAGATTTTTTAAAATTAGTTGTGCTGAATAACTGCCGTGTGATTTTTTTTCTGATTATTTTTCTTTCATAAAAAAATTGCAAAGAAGAAGTTTCACATATGGCTTTTTTTGCTTCATCAAGATTTACAGATTTGCTGTAATCACGCAAAGTTTATGAGATTTGTGGGGCCATAAATCATACACGAAGTATTCTTAAGCCTTTTTAGAGACGGTTATGTACTTTTCCCAAAATAAGATCTTAAAAATGTTATTGCATTTACAATTTGGAAATGAAAATGGATTGGAAATGTTTGGTTAATATACTCTTGTCACAATCACAAATGTATTTTCCCTCCTATAAAGTCAACTTATGTGGAGTTTAGTGACTTATTATTATTTATAATCACTCAAAAAAATATAGAAGACGTTTGGGCAACTTTTTTAAGATATATCTCAAAAGAATTCTCAGAGCTTCTAAATAATAAAGAAGCAAAACAAATAAATAAATAGACCTTCCTAGAAATTATTCAAAAGAAACAATGTAAATAAACTGCCTGCTATAAAAGAGACTTATATAATACATCTAGGCAGGACCGTCTCCAGGGCAGAGACGAGTGTTCGACGGCTACTAACCCGAATACAAAACAAGTTTCTTACATTGGTTGTTTCTATAAGAAAGGTATCATCACCCAGTAATAACAATAATTATATTTTTATGTTTGTTAGCAAAAACTTATATAATTGAATTTATGTGTTCCTTTTTGTTTTTTTCTGCGTAAATTCGACGAGATCTGGTTATTACATAACGAGACTGGTTACGAAAAAGGATTTTATTATAAAAAATTTTCTACATTTGAATGCTCCCCTTCAATTTACTCCCTTCCCCTCGCCACACACCTTTCCATACGTTTTTTCCATTGATCGAAGCAGTGCTTGAAGTCTTCTTTGGTGAGTGCCTTTAGGAACTTTTAAATTTAGTTATTACTAAAAGGTGCTTTTTGGTTTTCTCAAAATATAACTTATTTTTCTGATTACTTTTAAGGTATTTGAACAGCGGGACAAAGTTATCATGATAATAAAAGTTACTGTACACTTAACGCCATATTTACATTAATCCATTTTTCTGCTGGGTTCAAAATTTGGTAGTTTTAGGTGTCGCTTTGATGAATTTAGAATTGGAGAAGTGAAATTTTGATCATATAAATATATTATCTTTCTTGTCTTCAATTACCGGTCATGGGGACATTCTGTAAATTCACTTTTCGACACCAATAAGTAGAGTTTCAAATTATTTATTGCATAATTACGCTTGTTATATCAGGTTTCTCTTATTAGCAAAGTATCAATAATATAATAAAATGAACCAGTAAAGTAGTCTTTGAACTGTTACGCAAAGTATAATACGAGGGTTGCTACATAAGTACAGTAGAAGCAGTCGTAGGAGAAGGTCATGTGTTCACATTTCGTGCGTTGTCTTTGCCTATTTAATGTTTTGTTTTGATCAGACTTATGGACGTCCTAGATTTCGATCTACATGTGTTGTTTAACTAAACTTGATCTTGTGTAGTTACCAGTGAAACAGATCTTTCCGCCTTCCATTCTTTCTCTAACTCCAACTCATGATCTACTTTCATATCTCACTGATGCTAATGCAGTGCGATTCTAATCTTCTGTGTCTCAACGTTTCTAAAACTAAAGTTTTATGATATGAAAATACATTACAGCCATTATTGACATCGAAGAATCTATAAAATCCTTACGGCTTGTTGTAGACAATTCTTTAAAATGGGGGTTACATATTACCGCTTTATATAAAAAAATCAGTTCTGCCTGTTTTGCGCAAAGAACTGAACGTATCCACCTCTAAAATAGTTTATTATGCCTACAAAAACTACAAAAAAAAACTGTTAGATATTTACTCAAACAGCAGTGTTCACTGCCGGGACTTCTTTAAAAGATTCAAAATATTGACTATTCCTTCCTTATTCATCTTTGAATCCGTTTGCCAAATTCATAAGCACGCGTTTCCAATTTTAGAAAGATTATTGCACAACTATCCAATTAGGAACGCGGAGCATGAACTTTAGCTACATATTTCACGTTCAGAATTAGTTAAGGGCTGAATACTTTACAATGCAAAAAAATGCCTTTATTTAGTTATTTGTATGTTTCTTAGTTTTTTTAAAAGCTTTTGTCTACAAATTGTAAAAAAATGTTTGACAATAAAGCATTTATCTCTCTTTCTGAGGTAGAAAACCAAATATTTATAATTGGATATGGATTTATGGTTTTTACAAATATTCTTAAAGCGGATGACCCATCAAATCCATGTTACGACTATTAAAAAAAGTTTTTATTTGAATTGATGTTTGAGAGTTCACATTTTCGTGGTGGAGAATGATTCGTCTTCTTCGATTGGTTTCTCTGATTTTTTCGAGCATTTCTGACAAACAAATGGTGGTGTATTTAGAATTGACCGTTCTATGTTGCTCTAATAGAACGGTGGCGACATGTCCAGTTATTCCGAATAAATGGGTGACCATTTAGTTTGAAGTATTTCGTGCGCGAACAACTTATGTGTGATTTGGATCGTCTTGAAAGATTTATACAGTCGATCAGTTGTTCAGTTTCGGGTTCATATGTATAGATTCATGATTCGTCACCTGTCACGATCTTATAGACATTTTGTGAAGCACCGCAATCGAATTTTTTCAACATTTCTTTGCACCAATCGACACGAGCTTTTTTTGAGCGATTGTCAAATTATGCGTTATTCAACGCGAATAAATCTTTTTGACAGCCAAATATTCATGCTATATTGAATGTATACGAGTGAAACTAATGCTCAGGTATGTCTCAATCTCACGGTATGTCACATAACTATCTTGTAATATCAGTTTACGCATATAATCGATGTTTTCTGGTTTCAGCCGATTTTGGACGACGAAATTCATCCTGTAGCAAAGTGCAACTACGTAGAAATTTGGAAAACCAACGAAGTACAGTGGTTCGAGATGTTGCTTAATCAGCAAAAGTCGAAGCGAGTTGATCGGCACATCGGCAAGATAATTGTTTTAAGTATCTGTAAACAACTCAAATAGCACTCGGATGACAATACGTTCTGAATACGATCGCCGTTTAAAAATGTTAAACTTTATGATAGTAATGCCAGATTTGATATATTCCTATAAGTGTTGCCATAAATCAAAACTTAAGTTTCAACTCTCATAAAGAAATTTTACATAAGGCATTAAGTACTTTATCACTACAACACAAGTAGTCTTTTATCTAATTTTGAATTAACGATCACTACGTCTTAGTTGATTATTTGGTTAATGAATTGTACATATTAATTGAGATAACTACTGTGAGTAATAGTCTATGTACATGGAACGATCGTTACATTTTACACACAAGAAGATATCTAGTTCTATATAAAATATAGCACTAGTTAAAAATATATATGAGGATCGTGATAAAAAAAAGAGTGTGTTATAGATATATGACAAGCGAACCCAGATTCTACGTCAGTACGAGACTGATCATATGCTTAACAGTCTTATCTTCTCCACAATCAAACTTGATGTTTTTTCTCTACATAATCTTACTATATTAGCCCTGGATCTATCGACTTCCGATCTCAACATTCATGTCCGGTGGTAGAGTTTCAGACGGGGTTTTGCAACCTTCAGAAACGAGTCCTTAGCTCCCCAAGATTTTTCTCGGTAGTTGTGAATTCGTTTGATACTTTTAGAAAGCTGCGTGCCCATATCACGGATCAACTTTCATTGTTTGCCGTTGTATCTCATGGAAAGGAAAATTGTAGTTAAGTCATTCAAAGAGAGTAGATTTTCAATTACAATTCTGCACGTTTCATCCACCTATCTAACATAAGCTGAGCTAAACCATACAGGACAGACATACTCTGGGATCGTGGAAGACCAATACATATTAGGCCATTCATGACACTGCAAGGATAAAACGAACACGTTTTCCATCTTGGTTTTATTTTGCTCATCACTACTTAACACATTAGAAATATTTTTCATTGAATTAAAACCACTTGCATACCGATTTCAGTACTTGTAGCTTAATAGTAGAAATTAGGTACAGTTCATAATCTACACTAAAGAATAATGTGACTGTAACGTTTATTTAGAAGAAATCAGAGCCATGGCAGTTCTAGTACTATGTTAACACGAAAATTCCTCTGAAAAGTATGGAGTGGAACCGTTAATGATGTGAAACTACCGAGAAAACAGAATTCATTAGGTGGTAATCACTAATTTTCACAAGATTACAGTTCAGTTTGAAGCAATTAAGTTTTCAATAATACATGTAAAAAAATGTTAATTATTGTAACTAGGATCGCAGTTTGTTGTTACTTAGATGGACTAAAAGTATAATGTTCTAAGCACCAAAGTTCGCTTTTAATTACATTATGAAGGCAAACATAAATATTCCATTAACTCTAAGAAATCTAAAAACATCTATTAACAAGAAAAATACTAAATGTGGGTTGTCAGTTTAGATACTTAAGATGCACTTGTATGCCATTTACAGGTACTTCTTATATACGCAAGGCGGTTTATTTTCATGGTATGGTATATAATGTGCGAATATATTTCTTAGTGTCAAGAGAGAAATGCTCTTTTATTTGTAAGATAATACAAAATTTTGAATTTCCATTTTTATTTCATGTTCCTCTTATAACACATGTTTTTCCCATATAATGCGAGGACACAATTAATATCGCGTATACATGCACATTGTGTCAAATGGAAAATTTTAATGTCATCTAGATATTAAATTACATGAAAAGTTTCTCTATTTTAAAAAGTGTGGAGTTAATATATCTGTTCAAAATTAACCTTCCATTACTCGCGCACGGTGTGTCAGACCAGCCCTGTAAGGAAATTCTAGTAACTTGGATTTAAGTGGAAATTTGATACTGTCGCTCCATATACGAGGCATATTTTTTAAGTAAGTACCGTTTTGGAATTAAAAAAAAGAAGTGCAAAGATATCGCGATAATTTTATTTTTACATGAAAGTCTACTTTTCTACATAATTTCCGTGAATACTGAGGCACTTGTCATAACGTGGCACCAGTTTTTGAATACCCTCCTCATAAAATTCTGCCGCCTGACTTGTTAACAACCCCTGTATCAAAACTGTTTTAACTTCGTTATCGTCTTGAAGACGCTGACCGCCCAGGTGTTTCTTAAAGTGGAGGAATAAATGGTAGTCGCTGGGCGCCAGATCAGGGCTGTAGGAGGATGATCTAGAGTTTCCCATTGAAAATATTTGATGACATCATTGGTCCAATTAGCCACATGCAGCAAAACGATACCCTTACTCAACTTGCCACGTTTTTTGTTCTGGATTGCACGACGCAGATTGTTCAATGTCTCACAATAAGACGCTGCATTGATTGTCTCACTACGAGGCCGAAACTCCACTAGCAATACTCCTTTTCTGTTCCAAAAAACTGTGCACATAAGTTTCCGGGTAGAAATTGTTTGCTTAAACTTCACTTTTTTGGGTAATGATGAACGTCGCCATTCCATGGATTGTTGTTTCGATTTTGGCGTGACGTAGGCCACCCATATTTCGTCACCAGTAACAATTTGGTCTATAAAATCTTCACCTTCAATGTGGTATCGCTCAAACGTTGGGTTTTGTGCAAATCCGTCAACATTTTTGGAACCCAACGAACTCACGATGAATATCGATCGATTTTACGCCTTTAGCACTAAGAAATCGTATAATAGCCCGTACTTCACAATCGGCGGGACTCACGATTGTCGGAGGCATCTTAAACACTCAGTAAATAACGTACACAATGAAGAATCAGACTGTAATGGCGTCTAATGGCGTCAGTGCGTAGACAAAAGATGTAGGTAACCAGCGCGCATGTGCGGAACGCCGATCTTGGGGTTGTGGCGACGGAATCGCAAAACGGTACTTACTTAAAAAATATGCCTCGTACCTCTTCAGTAGAGAATCAACTACCGGCGAAGTACGTTTGCTGAGAGTAAGACACAACAACTTCGTTATTAGAGAACACGGGCTAGTACACCGGGCGCGACTGTTGCGTACACATTTTTGTACTTTCCTATAACATTTGGTAAATTTTAATCGGTAAGTGATGAAGTTGTTCAACTTTTTCTTCCTTATTTATATATATATATATATATATATATATATATATATATATATATATATATATATATATTATATAGATATGGTCTACGAGAAGGAACAAGAAAGATTATTGAGATTATATGAGGAAGAGACGTATGATAACGAAGATGATGAGGATGAATAAAATGAAATTGATCATATAGCAGAGAGATACTGAACAAGAGTTTGAAGATGAACAAACAGAGGGAAATGATGATAGTTTCAGGAGAAAACCGTACTTTATAGGTAGAGATAAAATAACAAAGTGGAAAAAACACTGTCCACCGAAAAATGTAAGAACACGTACCACGAATAAATATGTACGATTGTCAACTGTCAAACAATTCGTAAAGTCTAAAACAACACCTTTGGGTATTTGGAAGTACATGTTCGATGACGAGATGCTAGATTTAGTTGTGGAATTTGTGAAAAAGCAAATCACATGAATTTGGGAGATCTCTGAGGAGCAGACGGCACTGGTGTTGAATCTTTCAGGCTTGTAATGAATAGGGCTGTCTTCGATTTGATAATATTCATACCAGACAAGAAAGATGCAAAATAGATAAACTGGCTCCAATACGAACGATTCTAGATAGATTCAACAACAATATCAAACAATGTTATTCTCATTCTGCTTACGTCATCATAGGCGAAAAACTTGAAGCTTTTCGAGAAAAATGTAGTTTTAGGCAATATATTCCTAGTAAGCCAAATAAATATGGCATAAAAATTTTTGCTATTTCTGATGCCAAGCAATTTTATGCTAGCCACTTGGAAGTTTACGTTGGAAAGCAACCCAATGGCCCTTTTCAAGTGAGTACAGATACGCAAGCAGTAGTAGAAAGACTTTGTGAACACATTTATGGTACCAATAGAAATGTTACTGTAGATAATTGGATTTGTAGTATTCCACTAGCTGATAGTCTCAATAAAAAACAGTTGCCAATAGAATTTGTACAAAGCAATGGTAGGTGCATTGGTTCTTCGACGTTTGGTTTTTATGATGGAATTACTTTAGTTTCTCATATTCCAAAAAAAATCAGAACGTCTTACTTATCTCTACAATGCATCATGGAGATGACATTGAGCCTGTCTCAAATAAACCTGAGATAATTATAGATTATAATCAGATGAAAAGCGGAGTAGATGCGGTGGACAAATTATGCACGCAATATAATTGCGCTCGTGCTACAAGACTATAGCCCATGGTGCCTTTTTTTACTTTGTTGAATGTAGCAGAGATAAACTCTTTTGTAGTTTACACATTTTTATATGATGAATCTAAGACAACACGTAGAGAATTTTTACTGCAACTATCAATGTTACTAGTAAATGACTACCAAAAAGTACAGGCTGTGTCTAGTACTCTACCAAGAATGAGACTTGGGAGATATGTCGATTGTCAGCAGAACAAGAAATACCAACCCGAATTTCCGGAGTTCAGGGTCGCTGTGCTGTATGTGATTGGCGGAAAAATAGGAAAACTAAATATTACTACCAAATACGTGCAAAATATTTGTGATTGGAACATGTTACAGCAATGTGTAATTCATGTTATGAAAACGTATGCTAAACGTTCTTGCTATAGTTTCTTATAATTATTTTCTTTTTTTTTGTATTAGTTTTAATATGGAATGTTCTCTTTGTGTTACTAATACACAAATTTGATAATATTTCCGAATTTTTATTTTTTTTTAAGGTTTTTTGTATTTACATGGGTGTATGCAAAAAATACTGACGTTTTAATTATGATGCAAATTCATATTGAAACAAAATATTATCACAAATCAATTAAATAATGTAACATTATATAAGGTGAAAGTCTTAGGCATTAACCGCCTGTTGGAAAAATATTTGGCCTGAAATCGTTTTGCAAGACAATTTATTGAATTGAAAGTATAAATATCGAACGTACAATTGATATTGCCAGATCAGTTGGATGTAACATGTAAACCGACCTGTTACGTTTTTCTTCAAATATTTTTCGTATTTCTTGATTACTTATTGTGGCTCAGTAGTTAGTTCAGTTTTATTATCATGTTCCAAGTTTTTGAAAATATTATTTTGTTGTCGACCTCCCACTCCATTCTTTAAGTTCAATAAAATCAGTGTCGATTCTAAACGTCTTCTATCTACAACGACTACCGTAGGTAAAACTGGACAACAATTGAAGTTCCTAATTCTAAATTGACGCGCGCGAAAATAACTGAAAATTTGTTTTTCCCATTGATAAAGGAACTGACATTGGTCTTTAATCTAAAGCTCTTGGTCGGTACCTACGTATTATATTACAACTTCAAAATATTTCAATATGCAGGATCATCTTCAAATAATTGTTGTACTAGGATTACTTAATAACGATGAAACTTATACTCATTATAATGTTACAGATGCATTCTACACTAAAATCTAAATTTAAAGCTATGGGTCTGCATCTACTTTTTGAATTTCAACTTCCAAAAATTCACTTCATAAAGAGGGACAAAGAGCTACGCCTATCCGTGTTTCGACAATTTTGAATATAGTACGAAACGTTAATTTTTGGAAATTGCTAGGACACTCTACCAATGAAACTATGTTTCAATTCAACAGTTTATATGCGTTGTTACAACTAAGAAACAGATACATTTAAAAAATTAAAAAAAAAACATTTCTCAATATTATTCATTTACAGTGACCATTATTTACCTCATCAATGAAAATTTCTCAATTGACTTGTTTATAATTAAACTCGGAAATATATACAAATATAAACTTTTTTTGTAAGCCGGCATTGTTGGAGAACTGCCAATTTACATTATTTTACCAAAGTTAATCTTTTACGAATGAATAAATTAACTATCTATAATTAGCATTTTCTTTTGGACCACGGGCTATTGATATTTGTAAATTTATTCAGTATAGTTAATATATTTCAACCACTTTATAATTCCTGTATATTAAACTTTTATCACACATGCAGTGTTGTTAGATACTTGTTATCAATATATTCGACTGTCAAACAAGTGGACTACCGTTAATAATTTAAATGACTTCAGGTCCTGTAATATCACGATTCTAGCAAATTTCTAATTTCTCAGAAGTTTAAAATATTTTGATTACAAGAAAGTAATGCCTGAAAGTATGAATGACCACTACTTCCACCAAATTGATATATTTTTACTAAATTTATTGCCAGTTGACTGAAATAAATCTGAAGTAGTTTCGAACCTACATGAAATAGTTATATATTGAAAACCAATAAACGTGAAATTCAACGGCTAATGCCTTTTGAATCATATTATTTGTACTATACATGAACACGAAACTTTTCTCTATATTTTTGAAAACAGTTTAGGCCATACACGTGACACAAGAATTAAGAATCTTTATTCATACTATACAGGGTCGTGTAAAATGGGCGGAGCACTGAATTGCTTGCTTGATTATGAATAAATTTTTTTTAAATATTTTGTATACCATTTAAAAGTGACAAGTGCGGTAACCTTGCGGCCACTCAATATGACCTCTTCGGCGCACTTATATCTTCGGAAATAGTGTTCAGGTATTGTCTAACTCTAGCAATATAATGAAGCGGGACACTACCGTGCTGAAACCAAATTTCTTCTGATAACTGTGAATGATTAATGCGATT
This sequence comes from Diorhabda elongata, assembly GCA_026230145.1. Taxonomy (NCBI): domain Eukaryota; kingdom Metazoa; phylum Arthropoda; class Insecta; order Coleoptera; family Chrysomelidae; genus Diorhabda; species Diorhabda elongata. The sequence continues at coordinate 22,550,841 of CM047937.1, read as the reverse complement.
GAGAAGCGAACGAATAAATTTTATAATATCTCGTAAAAGTTATACATAACGATCACAAATTAATTTTTCTCTCCTAAAAATGGGTTCAATTATTATTCTTTCAACTATTCCACACCAAACGTTAACCTTTTGTAGATATGATGTATAACCTTCTCTCATCCAATCCGGATGTTTCTTACCAATATTGTTATTCATTACAAGGAAAGGAATTTTTAGGTTTTTTGGGTACACTCAGAATAAGTTCATTTTCTTCATTTGTGGATGTCATTTTTCATCCAGAACCGGAAATATTTCTAAAATGACAGTTAAATTAATTATTATCGATCGGTATTTGTTTCAAGATGTCTTTGAAATTACTGACGACAAATATGAACGTAAGTTAAGAATGATGTGACTTATCGAATTTTGCGCTAATGAACATAAGTTAACCAAATTTGTTTTGTTGAATGTAATACGTGTTATTAGTGTTTAAGAACACAAAACTTGTATTTTCTAAATTTATTTATTCCTAGTCCATTTAAGAATATGACGTAAAAAACGAAAATAAAAAGTTCCTTTTTTATGGACAGTAACGAAAAAGCATTATCAGTTATTTGTTATTCTACATTACAAAGCCGTCGACATTATATAAACAATTATCTTCTGGTTTCTAATCAGTGCTAAATTCTAAATTAACATGAACTTGTTCCCTCAAAATCAAATGTAAATAAACAACAATCTACTTTGATGACCTTTACCAAACAAGCTAATAATGTGGTTAAAGCCAGTTTTGTTATTGCCTGGTATATTGCTCGTGCAAAACGCCCGTTCTAAAAGGGAGGGTTTATTAAAAAAACTTGGAATATCTATTTAAAGTTTTAGATCCAAATAATGCTGCACTCCATAAAGTTGTTTCGCAAATTCTAATCTCGAGACATACAAACAAACGATGCATAACTGCAGTACATCTATTGAACAACTGTATGGCATTCAGCTTAACCCTTGACGAATAGACAGATATCACAGATCATCCGCAATAGGGTACTTGTATAGTTTGAGAAAAAAATAGTTGGGATAGTTTATATACAACATTTATTAAAATTTTTTGATTCAATTCTTTGATCAATATTTATAAAGGAAAAAGTTAATGAAAATTTACAAATTTTGTAGGTATTTTAAACATTTCAGTAAGGCCGCTATATTGCGTGACGTCATAAGTAAGAAATAATCACTGAACGTATGAAACGAAGTAAATACAACAGTTACTCTCACGTTTATTCTAAAATAAGCATTATTTATTGAACTGTGATTAATCTGAAAAATGCTATATAAATCGTATTTTGTGCCAATATGTAAAAATACCACAACTATAACACACAAGTTTTTGACGATCCTGCGAGATGTAATTATTTTTGTTGTTAGGATCATTTTAATTTAAGTAAGTTTAATTTATTTTAATATTTTATAGTAATTCATTTTATTATACTTTCAATTTTTAACGTGATTATGTAACAATGTAAAAACTTAACTTATGAAAGGTTTATTCACTTTATTTTTATTATATAGAAAAATGTTTTATTTATACGTAACTAATAAATAAAATCAGTATTATAACAGCACACGCTACGTTGCCGGCAACGATAACCTCGTGATCATCAATCAATATTTTGAAATTTTCAAGTAACTATTTATTAGATATTATTTTTCACTTTTAATAAGATATTTTACTTTATGACATTATTTCATATCAAGAACTTATAGAATAAACAGAAAAATGAGTACCCTATTGGCATTTTTCATACGATTTGTTTCACCTAACTTCGATGTTAAAAAATTATTGAATTTAGTAGCATTTCAAGAGTCAACCACGGTGTGGTTAATAAAAATGCATTAGATTTCTAATGAAAACTTTTGATATGCCTCTTAATTAACTTGTTAGCATTGCATGATAGAGCTTCGATAATGCTGAGTGAAAAAATCGGTTTTATTAAACTTTTAAAAGAACATTACGTAAAAAATGATTTGAAATATCCTGATGTTGTAAAGACAATATTACACATTTCGCACCTAAGGAAAATATCATCAACAATTCAAATATCATTACAAGATTATAATCTTCTAAATGTATATTTTAGGAGTTTTTGCACAAATTAACGTGCGCGACAAAAATAATACATAAATAAATAAAATGCGTTATTCACACTGATAAAAGAAATGACTTGATGACGTAACTTCAAAAGTTATTTTTGGTTTTTACACTTAATCTATCAAAGGTTATCAATTTTGTGTATTAAAAATTATTTTCTGTTTGTTGTTGTGTTATGTTTAATTTATACATATTCAATACATTCGGCTGATGCGATCCTATAACAGACAAAACATGTACACATAACATACTCAACTACCAGTAAGAAGCCGAAAAGTTGGTTTCATAATATGAAATCAAGAAAAGACAAAAATTTACGTGAAGTTTTATAAACTCTTTTCTCAAATTTGAGCATGACAAAATACAAAAGTTCTTTTGTAATCAACTTTTTTATAAAAATCCATGGTTCAAGCAACCGTACACGAGTTTTCACATTTCACTTTATTTTTTTGATAAATTCATAATATGAACGACATGAATTTTTTCATTGATTTTGTTTTGTTTTGTAAACATTTATCATTTTTTGTTTGTATTCAGAATAATTCAATGCCTGCTACACCACAACCAAAATAAAAACTCAGACAACAGTATACCTTTGGTTGATATCATTAATTTAATAAAAATAAATTTATCAATCAAAAATAACTTTTCTGTGTGTATATTAGACTTTCTAACCTGATAACTGTAACATGTTTCCGAAAAGCAGGTAAGGAATGGCATGCGTCTGAAACAGTAACCAGTCTGCTGACATGTTGTCGGCGAGTGGTACATACAACTCGTATTCTTTCTTGTTGAAGACCAGTTCTTCTGATCCTGACGACGGTTTTATCGCAAACATCGCTCACGGAAGTAACACTGGGACCTCTTAAAGGACTAAGACTAGAGTATCTACCAGGTTGGTAACGGTAATTCACTGATGTTGACGATGAATTCGAGCCTCGCATTGCTGAATCCTAGGTGATAATCTAGTAATAATACTTTGTACTAGAATAAAAATGACTGGTTTTACCAGAGATACACAACGCAAAATTGCTGTGCAAAATAATCGCAATAGAAATTATTAAAAAAAAGTTTTTTTCGCAAATCCGGCTGGACCAGTCAGTTTTATTGGCTTTAAAAACTAAAAAGAGTTTGATACATATATATTTATAATTATAGTTTCAACGATGAGTAATGTACTAATGAATAATTACAACGAATAACATCATCGATAGACAAATGATTCAAATAATTTGTAACACCAACAAAACACGATTATTTTAATACCATTATATACATAAAAGTACACTCGGTTTCAAGAACTTCTGCAAACAAATCTGAATGTACAATGAAATAATTGGGTAACTCCATAAAAAATAAAAAGTTTTCATTCTTGATCAACAATCGACAATTAGCAATATTAATAACAATTTAAATTTTAGCACGTTTGATCTATATGTACCAGATGTTCCAAATTTATGAAGTAGTTAATAAGAAGGATTGATCATCAGAATATTTTTTATTTACTGTTGAATGATAATTTTGATACTGTTTATTTTTTCCATCTATCCATTCTTTTTCTTTAACTGAAAAAGTGTGATTACAATATTTTCATTTTTTTGTTGTATTTTTGGCTAAAGTACAACTCAATAATGGCTCACCTGAATTGTTTACACAACATTTTATTTTTTATGTTGTTTCAAAAATACGATTTGGTAAGGAGTTTCGGGCGGATGTAATTTGGGCGCTAAAGGATTAATGTACTTTTTACAACATGTAAACTAGGCGCCAAGACCGAAGGGTCATTTTAATCCTATGTGTATTTTGGGCGCTAACCGACTGAAGTACATGATTTATGAAATACAGTTATTTATTAACTCACCGACATTTATAATAAGATATATTTTTGTATTTTTAGATTTTCCTATAAGAGAAATGACCTATTATCACTTAAGGTCTGAAAAAATTTACCGTTAGAGGGGTCTACTTTGCACTTTTTTAAATGAAAAATCTGCCCTTACTAAAGTTTCCTCACAACATTTTTGTAACACTCTACAGAATAAAGTAAATTTTATATTTCTTTATATTTTTATTTAGTACTTAAGTACATATTACATATAAAATAAGAGATTTACATAACCTAACCTAACCTAACCTACTTAACAATCTATTAACTTTCCCTCTATTGGGTTATTTTATGACTCGACCTACCTGCACTTCTTAGCGCCGAAAAAATACATGTCGGATTATCTACCCTTCTTGGCCAGACAGGTAAAGAAGGATAGTTAGCGCCCAAATTACACCCGCCGGGAGTTTCGGCCAAGTTTTTTAATTCTTTTGTTTCATATTCTCTGCCCCACTTGTACAATTCACAAGAGGCAATCCCCATATATATTCAGGTCAAGAAAATAAGCTCATTCAATATTGACATTCTGGCACCGAATCCATTCTTTTACTATCTTTGCTCTATGGATCCGGGCATTATAATGTTGAAATAGCCACGGTATAGATATAAAAGGAGTAAAAAAGTAGAAACACCTGTTTTGTGGCTAATAAAGAGTTCATGACGAAATTGTACCATAATATGAAATTGTTCTGAGCAATTACATTACTATTATAGTTAACAACAAGATAACTTTGTTTTAACAACTTGTGGAAATAATTTAATAATATAATAATAATTTCGCGGGCCTTCGGTTCGCGGGCAAACCGGAATTGTTTTCCTTTTTGAATAGCATTAGTATTAGAGGTGTTTTTTCAATTTTCGAATAATGGAATTTGCTGCAATTACGCTAGCTATAACACCTGTATTTATTCAATTTTTAAAGCAAAATCACTAGGATTGAAAGCCGCTTCTGCCGTGACCCTATATAAACCCTCTCCCTGTTTTTTCTGTAATGTGACTGTTCTTTTACAAAATTAGTTATGTTCAGAGATCGTCCAATTTTTTTGCAATTTTTATATGATTTAGGGCAGTTTCTAAAAATACGTCAAATTTTTCTCATTTACTTAATGGCTTATAAATATATTGTCCACATAACAAAATTGAGTCATTAAAAGCAAACTGATGATTTCTTTGATAAACCTTAACAAGTGAGTTGAAATTCACATATTGCGACGGGTAGACAGTCGCACGACATCTAACGGCTCTGGTCATAATGTAATGTAGTGAAATTATAGAAGATGGTGGTGGCTCCATCTATTATTGAGTAAGCGATTGTTGACCTATTGTTCCAGATGTTTCTAATAAGACGTTCACTTTAAAAAATCTACAAAGTTCTAGAATTATTGCGAAATCCCAGTAAAGGAGTTAGTTGACTACTGTTCTATAGGAAACGAGCATAGATACCGAATTTTTGACAACAATGATCGATTATACACCAACAAGGACACAACAAATATATGGGAAAATGCTAGAATATTCTACTTGGAAACTAGAAGAGATACCCAATTTTCGACTTACATGGAATAGATGTGAGTTCTCTTGAAATGTATGCCAGTTACAAGTTAATAAGTGTAATAAGTCGCGTGATAAATACTCGAGTGCGAAAAGAACTTGTACAATTTCAACTAGGAACGGGTTTTTGCTGCTTTTTTTAAATAAGGCAAAAAATTACCAAACTTATTTATTGTACTATAGATTTTTATTCTATTACTATTATCTTTCAATTTGAAAATAAATGAAAACTTATTATATAATTAGAAAAATTAAAATGAAAATGCAAAAATTTATTAACCTATTCAATTAGTAGCACTGTAGATTTTTGTAATCAGCGTAACGCATGCCATACTATATGTATTAGCACAAGTTATTGATACATATAGGTAATAACAATGTTAGTAGATATATGTGTACAATAATGAAAAACATATTAACTTATATAAGGTTGGTGCTTAGAAGTTAGCATGAGATCGGATAGTGATATAAGTCAAATATTTGCTTAAATAATGTTCTAGAAACTCTAGAAACTAGAAACATTTTTGAACATCAAGTACCTTCTCAAGATTCAGTAGCAGAACCCAATGAATAATAATTTTTCTGTAGACATGAAAAACTCCTATCTCTCAACACAAGTAGAGTAGAAGTTCTACGTTCATTGTGTATATTCTCTAAAAATATCGATACTATGAATATTGATACATTTTTTCATTTTTACATTCCAAAAGGCAACTAACCAAGTAACAAAAAACTATACGTAAAATGGAAAGGCGCACATCAAGAGGAAATAGAAAATACAAAGTAGTCAAGTTCTGAAGAATTCAATTCTTACTAAAACATCGAATCTAATGAAGAATGAAGATTTGGTAAAAACATTATGTATAACAAATCTTGTTATTTATTTTTTTGTTGCTGAATTGTCTTGATAGTAGGCCTCTTTTGATTAGAAAGTAGTTTTTAAAGGAGGTAAAAAATTGACGTTTCGGCCTCATTAGATCTTTATCAAAATATGACCTGACATAGACAACTTGCATAATTATATTAATCAATTGATCAGAAGATCACAAAAAAAATCTGTTCTAACTCAAAAAATTTTTTTCAATTGTTATTTTTCAAAAATATAGAGCAACCATCAATTTTAAGTCTTTATTATCATTGATAGCTCTCTTGCTCTCTCGTATATGAACCATTCCTAATAAAATTTTTCTTGTATTTGATTCCGTTTCAAGAATTTTTGAAATTTTATAATTGAATGTTTGTTTTATTAATGCAGTTTAATTTTTATCGTATTTATTAAGCAAACATAAATATTCTATTTCCGCTATGTATAAAACTGCATTATTGCTGTACCATAGATTAAAAAAACAAAACAGAAGCATTTTACTGTGAAACATTGTTCCTTACCATATGTACAAGGACTTTTCCAACAATTATCGAATTATCCCAATACATATGATATTAATATAATTCATAAAGGGCCCAATACATTATCCAAATATTTCATTAAATTAAAATCTAAAACACCCAGAAACAAAAGAAGTAATATCATATATCAGACACCTTGTAATTATTGTATCGCTGTCAACATTTCAGTATTTAGAAAAGAGACTAAAAAATCAGCAAAACGATGAAAAAATAAAGCTGCAATAACGAACCATGGATTATAAAAAAAATTAAATTCAATTATAAAAATCCAAAAATTTTTGAATCGGAATCAAATACACAGAAAAGAGAATTTTTAGAAATGGTTCACATTCAATGACGAGAAAGTTATCCATGATAAAAAATACCTAAATAATTAAAGTAAAATTTATAGCTCTATTTTGTGAATTTCCATATAATTACAAATAAACTAAAATCTAAAACACCAAAAAATGTAATGTACATGTAACGATTGTGACGTTGTTTCCTCAAGACAGACAGAGTATTTAGAAAATCGATTAAAAGGTCTTCAAAACAATAAATAAAAAATATAGACAGAATTATAAAAATTCTTGAAATTTCAAACATTTTGTAGAAATCAGAGTATCGTCAAACAGTAGGGCACGTGCGGTTGAGTAATTATTGAGTAATTAAAAGACAGTGGCAGGTTGCAATGTTGTATTTAATGTATGTTATTATTTTAATACATTTTTCGGTTGAATGTGATTGTCATTTTTGTTTTCAATTTTTTGAGGACCATTTGAGGTAGCCATTGTAACAGAAGTGTTATGTTAAATTTATCAAGTGTATAAGACGAGAGCATGGAGATCAGTCAGAAAATGGTATTGGTAATAGGACAAAGCCTGGTTTGATACATATGGCATAGTTAAATATTGACGGGATGATTTTAAAAATACTCCTTACTCAAGAGAGAAATGAGTTATTATTCTTTATAGTAGCAATAAATATGATTTTGTATCAAATGCATTGCTTTTATGATCACGGTATTATTTTAAAAATGATTCACTTCTACCAAACATTCTGCTAAATTTAGTCATTGTTATGGTTAAAGGATCTTATCATTCTCAAATATTAAACAAAATTCCCAAAACCAGTTTTGAAAAATATGAACATTGATGAAAATTTTACGTTTCGAGCTGTTGCGGTCTTTATCAAAATAACGTCAAATTTTGACTTGTCATTTAATAAACTAATTTTCAATCAGAAGAGACCTAAAATAAAGACGAATTAGAAACATGAGGTTGGTGCGTCAAATTAAAACTTGCAAGTACCGGCTGATTTGTTTATTATTCTTTAAATGTGAATTGTTTCTTCGGTGTTGTTTAGTCCTAGTTAGCCCTATGAGATGCAAGAACGTGCTGTGATTTATATTCTTTGGACCAAGACATCTTTTTGTGAATTTCATATACGGATTGTTATCGTTACAGTTTCATACATCTCATTAAATTCTTCAACTTTTTTACATTGTACTTATTCATATTATGATTATTGATATAAATACATAAAGACATATTCGTTTCATTTTAGGGTCCCGAGAAGTATTTCGCTTTCCAAAAAGGTTCCGCCACCAAAAAAGTTTGAGAGCCGCTGCTCTAGGCAAGAGTAACCGTACCATTGGCTGAGACTGAAAAAACCTCAGACGTCACAATAAAATTAAGATATTGCAGTGGGCTGAAAAACAAAAATAGGATACATGAAGAGTGGGAGAGCGTTTTATATAGTGATGAGTCACATTTTGAAGTTTTTGAATCTAAGAGAAGAATGTTTGAGCGGAATCAAAAGAAAAATGCATGTTCCATCCATATGTAATTCCAACTGTAAAACATGGCGGAGGCTGTTGAAATTATTACAGAAAATGCCAAAATTGAGCACCGGAATAGTAAAAGAAAAAGGAGGTTATATCGATAAGTCAAAAATTTAAATATTTAACAATTAGATACTGCAGTTTTATTATTACTATATTCTCATCTATATATGTTCTTTAATATATAAAGATCAAAATTGATCCTATTGTTTTTATTTGTTGTGCATCACACGCAGGGCTAGAAAAAAATACTAATCGACTGAATATTTTTTCAAAAAAAATCTATTCAAAATTACAGGTTCATATTTTACATGCAGTTTTAGAAGCGAGCAGAATTTTACGACCACTTCTAATCAAACTGAAAGTCTAAAATAGAAATAAATTTTCAAATACACAAATGATGGTGAAAATTTCATCAGATTTTGTACTGAAACCTTACAATCAAGTTTTCTCTTAGTCTCTGAATCGAATTTTATACAACTACCAATTAACCTGAACCATATCGAAAAATTTCAAATTAGAAACCAATTTAATTTCCAAGTGTAGAGCACGTATTTTGTCTCTTTTGATGTTGTTTCTCAACAAAATTTATTAAATTCGTTTAATATTGACCGCCAAAATTGGAATTTGATGAATACGCCCACGGAAAGGTGGTTTGAGCCTCCGTCGATTTATTTTAACTCATACAACAATCTCACGAGTTCTAGAAAGTTTTGTAAAAACGAGACCGTGCCCGCGGACCAAACGTGTAAAATTCGAATCACAATACCTATCAGGATCGGTTTGCTAAAATTTTGGTTCAATCACAATACCTATTAGGATCGGTTTGCTAAAATTTTAGTTCTTCGCTAGCGATTTGTAGCACGTAATATCTTAAGAAATTTAACTATTCCAGGTTCATGCTTAAAAACTGGATAATTCAAGATCTATAATTGATATATGAGTATGATTATACCCACCGAAGAGATAGTTAGCAGAAAATTGGAATTAGACGGAATTGGAGTGGGAATGTATGTTCTTCAGGGATGAATCCAGATATTATCTGTACAATAATATATACAATTTGGATATTTTCACGATCCAGTGAAGATTATTTCTAATGCATATATTGATTTAGGAAGTTTGTCTGACAGTACGTACAGACTTGGTAATTATAAATAATAAAACTATGATAGCTAAAGGCACATAAAAGATATCTCTCAGTATGTAATATATTTTGCTGCAGATAGTCATATGATATAAGGGGAGGTTAATTAAAATCTTGGAAGAATTCGATCGAAATATCATTTTTAGTATGTTTTATTTACTGTCAATTTGGAATTACTTAATGGAATTTTTATCAAAATCGGGATTCAGTTTGACCATTTTATTTGTAATCCAAGGTACATGTCCGCCTGAGGTGTTCATATTATCCATAAAGTATGTTTCCAAAAATCTAATCAAAGGATTCGTCATTTAAGTGGGAATTTTTGGTACCGTCCTTTTCTACTTTCAGTTTCTGAAAACGATTGTTACTCTTTGATGAAGACAAGAGGAGAAGATAAAATTGAGTTGATAAATATCTATTATTATATTGAAATTAAGAGAGAACATAACAGAGCCGCATTTTTCACTGGTGTTGAATGTGTGAATTATACTCACTCCAACAATCTTCACTTGGACCCACTCAATCAAAATATAGTTTAGAGCTTCATCATATGTCTGATGAGGTAGAAGATAAGAATTTCCTCGTTTTTCCTTAACGAGTGAAAAAACTGGAAAAAAATAGACATTCGTTTGTAAAACGAAACCTATTTTTTTAAGTTGTAATATCACTTCCATATTTTTACAAAGAGTTTCTAAGATAACTAACTTATTCCTGTTTTTTGTTTGTAACCTTCTATCAACGATACAGTTTTTTAGTTTGGCCATTCCAAAACTACTTCAGAAAAAGACAAAAATATTTGAGGAAATGCTTGAGATCGACGAATAGTTGCCTCCTTTCCACTTTGTTATGGATCGGCAACCACAAGTTGCAACCTGCAAAATTTTATAGCAATGTCAATGCAATATTTGACAACGTGTGGTATGGAAGAACGCAATGTCGCGTGAAAAACAACCAAGGCAAAAAGTTACTTCGGTAAGGCGAAGGTGCTACTTATGTCCAAGAACAAAAGATTCCAAATATTCTAGCATTTGCTCAGGATGTCATAACACAATCTGCAAAATCTATCCAACACAAGAAGTCACCTATACTTCACGCAAAGAATATGAGTACATTATTTTTCTTATTTCGATATTACTGTAAAGCGACTACAAAAATTTTTTTGTCATTAATTTTATAATCCATTTGTTTTGCTATGAGTGAAGATGTTATAGTTAATGATCGTTTTAACAAGAAGAACCATTATTTTTTCTTTTTTACCAGACTTAGTTCATTTGTTGCGTTTTTTTAATGTAACATCGAAGCAAAGTTATTTTTGTTCCCAAATATCATAACCTATTACAATTATATTTTCAAACCAAATATGTGTATTCTATAAACCCATAGAAATATTCGAATTGCAAAAAAATATAAAATTACTTTTGATCTATTAAAAAATGGGATCAATTGTAATCCCACGATAATGTTTGTGTGAATAGACGATAATAGTTGGGGGTTAAGTGAAATTATGAATCTATCAGAGAGTACTTTAAATATTCGAGTTTAACCTTAGTAGCAATTGCTTAGAAAGCTAGTGGTCATTAAAATTTTATTCAAGTTTTTTATTTCCATCCCATCCGCCTGAGCACTAGATTACGGAAGTGTGTGTGACGTACATTTTAAATAAAAAATAACCTACAGATCTTAGTGTGCCGTAAATTCGAATCATCTGTCGATCAAATGTATAGAATTTTATTTTTGATTACATAATGTGTGTATCAAACTCATACATATTAATCAAAGAAGTTGTATAGCTGAAATGTAGCCAAAAATTGTGACATAAGCCGTATTCAAAAAGTTGTTGTATGTTATAATTAACTGTAAACATGCGAAACCATATAACCATATGGTAGTAGTAAAAATTTTATTTTTGCTTTTCAAGTCATTCGTTGAATCTATATTGAACTTTTTCAAGAATATGCATTTTTTTCAAACCAATATTCACTCGAATTTTCTATTGAGATCCTATTAATTATATTTCATTTGCATAGAATCTCATTATTTTATTTCTTAAAAAGGCGTTGAAAATTATCATCCAATTTTTACAAGTTCTCAATATAACATTACAAATTTTCGACTTAATTTAAATATCCAAAAAGAATTTTAAGTGCTGCACCGTCACCTGAGACCAAAATCTATTTGATACACTACTTACACAATTTAATTTAAAAAAACAGATACAATCTTCACTCTAATTAAATACAACTTTTATCATAATTTTTTGACATGCATTAATAACAGCTAATTTAGTAATGAATATTAAAATAATGATAAAAATCAGCATTCCAAAATTAGACTTCTCGACCCACTTTAAATATGACTATGGAATTATAGTATTGTGAAGAAAAACTGCTCTTTAAGTTCATGTTCCACCTTAAACAAGTAATATACCGAATTTTGGTATACGTTTCACTTTACTTGGTCATTAGTCTTCAGTACTTTAGTTATCTGAACTTTGTGAACATGATTTTAGTAATTAAATACTATGGACCAAAAGATATAGGCATTTTCAACTCTTACCTCTGACGTTTTCACAAACTTTCACATATTGCTCCATATTGACATATAAATAGTTATTGGTGGGTGTGTTTAGCATTACCAATGGATCCAATCAATTGAATTTTTAAATTACTCTGTTTTCAGACGAAATGGTCCGTGGAAAATTTCAGCCATTTTGGATGCTTAGTTTCTGTTTGAAAATCGTAGAAATACACCTACACAACTTGAAGAGGAATTAAACACTTTGTACTAAGACTCTGCACCATCATTAACGACCATAAAAATCCTAGCAGCTGAATTAAACGTGTCCGCATCAGTTCGACGGACGAGGGGCGTTCGGAACGGCCAAAAATTGTGACAACCAGCGAAATCATCGAAAAATTTCACCAAATGGTGCTGGATAATCGTCGGATTAAATTTAGAGAGATAGAAGAGGCTATCGGTGTACCTATCAAAAGAACGCATATATATTGACTTGAAGAATTATGCATCCGTAAGCTTTTCGTGCGCCGGTTGCCAAGTTTGCTGACTTTGGTTAGGTTAGATTTCTTGATTCCTAACCTTAAAATTTTCACTTGCAAGTGAGAGCTTATTTTGAAAAAAAAAATGGCAGCTATTATTTGGAATGATTAAAAATGTTAGAGCATCTCTGGACTCCGTGTATAGACTTAAAAGGAGATTATGTTGAAAAATAAAAATGATTATAAGATCGAAATTTTTCGGACGAACCTCGTACGTTAATGAATCGTTTAACGCTCAATTTTGGATATCCCTAAGCTAACAGCTGTTTCGCATTGATTTTGGAAAAAAAATTGAAAATATACGACCTATGCTAAAAAATTCTAAATTCTCAAGCACTACAAGATTATTTGGAAAAACTTTATTCCTATTATATATTTTTCATTGAAAAAACAACCATTCATACAAAACATCTGACTACCACTCCATTTCCTCTTCATCAGTTGTCTATGCTTAATTGGAGACCACGTAACTTTTTCTTAAGCGGCAATTCAGAAAAAAAAGTATTTCAACTTCATCTTGGACGACGAAAAAATCGATAAGATAGGAACGCCGTTTCTTAATTCCACTGAAAACTTCTGGCACACGTTTTATTATATAATAACCAGTAGTCATTGTCATCTTCTAACTCAATCAGCAGTCCGATTATCATCTATTTGATTTTCAAGTGCAATCGTCTTTTCGAGAAGAAGGCCTCAAAACAGCGTGACCACCAAACGGTCGGTATTGACTTTAATCCAATAGAACTTACTCAGAAAAGAATCACATTTGGAACAAAACACAATATAAAAAAAAGAGTAAATGTATATAGAAAGGTTGGGGATAAAAATGATTAATATATATATATATATATATATATATATATATATATATATATATATATATATATATAGAAATTAATAGAATAATTGTGAACTACTCTTCTTTCATAATATTTTAACGAGGCTAGATAGGTTATTCTTCTTTCATGTTTTGGATCGTTCTAAATAACTGATTCGCCAAAAAAGCAGAGCACAACAGGAGAAACAGAAGTGGTCAGAACTTTTGACTCAGAAGTAAAAAGATTAATTTTAGAATAACGTCGAAATTTAAAGTAGACAGTCATAAATCACGATTTTAACAATAACTGGACAGTCAAGGGCAGTTCGCTACAATAAAAAGTTACTCAGTTAAAATTAAATTTTGCTGGAACATTGTTGTATGAGCCTATCTCAAAATAAGCTGTGGTCTATAACAAATAATAATGGTTCTGGTAGGCAGTTTCACGTTTGTCTTGATTAGAACGAAATGCTGTTTTCATCATAATTAACAAATTTATATTACACTTACCAGTTAAATGGCCTTAAGATGTCGGCCAAAATGCTGATAGAAAAATATTACATCTCCAATTGTCACCATCACATCTAACGTCAATTAAAAAACAACGATTTACTGATTTCATAAACTTAACTATTAGAACACAAGCAGTTGTCTCCATTTTGTAATTAATGGGTTTAATTAATTCTAATGATTTTATTGATGAAAAAAGGTCAAAAATTAAAAATAAAACTATTAAAATTGAAGACGCGTAAGTTAGAATAAAATTTAACTACACAGTATTGTTGCTAAATGGTTGACCATTACGCGTTTTCGACTAAAAAAATGTACTGAAGGTCACAAATTATTATTAACAAACAAGTACATATATCAACGTTTGACGTAGATAATTTTCACTGATAAAGACATTAGCAACAATACATGATAACAATTTATTTTTTTTTGTAACCCAAAACATTAACACCTTGGGTACGAATGTGTTTTTTGACGGTATAGTGAAACATTTGTAGAGGTTGAAAGTGTACACCTTCATTCAACGTTTACAATTTATCAATAAATTTTTGTATGTCCTCATATTCTTTGGAGACATTTTGCTATTCAATCAATCATCACCTGAGAAAATACCTTAAACATTTTTTTGAGTGATTAGAGATGTGGCCGCATATACGTTTAATGGTGTAAACAACATTTTTTTTATTTGGTTCATAAATTTTCTCAAGAAACTGGACTTTTACATCAAAGGTAAAAACTCAACGACTCATGGAAATTTAAAAATAAGGATTTGATGTAAAAAGCAAATACTAATTTTGAATATATGAAACTGAAACGGGCGAAAAAAAGCTGAATATATACTTACAATATTCACAGGATTATTAAAAAGAGTGTAATATAGATCATTCTGTGGATCGAATAATTGATAAGTACCCAGTTTAAGAAGATTGATGAATTTGCTGACAAATTAATATTTCTTACAAACAGTATGAAAATCCATTGATGGATGGAAATTATTCGGAAAAAACAACTTTCTGAGTATAATTATAAATCCTTACAGGACATTTTAACTGACTGTGCTTTAAATGGGAAATGTCCATTCGAATGCGCTTATGGTTCAAAGAGAGCAATCGCGACGCCTAACGCGCGGATAGCCTATTTTTGTATAATTCTTCAGTCCGTATATGGCAAATGTGTTCTTTTGATATACCAATAGCTTCTTCTATCTCTCTTACCTTAATCTGACGCTTGTCCAGTACCATTTGGTGAATTTTTTGATTATATCGCTGGTTGTCTCAGTTTTTGGCCGTCCCGAACGCTAGTCATCAGTCAAAACAATACGGTCACGTTTGAATTCAACTGCCCAA
Organism: Diorhabda elongata; assembly: GCA_026230145.1. NCBI lineage: Eukaryota > Metazoa > Arthropoda > Insecta > Coleoptera > Chrysomelidae > Diorhabda > Diorhabda elongata. Next base: position 22,535,175 of record CM047937.1, on the reverse strand, counting down.
AATTTTACGATTGTAAATGATGGTGTAGAGTCTCCGTTCACTGTATATGAGCTATACACTGACTACGGCGCACATACGTAGATTTCTAGGAATTAGGCGGCCATAAGTCGAAATTCCAATAATCGACTAATGACAAACAATTTTTTTCCTGGAATATTAGACTACTTGACGAACAATAGCCAACCCCACCCACATCCCTAAACTGCGCGAGCGCGCAGCAATACTAGTCGAAATTTGATTGTAGCACTTACTGCACGTGAAAAGTTCTTGACGCCCTTTTCGTATACCATTTTCTTCGGTAAATATTTTATGTGTCGTGTCATATTTGATTGTTCAAGTGATGGATACCAATAATACAGGTAAGCCTTTATTAAATTAATATGAAATTGTATTAAATGTATTGCCAATAAATGACTTAATGAGCCGTCAATAACACCCTTTTTTAGAAATGTTTTTTCTTTATTTTTCAACTTCAATCGAAAAAAACTTTACTTCCGTTTTCGTATTTTAAATGTGATTTGATAAAGAGGTGGTCTCGGGTGCATAGAATACTTGAAAACTTTTTGGCGGCCAATAATTATTGGTTGGAAGGAACATTTGAGATCCCCGTAGACACGCATCAAAGGCCAGGACGACCTACCAAATCTTTTACCGAAACTAGCGAAAGAACAAAGAGATGAAAAACTGAAGGAGTCCCCGCATCTTACGACGAAGAAGTAATTGTTCACGCGGCACAAGTAATTTTACAAACAGAAGGAAAAAGAAACGCGTCTACTGTTTTAAAAGACATTACAAATTCTTCTGCGTCTGCCAGTGATTGTAAAAACAGACATTCAAAGTCTAAAGAAATAGAGCCCCTTACTCCTCTGCAAGCACTGACAATGTTTGTTGAAGCCCATTTGACCAAAAGACAGTACGAAATTATTCGAGCAACGAACAAAAGATTCTATTCACATTATGAATTATTACTGAAGGCCAAAGAAGATTGCTACACACCCAAGGAGTCATTACGAGTGACGTCTACCTGCGCAGAAGGAAACCTACAATCTTTGTTGGATCACACTTCTTAGAAGAAGTCTTACTCACACTTGATGCTGTTGAAAGGAACTCGTTACTGTTAATATGCAAATGGGGTTGTGACGGTTCTCAACAAGCCCAGATTAAACAAAGGCTCTCAAACGAAGATGAATCTGATGCTAATATTTTTATAAGCTCATTTGTACCTCTACGAATTGTTTGTGGTGAGGATAAAAGTAAAATCGTGTGTCAAAATCCAACTCCATCTTCACTACAAACTCATTAAACTTGACCTCAATGGAGAGAATTTTTTTTAACATAGTTTTAAAATGACTATGGTTGACGCAAAGGTCTGCTATGCAGCTACAGACACCAAATCGACCAGCAGATGTTATATATGTGGAGCTATATCAAAAGATTTTAATGATTAAACAAAAAAAATGATGTATCCCCTGAAGCTCTTGAATTTGGCCTTTCCGTATTACATGCAAGAATCCGGATATTCGAAAGTGCATTTAACATATAAATTGCCCGTGAAAAAATATCGCGAGAGACGAACCAAAGAAGAAAAAAATCTAGAAAAGCAGAAGAAACTTGATATTCAGCAAAGATTTAGAGAGGAGACAGGTCTTTTAGTCGATATGCCAAAAAGTAACTTCGGAAACACAAACGATGGAAATACCAGCAGAAGATTCTTCGAGAACCCTGAATTGGCTGCAGAAATCACTGGGATAAGTTATGACTTGATTATTCAATTAAAAACTGTCCAGCTGATTATCATGAAGATATGACATTTATTTGAAAAGTGGTTTAGTGAACAGCTTTTACCTAGCATTTCACCACAATCATTAATCGTTATGAAAAACGCATCCTAACACTCGCGGCAACTCCTTAAGATACCAAATAGTAGTAGTAACAAAGCTCAAATTTTAGAATTTACTTCTGAAAAAAAAATTCCTATTCCTGTCGGCGACCTTAAAAAAGGCACAACAAACTAAGAATGAATTACTTACTGTTTTTAAAGGTCTAAAGTTAGAGGATATTTATTATATTGACAAGCTGTGCCAAGAACAGGGTCATACTCTTCTCAGACTACCTCCTTACTATTGCATATTTAACCCTACAGAGTTAATATGGGTAAACGTAAAATCAGAATTACGAAAATTTAATCAGTCTTCAGAACTGAGTAAAGAGGTTGTAGAACTCGTAAAGAAAGTTCGAGCAGCAGACCGCCAAGAGCTTTGGAAAAACTGTGTTGAATATTTTATTATCATTATTATATTATAGTATTTATAAAAATAATGAATTAATAATAAAATAAGGTATCTACGCCTATGGTAGATCAATCAAAATTGTCGGCAAGGGTTTTTATAATCTGCAATTGATATTGGAAGAACTATACAATGTAAGAGAAATTGAAGAATGAAGATCGGTTGCGGTCAAAACATTCGAATGGTAGTAAAAATTATGAAAATACTAATAAATTATTTTTTTATTTAAAAGAATCACCCTGTATTTTATGTGAGTATCGAAAAGTTCTACCAACATTCTTCTTTTTAATCAACCAATAATTACGTACCTATATCTAATTGTGAGTTTGCTATGATTTATTTGTCAAAAACTGACATTTGCTGTTTGGTATTGTAGAGGGGACAGAGAATAAACGAGTATATTAGAAATAAATTATAGAAATGAAGCGATACACAAAACACTCTGTTGTGGAAACACCTACATAATATCTCATACTGTACCATTAGACTTAAAATTATTTCTCTTAATTTAATAGTAAGTCCATTGATAAAAAAAGAAACGTTTTCAAAATCTTATACGGTTCAAAATTGTTTAAATAACAAATAAAAGTGATAGAAAGAAAAATATTTGTGAATTAATACACAGCCAGACTTTCATAGCAGCACTTTCAAGCCTGAAAGAGATTTCAGGGAATTTTTAACTCAATAAGCATCATTCTCCTACTCGCTAGAATATTAAACAAAATTTGCTTACAAGCGAAATTCATTGTTAGTAAAAAATCGAATTTTATCTTTCATTCGTCTTTAGACTATAGAAGCTAACCATTAACCAAATAACGTATTATTCTAGGATGTAAACGAGTTTTTACATCATATATTTTCTTTAGATTTTAACGCCTCTCAATTATCAATATGTATACTACTCATTGTCTAAGTCTACAATGTGCAATTAATGAATAAATTTATTCAGATATAGTACGAGTTTGTGTTCATAAAACCAGTGCTAGTGGAATCCGAGTCCTACAGAGAATGAGTACGCCAGTTTAACTGCAAGTTCTTAGGACAAAAAGAAAGCAGTTGAGAAAGTGGTTCGCCTTCGATGACTAGAAGGTAGGAGATATACTTATTACTAAGTCATTACTGATCAAGTCAAGTTATTTTACTCAATCACTATCCTATTTACTACAGTATACGTACACGTCTTAATTATCACACTAGGTGTTCGAAATGAACTCCAAAGACATATATGTATTATGTATGCTTGAAAGTGATAATTGAAAGAGTTTCTCACATTAAGGAGTCTGCCCACTACACCATATCATACCATGACCGTAATAGGAACGTGTCAGGCAAAAAAATATTCTTTGTATAGCCTGACCGTTCCGTCACCGATCCGTACCGTCACGTGCCATGCACGGAGCGTTGATAATTGTCGGCGAGAATATTTTGCCGGTGCCGATACGCTCCGAGCATGGCAGGCCACGTTGTCCAACCTATGCGTGCAGGCAGCAAAAGGGTGATTAGAATATGCATTGAAATATAGGATGTTCAATTTAAAAGAATGTAACTTTGATATGGCACAGCATTCTGGTAAACCCTATTAGATTGTAAATGATTTTTAAATGTGAAAACTAATAATGGCTATTATACCACAATTGATGTAGATATTTTCAGGTTCACAATTTTTAATTAACAAATAATTTAATTTGTACATTCCAATGGTTCTAATTGTTTCAAAATTAGACGCAAAAAATAATAAATTATTAGTAACTAAGAATAACGATTGTTGTATTATCACACAATCGGTTTGCTATGTTAGTGTTTTTGTCTCTAAAACGCCGTTTAAGTCCCAATCACTTGACCTTGACCTATACTCGTATTGCATCAGACGATTTTTAAGTTTTTTTTTATTGTAAGTTTAAGATCACGGTTGTGATTCTATCTCCTATCTGGAGGATATTTAGGCATAAGAACGTACCAATTCTCGTTTCATCCAATACTTCGGGAAAAATATTTAGAATGTCGAATAACCATTGCATGATATGGAGAAGCAGGATCATGAGCATACATCTCTTAAAAAGTTTTTTGATTTTGATTTAAATAAGTAATATGGACAATGATAACCAAAGGAAATAATGAAGTAAACGAAGATAAAATATGATTATTAATTGTTACTCAACAGAAAGAGTCATGTGGCTTCCGGTAATTGTATAATTAAATACATTCAAACGTACAATGACATACAAGAATCGTATAGACAATATAATATTCCTCAATAACAATTGGCAAATAGAAGAAATGATTATCTGCGTTATATTGTAGAGAAGTTTTTGTACGAACTGAAGAAGAAATTGTAAAAGTATATTTATTTGTTTTCCTCATCTCTTTCAAAGGAGTTCTATGTAAAATAATGAATTATTTGTTTATCAATATTTTTATGACTGGAAGTCAATGATTAGGTTTTAAGTGTGTTTAGACGCTTAATATTTAATTTATAAGTAGATACATTATAAAATCTTATAATACAAGGTGTGGTCAAAAATTATTTTATGAAAACCAGAAGTAAGAAATATCATAGTCATTGAGAATGTTAAACACAACTGAAAACATTTGTGAAAGATTTCCTGTGGATTGGCTTTCATCTGCCGTGGTATTTTGACACATTTTTTGTTCGGTTAGAGTCATAAGTCACACAACGCTACATATGAGAAATTAGGCGGATGTGGACAGACTTTTAGCGACAAAAGCTTTGCGAATCAAAAGCGACTTTCGCACGGCGTGTTGCCATAAAGAAGCTCTCGAATAGTTAATATAGTTCAATTTTTGAGGTCGAAGGACGTCCCGACCATGCTGGGATAGCTATAATAGCAAACTGACAAAACCGAAGAGATTCAAATTTATTTGTGGTTGCCTCAACACATGAGGTTACGAGTTATACTGATTGGAATATTTGCAACGTAATTAAATGTTTGTTTGCACCTCGTACGTGCTTACATACACATAATAAAGTATGATAAATCGGGTACATCTATTTCAATTTTTGTTGGTATTTGAATCCTCATCACAAAAGTATACAATATGAATTTGTCATTTGGACTTAATTCAGTATTGACAATATAAAATGTCAATGTCAGTTTTATGGCTGTTTGTAGAGGGTGTGCGATGTTATAAATATCAGCCAAATATCAATGTAATGTAATTTCAAATTGAGAAGTTTAATAGGCTCTAACACTAATATATCTTGAAGGACCTATAATAAATGAGCTTTATCACTTCCTTTATACCTTTTATAACAAATTCAATGTAAATAATTATTATTATAATAAACAGTTGTGAAAATTATTTTTCATTAATTTCCAAATGTTTGAAATATTCAATATAACTTTGGAAAATGCTATCGGTTTTGTAAATCATCAATTCATAATATTTATAAACGGTTGCATCAAATTTCATCCTAACTGGTGCGCTTAACCGCGCGCGTAAATTGGATCGGTAAATTTTTCTTCCTGAATTGGTACAACCTTTTTATAATCATGTGAAGTTTGAGTGTCATATCTCAATTAGTGTGTGTCTGTTTGTTCACAATACGAAAGTTTAGCCAACGATATTTTGTATTGTCAGTGGAATTATGACTACGGAATCGTTGAACATATTGGAGAACTATTTTGGGGAGTGTATCTTATCACAAACATAAGTACTTGAGTGGAATAAAGCATTCAGTGAAGGTCGTGGAGTTGTCCAAAACTTGTCTGATGCGAGTCGCTCATTCAACTCTGTTAACGACGACACCAAAAAATTTAAGGAAATTGTCGAGAGATAGCAGAAGCGCTCTCAACATCTCTTATGGATCGACATATTTTGGTTAATATTATTGGTATAAAGCTTTTCAATGTTAGATTCGGTCGAAAATCTAAGTGATGCTCATCACTTTCTTCGATTATCGTGGAGACGTTCACCAAGAATTCAACTGAGAGACGTGAAACAATTCGTTGTAAACGACTGGGTTCGTGGATTTTTCACCACGATAATGCACTTTGACATGGCATGATTGTGATTGATTTGGGCCGAACACGAAACGTGAATCATTGCTCAGTCATAGTATTAGCCAGATTTAATTTAAACAGACTCGAAAGGAGCCTATTCTAAAGGCAATAATAAAGATTTGTATCAAAATATGTGATAAACTTGTTTTTCAGATCAGTCCAGGTCAAACTTGATCACAGGGTATTGTATTTACAATACTTGGGGGCAGATGAGCGAAATATTCTTTTTTCATATCCTAAAAATATGCATCAAGTAAGATAAAATCCAGTGACTACAAACGCTAGTATATTATACAAAAAGTAAATTATGATTTTGTTAGATTCGTTACCGTTACCAGACACTGGGTGACGATGATGAAAATTTGATTATAGAAACAAATAAATTGAATAGATGAAGGTACACAATAAAGGGTATTTGAACTTCAGAATCTGCTATATTTCTCAAACTGAACGCTATTTTTTTTGAATATAAAAGTAATTAACAGCAAATAATGCTTCGGTGAAAGCATGTTCTAAAATCATGGAAATCAATATAAAATTATTGGAAGGTATTAGATGAAGATTATTTCAATAATTCCTTGAAAGATTACCTATAAAATACAGAAAAATAAGAGAAGAATGTGGAGACTTTGATGTATTTGAAGACATACTTATTATGTATATTATTTATTCAAAATAGTTTATGTCAACATAAATTATTGGATTTTTATTGTTACTTTATCTGAAATTGATCATGATTCCTTTATTACGAAGAAATACAATGATATGGAGAAGCAAAACATAAACATCCACCCACTATTATAATTTTTCATTTATAAATTCCAAATGTATTCAATGATTCATTCTTTGAACACCTTATGTCGAAGCTGATGTAAATTGTTTAGTTGTGAAAAGTTCTTGTTTTTTATGTTAGCTGAACATTATTTGAGAAAAGATGTGAACAGGTAAAAATTTGACGTTTCGTCTTTTGTAATTGATAATTTTATCATTTTTAAAGTTCAAATTTTGAAGAACGCGTCAAAATTTTTTTTATTGGCGCTGGTTTCGCAACCCATGTGATATAAGTAGATAATTTGAAATAACCTCAACAAAAAAGGTGCGGATGAAGTGAATTTCTAACTTTTTGCCAATTTATTTGATAATTGAGTAATGCTACAATGACAGAAATATCTAAAAATAGATCAAACGAACTTTTACTGTTCTAACGAATCGTAGAAGACGTCAGTTGTGGTTACAATTAGCTCAAAGAGACTCAAAGAATATAGTAATGCATTTAAATGTATACGTATATATTGAGTAACTACAATATGTTCCAACCGAAATTTGATTCCATTTTGTGATTCAAGAGAATATTTTTGGCACTCACTTATCAAAAATGTTCCGAAAAGTATTACAGAAACAGCTCACAGATAGAATTGGACACAGAAAACATAAATCCATCCAATTCAAAAGACCGGTCATATTGAGTGTAAGAGAAGATGTAATATTTCCGAATAACAATTCTAGGTCACATATTGTCAAAAATACATAGAAATTGTCACGACAGTTATGTTGAGAAATATATTCAGATTTGGACTTTCGTGTTTTCGAGGTTTATAGTTGCATTGTGGGCGATTAGGGACCGTTACACATGTAGCCGTGTCCCATTTCAAAACTACCAAGTTAATTAGTCATTTTGGATTGAATCTTTTAACGTCACTAGACAAACTGTAAACCTCGCACGTAAGAATGCTAGTTACTCATTGATAACATGGTCTACAGTTTCTTGTTCCTCCAAGCCCCTGCGGCATTCCGGATCGTCTGTGATGTCCATTATGTGTCCGGTTGCGCGGCCAGTCATTAGTCGAATTTCGCGCCTGTCTAAGTGGAGCAGTTATTTGGTAAGAGAGGCAGAACGCCCATCTATGTGTACCATACCTTGTTCCATGATCGTTTTTCGATCCAACTTCACAGAGCTTTCATTGTGAGCTTACTAATAAGAAATGTAATAGCAACACTTTTGCCTACTCCCAGAATGGGTTCTGATCCCAATCTGGCGAGCGAATCCGCCTCGTCGTTAGACTTGTTGACCGAATGACCGGGAACCTAAACGAGTTGGACCTTGCAGTCATCACTCATTTGCTCTTGTAGGACTTTTTCACACTCTAGCCCAAGCCTAGAGCAAACTTTTTCGGACACTATGGCAGCTTTGTTGTCGGAGCATATTGAGATTGCTATGTTTATATGGCATCACTTGAGTATCGCACGTCCACATTCTATCACAGCGAATACTTCGGCTTGGAAGACTGTTACATGTTACCCAATTTTTTGAGATTGAAGGAGCGTTTATCTAGCACAAGGTTCTCTTTAGACACTGGTGTAAAGACATTCGTCGAGTTCTGAATCAACGGACAGGGTCCTGATTTCTATCACGACGAATAATCTTTGGTTCTTGCGAATGATACAAATAAATTAAATAAAATTGGTAAGAGAGAAATTATATTTGAGCATTTCCATAACTATTTGATACGATATACCTGAAAGAAATTGAATATTACGAAACAACAACTTAGATACTTTTATTGGCAACTTCTATAGTTGCGCACATTATATTTTGTATATTTACTAAAATTTTCAGTTTACTACAAAATATTAAGTCTAGATTGAAAAATGGGTTTCAAAATTTAGTTTGTTCAACTTTCAGAATTGAATTATTAAATATAGTGGTACTAGCCAAAAATCAACTGTTACCATGCCTGTAAAGAACTACTTTGCAAAATATTTCATAAAAATAAATTTCCAACAATAACAATATCATTTGTATTCGACGAAAACAAATTTATGTGAAACTTGTTTTCATATACTGCTCTTTGTCGCTGCTAAAAATGGAGACCACTGCCGTTATTCCTCGCTTAATATTCATTAATGTACTTACAATGATAAAATGCACCCACATGTTATTAACCGTTAATACGATAACCTATTTTTCCCTGTTGCTGTTAGGTGATTCACGCAGGATGGATATATTTTAATTACAAAAGTGTATATATATATATATATATATATATATATATATATATATATATATATAGTATGTAATAAGGTATGCAAATGTATGAGAATATTATTAGTATTTTCATACTAGTTTTATATAGAAAATTCTTCAAATTCTGCTAAGATACACGAGAGTATTTGTACTGAAAATGCACAATTATGTTTTTTAATTCAAACCAAAAAGAAGAAATGTAAATAGATAAAACGGCCGACAACTGTATTACTTTCAAAGGGTTGGTAATTAAATATTCGTCACAGCAGGATATTAAGTTATTCATCATTATATTATAGTCTAAATTTTGTTTAGTTTTGGTTACTACAAAAAAAAAATATTTTGCATATAATACTAGTAAAATAGAATTAAATAGTTTCCACGCGTATTTATGTAAGTTTTTATGGGTTTAATTGTCTTGAAGAATGTACACAAAGAATAACGTATATTATTTATGCTTTTTATGGGAATGTTTTATGACATCGATTGTATTATATAAAGAAGTTCGCACAATAATGTACGTTTATCATAGTAAAATTTGTTTATTAATATTATTAACTATTGCCCGCGGCTTTCACGCAAATTTGTATGAGCCTCAGAGACAACAACATAAAAATTACTGATACATCACTCATGGATATTATACTTCTTGATGCCATGCTTGTAGCAGGATTTGTCTTTTTCCTCAAAATAGGCTTCAGTTTCAGCAATTGTTTCTTCATTTCACCGGCATTTCTTCACCGGCGCGTTTTTTTGAGATCAGTGAATAGTCAGTTGTCACTGGAGGCCAGATCTGTACTATACGGTGGACGAGGAAGTAATTCGTCCAATTTATTGTTTTGTGAAACAGTGTTTTTTTCTTCGACATATGAGGCCGTTCTTCCAACAACTCTATGTAGTATTCAATATTGTTTGTCTCTCCCTTTTTGAGGTACTCGATGAACAATATTCTATGCGCATCCCAAAATACTGAATCTATAACTCTCCCAGGTGACTGTTGTGCTTTGGAGCGGTGTTCAACGGCTACAGTCCACTCACATGATGATGGTTTTTCCGGAGTGAGGTGATGGATCCATTTTTCATCTTTTCTCACATATCTAATTTAACAAATATTGTTGTTTTTGATCCACTGTCAGTAAACGCGGCACCCAATTTGAAAAAAGCTTTCTCATGGTCAAATGTTCACGCATAATTGTAAACGCACTGCCTTCTGATATATTTACGGCCTAGGCTAGGTATATCACCAAAGGTTCCAGAAATTCCAACTTAGAAACAGCGTGTCAACGTGGAAAATTCTTGAATATTCAATTGCCTGTTTGAACGAACGTTTTCATTTTTTTTTTCGAGACTGCAGGACCTCCCTACCAATAAATTGTTTCCATCCATGTTTCACCTTAGACTCTGCGAATACGATCTAACTTAAGCCGTAATAGTAACAAGCCGAAACGGGTTCATACTTCCCACTACTATATGAGACATAGTGGATTCAGCATGTTTAATTACTGCTATAAAAAATCTTATTCCCTATTTTTTGTACTGTGATGATTTCAATTCCCATTTCGCTTATTTTATGTTAATTCTGATAATTTGAATGACACATATTCAAAATAACAGTACGAGAAAAATTCAATCACTGTTGTCGCCCAAATTAACAATTTATCATTTTCAATTTTCGAAACGTTGGCTCGGAACAGCAAGATGCACCTGAGTGATCCAAAATAGAAGCAACTATTTCGAGCGCATTTCGATGAATGCTATGCAGGAAATAACAAAAGCAGATTTTGAAACTCACATCCACGGTGACGAAATAGACTCATTGTTGATTTAAACACAAACATATAATGCAGAAAATAAATACATGTAGTATTACTTAAATACGCTATACCGTCCAAAAAGAATAAAAATCTAAATTTAGATGGATTGATGTAAAATGGCATGAAAAAGAAACAACTCAAATAAGATAAAATATTAACTACAATGAAATTCTCGTCTATTTCAAGTTATTTTCAAGAACTCTAATAGTTTCCAAAAACATTCTGTGATGGTTGAAGTTCGCTCCAAAAACTTCAATTTTCATAAAAATTGAATGAGAATCATGATGCTGTTTAAAAACGATTGAAATGTGATGTGGTATTTTCGTAGACAAGAAAACCTAGGAGACGTAGGAGAATCATGTTTTCTGTGTCATTTGTCATGGATTATGTAAGTGATGTAAACGGTGCACGCAGCTTTGAGATATATAATCAATATATACATTGAGTCACCTGTATGCTAAAAGTTGACTCCGAGACTTCGACGAGTGACAGTGAAGTGCAGTGAAAGCGGACTCAGGTATTCAGGTAAGACCCTGATAAAACTTTCTTTTTTGCAGGTAGCTGTGCTTTGACACAGCCTTTTATTTATAATGAAAGAGAATACTTCTGCATGAAAGAATTGTGTTTGTTAACACAAATTTGATTGTGCGGAATTTATCCGTTTTTCGAAACAGCCGTACTTCTCAGTAGGGCTTAATATTTTATTTTTAGGTGCTTTCTAGGTATTTCAGCAAGATAGGAAAACCAAAACAGAGGGTAACAGGCATGGAGCCTGATAACTCCAAAAATAGGGAGAAACCCTATGAGAGAGGATCGTCTGTCGAAACATCGAGAAAAAGCTATGAGACCACAATAAAACGACTAGAAGTAGAGAACAAGAGACTAGAAATGGAAATTGAGGAACAAAAACTGGAAAATGAGGTGTTAAATAAGAAAACTGAAAAACTAGCTGACATTGAATTGTTGATGAAGACGATGGAAAAACAAATTAAAAAACTTGAAGAGATGATTATTATTAAAGAAAAGCAAAATAGCTACTTAGAAGAACAAATTGAAATCCATAAGAATAAAAATAAGTCCGTAATAGACACAAATCAAGAATTGAAAGCCAAAAACGAAGCATTGGACTAAAAAATACAAAAGATGCAAAGAAATCCAACTACAGCAGAAGTAAATGAGAGGAAATCTCAACCCAGAGTGAACGAAGAAATACAAATTGAAGACTGCCCCATGGAAGGAGAATATCTAGAAGTGAAAAATAAGAAAAAAAGGAAGAAACCAGAGAGAAAATAGTTAAATATTGAGCAGTTAAACAAAGAACAGAAAATGAATGACAATAGGTTCCCGAATTGAGCACTATTTTCTGAAATACAGATTGTAACCCTACTCTAAAATGATAGCAAACACGTTCTTAATGCGACTTTTCATATCATCGGGAATAATGGTTGGTTTACTACATATATTAAATAATGTTTTTCACGTGTACCTATTAACAAAAATCCATCGAATTTACTTTCAGGTGGCCAGCTGGATGGACCTACCTTTCTATTTATTTGGAAATTTTCTAGTTGAATAATTTCTTACAGCTAATTGAAAATACGCTGATGCACTATCTAACTATCTTGCTCTGATATTTTATGTAGTACCCTCCAAGAGATCCCACAACGCCGTTTTTAAGAGGTTTAGGAATTTTTTTCACTCAAAAGATCATCACAAAAAAGAACCTCTTTGATATTCTTCCCAATCCCACCAAATAAATTTATGCTCCATTGATTATGACAGTCTACAGTTAAGAAAAAGTGGCTATTTTCAGATACTAGACCATTATTATGGAAAGTAGATTCGTCTGTTAATAACATAAATTTGAAAATGTCTTCTTCCTCTGCGACTCGATCAATGGCCTATAAGAAAAAGCGTATTCTCTAGTGAAAGTCATAGTAATATAAATTCAGGTGACTGATTGACTCATACCTGTATGTCTGGCAATATTTTTTGTGGTTGTGTTCGCATTTTCAGCCACAGGTCCTCTAGGAATGCCTTCATTGGGGGTGCTATCAACGTCTTCTTTTGCTTAGTATAAACAACAATTCCCGTAGCACGAAATCTTACTAGTATTGTTTTAAAACTTATAAATTAGTGATCTCGTTCAGAATATTTTTGTATACATACCTTTGCCGCAGAGGAATGTTTCCATGGCATTCGCTTATGTTTAAAATCATGTCAATTCTTTGTTAATAACTTCATTAAGGATGATTATTATGGAATGGTGAAACATTCACATAATGAAATGAGAATTCTCAAAATATGCAACAAGATAATTATAGAAAATTATTCAACATTAATTTGTTCAATATACTGCATAGAAATTTCCTGGTCTTAGCACTTAGTGCTACAAATTAAAAGGTGAAGACTATCCGATGGACTCAAATGATACTACAAGTTAAAGATGATATATTCGTTAAAAAACGTTTATATCAGTAGAGAAACATTTTCTTGCTGGTACTAGTTCCAAACTGCCAAGAATTAATCCAACATCGTCAGCGTTAAACACCACTACTTAACTCTCGTCTAGGCCATTTTCAATCATATAACTCATACCGGCAAAGATGCGAAATGTTAGCAGCGTGTATTGAGAGACGATATGCAATCAGTTCTTATTTTTAGAATGTTTCCCTCTTTCTCATTTAAAGATTAAAATTATTCTATAACACAAAATTTATATGGTGTAAATAATGGAATTTATGCTCAAAATCAAACATTACAAATAAAATGAGCGCGCGAAATTTTTTATTAATTAATAAAATAAGAGACAGCGCTTCAAATAAGGTAGCTTTAGAATTCATTATTTTTTATTATTTTATCAACACAAATATCGCTGTATGAGTGACTTAAATTACAGTATGATGCAAAATATCGTAAAGTAAGTATTTAAATTTCGTAGAATCTTAGCTAATTAATGCGAATTTAGAGTGCAGTCACGTTCTTAACGCGTTAAATTGTATCGGTACTAAGCCAATGAATCCAAGTGACCAAATACACTTCAAAAAAAGAAACCACACTCAATTTATATTCCTCACAAAAAGCAATATATTTAAAGATTCATCTAATATGGAATAGATCAATATAAGGTGCGGTAATGGCTACTAACGACACGGATTTAAATGAATACTATGTTGCTATTTATATATTGTTAGAAAAAATAATAAACAAATACTCGAGGAGACAGCATTAGATTTTAGAGATAATTTGGGTAAAGCTGATTTTTTGTTTTTAGCTGTAGCTTATTAAATGAAAAGTTTCATTTGACCCCTAGCCGTGACTTAAAATGAAAATAAGCTGTATGAATATTATTGTTTGTTTTTAGCAAATAAATATAAACAATACTGTAATTATTATTTCTAAAATATAGAAAAAAAATGTAGAAACAGGATTATTTTGGCGCAAAGTTGAATATATTATCGATTGAAGTTTATGATTTTTGTATAACTTTTTTTTAATTTGTTCATTTGTTCCTTTTTTGTTTAGATTATGAAAAAAAGTATAACAACTTCATTTGATTATTTGGAAAAAGTTATCAACAATTATACGTGAATGAGTGGATTTTCATGAACATTTAGAGCCCTGAAACCAATATAAGTTTACATTTTTTTAGTCCCATATTTTTTGTCGTAAATCGGAGAGAAAAAACGAAGATTTAAAAATATTCATCGAAATTGGATGATTTTTCGATTTTCTAGAGCCAAAAAAACGAGGGGACCGCGAAAATATAAAATTACCGAAGTTACTGGTGAGAGTCTTTAAACGATTAAGGGAATTAATGGTAAAATACTAATATTTTTAACACTCAATAAAAAAGTAACCTCGAAAAAATTGCCAGTTGCGCTTGATGAACATGATAGTACTTTTACAGGTAACAAAGGTAAATAAATATTCTTTACTACCGAAAAATGCATCCATAAAAAATATTTCGGAGAAATGAAATGAGATATCAGGAAAGTGAAGATACATTAAGGAGAAATCCATAAGACAGAGTTTTGTTGGCGTGAAATGAAGAATAATTGTCCAATATTAATGAAACGGCAATCATTTCGAAATTTAAGAATACAATTTCTAAGATGAATGGAGTTATATAGAAAAGAAAAGCGTCCCTATTGTTTACATGGATGAAACAAACATTCATTCTTCTTATACAAATTTAGATGATGGAATGGACAAAAAAACCTATTTCCAAAGGCGCTCGACTTTTAATAGTTAATGCTGAAGGTGAAACAGGTTTCGTACCCAATTCATATATTATATAGAAGTCAAGGTAGCAATTACGACAATCACATGAATTTTGATCATAACAAAAAAATTGGTAACCAAAAATGGATTACTTACATTACCAACCAGAAATGTAGTTATTAATAATGCGCTCTATCACAACAAATTAAAAATAAACATTACCCACTTCTGCAACAAGAAAAACCATTATGCACAAATGGTTGAGGTCCCGAAACATGTTGTGAAACTAACCCGGATCAAGTTCATTGTTGTTCGGAAACTGATCGAGTTAATCGGGTCGTAGTTATATGGTATGATCCTTTCTACCCTCGTACACTGTGAGTAAATGCGATTAACTGACGGATTCTTTCATTTGTCTATAGTTTTTGAACTTTATTTATTCATTTATTCCCCCCCCTTAAATGGCTGTCTACTATCAATTTTCATGATTAACGTCATTGATAGGTTTTCGGTTTCTATACTTTTCGGCATTTCAGCATAAAAATAGCTTATTAGTATAAAATCCGTATGAGGGAGTAAATCTTTAATAACTGCATAATAAACCTTATAAAACATCTACAATCTATATACAACTAAATAAATATCATGGGAGAATTAACGCACAAAATAAGTAATAAAAGCGAAAAGTTTTTGTAGATCTTATATTCAATTTGAAATAACCAACAAAAATTACGCGTGACGTTCGGAAACTGTTATCTACTATTGAAGAGTATAAAAAAAGTATGTGATCGCACAAAACATTTTGTACAAAAAATTAATGGAAAGCGAAACCAATGATTGGCAATATTGTTTGCTAAGTAGTATGTATGATCGACTGCTCTGTTATCTAAAAAAATAAATTTCTGGCAATTTGTTACCTTCTTCTTTTGATTATGATCACATCATAATATCTAGCCATGAACATAATTAGAACAAGTTTTTGCGGCAAATATGGGAAAAGGTCCATTTCACACATCTCACCAATGTAAAGCAATTTTTGTTATAAAAAACGCCGTTAACAATCTTTATCTCATTACATCACAAAATGCATACTCGATTACGAAAGGCAATAAATTTTTGCTCTGAAAATTTCTAATTCGCTTTATTAACAGTAATTGATTGTATACCGTGCTGATTATTACCATAATTAGTATTGGATTAGAAGTCCTTCACAACCATGATATTTTCGAAAATGTTTAATGATTTTCTTCATAATTTCAGGTAATTATCTGATTGTATCTATAATTATTTAGTGAATGAACTAAATCAAGTACGAGTATAGGCTACATAAAGAAATAGCAAAGCAATCTGTTACTCATAGTTCAATAATGGGATTTACTGAAACGAAATAAAACATTTTGAACCTAAGCAAATAAAGGGAAACGGTGCTCCTCTCCCTCCTACACAATGTACTGCGCGTTTTAAACTCTGTACTATATGACCTCTCAATAGTCTTAATAATCTTTTGCTCGTGAAAAGGTCTATCCACTAAAGTCGCTTAGTTTTTATTTCTATTTTTTAACTAGTAAGCCGTGTTGTGTTGACTAACTACACTTTACTACTGTTGAGAGTCTATGAAAGTAGAGAGATTTCTACATGTATCCATACACTCGAGCGTTCAAAGGCAGGGTGCCCTAAAATATGACATGTGCACAGCCACTTACGTGGCGCATACTAAATTTCTTGTCTCAGAGCGTGGGTGCCATTGCATTGTTCTATTGGAAGAAGTTCTCAAATGGTATTTTATTTGAGCATGGTTTTGATAAAAATTTAGCCTGACTACGTGGACACGCCATTTAGATTAACGACAACATGTTTTTGAAGTTAGGCATTATTCTGGGGTAAAATTGTTTTAAATCGCTTAGAGATGAGTACATCGACACAAAACATTCCAGTTAACAATAAAAATAAGATTTGCCACAATTAGCTGGTGATACATTCATTCAATTGTTTTCAATGTTCCAATTATTTTATTCTTCGTGAATTATGAAATGACTATCAAGTATTAACATTTTTTGACCATTTTCAATTAACTATTTTCCGTGACACAAACGTATTAGTTTAAGTAAGTTATTCTTTCAAAGCATGTGTATACTTTTTGTAAATGTGTCACATAAGAAAATAACTAATTTATTGTATGTTTTGACAGTTATAACCCAAAGAAAATAATTATGTTCTAACACTATCTTCGAAAACCTCATTCCACAATGTGGCAAAAACAATATTAGTAGAAGGGAAAAAAATAATTTTTAAATAGATTCTGAGTAAAATTTGCATGGAATATGAAATATTAATGCATTTTCGTTACATGGGCAAAATTTGTGAGAATTCAGCCACATTTTTAAGAAAACTGGTAAAAAATGTTCGTTGCTCTGTTACCAAATTGTTGGGAGTATATTTTCTTAATAAAATTAAATAGAATAAAAAATGCAATAATAGATGATCAAAATTATGGTGTCGATTGATTGTTCGTTGCTAAATTTCTGTTCAATGTTAGCCACAGATTGACTACAAATGGATAGGTTACGAAAAATTTTTTAAGTAACTGATAGCCCTGAATTATGTCTCATTGACTACGCTTATGCGGTCAAGGTTTAATTAACCTAATACGGTCAAATGAAGCCATAATAATTCTACTACGTTTGGACAAATGTTGGAGTAATAAAATTTCTTTGTATTTATTTGGGCACCTATAACGAGTATTTGCACATAAATGTCACTAACAGCAACAACCAGATATTATCAAAATAACATGTGGGCATATGATCTCATATTATCACGTAAATAACGCAAAGTGTTATTTTAAATTTCTTACAGTATGTTCACAGATAGAAGGCAGACGACAATTTTTTTAAGTAATAATATATACAGAGTGTCCCTTTTACATTAATATTATAAGTACTACGAAGGAACTGCCTACAAGAATACTTTTGACCTTACAGATAATAAGATGACACTCAAGATAAACAATCAAAAGCAATTGTTAAAATTATTTAGAATCTATCTCAAGTACATCAAATTATTTGCAAAGTATCCAACTCAAGTACGTCGATTCAGACATCGAATAAATGTTAAGTATTTATAAATAAGACGTTTTTCAAGTTGGAAATTGAAAGGTTAGAGACGATGGAAACAAGACTACGAGCACATTATGATACATTATTGAGATACTTCGAAGAATAAAAATGGCTAACTGGATAAATGCGGATACAAGTTGCTTACTCGGCATCTATAATCACTATAAGAGAGGCTGCAAATAATTCACATATCATTTAAATTATATTTGAGATGTTCATATTAAGATGCACTATACAAGCTTTCTCTAGAAGCTAGGAGAGTCAAAAATATCGATGAATTAAAAGTTCATTATAAAGATCTTTTTATTGATCATTAAGAATTTTTTTCCTATTCTACTAAAATCAAGAGATTTAACAGATTTTCCAATTAGAGTATCCTAAAGTAAGCAAGTTCGAGTAAATATTTTAATCTCTCTGTTTACTGCACATTATAGCAAGAAATTCCGTGGATCAGTGACGAGGTGCTTTAGTCTGTTGCAAGAGAACACCTTTCACTGCATACATAATACTGGAACTTAATTGGAATAATAACCACATGTAAAAGGTGGCTTTCTTTTGTAGGTAATCTACCAAATTTATACCTTCACATTCCCAAAATACAGCATGAACTTCTCTGCTGGAAGTATCTTGACTTTTTGTCGGCGCCGGTAAACATTTCTGTTGCTAATCATAGTAATGTATTTATGATTCATCCATTGTTACTAATCTGTCTATACTGCGTTAAAAAACGACTGCAAATGTTTCTTCTAGTTTGATTGTGTGCATCGCACATTCGCAGTATTCATTTTTTTCATGTTCAGTTCGGCAGTAAATATATTATGTACCAAATGGTATGAAATATCACCACCTTCAATTATTCGATAAAATCATAGAATTTTCGTATATGGTGTTTAATCTGCATGCTCATCTGTATACAACTGTCTACAAAATTTAATCTCATGACAACACCTTTTTGCTATTGAAGATTCCCCTAATGTACAATGTGATATGATCATAAATAAATAAATTCCACTTATAATTGTATAAAGGACAGAGCAAAGGGATCAGCTTGGATAAAAATAGACAGAAAATACAAAACATCGATAGTAACCATTATAAATAGGTAACAATATAATATACATCACTGGTTATCAAACTTGCAGATGGCAAGTTAAAGAAACTAACTGAAGTGTGAATAACGGAACATAGGGTGATATGGAGAAGCGGTAGCATTTCAATTGAAAATAATTGTAATCAAGTAGCCATTACAGCAGAAAATGTCTTTTTGATAAATACTACAATTGATGGTAAGATAGTCAGATACCGAAAATGTTAATCACTACAAAAAGGGCTGTTTTAAACTCAATTACCACGATCAAAACTTCAAAAGCCTTTCGTCTCAGTACTTTAAATAAAAGCATTGTAATTCCAAGATTTTAAAATGATAGTATGCAATCCATTATAGAGTTCTAACATACTTTCTATAATCAGGTTAATTTTAGCAATGAATAAAAAATTGTTGATTTGAAAATAAGATTTCTGTAGGTGGAACACACTGTATAGTATATGATAAAATAAATATTTGTACTTTATTTTTAAGCATTTATCTTGTTTATAAATATTTAAACATTTTTTCAAACAACAACGTCAACGTATAAAAACTTGTTTTAATAGCTGAAATCCGTGAACATACTGATTCAGTTCGTAGCATTATTAAGAATAAATGAATTAAACAATATGTAAACTATGGTTTCATCAAGTTTATATATACAGGATAATTTATTAATAAGTGTGAATATTTTACACAGAAAAACCTGAATATAAGTTGTGAAACAGAACATCGCTTTGTTCTCTAAAAATTATTTTGCTTGTTTCTTCAATACAATTGGATATTGTCCTACCATACTTGGTACTGGGTTTAATGATATGAAGATACATTAAAATTTGTTGAGATGTAGTATTCGCACACTGCAAAAATGTGGTACAAAAGAGCGAAGGTAAATATTTTCTATTCTACATTCTGGCGAAATTGTCATTTAGTAGAATTTGATGATTATCAAATATGTTTCACTCATGTAATAGTGTGATGGTAAATGGATAAAACAAGGTGACAGTCTAAGTCCATACTAACAATGGATGAAATACTAAAAAAATGTTAATAAACAACGAGATACCTACAAAAAAACAAAGGATATCTCACTATCATCCCAATAAACATAGAAGGTTCACTATATGCAGACGACATCGTAATTATGGCAAAATATCACAGAAAGATGAAAGCACTAACAAAAATGTGGATAGAGGAGAAAGAAAAACTGTAAATAGAAATTAACAAAAAAAAAATGCAAAACAATCATAATAAACGATGAAAATGGAAACAAAGTCAGATTAATGGCAAAAAAAAATAGAACTTGTTACAACTTTTGAATTTCTAGGAGCAGTAATAACAGATAACGCAAAATAGAAACGGAGGTTACAAACTTAAACTGGTTTGGACATTTAACAAGTATGGAGCAAGATAAATTAACTAAACGAAACGAATATGGAAAACAAGAACTATTAAACGAAGAAGAAGGGGCCAAGAAAAACATGAAACGCACAAATAGTAGATGTAGGAAAACAAATGCAAAAGACAATAAATTAAATGATTATGTGAAGGACACATGAGAAGAAGATGCAAAATAGTAGAATTTATTTGTATCATAAGAATCCATTTAATAAACAAATAAACGTGGTAGTTTGTTGTTTAAGGTTTATTATCAACAAATTCCTACTTCTTAGATTTACATGTTTTGTTGATAAATCGTCTTGATGTCAGGTCTCCTCTGATTTAAAATTAGTTTTTAAAGCAGGCAAAAATATTTCGACCTAATTCAGTCTCGACAAAAATATGATTTCACATTGTCGATTAGTATTATATCAATCCATAGGTCAATTACACCATGAATATCTTGTAAATCTGTTTTAAAAATAAATGAATTATTTTACCCTTAGATGTCATGCATCAGCTATATATTGAATTATTCATAGTTCCATCGAAATATCAAATAGAATTATAAATGTTACTCAAATTGTTTAGAACTTATTTATCAAAAACAGCTTCCTCGTTTTTATATCTGTCAACTATTTCTAAAAATTCTCTTTTTTGTATTTGATTCCGCATCAAGAATTTTTGATTATTGAATGTATGTTTATTCATGGTTCGTTAATATAGTGTCATTTTTTTATCTTTGATTGATTGATGAGTATTTAATCTTTTTTCCAAATACTGAGATGCCTGTTTTATATCAACAGCGTCACAATCATTACAACGTACTTTAAATATAATATCACTTCTTTTGTTTTTGGATATTTTATATTTTAGTTTAGTGGTATATTTGGATATTTTCAACTGTTTTAAAAATTATTTTTCAATCAGAAGAGACCAAAAACTATCATTAAATATATGTACAACATAAAATCATATTGAATAGCATCCTTAAAAATCCAAGATATGCAGCTATGTATCCTGATGAAATATTCCCACATCACTAAAATTCGTAACATTTACAGACAATTGGGAGAATCTTAACATTAATGACCTCAACAGATTCATCAGGAGGATCAAATTTTTATGCGAATTAAAAATCCTCAACTCAACACACGATTATTAGCAATCATGAAGAATAGTATTCAATTGTATTGAAAATAAAAGATTCTCGACCATATCATATGACACATGTTCACAACTTGTTATGAAGTGATTTTCTAAAAAATTGAATTTTTTACAGTAGATAATGAATAACGAAAAATTAAACTATTCAGTTTCTTAAAGATATTTTATTTTCCAAGGAGGCCACTTTTTACGAAATGGAAGTCTCATTTTCAACAACATTTTTTGATAAGAGAGAAACATTCAATGTAAGACGCCAAATGTGGTTCATATAGGATCGGACACAGTGATTTAATTGTTAGATTTTAAAGTATTTTTATTCTTCTATTTTGACTTTAAACTTAGACCAAATTAATATTCAAAATCTCTGAAGTTTAGGCTTAGAATTTTTTGTGTAAAATGTTCATAATTATTAACAAATCACTCTGTAGAACAGTATAATACATTCATTCTTACTAAAGTAATACAAACAAAAAAAAAATGATGTATGATATATTCAATGAAATATTGGCACATCTTTTCATTTACACATACGGAGGTAGCAAATTCTTTTATCTTACAAATATAATTGGAAGTCCTTAGATAATTAAAATATTTTGTATATATTCATCCTTAGTTGATGATTTGATGATGTACGAAAAATAATTATATCAAGTTAAACATTACATTGCAGAAAAATTCGGAAAGAATGAGTTAAAAGTAACAACTAGTGTTTTTGTATAGGGTATTTCTAAATTCATGTTGAATAATGAGGTCGGAATTGTCCGTATGAAATTATAACGGATCATTAATGTATTAACCCTATATTGCCAATATTCTTTTCCTAACGACCGTGTCATATGCTTATTTCATAAGAATAAGTACTAAGAACAGTTCTTCCTCCTTTTCAATTGTTCTTCCTATCAAGTTCCTCAAAATACAGAGGGTGTCCTAATTTGCATCTCACATATCTACTGTTTTGTTTATATTTAGGAAAAATTCTAAAACAGGTTAACCTCAATCTAGTAGAGTGTCAATTTTTGTGGTAGTTCCAATCGACTTTTTTCCTCTAAAACCCTTTTAAAAACCTGTTTTGGTATATTTAAATAAAATTCTATCTCGATTCTTTACCCAATTTCTGAAGATTTTTAGGTGTAGTAGCAAAAACTTTAACTACTCGTAAAAAAGTTGGTCTTCACCTAGATTTACACCATCTTTCAGTGGCTAGGTTAATGAAGGATCAATAAGTTCAAGTAAATATCACTAGTCATCTTCCCATTAAGACAACATGTCTCTATAATGTGGTCTTCTAAAATGACTGCCCAAACATCTTCTTTGAAGATGTGCGGCAACTATGTCTGTTGACTTTACCATTCAATGTAAACGTACTTATACACAGGTAGTCATTAAAAAGTAAAGTGAAATTTCTGCGCAACTATAAACATTGATCGGAATCATCTTCATCCGATTCTTGAACCATTATCATTGCGTAAAAAGAAAATTTTCGATAAAAAACTATATTTGAACGATTGTCTGCTATCCATTAGAAAATTATCAAGAACAAGTAGCATGTTTAATACAAAACAAGTTTTTCGCAGTTTTAATCAAATATGTGACAATCTTGACAACTTACTTACTGTTTCTATATGGTCAACAGCAACGCTAACTCATCGTTTTGATAGTACAATCTTACCAATTCAATTCTTTCTAGTGTAAAATAAACTATTTAAAAAATTGGGATTATAAAGACCGAGTTATTTATAAACAAATATTAAAAGATAAAACATGTTTAGCTCCATCCATCATGAGATTGACAATTTCATTGAGAAACTGTCGTGTTATCCAATTTAAAATAATTCAAAATAAAAAAATAACAGTGTACGACAATAAAAACAGTTTCAAAATAATATTTCTTGACAATACTTTGGCATTTAAGTTTTGAATAGATGGTTTTGTTTGAAATTACGGAAAAAATTAAGCCCCCTATAGATTAAAATTGAAAAATTTGTAAGTGCAAATTTTAGTTGCGTCACCCGATATATGTTTTTCACGATTATGATATGACTACCTTCACAAATCCTAGAAATGACAATTATGCACTAAACCAAGCAGGAATATCTACTTCAAAATTGAATTAATAAAATTAAACATATCCTCACTTTCATTTCCGATCTAAATATTTTCCAATAAGAAAACATATATCCATATTAATATGTAAATAAAAGCATTTGCTACAAAAACTGTATCAATTATAAACAAATCTAACCATTATTGGAATGTGAACTTTCTTGAAAATTATGTATTTCCACATAAACTGCAATCACTTTCTAAAACACAAATTAGTAACGCACTGTCACTTGATATACACATACATCAAAAACACGTAAAAATGAGTAAAGATAAACGCCCGATACGCACAACAGTAAAATCTATTATCAGCTGTTTCGGTCTCCTCAAAAGAGATTCTGTAATAAATCTGAGAAGGCAAACGACTGACGTCACTCGTTTGGTTCGTGAAAGTTACATCACACTGTTATAAACAGAAGAACAGAACCGATATGAAGGATATGCGCGAACTGCTGGAGAATCTCGCTAAACGGTAACTGAAAGTGGTCTGCAGGACTGCAAGCGTAGGTGAGTGACGACGTAGTGCTGGACAATATACGTAAATACCAAAGTGAACTCTATGAATACGGGCGCGAGAATATTATAATTCTCTAACGCTCCACGGATTGACGGAAATCCATAGAAATTTTTTATTAAAAGCCGAAGACGAGACTTATATAAAAAATCGCATATTAAAAGATTATTACAAATTTAAATTAAACGCATGAAAATATTGAAATACAATGTAAATTGGTGAATCTACGGCGTTTGTTAAATATTTGTGCATACAAAACTTTGTTGCATAAATAATTCGATGGATAATGGAAACTTCATAATATACAAACAAATGTATCGATAAGATATATTCAATGTAACCTAAAAAGGCTAACTATCCAATTGTGAAATATGAATCGAAACAAATATATTTCAAAACTAATATGGTTTTAAAACACCGAACCAATTTACATATTGACTTTTCAGATCAGATCGGTTTTTGGGTGTCACATCTCTGTCACCGGTGTCTTTTGCGTATTCAGTTGGAAGGACAAAAATAATAGCAAAATGGAAGATCTAGTTTTCATCAAAGCTCGGCTGTAATACTTTGCCCACAAATAGTATTAGGTCGGATGGGCGACTTATATGCTTGACATAAACAAAAAAGTCACAAATGTTTAAGTTGTTTGCAACAGAAACATCCATGAAGACAAAATAAAAGTGGATTTCCACTTTTGATTATAAATACGAAATGAAGAACATAAAAGAGATTATAATTCTTTGCGGCCACATAACTACCAGAAGAGTATTTAAAAAAAACTCTACTGTACAACCTGTAGGAAAACATTGCAAAATATTTGGGTTTCAACAACCTCGAAAAGTACACTGGTCATTATATACGTCGAACGTAGGAAAACCTTTTAGCAGAAGCTGGAGTAATTATTACGACTACGCCGAAGCTCTATGGTAGATGGAAAAGTATCACAGTTGCTAATAGATATTTAGAGGTCAATATATCCTCAGAAAATGATGTTTCAAGGATTTTGATAGGCAGGATTGCCAATTCTATGTATTGCATGGAAAGAAATCGCTACATTCTTCCTAAAAAGTTTCTTTAACAAATTTTCGTCTGAAAAAAAGTACGTAGCTTTGCTAATCCCCCTCTTGGCCGGGCTACATTCCCTAAGTAGATAAATATATACCTTAATTCGTATATGAGATGAACATAGTCATAATGCAAATATGAAACACATATAATTACTAATTTCTATAAAATCGGTTAGTTCACATAAGTCACATCCAGTTTTGTTCCCATTTACTGAATTATAAAGTTCAACTAGAAATCGAATGGAAATTTCGTTTATTCAAAATTGTATTAATCTAAATTCACTTTAGAATTTTTTTTTCGTTTCATCGGTTACAGTTAGAACTAATCTGTCCTCTTGTCGCTTACGAACAAAAAAGTTGATGATTCAATGGAAAAAAATAGTTATGCTCTAATACAAAACCTAAACTTGTAGGTCACGTGTAAAGTTATCTCCAGCGGTGTTAATGTTAGATAATGGCTGTCATTCAGAGCCAGTTCACATTTCTCGAATAAAAGTTAATAACAATTATATATGCATATCACACAAAAAATAGCATTACAGTTCACTCATTTAGCGTATTTGAAATTTTACCTGAGTGAAATCGGTAAAAACGAGGTAAATTTGCAAAAACTATAATCGAATATTGCCCATAATACCTATTTCTGAAAAACAATATGATTAATACTTGGTTAGATAGGTAAGTGAATAATTTATTCAGCTTGTCTATTCCGAGGAGAAATTTTACAAAATCAAATATTTTTAGTACAAAATCCTGAGAATAATATAAATAAATGAATTTATTCTATTCCAAAAATTTAATGGCTAAAATATGAAATGTATCAGTCCAGCCTTCCTCTTAACGCATAAGGATTTGAAAATTATTCTGTCCTACCTATTCACAAAACTTACAATTTTAATAAAATGTAGAATGTTAAAACATTTGTTGGCATTTACAGCTAAGAGTGTTGAATATCAACTAGAAGTCTTATCGCTACCAATTTTAAATTTCTGAAAAAAAAAACTTTTGAATATTTACAATTTATACAATTATACAATTTATATTTATCTCAAAAAAATTTCAGTGTATATTTGAAAAAATTTTATAAGTTTTTTTTACCTCATGTAATAAAAAAAAATGTAATTTATAGAACAGTGTGAATAGCTAAGTTTTCCAAAAGGTTCTGGCAAAATCCGCAAACTTTTAAAAATTTTATTTTCAAAAATTTTCACGGTAAAGTACGATTCAAATTCCACAAAAGTGGAGGTCATTACTCGAACTATTATAAAAAATATATTTTCACAACAATCTAGTAAATTTTATTTTTCACTGGTTGCAGAAGGACATCCTTCGCCCTCTTGACCACGTTAAATTACACCCATTAAGAAGGTGAAAGAAAACTAAAATGTTCTTTATCAAGAAAATACTACCCTTCTCAGAAAAACTTTTTCCTTCGTTAATTAAAAAAGGGTTTCTTAGAACATGACTTATAGATTATTAGGAATTTCTAGAACCGTTGGTGATATTCATAATGAACCACTGTTTACTTGGTTATAGAAACACGTGTCGGATAGTGTAATTAAATAAATAAATAAATATCTTTATTTAGCACTTAGCTACTTATAACTAAATTAGAAACATTACAGAATCAACTTTGATTGCGCAAATACGTAAACAGCTGTTTACTAAATTTATATACATTTGGTACATTTTTAATATCATCACTCAATTCATTAAAAGAGCGAAGCCCTTCATAAAACAGTGTTTTTTGCAATGCTGAGTTTCGTACAATGTCAAGATTATAGTTTTGTTTGGATCTAACATTATAATTATGAGACTGCAGACGTTTCTTTAAGTATGCATTTAAATACTCTGGCATTAGGTTATGTTCAATTTTATATATTAAAAGGAGATTCGCTCTCTTAATGTTCTGCTCAACAGTTAGCCAATTTAGAGTTTCAAGCATGTAATCAATTGGTGTATATTTACTACAATTTAACAAAATACGCATGATTTTGTTCTGTTGCATTTGTAATTCACGCACCTCTTCCTTGTTGCAAGAAATTAATACTGAGTTACAATATGTGAAGAAGTGAGGCAAAATTATGGTTTTATATATCATCATTCTTGTCCATTCTATAGGCACAACCATTTATACAATATCTTAAGTTCATCATTTAAAATCTTTACCATTTCTAAGTAGTTTTGCCCAGACACTGATATAAGGGTATCATCAGCAAATAAATTAACGAAACAATTTTTTAAAGCCATATGAAGATCATTAATATATATTATAAACAAAAGTGGTCCCAGGACACTTCCCTGGGGTACACCCAGCACATTTTCCTTCTTTTGAGATACCCTGCCTGATATTTTTGTTTTATGAAATCTGTTTTCCAAATAGTTATTACTCGAACTTAAAGTACATTTATTCACACCATAGTGTTCCAGTTTTCTTATAAGAATTCGACGGTCAATTGTCTCAAAAGCACGCTGAAGGTCAACAAAAACAGCAATCACTAAATCACCAATGTTTATTTTTTCTCGCCAATTTGCACACACGTACTGAATCGCTGAATCACAGGAATGCTGACTTCTAAAGCTCGACTGTCCCATAAACAACAAGTTACTTTTCTCGAAGTACTCCCCAAGTTGATTACAGATGATGGTTTCAATGATCTTATCTACAGTTGGTAAAAGATTAATAGGCCTAGACTCTGAAAGTTTTTTTGGTTTATTTACTTTTGGGATAGGTGTTATCACACTAGTTTTTAGGTCACGTGGTATTTTTCCGATGGTGATTGAGGCATTAATCAAGTATAGAAGGGGATAGCCAATTACACAGAATAATTACTTTACTAGTTTAATATTCAAGCTGTCATCGCCCGAACCTTTATTTTTTAAGCCATATATAACTTTTCTTAACTGAGACAAATTTATGGTCTCAAAATGGGAAAAGTTTGTTTCGGTATTAAAATATTGGCTATATATTCTCTGAAACTTCATGCAACGAGTCTGAAAAGAAGTTTTCCTCTACAGAGCTGTTGTACTGATCAAAATCTATTTCCATGAAATCAGTAGATTGTTTCTATGTTCCAATTAATTCCTTTAGTGTTCTCCACAGCCTTTTGCTGTCTCCTTTACAGTTGTCAATATTTTGTCCATAATGTCGTGTTTTGTTTTTTCTAATCGCTGACACAACTTCATTTCTATATTTTTTTGAGCATTCCCAGTCTGTTTAGTTTTGTAAAACAAAATTTATGGTAGGCTCTATCTCTTTTTTGTTGTATCTGTTTAATATCATATATCATCGAAGGGCACTTTCTAGGGTTAACTTTATTTACTGGTGCAATATTATCTAAAACCTCTTCAATATTTTTAATAGTCTGCATAGATGACATTTACATCTACAGCGGTGTAGTTCCCCACTGTTCCTATTAGTTCATTGATAACATTGAATATATTATCGTCATTCAGATTTCTAATGTAATATGGCTGTTTCTCCTCCAATAATTTCATGATCACTTATGCCAGGTAAATTTCTCTGAACCTCTTGCATATTAAAGTCATTGGTTATTATATATTGTTTAAATCCTGAACTTTGAATAATGTTTCTTACTTTTCTTGTATCACTGTTGTTTTTGCCAGTCGATGTTTATCTCTCCAAGAAATACTGATATTTACTTAGGTAATAATTCATCACCCAATTTATCTTCTAAATATTGCATGAAAACAGCCGAACTTGCGTTTGGGGACATGTAAAATGCACCAATTAAAACACTTTTTTGTTGCAGTTTCAATTCCACGACAAGTGACCAAAAACTATAGTCAACAGAGTCATTAAGCACAACAGATAATCCAAAATAGTTCATTGCATAAATAACCACTCCACCTACTGTTAGATCTACTGCATGTTGCAGTATATCCATAGATATTAGATTTATTTTCCTCAATATCTGGAGTCAAATGTGTTTCACTTACACAACACACTATACGCTTTCTATAATCCAGCAACTGGCACAGTTCGTCGAGGTGCGACATGAGACCCTGTATGTTTATGTGCAAGATTAAGCCTTCTTTTTTTTGAGTACCATCTGTTTTTAAGTTTAGCTGCTAGATATACTGTGTTTTTGTTTTGAGTCTGTATATTGCCTTTTTATGCGATAAACACTGTTTATCAAAAACTGAGTGATCATATTTAATATCCTTGATATTCAGAACATCACAAGAAAATCTACAGTTTGTACATTCCTTTATTTCTGATTGGCATTCATCACTTTTATGATTTTTGTTACACAGTGGACAGACAACGGTTTCTTGACGGCAAACATCAGCTTTATGTCCATATTTCCATCATTTATAGCATCTAAGAACTCCCATAAACACTCTTCTGCACTGTAACTTCCGGTGACACTTCCAATAAAACATTAAGCTTACTGGCGCTTTTCGATTTAAACTTTTTTAAGAGCTTTACTTTCACGTTTAGAGCATTTTTAACGCTATTTTGGCTTTTTATTTTCTGAATAAATACATCTTTCTTAATATATTCATCTCGAACACCAACAATTGTAATTTTCGGATTTATTATTTTAGGAATTTGATTGTGTTAATATTATTTTTTTATTGTTATAGGTTCACCTGGCTGCTTGGGGGTGAAAATGTTGACTCGTAAATACCTCTTCGATAAAATGGACGAGCAACATTCATTATCGATAAATGAAAAAATTAAATATTTAGAAAATTATTTACTCGTGTGTTACGGGGACATAGAAGAACAAAAAATGTGATAAAAAAGAAGTTTTCGTATTTTAAATATGATTTGATAAAGAGGTGGTCTCGGGTGCATAGAATACTTGAAAACTTTTTGGCGGCCAATAATTCTTGGTTGGAAGGAACATTTGAGATCCCCGTAGACACACATCAAAGGCCAGGACGACCTACCAAATCTTTTACCGAATCTAGCGAAAGAACAAAGAGAAGAAAAACTGAAGGAGTCCGCGCATCTTACGACGAAGAAGTAATTGTTCACGCGGCACAAGTAATTTTACAAACAGAAGGAAAAAGAAACGCGTCTACTGTTTTAAAAGACATTACAAATTCTTCTGCGTCTGCCAGTGATTGTAAAAACAGACATTCAAAGTCTAAAGAAATAGAGCCCCTTACTCCTCTGCAAGCACTGACAATGTTTGTTGAAGCCCATTTGACCAGAAGACAGTACGAAATTATTCGAGCAACGAACAAAAGATTCTACCCACCCACCCAAGGAGTCATTACGAGTGACTTCTACCTGCGCAGAAGGAAATCTACAATCTTCATCTTCACCTAGATATTGCCGTCCAATAAGATTTAGATTCGTAAAAGAATCTACGGACATCACAAAAGAAGAGATCAATTATGTAAAGAATAGTGTAAACTCATTAAACTTGACGACCTCAATGGAGAGAATGTTTTTTTTTCAACATAGTTTTAAAATGACTATGGTTGACGGAAAGGTCTGCAATGCAGCTACAGATACCAAATCGACCAGCAGATGTTATATATGTGGAGCCACATCAAAAGATTTTAATGATTAAACAAAAAAAAATGATGTATCCCCTGAAGCTATTGAATTTGGCCTTTCCGTATTACATGAAAGAATCCGGATATTCGAAAGTATGCTGCATTTAGCATGTAAATTGCCCGTGAAAAATATCGCGAGAGACGAACCAAAGAAGAAAAAAATCTAGAAAAGCAGCTAGGGCTTCAATAATAGAAAATTCGTTGTTGCCGAAACGGCAATTTTCGGAAGAAGCTGCTGAGGCCCGCAATAAATATTTTAGGTCTTATCGCCTAAACTTTGCTCGCAAGTTTTCGAGGGAAGAATGCAACTTAGATATTTATCATAGGTTACTATTAACATCCGACCCATTTATTAGTTCCTTCCATGAAAAAGACCAAAAAAAACCGCTTCAAAATTATTTTTGCCTGAGACAATGCAGCTATTAATTCCTACTGAGCCAAACCGACCAATGGAAATTGATGGAAGCGGCGAAAATTTAAATGTAGATGAATAAGTCTCCAATGTATGATTGATTATTTTTAGTGATTATCTATTTAGCTTATGTAACTTTAATATTGTATAACGAATGTAAAGATCCTTTTAATAATATAGTATATTTACTTACTTATTAGAAAAAATAAACTTTGTTTTATTTAATAATACATACCTGAAAGTATTATTAAAACGTAGACAGCTGTCCCTCCTTGGGGAAAGCCGTGAGTATGTCATATGTATTTTCAATATAATATTAAAAAACACTTTGAAATCAACTACGATCTCGAATAAAATATTTTTTGATAAAAAATCACAAGTACCTAACCACCGTGCACCAACAAATAATTTCGATAAGTTATTCCAAACACAGAATTCTTTTTATGTAACTATTTTGTAATATAAATATCACATAAAATAATAATCCCGAAAAACGATCTATGTGCAGCAACGAGTTTGCACATTTTCCTATCCTTTCGGTACTCTTATCAGACCAAGCTTTCTGAAAGTATGGAAGTATGTATGTACGTTTCCTCTATTTAAACATTAGGGGGACCCATTTCTCGTAAAAAATGTCCTCAATTCTATTATATCGTTGCATCGGTAGCTTGTGTTTAGTATTTATTTTACGCCATTTATAACTTGTGTAGGTATGATTTGGTGCAATTTTCTTTACCACCGCCAAACACCAACTATTGCGCAGCCTTTAGGTGTAAGCCTAAGCGTTTTTTTTTGTTGCACATATTAAATTTGAATAACTAGGTTGATAATATTTTTTACTGTGCCATGACTAATACCAACTGTTTGTGCAACCCTTTCTAGTATGTTTGCCAAGGGAATTGATGTTTTACCACGTTGCGCCAACATAGCTCAATGAAGAAAAAATACACTGTTACGAAAGTCTGTCAAGAAAAATGGATTATAAATCTCTTAAAGTTTCTCAACGGGTTTAAGGAGTCCAATTGGAAATAATAATTTCTTGATGTTTGGCTTAGATTTGTGTCGATGTATACCAAAAATATTAATACGAAGAAATTAAAACTCATCAAAGTCAACATAAGACAATTTAGAACTGTTCAATTCTCACATCAGTTTTTTATGAACGTGGCAAAGAAACACTAAAGTGGACTAACTTAACTGGTAAATATATATTGATCAAGATCTAACCGACAAACAAAGAAACGAAAATTAAATTTTGAGAATATACCTTCAGCAAGCAAGAGAGCACACCGACCGGAAAAGCTATATCAGAGCTAAAAAGCTATACGTAAATAACTTCGTATACACTGTAGAAGATTTAATATACGAAAAAGATACAAAGCAAAAAAATAACAGCGCCACGCCAACTCCCAACATAAGAAATAACCAGACAATTATCACAGAACCCAAAATAAATACTAAAGAACAGAATACAGGAAAAGGAGCTTGAGCAGAACATCACACCCCACAATCAGGTTCAACGAAAAAAATAAACAAGTGAGAGGCAGGCTCAGATCTAACAAGTAGGTTAAAATGTCAATTTATTTAACCTTATCACCTTTCATCTCCTCCAATTGAAAATTCCTTTTGTAGTCCTCTAGCCAACAATAACTGTATCAAATAGGGCGCAAGCGTTTATATGTGTTACTGTATTTGTAGACATAATTATGTACTTATATCATTCTAAATTCACATTTAGATGGATTTATATATATGTGATACACCTTTTAACACCTTTGAACTCGAGAGCATAAAATATCTCAATTAATTAATCAATTTAGATAACAGAGGAAATAGCTTCTTCAAAATTCTACAACCAAACATCAGAAGTATGAAAAAAACTTGATGAAACGAGCATTATACTTGGGCAAATAAGAATCAACCTGGAATGCATAATTGTAACTAAAATTTTTTCAGTTATAAATCCAAATTTGGTCGATACGGAAGGGTATATAATAAGCGTACAATAAATAGAAATGATGAGTAGTACTTGTTATAGAAAAACACCTGAAATTTCAACAACGCATAGTACCTATTGGAATCTATACCTTCATGAAAGTCGAAATAAAAATGAACAACAAAGAAACCATGCCCATTTCTTCTGTATAGAGACCTCCGTCAACAAAACCAGAAACATTTATACAAAATCTTGCGACTAATTTTCAACGTATAAATCAATAAATCAAACCTCCAAAGTTTGCAGGGTATATAAATATCAATATATTACAAAATGAAGAAGATCATGTCAATAACAGTACAAACATTCTTAGTGAGAAAACTATGTCTCAATAATAAACATTGTACACGAGTCCAGGAAATATATGATGTACTGAAGTAATACTTGATTTATGCGTCACCGATCACTCTGCAACCATTCTTGACAAACCTCTGGACACTAAACAAAAAATCAAACACCATACATTTAAAATTTATGTAGACCACATAAAATTGAAGGATGAACTGAAAAATATAGAATGAAACAGTCTCCAAAAATTATAACATCACTCAATAAGTCGTGTGACTATTTAAGTGAAGCTACTTTTCTTATTATCACAAAAAATGGATTCAAAACAATTCCTTGTGTTAATTTATCATTGTTTCTTGTTAAAAAAACAATGTACAAGCTCAGCAATGATTTCAAAAATGTTATTCAGACTTCACTCCATCGGAAAGAACCATTTGCTATTGATTTGTTGAATTTAAACATGGTCCTACAGACACTGATGATGGTGAACTTTCTGGTGTCCAATTGAGGTGGTTATTCGAGAAAACATCAAAAATGTACAAAAATTGGTTGTATCTAATCGTAAATTGAAATTGCGTGAGATAGCGGAGGCCGTAAAGATATCAAAAGGCAGTGTGTTTACAATTATGCATGAACATTTGCCCATAAAAAAGCTTTTAATTAAAAACAACTATTGATGCTTCGGAGCAGTGTTTGGCCATGTACACACGTAATAAATCAGATTTATTGCGTCGATATGTGACAATGGATGAAACATGGATCCATCACTTTACTCCAGAATCGAAACGATCATCATCTGAGTGGACTGCAGCCGGCAAACCACGTTCAAAGTGTCCAAAGACATAACAGTCAGCTGGGAAGGTTATGACTTCAGTATTTTGGGATGCGCAAGGAATATTGTTCATCGACTATCTCCAGAAGGGAAAGCAATCAATAGCGAATACTCCATAGAGTTGTTGAATCATTTGAATACAAAAATTAAGGAAAAAGGGCCTCATATGTCAAAGAAAAAATCACTATTTCACCTAGAAAATGGACCGATTCACTAGTCGATGGCAATCATGGTTGAATTGACGCATTACATTTCAAATTGTTTCCTCATCCACCGTAAAGTCTAGATCTGGCTTGCAGTCTAGGTCTGGTCTCAAAAAAATGCTCGCCCTTAAGAAATTTAGCTCAAATGAAGAAGCAATTGCTGAAACTGAATCCTATTTTGAGAAGACAAATACTTGCTCTTGAAGGAGATTACATTGATAAATAAACTCGATTTTTGGAAAAAAAATGTGTTTGTCTTAATTAGTCACGGTTTTTTGAGTTTTATGTTAAGCTCGCAAGAAGCAACAAGAGTTTCCATCGATACTGTTAGAGAGATTATTGGAAAACATCCGATCAAACAAAAATCAAACGAGAGCAAATAAAACGAAATGCTGGATGACAGATGGGTTAGTAAAATCAAAAAGACCTCTACATTAAATACAAAAACAATCCTGAACTGCATGAAGAAGAATACACAAACTACAAAAAACTCTTAAACTGACCAATATAAGAAACAAAACGGAACTATTACATTAAAAAAATTGATGAGAGTAACAAAACCCATAAAAAATCTCTCAAAACCGGAAAAACCAAGAGATGACATCAAAGAACTATTAATGAGAGATGACGAGCACAGAGCAGAAATTTTCAACAATTATTTCTCGGAAAATGGAATGAAATTAGTAAAGAAAATAAAAACACCAACTCCAAAAAAGAAAGCCACACTCAATCTTTTTTCCTCAGACCTCCTACACCTACAGAAGTAATAAAAACTAGAAAAACCCTAAAGAGTGGAATTGGTATTAGTGATCAAATCTCTGAAATAATCGCAGAAGAATTTTCCATACCATTCATAATTATAATAAATCTAATTTTGTAAACTGGCATATGCCCGGATGAGTTCAAGCTGAAGATTGTTTACCAACCTATAAAAATATGAAAAAATCAGACATGGAAATTACCGCTCGATATCTCTAAGTACAGTTTTTCGCAAAGACATCTGAAAAAATTGCTGCGAATAGACTAAACGACTTTTTGGAAATATTTGAACTAATTTCTGATTTGGATTTTGCAAGGAAATATCCACTCAGGATACGATTGCCAACGTAACATCGAAACTCCACAGTGCGATATAAAAATGAAAACCCTTCCTGTGCCCATTCCTTGAGCTGTCGAAGGCATTTGATACCGTGAACCATTCTTTATTAATGGATACATTAGAGGACGCAGAAGTCTGAGGAACTGCCTGGAAACTATTTGAATGATAGTCTCTCCATGTAAATGAAAAAGTAAGCAATAACAAAAGTTGTTACTTCTGGCGTTCCACAGGGCACAGTTCTGGTACCAATAGTATTTATATTATACTTAAATAGTTTACTCACCCTGGATAGCCAAAGGTGTTTTATAAATACACCTGTTGGAGCAGGTTGGAAATAAAAGCCGAATGAGATTTTCAAAACATTCTGAATTTATTTGATCACAAATACTCAACTGTAAAAAATGAAAAAATAAAAAGTATGCTATTTACAGCATACAAAAATAACATACATCACCTACATACATCAATTAAATATTTAGAGATAACACTTTAAAACTCTAGATCATAACTTATGGAATACTTGGATGGGGTAATGTAGCCAAAAGCTACTAAACTAAACTAAAAAAGCTAAATGTTCTTCAGAAATTATTTTTGAAAATTATATAAAAAAGGATGTATATATACCCAACAGATGAACTTTATGAAAAATCTGGGAGCCTTGGTCTGAGAAAATTATTTTTTTACAATATCGTCATCACGGTATTCCAGAACAGACATCATTGAATTTTCTTGAACATAGATATTCCACCAGACAGAAACAAAATCTAACTGCTCTACATACTTACAACCCAGAGCTCACAACTCATTGAGTATAAAAATGAACAACTTTCTATTATATTCAAACTCAAAAAAACGATTAAAAACATGCAAATCATATATCAACAGTATAAACAGACAAAGTATACAAGACATAATTGAAATTTAAGGCAATTGATAGCATATTCCCATCTATTTCCTCATTCTCTTCTCTCTTCCCCCTCTCATACATTTTTTGCGTTCAACTTGCGACAAAGCAACTAAAAATTGATATAGACAATTGAATTTTCTTCAACAACAATAGAAATCAGAGAAGCTGCTGAAGTTGTCTAATAAAATTTACTGCCGGGAAAATCAATGAAAGTATATTATATGGCACATGAATTTTGAACTGCAACAATGATTATTAATAAGTGGTACTACTAAATAAATACCATCATATTGTAAGATTAGATACCCAATATTTGTCAAAGTAATACATAGTTCTATGTATTGATTATTATGGAGATACTATATGATTATTATAATTTTCGTTAACTATGTACTATGTTTAAATAAACAATAATATATTATATGGAATATTTGTTAGAATAAAATAATAGTGTTTCCAACAATGTGATAAAATATTCCAACAAAAAACTTTAACAAGAATATTTAGTAGTCGTTGATAAAGTATAATATTATACTCTTGTATAATGAGTTATTGTTCACTCTGTGATTTATGTAAGTATGAGTAAACTTCACCTCGTGAATAATAACCTCCATTATACAGTTAAAAATAATACACTATTATGCACTTCAAATTCCTTTCAAATTGTTCTATTAGCGATTAAGCTTTATGCTTATCACATTTATGAATCTATCAGTTATTATAATATTATATTATTTCAAGCATAATATTTCATCTTTAATCCTAACCATATACATTAACTGTAACTATCTTAGGACTATCAAAAAAACTTAACTGCAACAAAAATGCTGAAATAGAAAAAAAAATACATCAACAGAGTAAAACTCTGAACAAAATCATGGTCATAAGCATAAAAACTGCAAAACTCATATACAAAGCATCTGTAGACTTCATACCAGTCAACAAGAAGACCTGTTTGGAAAGCACTATAGATATTACAGGCAACATCTGTAAGAATTGTCAAAATAATAAGACATTAAGCAAACCTACTACATAATCAATCAAACTTCTATACCAAATCAAAACAGTACAGCCACTGAAGTAGGTATAGACCAACAACTACTGACCTAAACTTCTTTCATATGGATGCATAATTAATCAAGAATGGATGTACTATGCATAAAACAACATTTGTTTCTTATTATTGCATGCAGATGATAAACAAATGATTTTGTAGTTAAAAATAGTTTAGGTACTTAAATTTTTGTGTATGTATGGTTGTTAAAAGAAAAGGCCAATCCTTGAATCCATAATAATATTAACAATGAAGTTCAAGATATCTTTGCCAATTTCTATCCTGACCAACCAATTATTTTGGCAACAACTTTAGTTATTCAAATTTTCAAAAATATGGCAATTGAATGATTTTTTGTGAAACTCTTTTGAATCGTGTTCACAAATCTAATACTTTTTTAAGACTATGTTTTTTTTTTCTTATTACAACAAATTCAGGCACAAATGTGTGAAATTTTCGAAATTAGCACCAAAAAAACTACATTTAAGAATTAATAATCCTTCTCAATATAATGAAGTTGTTACTGTATGAATCAGATATTGAAATGGGGGAGGATATTTACAAATGTTATTTGATTTCAGCAGGATTGATGTCCAGTCATTCGTCTAATCAAATAATGCTCTTGGTAATTAGATATGACATAGTGATCACCATCATCACCGCATTTGACATTGAATAAATTTTTTATAAAACATTTGAAATCTGAAATTTTCAAAAAAAGATACTACAATATTTAGGATTTGCAGCTTTTCACATGTTTAAATACTAAAGTCCTAAGATCGAGTCACCATCACATAGTAGATTGTTGTTGAAGATGATTTTTCTGTGTAAAATATAAGGAGAAGGTCAACTTTAATAAATTTGGGATTTAAAAAAGATTGCTCTTATAGAAAAAGATTGAGCATAAATGTGTGGAGTTTTTTTAATGTGCACAATGATCTTGTTTTCTGAATTAGTTCAAAATAATTACTAAAAATTATAATAGGTTTGCCAGCTTCACATACTGGTGGTATATTATTTAATACCTAATTATAATTCTTTGATTCAATTATAAATCTTCATATAATAGTTAACTCTGCAAATAACCTATAGTATGTTTATCATTTAAATCTATTTATTCTATTTCCAATATAAACATTCATATCTAATTTGAGCACTATATAATAAATGGTTTACAGCAGTTCAAAAGATTCTCATTCAATCAGGAAAGACTAGATGAGTATAATATGTATTGAAATGACTAGAGAAAATAAATTGATTAAAAAATTTAAAAAAATTACTTGATCACAAGGAAATCAGAATAAGGTCACAACATTTACAAACATGGGGAATATAATATAATGAAAGCATTGATATTAAATAGAAACTTGAAAAAATGTATAAAAACTGATAAGTGATATTTATCATTTTTAAAGTTAACAGACACATTTTTAGTTGTATCTACATGAGATCACTGTTTATCACAAAAACAATGAATTACCAACATAACTAAGGAATAATTTTTTTAGTATTTTAATACTAAGTACACAATATTGACAATTTATAAAGCCTGGATTCTATGTAGGAAATTACAAGGTAATAATTAATAAATACCAAATGGAAAAAAGCATGAATGTGTGAAAGCAATTGTACATGGATTTAAAAATATGAATAACAAAGGAAATAATTATTCATAAAAATGAAAGCAAAAGGAGAGTTCAGAATCAATAGATTAGGAAATTCAAGAAAAACAACATGACAGTAAAAAAACTCGAACACATGATAGAATTTCCTACTAATTTTATATGTATACAAATGCATAGGTGGGAAATATAGAGTAATCACAAATGTGTTTTTGCATTATATTCATGTATTTCATGTCTAGAAAATTGATACAACCATAACCCTATACAGTAAGATTGATATGAACTCTGCAATATGTTGTTAAAACAATTTTATCACCAGAAGGTAGGACTAGAAATTATATTTGGTAATGAATTAATTGTCACAAAATTGGCATATCAGTTATTATAATAGAGATAACATAAAAGCATTACAAATATCTATATTCCTCAGAATTTTAGTTTGGACATATTTCTTTATGTGTTCTACAAACACAATTTACAAGAAAAAACATGAATCTTCAAACAATAGTAGTTTTTTGTGTAGCCAACTTAGTCTAGTATGTCAATATTAAAAATAAAGCAAATCTGTTCAATAACTGAGCAATATATAGTGAAATAACTAGAAAATTGGCAATTTTACGATTTTTAGCATGAGAAATCATTATTTGCACTCTAATTGCTAATAAAGGGCGCTAGTTACACTTGTTTGTGTTAATTAAATCAAAGTAAACTTTATTTGGGCTAAACTTACAACTAAAATAATAAAAAAATATTAAAAAGCGTTGAATTCTACAAAAAAAGTTACTCATCTTTGATTCGTGTAACTCAATCTGTTATCGAGTTAATTGCTTCTAAAAAGTTCAATAAATTTTAATTTTTTCTAAAAAAATTTTATTATCCCTTAAATATGTAAAAATAACAAATTTGTAAACAAAAATAAAAAACTTCAAAGCAAATGCTCAAAATGCTCACCATTTACTTCAATACACTTTATAATCCGCTTTCTGAAAGATCTCTTAATATCAAATAATCCTTGTCTATTATTTTTAATTACATCCGTGGCTTCTTCTATTTTCCGTCGCAGTTGTGGAAGAGAAGTAATTTTTTCTTTGTAAACTAATGCCTTCATTTGCGACCAAATTGAAAAATTCAAAGGATTTAAATCAGGGCCTCTTGGTGGCCAAGCAAACTCACTTCCAAGACCAATCCATCGATGCGGAAACTGTTCGTTTAAGTACTGACCAACTTGTAAAGAATAATGTGGTGGTGCTCCGTCGTACAAAAACCACATATTTTGTCTTAAAGCCAGAGGTATATCTTCTAGTAATTCGTGTAAATGTTCTTGAAGACAATCTAAATAATGAGGTCCATTTAAAATGGTTGGCAGTTCAAAAGGACCTATTAAATACCCACATATTACACCCCACCAAATGTTAACCTTAAACTCGTGCTGAAAATGTGTTTCCCTCATACAAAGTGGATTTTCAGAATCCCACAAATGATTATTTTTATAATTAAATATTCCTCGTCTGGTAGATGTTGCCTCATCAGTAAAAAGAATTGTAAAAATCTTGGTTAACATTTTGTTTATCTTGCAAAAAACGGGCAAATTGTAGACGCTTAGGTAAATCTTGAGGTAATAAATTCTGAACAGGAGTGTAATGATATGGATGAAATTTGCCCCTCTTCAGTATTCTAAAAATAGATGATTGGCTTATACCTGTTTGCAAACTAAATCGGCGAGTACTGATATCTGGATTCTCCGTAACACAAATTAAAATTTCATCTTCTTCATCGGCAGTGATTTTTTTGTAGCACCGTGTTCAGTTTTAGAGTGTAAAGACCCCGTTTCACCTAACCGGTTGTAAAGATTTTGGTACAGTTTGTAATTGGGTTGCCTTTGATTTGGGTATAATTGTGAATATCTTCGAGCCGCAGCTGGACCATTATAATTTGACTGAGCAAACACACAAATCATATCGCGCATCTCATTATTGGAAAAATCGTTATGCCTTGGCATTATTTGACAAATAACTATTACACTTGTTAATTACTAAATTGTTAATAAATGGTATACTAATGTTTTACTTATTCTTATTACATATTATCTAATTTTTGCTTCTACACAAACTGTCTAATAGCGCCACAAGCCTACTTGAAAAGAAAACGAAAAATTAAACTCTACACAAACTGTCTAATAGTGACACAAGCCTACTTTAAAAGAAAACGAAAAATTAAACCATTGAAGTATTGAAGTAAATGGTGGGCATTTTGAGCATTTGCTTTGAAGTTTTTTATTTTTGTTTACAAATTTGTTATTGTTACATATTTAAGGGATAATATTTTTTTTTTAAAAAATTAAAATTTATTGAACTTTTTAGAAGCACTTAACTCGATAACCGGTTGAGTTACACGAATCAAAGAAGAGTAACTTTTTTTGTAGAATTTAACGTTTTTGAATTTTTTTATTATTTTAGTTGTAAGTTTAGCCCAAATACAGTTTACTTTGATTTAATTAACACAAACAAGTGTAACTAGCGCCCTTTATTAGCAATGTTAAATTAGAGTGCAAATAATGATT
Organism: Diorhabda elongata; assembly: GCA_026230145.1. Classification (NCBI taxonomy): domain Eukaryota; kingdom Metazoa; phylum Arthropoda; class Insecta; order Coleoptera; family Chrysomelidae; genus Diorhabda; species Diorhabda elongata. Next base: position 22,492,854 of record CM047937.1, on the reverse strand, counting down.
TCTCATGCTAAAAAACAAAAAAATCCATTTTTCAAAGAAAAATTGCGAAAAACAAAAAATTATTACGAAAATCAAAATTTAAATTTAAACATCCTGTATCTCGAAAACTAACAATATTTGCATAAGGCATGTTGAGCAGAATCATCACATTTTGAGGCCTAGAATCTACAGTTCAGAGATTGGACATTCTTAATAAATCACCCTGTATATATATATATATATATATATATATAATGCAAAAAACAATGGTGCTGATCATTGATTTATGGAATGCCAGTAGGTCTTAATAAATCACCCTGTATATATATATATATATATATATATATATATATATAATGCAAAAAACAATGGTGCTGATCATTGATTTATGGAATGCCAGTAGGTGGAAGGAATTAAAATAATCCAAACATACTTTATAAGGATTCTCAAACAATTAAAAACTGAATTTGAGGAAATAAAAAATATTTTGCATAAACAGAATAAACTTTCAAAAATATCATTCCCTCAAGACACTTCTAATAGAGCAAGAAGTAATCACTTTTTTATATTTACTTCATATTTTAGATAACATCATACAGATGTCAATTTCTACACTTAAGTAGGTTTAAAGACATGAATGAAAACAAATTACCAAATTGTTTTATTCTTATAGATGTGAAAATATAGAATTCCTAAAGTGGGGATTAGAAAACTGACAGGTTCATTGTGTCATATTGATTGAAAATTCTCATAACCTCTTAGACAAGGAAAAGTGATCTCCCAAGGCTTACTAATAATAGAACTTACTCCTGCATTTTTCGCGATTAGAACTTCATTATCACAGCAAATAAAAGTGTTTTCATCCTACCTTTCATCCTGCAATCGTTTTAGTTCAACCATTTCAAGCTCGAACCTTAGATTACTGTTTTCGCAAAGAAGGAGATCTCTTTCGCTAGCCACTCCATCTAATTCCCGTTTTAAACGAAGTATTTGATCCCGTTGTTCCCGAATAATGGCATCTCTTTGTGCCAAAAGTGAATTAATGTCGATATCTGATCCGGCCATTGTAGGCCTCCTACCGTTATTGTCACTTAAGTACTTCAAAATAAAGAATGTTTTGGGTTACACTACATTCTATTAACAAAATCATAACAAATTCTTTCACAAACACTTCATATTGAGCTTAGGAAACCCATTTTATTTCAAATAAATACAAAATTTTGACATCGAATTATCCGCCACATTAATCCAAACAGATCATCATGATTAACGAACAGTGTTGTCAAAGATAGGGATTTTTTTATTGTGCAGAAAACTGTCATTATTGTGCAGCTTTCTGACTTCTTCTTTTTTATACGCAACTTTCATAATTCGACTATGCAGTCACATCAATAATATACATATACGTTTGTGGAAAGCTATTGTATAACAAAATTGTAATAATATTCAATAGATTATTCAACAAACAAACGCTTTCAACAATAATTCCAAACAATAAAAATTCAGTAGTTTAATCAATACAAAATAAATGGCCAATAGCATAGCTCTTTTTTTAGTAAAATTGCTATGGTTAACATTACGTATATACGCTACTCGTTGGTCAACTGTTAGCGGTAAATTTGAATTTACATAATTTTATATAATCTGAATGTATAAGTTTGCCATGATAAATAGCATGTTTGTTTCTACTGAGTTGATAATTCATACTATCATGAAAATGAGTAAGTGCTTTCACTTGCAATTAAAACTAACGTGCACCTACCAATGAAAACCTCTTTCTATTTTTTCAATATAGAACATATTTCTTACTCTATATTACCCCAAAAATTTCTAAAATAATCTTGAGGATATTTTATATCGAACTATTGGGGAATGAAATTGATAACAAGATTTTATACTTAATATTTTCCACAAATATTCTAACGTTTAGTTAAAAATAATCCCAATAATGTATGATACAGTCTACTTTTAGAAACTTTTCCTTAAAAAAAATGGTATTGCTAATTAGCATACTAGTAATAAGTGAAGATACAATAAATAAACGAATAAAATATAGAGCAAGTCCAAAAATTTGATTTCAATGATATCTGAAGATGAGAAACTAGAGAAAAATAAAATACTGAGGAGGAAGATGTTTGGCAGTCTGGAAAAAAGAGAGGAATTAGAGCATAATTTTATGTAATAATAGTAATACTGACACTTATATGATTGCAAACGTGGACCATAAAACATGAAATAAAGCAAAATCTAAATACAACGGATAGTAAAGATTAAATTAGAAATCCAACATCAGGTGCGGCCAGATATCGCGAATGAGCATGATTCGAAATACGAAAATGTAAGTGAGTAAGAGAAATATGTAATGGGAAAAGATAGCGTAGCACAGAGATACTTTTGGAGATCCAAAGGATACAAAGAGCTGTCGAATTATTATGGACAGTCACGAAATATTTATATTTTGTACAATATTGGTCCATAATTAATTAAAAACACCTTTCTTTGTAATAATTACATTTAATAATATTAGACGCCAATCTTATTAATATGGTAATAAGAAATTTTCACGATTTAACATTTGCTTTGGCTTATATAGTTGCTTCAACTTGTCTCCGCATGCTTTCTATATATTGTTTTGTACTTTATTCATTTTGGCATTATACAGATCTAAAGAATGGCTAGGCCAAGATTACTCCCCAATTGGGAACCATTCTTAGCGATGCAATAATAATCGAGTTTTTAGTCTTATGGTTCTCTATGTAGAGGGACCCAACACCCTGGCCCTTATGACAGACCATACAATTATTTTATTAGGTTTTCTAAGACGTTGCACTATATGTAGTCAAGTTGATATTTACAGTCTGACAAAGTTGCATTTGTCAGGTAAATTCTGGAATGTTGAATCGTAACATAAAATAATAATTAATATAAAACTGACCCTATTGGAGTCGCCGGCAGTCTTGAAGCGGTGCTTACAAGTTCAGGCAAGTCATTTCTTCCTCAACCAACCTTTGTTGTAGTTTGCTTACAAACTTATACTTTATATTCCTGAGCTATCTTAGTCAAAAGTCTGACAATTTTCTTTCTGTTTTGCAGATATATATCCCAAATTTGCTTGTCGGACCATGGTGTACTAACAGACCTAGAATGACTCGTATGCAGAGGAAGGGTTTTAATTTTTTCTTTGGAAACAAATCTACTCCTCAACCCATACTGAAAGCCATAGTAAGTAAGTAATACTTACTTTTAATTAATAATTATTGCACAGTTCAGTCTTTTTTATACTTGTTTTTTGGGAGTAATATTTAGGAAAGTACTTATGTCAACCCACTTCGAATCACAAGTGTCTCTGGGTAGTGTTGTAATATAATACTGTTGTAAAATAATCATTTCTAGGAATTTATAGAAGAGTAGTTATACCCATACAAACAAACATTGGAAATGAGTTTCCTCCGGAAAATTGAGAACAAGACTAGATTAGATCACATCAAAAACGAAACATACAGACACATATTAAATATAAAACCTGCAAAGCATTATATAGAAGAAAATTAATTAAGATGGTTCAGACATGTCAAAAGGATGAATGAGAAAAGGATTACAAGAAGAATACTAGAAGCAAGAACAGTAAGAGTGAGAAACAAAGAGAGATCAAGAAAGACCTGTATGGAATAAATCAACAAAGCGATTGAGAACAAAGTGAAGAAATTACATGGTGTGCTGCCACAAACAGAAGATCGAAATAAATGGGGAGAATTTTGGAACAAAGACTCCATGAAAAAAGAAATTCAACCGCATGTCTTACACCCGTAAGGGTTTAATTGTGCTTAATACGTTACTTTTTGTCCATAAAAATGTTCACTCTTTTTATGAGGTTTTTTTCCTGCTTAGTACAGTATAATAATATCATTTGTACCAAGAAAACTGTTTGCGAAAATCGTGCATAAAAATGAATATTAGACAGGTCAGCTTTGTAGAACACCTGTTGTGGAGCCGTCTTTTATAAAAAAATTTACTGTTTATTTCAATTTGGGTGAACTAATTTAATTAGGTGATGTAAAATATTTACATAAGTTGACGACATATGAGAGTTATACGAAGAATTTCTGAAGGACATTTTTAAAACAATACCATTGTATCAAATATCACAAACATGTATCAGCATTTATTCTATTTTTGTATCAAATAACGTAAACATGTATCAGCACTATTTTACTATAAATAAGATGTTTGTAAACAATTCGATGATATTTAATGTTTATAATTAGTTCGATCTTGAGATTAATTGTATTCATATAAATATTCAAAAATAAAGTTTTTTAAAAATAAATTTCGAAACCCGAAATTTATAATTGGCGCAGTCATTCGGATTAGTGCGGTCGCGAGTTTACGCAAAGTGCGATAAAGTTCCGGCTAAGTACTCCAGTACCTCAGCACTAGATCTACGTACTCAACGAGGGACAGGACTTCAGACAAGCTGTAAGTGCCAAGTCTCCTTATTATTTTGATTCCTGTATTATCCATCCTTATCAAAACTTTGAATAGGGAAGAGATAATTTAATAATTTTAAAAATATTATTTTATGAACGATTTTGATAAAGTATTAAATACATTTAGTGAGTAAACTTAAAAGATAATCCAGAATATATAAAAATGGCAACGTCAAATCCAAAAACCCTAAATTGGGAATTATTTAAATTAAAGTTAGAGAATATTAAACCTTATGATGGAAACAAAAATACATTAAATAAATTTATAAATCGATGTGAGAACCTTATAGAGACGTATTCAGTCTATAATGATCAAGACATTAATAATCACGTCTTAGAATGCATACAAGAAAAATTAATAGATAAAGCCGAGTTAATGGTGGGAAATAGAATTGAGTTGAATACATGGTTTAAATTAAAAGAAGCGTTGATTCAATGTTTTGCAGATAGGCGCGATTTAGATTGTATTTTACAGGAATTAACGAGAACGAGACCATTCAAAAATGAAAATTTTATAGCATTTGGTAATAGATTGCAATTATTAAAAAGTCAGACTATACAAATTATCAGTAATAATTTAAACTTAGGAGAAATCGATAAAAGATGTCAAATGAATCACTGTGAGAAAACAGCTTTGAACACCTTTATTGCGGGATGTTCAGGCGTTATACGTAACAATATGTACTTAAAAAAGCCTAATTCTCTGGAAGACGCTATGGCTTATGTAGACGAGTTTGAAAATTTCGAAAAACTTTATGGTCAATTTTACGAACCTAAAGTTAAATATAATAATAATAATACTAATGTTCAAATGAATCCATCAAGAAATAATAGAAACAATCAACATAACAATTATAATTCTTTCTACCGACAACCTAATAATAACAATCATGACAGATATAATAATTATGATAAATATAATAATAACAACTATTATAATGAAAGATAGATACAATAATAATAATAACAATAATTTCCCTAGTCAACCAATAAACGTAAATCCAATACCGCAAAGAAGACAAAACTACCCAACGAATGCGCAAGTATTTGGTCCTAGGAAAAATGTTTTCCGCCCGAACCAAATACCTGTAAATCGTTTACCTAGACCTGAACCGATGTCAACGACATCAAGAAATTTTTCTGACAGACCAAGTAGACGCGAAAATTATAATAATAATAATACAAATAATAACAAATATTTTAAATCACGAAATGAACCGAATTTTACTTCTGAAGAACTATATAATAATAATTACAAAAATAAAGAAGAAGAAGTAGTCGATTTTCACCATTTGTTTGAACGCGACGAAGATAATGATCGAATTGTAAATTTTCGGAAAGAGCCTCGGAAAAAGAATCAAAAATAGAAGAAATAAATTTTACTCCTAATGATGCATTAACATATTTTGAAAATTTTATAGAATCTAACGAATCAAAACCTAGTGAAAAAATAATTGAAATAAATTTTACATCTAATAATTCATCACCAAAAATTCAAAAATTAATAAAAATGAAAGAATCAGAATTAAATCATTGTAAAGAAACAAATGAACAAGTAGAACTAGATCTTAGTAAATTATTTGATGAAGAAGAAAAAGATAAATTAAATATAACAGAAAAGAATTCAGAACAAAATATTATTATGGTAGAACAAATGAATAATGATACAAAAGGAGAAGTAGAATTATTTGATAAAGTGGAATTAAACGTAGGATTAAAATATAAAGGATTAGATGAATTAAAAATGAATGAAAATGATAATGAAAGTGAAGTAAAAGAAAATGTAATAGAATTAAACAGAGAAATAAATGAAATAAATAATGATATGACAATGAATGAAAAAGATATAATAAATGATGTTATAAAAATAAATAATGATATATTAGAAAACGAATATTATATTATAAAACCCGAATTAAGTACAAATATATTGCGAAATAATGTGATCAACGAAACAAAAATGAATAATGAAAATGAGAAAATGGTTATTAATTATGAAACAATTAACAAAGAATTTGATAGAAATAATAATGAAATAAGTTCAAAATATTTCAATAGAAAATTAAATGCGATATTAAATGAAAAGATAATAGAAGAACTATTTTGGAAAAATAAATATTATCATTCATTAAAATGGTACGCAATTCAAGAAATTATAAAATGGATTTTTATGCAAAGAACTTTCTTATTTTCTTATTATTATGTTGTAAGAATAGATAAGCTTTAGAATCAATAGATAATAAATAAGTAAAATTTAAAAAAAAATTTAGTAACAGTTAAAGGAAACTATAATAATAAAAACTTATTATTAATTAGAATATATATAAGAAATTTAATAATATAATCCATAACTTTGTTTATTCAACTAATGGGAAAAGAAAATAATATAAAAATTCAAATTATAATCAGTATAACAGAAATGAAACACTAACGATAGCTCGAAATGGTTATGCTATAGTTGAGATTATAAATGAATCATTTAAAACAATACCTATAACTTTAAATGAACCCCTTAAAGCTCAACCATTTGAAATAAATCAATACGAAATTCACAATTTTAATTATTCAAAAGAAGATAAAAAACTAATTAACGAAAATTATAATTGGCACGAAACTCATGATCAGCAAAAAAATAAAATAGATATCAGTAAACTAATTCGAACTAGTCATATGAACGAGGAAGAAAGTAACATAATTCAATTTGTCAAAGAATATATCGACCCAAAATTACTTTATGCATTATATTTTAGAGAACCTCTAAAACCAGCCACTGTACAAAAATATTTCAAAAACGCATCACTCAAATTTATTCATTGTATAAATGTAGTAAAAGACATTTTAACTGAGGAAGAACAAAGAAAAATTAGAATATTATCATATATATAAGAAAGGACATAGAGGGATCAACGAATTAAAAAAATCGTTAACCGAAAAATATTACTGGCCCAAAATGATACAAGATATAGAAAATTTCGTTAATAATTGTGAAATATGTCAAAAAAATAAATACGATAGAAATCCACCGATAATAAAATTCAATTTAACCCCAACAGCTAGTAGACCATTTGACCACATTCACACTGATACCTTTAAAATAGCAAACCAATCATATTTAACAATAATAGATGCTTTTTCTAGATACGGTCAAGCTTATTCAATGTCAAGTGTGAATGGAACTTCAGTTGTAGATAACATATTAAATTACGTTACTCATCATGGTTTACCTTATAAAATAACAGCTGACTGTGGTTCAGAATTTAAAAATAATGACCTACAAGATTTTTGCACGTCAAAAAATAGCAATTCTAATTCACCTATTGAACGTTTTCTTTCCAGTTTAATCGAACATTTTAGGTGCATAAAAGAAAATAATAACGATTTGACTCCCGATCAATTGATAAAACACTCAATATTAGCATATAATAACTCAATTCATTCGGTAACACAATTTACACCATTTGAAATTATTAAAGGCCATATAAATAACCCTGATCCATTCGATTTAGACGATCACTTAATAATATCTAATTACATACAAAATCACAAGGAAACTTCCAAATTATTATACGAAAAAATTAAAGAGAGAAATGCTAACATTAAAGAAAAAATAATCAATAAGAGAAACGAAAATAGAAATGATCCCCTATCCTACGAAAACCAAAACATAGCCTACATAAAAACAAAATTTCGAGACAAGAAACTACCTAAAACCAAAAAACTAAAACAAAAAATTGTTACAGATAATGAAGCTGACAATAGTATTAACGTTACTATTACTTTACAAGACGACCAAAACAGAAGACATAACAGTTACAAATGTAAATAACTTGTTATTACCTATCAATTTAGGAACCAGCAATCTTATACATAGTAAACATACTTTCATATATTATATAGATCTAGAATTCATTAACAAACAAATTAACAATTTGAAACAATATTATTATAATTTATCTCAAGCGAATGCAACAAATCCTATTTCATACCATAACATAGCTGAACAATCATTGAGTAGAACAGAAATTTTAATTAACACTTTAGATAAAAAATCAGAAAATATTTACCCACATTTAAGATTGAAAAGAGGACTAATAAATGCTGTAGGCAAAATAGATAAATGGCTTTTTGGAACTTTAGATTCGGACGATGAAGAAAGATATAATAACGCTATAAATGTCCTACAACAAAACCAGAAACAAATAATTCACGAAGTTAATTTACAAATATCACTACATAAAAAATTAATTGATCATTATAACAAATCGATTACGACTCTATGGGATAATCAACGGAAACTTTTTGATAATATAGAGAAATTTCATATTTCAATTGAAAATAAAATAATAACTTTAAATAATTTTATAACATTCCAAAGTACAATTTCACAGATTAATCTGGATTGTCAGAGTTTAATTACACTAATTGATAATATCGAAAATACAATAACGTTTTCTAAATTAAATACAATTCACAGTTCAGTTATATCAAGTCAAGAAATTTTAGAAATGATAAAATATTTAAGTACTATTTACAGTGAAGAACAAATACCAAAATTTAATAATATTTTGACATATTATGTCTTTCTTGGTTCACAAGTAACCTTTTCCAAATCTAAAATAATATTTGCTACCCATGTTCCTATCCTAAAACCTAAAACCTACGAATTTTTTCATTTATACCCCGTAATTCAAAACCATACAATATTTATCTCCTCCGCAACCTTACTTGGCCAGAAGTCAAAATGAAGTTACTTTCATCAAAGAAGAATGCATCGAATTAGAAGGAAAATATTATTGTAAAGAAACTTTCAAATTACAAGATAACTGTACTGTTGAACTTTTAAATGGACATTCCGGTAAAAATTGTGTCATTAGTGAAATTAATCTTCAAGAAACAATATTGGAACAAGTAACAAACGATGAACTTTTAGTGATTCCAAATTTCGAAACTGATGTAATTTCTAAATGTGTATCAGACCGCTATTTTAAATTAATGTATCCATCACTTATAAAAATTCCAAAAAATTGTAAGATTCAAGTAAGAAGTGAAATTTTCTCAACCAATGTACAAATTAAAAAAGGGAAATCAATAATATTACCGAAATTAAACTTTAAATTTTTGAATAATGAAATTTATAAATCTCCTAATTTAACTAATATAGATTTTAATAAATTGTATGAAATTAATAACATCGCTAAGAATATAAAACCAATTCATGAAATTTATAATCCACAAAGTCATGTATCGATAGGACTATTTACTGTAATAATAATAATTTGTGTAATTTTAATGATATTTTGGATAATTCGTAAAAATAAATATAAGTTTATAAGAAAACAGAAAATAGAAGAAATGAAGAAAGAAGACATAGAATTAGAAGAGGAAAGACAACAAATGATGAAAAATACCTCCGTCATTTTTCATTCTTAGGGATGGAGGAGTTACATACGAAGAATTTCTGAAGGACATTTTTAAAACAATACCATTGTATCAAATATCACAAACATGTATCAGCATTTATTCTATTTTTGTATCAAATAACGTAAACATGTATCAGCACTATTTAGCTATAAATAAGATGTTTGTAAACAATTCGATGATATTTAATGTTTATAATTAGTTCGATCTTGAGATTAATTGTATTCATATAAATATTCAAAAATAAAGTTTTTTAAAAATAAATTTCGAAACCCGAAATTTATAATTTGAGAATCTTTTTTATTATTTTTTCGAAAAAAAGTTATAATTTTTAAAGTGTATCGGGTGTCCCAATAAGAATGGCTTCGGGAGAAAAAAATTTAAAACAAAAGTGACCTCGAGAAAAAACTGGAAATTATTTACAGAGTTATAGGTCAACCGCCAGAGGGCGTAATTAAATACCAAAAATGATAAAATTAATAATTTACCAATTTTGTCTAATTAAGATGCATTTAGACTATGATTATCGTATTCTTCAAGAAATTCAGCGTATATTTGATTTTACAGTTTTAGTCTCTTCAAATAAGAGGGGGGGAAGCGGGAACTTTATTATGAAAAAACGCCTGTAAGTCCAGTTCTACTTAACCTATCTATGCAAACTTAGTCTTTTTGAAGAAAGCTCCTTTCTACCAATGTGCGAGTTATAATTTCGAAACAACCTAATGAGTAACGTATACGCTAGAAGGCGCTATTTATTTATTTTTTTAAATATAGCTATCCTTGAAAAATCTCTCCAAATAAGAATTAGGGGAAAGTGGGAACAATCTTACAAAAAATGCTTGGTAGACCGGTTCTGCTTAGCCGATTTATGTAAACTTAATGTTGTTTGAAAAGGTGTTTGTCCAGCAATACAAAATATATAATTTCTAAGCAATTTAATCAACAACGTGAATGCTAGAAGTTGTCGTTTCATATATTTTAGATATTGTGATTTCTTTACAAATTTAAATAAAAGCTTAGATGCTTAAATCTTCTGTATCCAACAGGGATTTTTTTCGTGCCAGTGGTGCATATTATGGCGATTTAATTTACCATTACTATGAAACGAAACCTCATCTGTTTACAAAACTTGAAAGTTTTTCAGGATTGCCGTGTACCTATGTATTTATTGTTGTTTTTAAACATATCTCGAAACAGAATAAGATATCGACATACGGTATTCGCTATTTTAATTTTAATTTAGTTTACATTTAAAAGATCTACTTTAACTTTTATGTTTCTATTTAAACTTGTCACGAAAAACTACAATATATAAATAAATATAAAATAGATGACGCAACGTCATCTAGCATTCACGTTGTTGATTAAATTTGTGAGATAAACTAGAGCTTGCGAAATGAAAAATGCGCAAAATTAATTGAAAAATTCGATTACCGTTTAATTGAGGAAATTTTCAAAAATTTCAAAACTTTTTAGTTCTATATTTTCAAATACGGGGTCTATTGGTGGACCTAAAATTCTGAAAATAATTTTCACGTGTTTCTCACGGTCACTTTTAATATATTGTTTTCCCTCTGAGGCTGTAATATAATCCGTTCCTTAAATATTATTTCAAAAAAATCAAATTTCAAACTTTTTCACAACGCCGAAAAAAATCGGTTAATGTTAATAAACACTACAGAATATTGGAAAGTTATTTTTATTTTTAAGCATTTCTGCTTTATATTAGATTACGATATGGTAAAAAAGGTGCCTTGTTTTGGATCATAAAGGACTTTTATATTCTATAGAAGCTTATAGGTTTAAATTTAGTTTGAATGTTAACCTCATTAATTCGTTGAAACAGTTCAACATTGACAAAACGAATCAGAAAAATTCATGTAATAAAGTAATTAATTACCTTAACTGGATTCATTGGGTTTCAAAACGATAAAATAAAATATGCAGGTGTAGTATTATTAAAATTTATTAACAAAAGATTCACTAATGAAATATACAAGGGGTGAAAAAAATGTGGTTACATGTTGAATGAAGGAATAATTATCACACATATTACATTATCACATTTAGGCATAATCACTCACTTCATTTAGATATGTATTAGAACCTATATTCCACTTTTATTCGTCTTAATATGAATCCGATCCCTGTTTCTTTATGGGTAGTTCCAATAATTCCTGTGTTGCTTTAATGGTATACATGATACTCAACATTCCCAACGAAAAGATTAGTTTTATTTTCTGTGATCGATGAAATGCTGGCCGTCAGAATGATAACGCTGAAAAAATGTAAAATGATTGCATATCATTTGTGCGGCTTTCTAATCATCGCAAACATGGGGTAACCCACTGGTAACACATGTTGAAATATTGTAACGCAATGATGTGCTGTATGTTACCATCACTCGATCTCAGCTCTGAACAGATTTCGCGTAGTTACCGTCGAACATTTTGTATCTTTCCTTCAAATCATGCTATACTAGTTTCTGTCGCACAGGGTGGTTCCTGTCTCCTTTGATTTTGTTAAAAGTTTTCTACTCATTACGTCTTCTCTATAATATTCCATAATTTGATTTTGAATTAATTTGTGATTTTACACTTCCATTCGAGACTAATTTTCCCAGAGTCCAATGAATTCAATCGTCCTGAACTATCTGGGAGCTTTCCCTACTTACCTGCGCATCAGCAGTATATCTAATATCACCATCTAACGCCACTCTGGACAAACTAACTTTCTTTACAATATGTGGTTTTCAATTGATGCGGATTGTTAATCTTTCTTTTAAGCTTCCTCCTAGTTGAATAAACAATTTATGTTGTTTACCCAAAAAAGTTCAATTGTAATTTTTATACCAAAAGCTAATAAAACATTTATGAAAAACTCAGGTTGTGGTGAATGAGTTCTACCCTAAACAAAACTACCCACGCTGCCTTTACCAACCGATACCTGTAAAATGGTATTTATAAGGCATCGCTAATAGTCAAGCGCTCTTTTAAGATTAAATAGTACGGTGATTGAGAGTTTGAACTTTATCAAACTAGTCTTTTGATCATGATACATTCTGTATATGATACTTAAATAAAGACCGAAATTAGGTGAAAACATCAAAAACATTGTCTTTAATAAATAATAACCCAATAGACCTAATATCAATCATTCATGAAAATATATAGCTCCGTGGATCAATAAGAGGTGGAGCTGTCGGGGACTTTTCTACTTTTCTCAAAGTGGTACTACGTCTTTATGAACACATGTTCAGTTTCTCATTCGTATATTATTCTTAGCTTTCCAAATTGACAGGTCGAAGATTTTTGTACAAGAGAAAAAACTGCATATTCTGCAGTGCATATCAAAATTCTTAGTTTTTGAAGGTTAAGCACCACAATTACACAAACGTTTGTTTGAGTATATGACTCTTCAGCTTTTATTCAAACAGCAGGCTTCTGCATTTAAAAATGGTCAGGCAAATAATAGATATGACCACATGAAGCACGTCCAAAAATTGCACCAACACAAACACCGCAAAATATAGCAAAAATACAGAATATGATTATGCAAGACCTTTGATTGAGCGAGAGCGATTTACTAAAAGCCCTAATAGGCAGTACAGGCACTATTCTGGCTGAAGTTCTGTACAAAATGGATATCGTTAATTCGAAAAATTCGATCCCATACAACGTTTTAGAGCTTTTTAGAAATGTTACCACCCCTTTGTTCGATGAAAATCGTTTTCCATGCATAAATTTCTTGAGATATGGAAACAGCCAGAAGGCTGAAAAAACCAAACTTAGTGAATACAACAGATATTTCAATTTTTCACACTTCAATTCACTGATTTTCACGATGGTTTTTTGAGTTCTATGTTGTTTTCATAAAAAATGTTTTGTTTTATGAATGATTCAAAAGATTACAATATTACTACATGTAAAATTCCTTTTGTGTCTTAAAAAACTTACACCTTGCCCGATTTATTAATCCTTACTAGCTTTGGAGTCGAAGATTTAGGATCATGGTGGTAGGTCAAAGTCTCCTGTATAGTTATAGTCTAAGAGCCCGTGAACTCCAGACCTTCGTTATTTTATAAAGGCTGAAAACTTGTCAGCGCATGCTCCTGGTAAGAACGATGGACCATTATGAAGTTTGGGTTACCCTGGCTTTGGCAGATAAACGGTACTAAAGGTGTGTAAAATACCGATCTAAATTCATCAAATAATATAGTGTGATTTTTTGGTATTACCTTCAGAATAATATTAAAAATTACGTCATTAATTGCCAGACACTTAACATCGTGGCAACCCCTTGCCAGACACCCTTATTGTTCATGAAATTATAATTCTACTTAAGTTATAGTATAAAAGCTGAATTTTATATATAATACTTGGGTAATAATTATATAATGTTTCCTCATTAGCCAGACATTTTTGATAGTTCCAACCCCTTGCCAGACAAGCATGTAGGAGCGAGCGTGAGACGGTATATATGGGTGGGTGTGAGTGAACAAGTTATTCCCAGTGCGTATCAGCATCCAAACAAGTGAATCATTTTGTAGATGGTGCATATGACCAAGCAGACCTAACTCGATATCTCACTCGCTCTATTATGCAAAAAACCTCTCTTAGACGCTTCAAGTGTTTTTGAGAAAGTCGGAAAAGAGTGTATTTTGTATAGAACTTTATGTAGCCCAAGAGTTCATCCAGAATATTGCTCACAATAAGACACCTAGGGCTTCTACTAAATATTTTTTAGCTACTAGATGATCTTGTGTATGCATAATGATATAGGTAATGATTTTAAATTAAATGCAGCCATCTGTAAAATTGTTTATTCATTGACACAAAACATGGCACTTATTAAAATATCAAATATTAAAATAAAGTATTTAAAATTGACAGTATACTATAGAACACTAAATTGTCAGGCACTAGGAATATTTTCATTTGTACAAATATATCACAGTATACTGAGCTCCTGTTGAAACAAGGTGGAGTAAAAACAATAACAAATAAAATAAATGGGAGTAATCATAACAGTATCTAAAAAATACACTCGTCTTGTAACCAACAGTTAACAATTTTTATAATAAAAATATATCTAATGGTCAAAATTGCTTTTTCTATAAAATAGCAGTTTCAATATGAAACATTGATCAAAATTAGTTTGAAATCATTCCAGACCATAGGTAAAAACAAATAAAGTTGACAAATCCATCTAATAATGCTTTTCGACATGATTGTGAAAATTCCATGTCTTCATACTTTTTAGGCTCTCGGTACACTGCATAAATTTCCTACAAAAAAAGGAAATGACAGGTTAATGTATCAAAGAGGAGAGAAGACCATCATTTATTGTAATTCTTTCAATTAACATAAAGCATATGAGTCAAATCTAAAGATGAATTTTGTAATATCAAAGATACTAGAATAGAAAATACTATTTCACTTAAAATTTTCCCAAAGAACTTTAGTAGTATTCCATAGACAACATTTATCGTATCAATTATATTATTAATCTCTCATTTGATAAAAGAAATTTTATATGAATATGGCAACTCCATAATTTGACAAGAATCGATGTACCTAACCTTGTCTATAATCACGTACCATCGAGAATATTCAGAGAAATAAATTATTGGATGCATTTTAGAATTAGAAAATAGAAACATTAATTATTCTCTACTGTTCACTTTACAGTAAAAGCTAACAAAAATTTATTATATATGAAGCTGAATTGAACATAGATTTATTTTTCACGTCTCTGAAGAAAATGGTTATAAACAAATGCACTATAAAAGAAAGATGTTAGAGTTAAGTTATCCAAAACAACCCTCTTCATAGCGGCGCATCCTCATCAATTACTTATTTATTATTATGAACTCTAACCTCTTTAACTTATCTTGCTATAAATTTTGAATATGTTTAGTCTGTCTGTAAGTTTCCACTTCAACCCCATTGAAGTATCGTCTTCAGTTAACTATTATTAATGTGACAATAATGAACCATACATATATTTATCTAATTTTATAATTTTTATGGTATAAGATACGAACTAATATATAAAGAAGCCTGTGAAACTAATATTTTGTTCATACAACTGATATTCGTCTAGTACGCCAGTCAGATTGGTGTAACCATTTATAGCTTACTTCATTTAATTTTATATTCGTCTAGTATGCCAGTCGATTAGTGTAACCCTTAGTAACTTTAAATTTTTAGTTCATTTAATTTGATATTCGTCTAGTACGTTCGTCAGATTAGTGTAACTATTTGTAACTTTAAATTATTAAATTCTCAGTTTGCTAAATAAATTGTTTTAAAAAAAGCAAGTTGATGAATTTTAGTGTACAGCATATATCAAAAACTGATTTAAGAGAATATTGATTTTATTTTTTAATCAAACTTACCCCTCGGGATGTGTGTAGATCCAATGATAAAAGCATAAAGGCATTGAAGTAATCCTGATGTAAAATAACATAATGCTCTATATTCCCATCTGTTGAAATAAAACTTCTGTTTTGATCCATATACCTAGCTAATAATAATTTTGCAAGATTTTGATACCACGTTATAGGTTGATTGAGTAAAGGTCTTAGATTGGGTTGAAGTTGACATACATGTTCTAATCTTGCTAAATTCTTCAATTCTAAAAATTCGTCGTAACTTAAACCATTAAAATCTTGTGGGTATATTAGTCTACTCCATAATAAATGTGTTCTGCAATGAACCATTCCTGAAAACAACCAAACGATCAATTATGGTTTTTTTTTCACTATCTATGACACTTTTTGATAACCAATTTATCTACATGAAACATAAAGGGCAGCTCTGAATGACAACTTCATTATAAAAGTAATTGTGGATAGTTTTAGTGAAACAGACAAACATTTTATATCATAACTATATTATTTTACCTTTTTTAACCATTTCACCTATAACTTTCTTGGTGGTGCTAGCCTTGTCTAAAATCAGCTGCTGCATCAATTGCTCATGTGATGAATAATAACCTAAATAATTTACAGATTCTTGGTTTATTTCTACATATGGCAAAGAATTCGATTGTTGGGTAGTGAAAGAGATATCATTGTTCAGTGTGTCATTACTTGTATGTATGGAAAACTTTTGTTGATCCATTGAACAAATATCAGAATCGTGGACATTTTTCTCAGAATTGTTTGCAAATTCGTTTGGTTCACGTTCCAAAGCAGAAAGGCTTCTTGCTGTTGATGAGACTGTTCGGAATTTTCCAAGTTTTTCGTCTACTTCTGATTTTGGATAGACTTCTCTAAATTTACAAAAAAAATTAACAATTTTATATTGCGTATATGTACATAGTAACACAAGGCGCATATACAGGAGTCTCTACTGACAATGAAAAGCAAACAAATTTATCTAATTTGAAAAGTTTTCACAATCAAAAAACGACATATTTTGTTCCCTTCACCGAACATATATCAACCTTCGCTTTTGTCGCTTTTAAGAATATCATAAAAATTCTGGGAAACTTCAACATTTGAATTCAATTGTGGGCTTAAAAAACTGTAGCACGCATTGTGGGTACCTTTTTTTAAGCAAAATCCTGTATACTTGTATATCTTTGGGAATTTCTCAATAAACGAATTTGAAACATCATCCCATAGGTTTAAATCAGTAATTTATTATTGATATCTTTTGATACATTACCCTAAAAACTGCAGAAGTATTCAAGCAAATGTACCCTCAGGTGTCTCTTATTTTTAAAATTCATACACAATTGGGAAAACTTGCACGTGTCATACAATTAAAAAGGAAACCAATATTAAAATGATATGAAAGTGACAAAGATTAAATTGAGTAATCTAGATAATTTAACATTAAATGCATATTAATGTAATGTGATTTTGAAGTATAGAGTAATGCAAATAATACTATAAAATCAGCAATAAACACTAAATACAAGAAACAATTATATTATTGGAAAAAGGGGCTTAGCACAGTTTAGAGAGAGCTTAGAAAGTGGTGGAAAAGGTTGGAAACCAGTTTTATCTTATCTATATAAAAATAAAGCATTAATTATAGTCCTACAAATAATAATTTTAGTTTTATTAATATAAACGCCCTCTTAGAAGAAAAAGATGTTTGTAGACACTAATTATGTTATGGTAATTCCTCTAAAGAGCCACCAACTTCATTCTGTGATAGTTCCAATTAGAGAATGGCATTTATTTATAGAAATCAATTTATATATCTGTTTGAAGAGATATTCTGTTTAACAATTTATTATAAAATTTGGATGCATGTCAAATCACTACAGATAATTTTGGCAGATTGAGTTATTCTCGTATATCAGAATGTACTATTCAATTCTAATCACTTTTTCAATATTGTGGAGGATAAGTAACATTACCCTTTGACTAATTTGTTATATGCAACTTATGTGGACATTAAGTTATGAGATATTTGTCAAATGTGCTGGGAAATTTGTTACTTAGAAACTAAGTTACATTTCTCTAATGCTAAATAATCAAGAATTTGTGTCAAACATTAAATAAAAAAAAATGTATATTTTGGTTCTTAGATTATCTTTAATATTATGTAACTACGTTAATGAAAACAGAAGTACAAAACTACACACAGTTAATCACAACTGTAACTGGTGGCTCTCAAATTTGTGAGACTTGAGTGTGGGCATGAGTATATCAAATTCAAATTGGGCATATACAGATACATTTTAAGAATTAAAATTTTGGAAATTGATAACTTTATTAATATACTTGCCTCTTTGAAGTTAAAATGAGGTAATATCTTAAATGTAACACATTATCGTTTGGACTGAAGGGTGTACAGACATTGTGCACAACTAAAGTAATATCAAAATCATCAGTATGTTGTTGATCTTGAGAATCCTTATATGAAACTTGTGGAGCACTTGTCACTTGCACCAAAATATATTCTGATTCACCTTCATGAGAGTTCATTTGAATTACTTGAAAATCATATTGGTTTACGTTAGATAAGAGGTAGTCAAATAATTGTTTGCCTTCTGTAATTAAATCTTCAATTGTCAAAGTATCTAGAAAATTTATACAATGTTAAAAAAAATTTATTTATGGGTTTGTACATTGCCGGTTTTATACCTGTATGTACTAAATTCCTTGCAAAGTTTGGAGCTTTATTGTAGTATTTTAAGAAATCGTCTAAAAACTGATGTACGTTGTATCCATCACAAATTTTATTCACTCCTGTATTTCCACATATGTAATTATAAATACATCTTAAGTGGTAGTCGTAAGTGAAAGAATGAAGATGCATTAAGTTTTTCACTCTGTCACATTCATCCAAGAAGCTTAAAGTAAACTGGAATATAAAATATATATAATTTTCATATATTTTATGATTAAGTGGATTAAAATTCAGTTAGATGATATATTAATGTGAAATACAATAAATTGAAAATTATAGTATTGGTTATGTTAGCATGAATTTCCACGAATACTAAACAGTACGGCAACGTAGGAAGATTCAGTCACTTTCTCAATGGCCGACAGCTGGGTACTCGTGTGTTTATATTAAATAATAATAAACAGCTAAATAAATCGTAGTCTATCATTTACAGGACCCTTTACAGAACAGAATAGAGAATTTAACCACAGACTAATGATATTTATATACGCACGACGCGTACCTTGATAGACCTCAGTTCTATGTAAGATGTTCTATAGTACATATGTTTTTTATTGTTCTTATTAAAAGACAATAAAGCCTTTTTCATTATGAGTTATTTATTTTATTAACTACGTACCTTAACATGGTAGCATAACTCCGTGGTTTAAAAAGTGTATCGTTTAATTAAAATTATTAGGCAGCATCCAGTATAAAAAGGAAAGTACGTATGATACAAAATGGCGAAAACCGGTGAAAGCTATACCATTGTTTGGCAATGGCAAATTATTTGTCTAAATAAGTTGGAGAGGGTAAGATTGAAAAGCTGTAGTGACAACGCGACATTTTGCGATGACTTTGAAAAATGTGTGAACGACTTGAAAAGCGCAGGTGCGAAAATGTTGGAAAAGAAGAAACTTAATTACATGTTAAATATTCTGCCCGATTCATATACTTATACCGGTGATCTAATTGACACATTAAATAAAGATCAAACAGCCGATTACGTGAAAAGTCAAATTCGAATCAGAGTACAAAATTAAAAAGACGAAAGTCTGAAAAGAAAATCGAACGTATTTATTGTACATAAAAGTCGACAGGGGCGGTTATGTTATGGCTGCGTGAGCTACAGCGTTTGCGCACCATGAAGCTCACTATATTAAATTAAATGATGTGAGTGGTAATAAAATACAATGGCTTTTAGATAGTGTAAATGTTGATTAAGGCGATAATAGGGTTCTAAGGGCCACAAGAATCGATAATGTCAAACGTTTTGTTAATGCGTTTAGTTAAGTAGTATAATACAATAATTTATAAAGGAAAAATAGCGAAGATAAAGTAATTACAGTAGCGGTTAAAAATAATGGCTAATATTTTATGAAAAGTAAAATAAATAATTAGGTCTCTTGTATAAATATAGCGAATAAGAACATATATAATATGGGTGAAAAAAAGGTCCCATACAGGAAATCCCAGAGTTGACAAAGGGGCCATTTCTGGGAAGGCGTATCTGTATTGACCCATGCGTGGGCCAGGCTAGTTAACTCAGCTTCGGCCATACCAATGATTACCCAAGCTCGGGCCAAGGCTGGGATATCCAGCCTTGGTCATTCGTTGACAATCCAAGCTTGGGCCAATCCTGGGTAACCCAGCCTTGGCCATTCATTGGGGACCCAAGCTTTGGTTGTTCGGTCACATACGGCGTGGTTCGCTATTTTCGTCCGTCGGCAGCCATACTTTTTTTTATTATGGGTCTGATGAATCCGATCTCTAGTTTATTCAATGGCGTGCATTGAAAAGAGAAAAAAAACTCAATTGTGAACGCGTAAAGCTTAAATAATTTAAGTGTGAACATCAGCTCTGTGAGTGAGGTTAACGATAGTGGTACAGACTTGTGCAATCTACAAGTGTTTAATATTTTTATTTAACTATTTAACTGATATTTTTATATTGTTAATTACAGTAAGAGTAAGATTAAATATAAAAATTTTTAAAATCAAAAAAATCTTTTTGAATAAAAATAAATAAAGAAATGAAATAAAGATAAAGAAGAAA
This sequence comes from Diorhabda elongata, assembly GCA_026230145.1. Classification (NCBI taxonomy): domain Eukaryota; kingdom Metazoa; phylum Arthropoda; class Insecta; order Coleoptera; family Chrysomelidae; genus Diorhabda; species Diorhabda elongata. The sequence continues at coordinate 22,471,781 of CM047937.1, read as the reverse complement.
AAGTGATGTAATGAATAAGTCTTGGTATTTAATCTTGGCCCAGTCCTGGCAGTTAAGCTTGGCCCAGCGCTGGCATTTAAGCTTGACCCAGTCTTGGTGACCAAGCTTGGCCCATCGTTATCACTCCAGAGTTTAACCAAGACTGGGCCAAGCTTGGCCCAGAGTTCTACATTGTTGGGCCAAGCTTGGGCCCTTGGAACTTTCCTCTATGGGGTAGCGTTTGTTCTCATGTAAATTTGAAATACCTAGATATTTTGTCAAAAATTCAGCTGTTAAATGGTATTTCAACAAAATTTTAATCTGCATAAAATGACTAATGTTCCATTTAAAAATAATGGAGAGAAATCAAATAAATTTTAGAAATTATCCATAGTGATGTCTGTGGACCTTCTAAAACTACTGGAATGTGAAAAATATTTCATTTCATTTATTAATGATTACAGTAAAATTGCTTAAGTATGAGTATATGTTATGAAATCCAAAGCAGAAGGGTATGACTATTTGGTTGAATGTGTGAATGAATGTGAAAATTTCTCTGGCAAAAGAGTCAAATTTTTGAGATGTAATAATGGCTCGAAATATTTGAATAGTAAGATTTAGAGTTTTGAAAAGAAAAAGGCATAGTTATAAATAATTGTCCAGCCTATGTTGCTAATTTTCTCAACTGTGTCTTTGACTTTGTTTCTAGAATTTGGTTTTTCTTGCAATTGCAATTTTTGGCTTATTTTATCTGCTTGAAACGTTTTTGTGATTTAATGTATGTTTTAATAACTTCTTCAACCTTTTAGCAACATTTTAAAAGGACTTTTTAACGATTTTGTTGTGTTAGTGTATGGTGATATTGTTTATCGTTTCATTAAGGAAGCAAAATCATGGATCTGGAGAGGTATGTAGTAGTTACATTTTTATGGAGCGGCAGGTATGTTTAATTATTGTAAAGAAATAATAAAGATTCGGTAACTATGTAATAACAAGAAAAGTAAACCTTTCAAAATACAACAAGGATTAAGAAAAGGCGACCGCCTATCAACGGTACTATTTAATCTAGCTTTGGAAGGCATAATAAGACGAACAAACAGAAAGAGCATCATATTTAACGGAAGTGACCAATGCTTAGTTTATGCCGATGATGTGGCGATAATAGCAAAAAACAGAAGAAAGTTTGAAAAAACCACAAAACAACTAATAACAGTAGCAGAAGAAATATGCCTACACTTCAATAAAAACAAAACAAAGTTTATGGAAATAAGAACAAATGTGGAAGTATCACAAAAAACAATTTCAAAGTACATGAATATGATGGAACATTAATAGAATTCTATAAAATAGAAAAAATAGAAAAAAATGTATTTGGGTGTACCACTAGATAATAAATACAAAAAAGAAAAGTAAATCGAACTAAGAATTGCCAAAAGTAACAGATGTGCAGGCAGTTTAAGAATAATATTAACATCGAAAGAGATATCCGGATCTACGAAAATTCTAATTTATAAGAGAATGTTGAGATCCGCCCTGACATACGCCTGTGAAAGTTGGATAATGACGAATAAAACCCAACAGAAATTGGAAATCTGGGAGAGAAAATATCAGAAGAATGTTTGGAGAAAGCAGAGAGAGTTAGGATGGGAGAGAAGATCAAACAATGAAATTTATACACTTTTCAATGAGGATAATTATTAGCCCGTACCAGTATAGTCGAGAAATTTATGACCGAACATAATGGAAAAAGTAAACCAGAGTTACGCAATAAATTAAAAGAAAAAGATGTCAACCCGGATTGTGAAAATCGAAAAATTGGAATATCGAGCAATCGTCAACTACCTGTATTAAAAAGGGTTAAGAGGAAAGCAGATTTACGAAGATATGCTTAATACCCTTGGTGATCAATGTCCTTCGTATGCGACCGTGAAAAATTGGACTGCAAGCTACAAAAGAGGTAAATTTCCCATTGAAGTTGATGACCGATTGGATCAGTTTCTGTGTCAGTCCCCGAAAATATCAATGCAGTTCATGACATGATTTTATCAGATCGTCGAATTGGAATAAAGCGGATATCTGAAGCACTGAATATTTCATACGAACGCGTTCAGCATAAGTTCACTTTAATTTGGACATGAGAAAAATTGCTGCAAAAGAAATCCCCAAATGTTTGAATGTTGACCAAAAACGTACAAGGGTAGAAGCATCGCGTTCGATCTGTGCTCGATTTGAAAACGATGTAGATTTCTTAAATCGAATTGTTACTATGGATGAGACTTGGGTACATTTCTACGATCCAGAAACAAAGTAACAATTGATGGAATGGCGACACTCTGGTTCTCCAAGACCTAAGAAGTTTCGTGTCCAAAAATCCGCTGGAAAAGTTCTTACTTCAGTTTGTTGGGATTGCAATGGAGTAATCACGATTGATTTTTTGGATAAGGGTAGAACAATAACTGGAAATTACTATTCGACATTACTGACCACTCTACGGGAAAAAATTAAAGAGAAAAGACGCCAAATCTCATGTTGCCATGCAAAAAATTCGTGATTTAGGGTTTGAATTACTAGAACACCCCCCTTATTCGCCAGATTTTCCTCCGTCCGACTATCATCTCTTTCCTCAGAGCAAAAAGAAACATTTTTTAAACGTCTAGAGACGTTGAAGTTTCGCTGTAATAAATGTATTCAATTAACAGGAGAATATGTTGAGTAATAAAATATTTTCATATTGAAATTTTGTTTGGGTCTATAGTAGGCTCAATATATCCTCGTAGAAGACTTGTTACATCAGTAGTCCGGCTTATACTATGTGAGCCCTACAATTCTTCATAATCTGATAATGAACAAGCTTAATAGCTTGGACAACAAATTGGCCATCAAATTTCAGTTAGGTATTTAGCTTATTATATCAGATACAAACTAAAAACATATTCTAATATGTTTTTTTGAGTTTTTAAATGTACTGGAAGAAATTATAGATGAAAAGTTGTGGAAGAATATTATTAATACCGAAAAATCAAATATCAAAAATTACCACAGAGAAATTATTATGCAAATACAAAACAAAGTAGAAGATATTAAGGACAACATAGAAATAATTGAGATCAGATAATTTAAGGAGGAATCTAATTTGATAAGTGGTAAATTTTATGATAAAGTTTCTTGCAACGAAATTTGTGATTTATTGTTATAAATAGAAATCTTGAGAAAAAGTTTTGGGCTGAAACAGTTAATACCGCAGTCTATCTTCGAAATAGATCGATAGCATCTGGATCAAGTGACAATATACCATATGAAATTTGGAGTGGTTATAAGCCAAACTTAAGTCATTTAAGAATAATTGGTTCCACTGTATTGGTACACGTACCCCAAAGTAAAAGAAGAAATTCTACCAGAAAGTCTGAGAAGTCATTTTGGATTCCAATGAAACAGTCAAGGGATATCGATTGTTCAATCTAAAGACTAATTCCATTATTACAAGTAGATGTGTAGTAGTAATGGAAAATATTGAAAAAGAGAAAGAAACTTTGATAAAATCAAGATTACGAGTAAAATTTATCAAAAAATGAATAGATTTTAAAAACCAGATGATAAGAAAAATGAATTAATACTCGAAATAGAGCAAGAAGTGTTATCGGATTCAATAGGAAGTATACTATAAATAGAACAAATATTAAATAAAAAAATAGAACCAGAATTCGATTTAAATAACATAAATTCTGACAATATCAATTATAAGTATGACTTCTCTTTAATCAGAAAAGATCATCTTAATCAGGAAGAAAAACTGGAATTGAAAAATCTCATTTCTCAATTTCCAGAAGTATTATATAGACCTAATCAAAAATTAACTTCCACTAATAGTGTCAAACATGAAATAAAAACAAAAGATGATATACCGATTCATACAAAATCATAACCTTCATCAAATCTTTGGTCCGCTCCTGTCTGGATCGTTCCAACGAAAATTGACGCGTCTGGAAAACAGAAATGGCGAATAGTAACGGATCACAGAAAACTAAACGAAAATACTATAGATGACAGATACCCTTAGGAAGAAGTCAGTATTTCACAACCCTAGACTTGCCTTCTGGATTCCACCAAATTGAAGTACATCCAAATTCCATTCAAAAAACCGCTTTCAATGTGGAAAATGGACATTACGAATATGTACGAATGTCATTTGGTTTAAAAAACACCCCCGCAACATTCCAACGTGGGATGGATAACGTACTGAAAGATATACAAAACAAAATATGTCTTGTTAACATGGACGACATAATAATATTCTCAACTTCCTTACAAGAACAAATTGCACATTGAACATCTTAAGCAAATATACCTTATATACCTTATACCCATCCTGAACTAAACTATTATACTACCTCATCCTCATCCTTAAGAAAAATATGCAATGGTCAGTAACAGATATATGCCCAGATGTAGAAGACATCTCCATCTGCTATTCTTTGGATAAATGGCCTACCTACTCAAAAAATACAAAAAGGAACTCAGAAAAAATGCGAACCCAGATTTTCTGAACTTATGGAGGGATGAGTTAAGTAATCCAAAACAACCCTTTTCACAGCGGCGCATCATCATCAATTACTTATTTATTATTATGAACTCTAATCTCATTAAGTTCACTTCAACCCCATTAGAGTCTTCAATTATTTATTATTAATGTGTCTATAATGAACCATAAATATATTTATCTAATTTTATAATTATTATTGTATAAGATAAGAAGTAATATATAAAGAAGTCTGTAAAACTAATACTTCGTTCATTTAGTTTGATATTCGTCTAGTACGCCAGTCAGATTAGTGTAACTAATTGTAACTTTGAATTATTAAATCCACAGTTTGCCAAATAATTGTTTTTAAAAAGCAAGCTGGTGAATTGAGTTATTTAATTATAGCATATATATTTAAAGTTTAAATTATGTCAAACATGATAATTTTGTAAAATCTTGGTTGGTCTGAGTTGTTTTAATTATTGGTAAGCGGAGGTGTTATTATTGTATCAATAAATAAAAGAGTAGTCATAGTAGCGCCATCTATATGTAGATTACCGAATCTGTTTATTTGAGAGTATTGTAAACTGCACTATCTAACGACAATAAGTTTTCCTAATTTCCGTTATATCATTTTATGAATAAGGTAGTTTTATATACACTCTTAAACGAGCAGCAGCTTTGTTTCTTTTCTCTCCCCAATACAACAGATTGTGCATCTACAAATTCTTTTGGGATGCCCTTGTAAACTCCTAGGTCAGGAAGTTTATTCAGTTGACCAATAGATAGGTTCAACAGTTGATATGGATCTTAGCCCTCTTTTCCATTACTTTTAGTAGCTTTGAACCCCATTTTTAATGTTTGGCATTGTAATCACAGACGGCAAGGAATCTGTTGCAAGCTTTGGTTAACAACTGCTCATATTGTACGCAACTCATTGTGTGTCGTAGTGCACTATAGGGCCCTTAATTCTTCGTACTTTCTCTATAATGTTGTGTGGATTCCACAATGATTTAATTACTGTTTAATTTTTTTAACTAAAAGTCTTATTCCTATTGTAAATATTTCTATTTTTTTTATCGATCAAAAAATGTTTTTGAAAGATAAATTAAAAGAGAATAACAAAAATTTTAATTTTACCAAAATTTTTAACAATTTGTTTAAAATTGTGATATTCAAATATTTTTTTTCAAATCATTTCTATATGTACTTTTCGAAAAAAAATATAATTTTTTATTATCCAAAAATGCGTTAAAGTTTTGGTTTTTAAACTAAATAACAAAAATTTCAACTTTCCTAAAATTTTCAATAATTTAAAATAACTGTTTAAACTGCGATATTTAAATGTTTTTTTTTCAAATCGTTCGTTTATATATGTACTTTTGAAAAAAATATACTCTTCAAAAAAAGTATTTATACAGTTTGTATACGTGTTGAAATTTTAGTTTTCAAAGAAACTGGAGAAAAATTTACAAAATGTTAACTTTTCGATTTTGACTATTGTAATTGTGATTTTCAAACTACGGTTTAATTTTTATCTTAAATGCGTAAAAAAATATCAATGTTTCGATTTTTATTGCCAATAAGCAGGTAGACCCCACTTCCAACCATTAACCTGATATTTAACCTTCCATTAGGCACGCGGGATTTCTAACGTATTTGGTCGCGTTGTATCTAGCAGATACATATATCAGATAAATTTTTTTTTGTTATTATTATTTTTAATATATTAATACAGCAAATTTTATATGAATACTTCTTTTCTCCACTTTTAATTTAACATTTTTTCAAGTAAAAAAAAAAAAAAAATAATTATTTTATATGTAAAATGTGTAAAATTTTAATTAGGTTATCGACAGAACTAGGTTTAAAGTTACATTGTTTATTCAAAATATTTTACAAACTTATAAAATTAATCTGAGTAATCACCCTTTTCAATTTCTTTATTATAACATTTATTACAAATCATATTTGTATGAAGTTTCATACATAAATGATTTCCACATTTTTTACAACAATATACAGACACTGACGTTTTCTTATTTTCTACATAGCATGGTTCGTATCGCTTTCTTTTACTTGGTCCAGGTGTTGCCTCTTGAACTTCTTGTTGTGCTTCCAAGGTTTTGTAATTTTTGAGCAAATCTTTGGTTTGTCGTGGAAGACTTTTTATTTGGGCCATCACTTTTAGTTGTTCGTCTAGCAAGGATAGTCCTAATTTTTTCAAATATTCTCTTCTTGTGACAAACGTATTTTTGTTTCCAAGAAATATCACCCGCGAGTTGATTCCAGCTACGTTCAGTAAATGGTAAAAAATTACCATAGGCCACCTCTTAGTTGATCTAGCAACATTATAAGTAGCACAAAGCTTGTCGACCACATCAACGCCGGATTTTGTGTTGTTATAAAATGATATTATTTCTGGCTTTTTTGAAGCATCTTCTTCCACTTCGTTCGACGCCACATACAAACTGGAAATAAGGACTACAGTTTTTCCTTTTTTCGCACATATGAAACTAACGTTTCATTTTTTGTATATCCAAATAAACACTTAAAAATAATAGAATTTACGTTTGAATAATTACAAAACGTCGAAATGAACGAGAACTTATCCCAACTAAATCTGAATATAAAATGCCATTTTTGGTCGCGCTGTATCTAGCAGATACAAATCCGGCGGTCGGACGGGTTTAAGGTGGCCAGGGGTTGTAAAAGTGAAATCAGCCGATTGTACTTCTAGGAAAGGCTTCGAGATACATCTGCCGAGAACTACTGCAAATCTCCATTTTCTAGAGCTATTACATTAATGAATATTTAGCAAAAAGTTAGCCATGTATCTCGTAGATACACGCGCGACTAATGGAAGGTTAAACACCACAGAATCACCGTTTTCTGATAATCAAATACATAGATTATGTTCAAGCTGGTAACGTTGTATAACTTTCGTAGTAATACTAATCATATTAGTTTAGCCGCTATTTTTAAATATATCCATTTCAATAAAAATAGCACGTTTTGTTTACAGTTAAATTCCTAAAGTTGATTGGGATTTATCGTTTCAAATAGATATTTTAGTTTAAAAGCTTGTTATTTACATTATTTTAGAAAGACTTTCTTGAAGACTCAATTATTAAATTTAAATCTAGTGAAAATCAATATTTTTGATGTTAAGTTATTTTAAACTAAGATCGTTTTATTTTATGCGTTTATGAAATCATGATATGATAATTATTCATTTAATCATTAAATCTATCAAATAAATTGTTAATTTTTTATATTTGTTTATAAAATTGTTTATTTTTAACACAAACGAATGTAAAGATACATTACTAAACAAATTTATAATAATAAATCTTTCAAGAATTATATGATTTCAGTTTTTATATAATAAAATACAAAGTACACTTTTTAATCCGACTCTGAGTATTATATACACAATATGTTCCTCAAATATGGAACCATAAAGAAAACTTATATGAAAAAATGTTATTCTTTATTTAAACGTCTAAAATATAATAGGGAATTTCTTATCAATTGTATAAAATGATGATTAAAGAGTGCAAAATGAGCTATCGAAATTCGAATTTAATAAACGCTTCATTATATTGACGTCAAATAACATGTCCTAGATTTATTGTGGTCCATATAGGGGCGTTGGTTGTGTTTGGAAGACAATTACTGTTTAATTGTGTTTGGAAGACAATTACTGTTTATTTGTGTTCCTAAAGCATTTTTAGATCCTGATTATTCTTCTAACTTCGCAGTGATGGTCAAGGAGCTTTGCCAGTCATATATGCTAATATTAGTTGCCCTTATATGATTTGTTGAGTATGGGTCTAATTCGTGATACTTGATTGTGCCATCTGGATGGTTTTGAAGTAGTTTGTGTAATTTTAATGCTTAAAATAACTCCTGTGTGTAAAGTGGGTTTCGGAGATAATCATAATGTCTATATCAGGGGTGCTCAAACTTGAACTGCTGGCGATCTACCTCAATATGTTTAGACTACTTACGATCGACTCTGAGAGGCTGCAAGTATGTGTGATGCAGGGTTGTCGTACATACACGATACACCATACCTACCTAGGTAGGGTGTACCGTAGCATATATAGATATTAGCTTTCTGCACAATATAGGTACATTATTTTAGTCAAGGTTTGGGTTAGGTTTAGTTAGGTTCTTCTCTACAATATCAATGAAAAAACTCATAGTTATTCAAAATTGCGAGTTTATTGGTTGTTACAAAACAAAAGAGTTACATAAGGTGTTAAACCTAACTAAAGAGTGGCTTTGGATGTTGAAGCGTGGCACTGCATGTCTTCAGCATACTTTTCATAAGATGGTACGTAACCACTGAGTGCTAATCGCAAGCATGATGACATATGATCGTCAGTTAGTCGATTGCGATATTTTGACTTAATTATCTTCATTTCAGAAAATGCAGACTCGCACAAGTAAGTTGACCCAAACAATGCCGTCAGTTGAAGGGCGATTTGCCTTAGATTCGGATATTTATCTTCAGATATAAAACACTAGAAATTTGTATCAGATGCTGTAGCTTTGAGATGTATATCTGATATAATCTGCACCAACTCATTTTCAACAGAACATGAGTTCATATTAAACTGACTTGCTATTTCAGTAGCTAATTCCTCAATGTTTTTACATGAAAAAGGATAACTCATAAATGATGCTATATTTTCCAATTTACTGCAATCATAAAAACGCATTTCGAATTGTCCCAAAATATTTGATAATTCAGCCTCATACGTATCATAATTAAACTGAGGAATCCTTGCTTTCGAAGACGGAAAATGTTTCAGATCCTTTCTTTTCAGTTGATCTATCATAAGTTGCAATTTACTTTTGAATGCGTTTACTGCGCTAATCATCTCAATAATAGTTTTTCCTTTACCTTGAAGCTCCAAGTTAACGATGTTTAAGTGCATTGTGATGTCAGTCAAAAATGCCAAATCAGTCAGCCATTTTTCGTTTTTCAAAATCTGAGTGTCATCACCTCTTTCTCTGTCTAGAAAAGCTGTTATTTCGGGCAATAATCCTTAAAACCTTTGTAGGAACTTTCCGCGACTCAACCACCTGACGTCTGTGTGAAGAACTAAATCAGTGTGTTCAGCTGACTCCCTATCTTCCAACTGCAACTGAAAGAGCCGCCGTTGCAAACTACGTGCACGGATGGAATTCACAATTTTTGTTGCAATGCCCATAATTTCCTCCGTGTTTAAAACTTTGGAACACAAAACTTATTGATGTATAATGCAATGGAATGAAAAAAATAAAGGGAATTCTTCATTAGCTCGACACAATGCCACAAAACCGTTTTTGTTTCCAGTCATTGCTGGTGCTCCATCGGTTGTAATGCACACTAATTTATATATTGGTAGCTCGTAGTTTTTTACAAAATTAAAGAAAACTTCATATATATCTTCCTTAGCCGAGATGTCATTGAATACCATCCGAATAAAAATACACAGCTGAGCAGTGTCTGTCATATCGGTGGATTCGTCGAACTGTAAAGAAAAGTATGTACATTCCATGATATCATGTTTTAGTTTATCTGCGATGTCCTGACTCATGACTTCAATACGCCTTGTGACGCCTCGGACGAGATAACTGAAGTTCTCTAATAGCAGACATGATTTCTGTTTTATTTTTAAAATCTCCAAATAAAGTCTCACCCGATTCAATAAATGCTTCCTTCACCACCAATCCATCTTCGAATGGTTTCTTGTGTTTCGCCAATATATGAGATATTTTAAATGACGCGATCGTAGCAGCTTTTGATTGTTTGGCTGGTCTTGTGAACATGGTTTGTTCTTTTTTCAAACAAGGTATAAAATCACTTACTTTTCGTTTTCTTAATTCACTCTGTGGCGGAAAATCCTTTTGATAGTTTTTATGAACCGTTTTATGATGCCTCTCTAAGTTACCACGCTTAGGTATTGCAACTGACGCACGACAAATAACACTAATGCACTTATCCTTCACCATACAAAAGAAAAATTCTTCCTACCAATCCTTATTAAAATGATACGTTTTAGATTTCTTCACTGCACTCATTTTCCACTATTTAATAATAAACTTTGTATCGACGTAGTATCGCTATCAAGTTACAATTCAGAATGACTCCAATTCATGCAGGCGCAACATTTATATCGGCGTGAAAGAAAGTCTCGAATGTTCCCGTCAAACGCGCCGCCCGAAACTAGACAGTACAGTCTAGTCTAGAAACAACGCGGCTTTTCTTTGACAAGTGCCGCGCGTTCCTTTGATAAAGCAGCCTTTTGCCGCAAGCAGTGTTATTTTATTACGTAATACATTTTTGTAGTTTAGTTACCTACCTACTTATTGAAAAATTTTTTCTTCTCGAGATCTACTCAAAAAGCACTCGCGATCGACCGTTTGAGCACCTCTGGTCTATATTATGGTAGAAAATAAAAGCTTTTAGTTCTTCGGCATCTTGTGTTAGTCCGTTGACATTCCATATGGCTATTTTTAGAAACTTGATCATTTCACGAAAGTAGTGAGAAATCCATAAAATTCCTTAGCATGTTTTAAAGTTCATTTAAATCATTCGTGTTTTGAGCTGTAGGTGTGTTTGCTGGATGTGGTGCAGTATTTGGTATGCCTCGTGACTGGTTCATGGTTATTTGAGCATAGCTGACAACAGGCTGTAGGTTTTGGTTAGTAATTATGTGTGTTGTAGGTGGGTTTTGTTTTGGTATAAGAGTGGGGTATCTTTTTTGCTGTATTTTTTTTTGTAGACTGAGCAGCCTTTATTCGCTGAGTGGTGGCACTCACATAGTATACATATAACATATGGTATCCTTTCTTCGCGTAACATTGTTCAGTTAGATGGTCCCCTGTATATTTGAAGCATCTTCGTCTTTGGTAATAGTATTTTTTTGTATGCGCGTAGTATTAACATCTTATATATTGTACTATTTCTTTCTCTTGTTTTGGAGGTTCAAAATTTATTCTACAGTATAAAAATTGTTCCAGATTATATATTTCTTTGTTATTGGAGGCTGTTTTTATGTCTGTATGGGAACATGGGCAATGGTACCTTAGTTTCAAAATGTTTTATGTTCCATACTTTTTCTACTTAGTGACCGTGATTTTCATTATCATTTTTTAATTCCCTTTGTTGACTGAATAGCGCCTATATAATATATAATTATAAAATAAATTTCTATTTGTTTCTAAATGTCTATTATTACACCAATTTTAAAGAATTTAAAGAATAGTGTATAATTTTTTGTATCTATTTTAATTACTTACTCTATTTATAGATGCTCTAGAGCTGATACTCTGCAATCTGTTGCATTCTATTGCCAAAAGTTTAGTCATAAAAAACGGTTCCGAAAATTCCACTGATAAAATCAAAATTCCTCCCAAAATAGTTTTCTGAATGTAAAATACGTTATTATATGATGATTTATCTTTGGTCCATATTCTAAAATAATTAGTTTATAATAAAATAATATGGTAGCAATAGTTAATAAATATGTACAAAATTGATTGTATGATTTATAACTAAAGAAATCGGATGCTCCAATTGAACTTAACATTTGAACTAAACAAAAATATACATTTATAAAAATATAATTCACATGAAGAGAAACGGAGTTACTTGAATAGAGGACAAATTATCTAAAATCCGATACGAAAATTTGTTCACAAGACTTGCAAATTTCTTCTGATGTCGGAGACTACTATGTTTTATCTGAATAGGAAGGATATAAGACGGCCGTGGGGAAAAAATAAAAAACAAGCAAAAAACAATTGAGTCATATGAATGTACTCGATTTGAGATTTCGGAGAGAAATGGAATACGGAGCAAAGTATAGGATGAAAATTCAAATAATTAGAACTAATAATTAGGAATAGTTTACCTAGAAAAAAAGATCACACACATATAGATAGAAAATGTGGAAGTTAGCAGTGAAAAAAAGGTTATACAGTGAGATTGATTTAAATAGAGAGAAAAATACACGACAGTACACTACATAAAAGTTCTACAACTCAGTCTTCATACTTACAATTGAATAAAAAAGATTTTACAGGAATCAACTCACCCCGGTTTATTGTGAGGGTTATCAATTTGAAGGGGCATAAAACCAAGCGTTTGCATGTAATGTCTATACTCGGAAAAAAATCCGTAGCATAGTTCTGTATGCCACATTTCTTTCTCTTCATTTAACATTTTTTCAGCCACTTGTATTGCTTGGGATGGATAAAGAGAATGGTCCCGAGTAGAAGCAGTTTTTAAACGCCATCTGAAAGCACATTTTTAATTTTGCTATATTCTAAGAGAACTTATACTACCGAGACAAAAATAGTAAAGGTGTGTGACAATAATGCACTATCCTAGAATTCTGCAGTAATAAAAATATTTGTGGCACACTAGTGGTACTCGTTCTTGACTGGTACATAGCATGCAAAGTTTTTAATTCCTCTCTATCTCGTTTTTCTATGGTCTTCATTTCACGCATTTCGGAAGTGAATGTGACAACAGGATCAGTAGAGGCAAGTTTACATACTCGGAAGTTATCCCTGAAAGCCTCTAAAGTGGCAGGTAAATTGTATGTTAATTGTACTCGTTTATGGGAATGATCTTTTGGAAAACTTATCATTGCTTCTACGTTTCCCAATAAACTGGCATAAGGATTATTAGGTATCATCTGAAAACACAATTATGTAGAATTTCCTAGCACTTTGTGCTAAATATTAATTTGATATATCAGATGATAATAGATGTTTATTCAAGTGGTTCCCACGTGGATTCGATGAAAAATCGGAGTAGATATATATTTTGTTAAATCTAATTACTTTCTTCTTAAGTATATTGGATTTTTTTCAAAAAGTAAAATTTCATCATTAAATAAATGGTTAATTCAATAGTTACAATTTAATAAATTAAGGTTTACCTCAATGGTTCTAATAAAAAGAATGCATTTGAAACCTTTCAATATGTTAATGTTCTCTTATACTAGTTTAAGCCTACTCAAATATTATTACTCATATTCAATACTTACAAATAATTTTCTTGTTAGTGACTGATTGTGGAATAGACCTAATTTTTGAGAAATTACTGAATTTAAAAAACAAGATCTCACACAAAGCCACAAACCCAAATTAGAACAACTATTATACAATTTATCAATATTTTCCTTTGCCCAATTGTAAGTATAAATAACGATCTGTAAAAAAATACTTCTATTAGAATTAAATTTTTATCAACATATAAATATTTAAAAGATATTATTATCTATTGTTTTGTATAAACAGGTATCAAGTATAAATTGCACATCTCACCATAAGAGTATTAAATTTGAGGATAGGTATATTTTGACTAATGCACTTTTTTCATATATTTACAAATATAAAATAAATGCTTCTCTGCACTTTTTATGTTAGAAAAAGGCCCAATTCACTTTTTTGACAACGTCGATGTGTGCAGAAATAATTTTAAAAGGACAGAAAACTACAACATTGAGAATTCGACTCTGGCAACTGATGTATGACCAGCAATCGTGCCACCTCTAATTTAAAAGTGTTTTTTGACAAAAGAAAACTCGAACGTAAATAGTACAGTGAATATTGTTTTCTCCATCGCACATGCAAGAAAATCATATAATCTAGTTAATTTGTAAATAACATGCATCGTTTTGTCAACATTACTATAAAACCGGATAAATACCACAGTTTTTCAAGCGAGATATGGTAAAGACAAATTCGAAGACAGGTATGCACTTAGGCCCCTAGCTACAGAGATGGAAATTATACCTGCTGTAACAACAACACAAGTTCTCAAAACTCCTATTCTCAACAATTTCCAAAAAATAAAAACAATAATTTTTCTTGCAATTAATAATGAAAAAAATCGGGTTTCCCTTATACCTGAGAATTAACGAGACTTCTCACCCTTCATTGTTCCACCCCTACCACAATCTTTACACAAAGAAAAGAAAGCATAAAAAAGTCTGCAGTGGTTTAGTCATAAACAACAATAAATGTTCTAATAAAATTTGTTTTCAATTTTTGTGCCTCTAATACTTAACTTTCCGGCACCCCTCCTTTATGACACCAGCAGGCGCGCGTGGTACTGAGTCAACACAAGTTTATTTTACTTAAAACCTTCATGTGAATGTTTATTTTTAAATTTAATTTTGTTAAAATAGATTATTTACTTTTACTTATGTTTTTTGCTAAGCTTGTTTCACTGTTGTTTTATTTCTCCTTTGTTTAATCAATATTTTAATTAAAACAATAAATCCATAAAATGATATTTTATAATATGCATATATATATAGTCAACAAATTATGACCGAACATGATGGGAAAATTGAACCAGATGGCCAATTTTAAAAGCTAGAAGATTTGTTACAGTAGTCTGACATATACTATATGAGCCCTACAATTCCTCATATCTGATAATGAACAAGCTGAATAACTTGGGCATCAAATGTGGCTACATAGTGAAACCAATATTCCTCACTCACCTACCGCATAATCCGAAGCACACATCAACAATCCACAATCAACTAGGGCCGGGGAGAAATCCAACGCTCAACAGAATAACTATCCAGATACTCCTACTCAATCACCCCACAACTTCCACTGATCAATCTTGATAAAATAGAAAATTCATCCAAAAAGGTACTATGGAAGGAGTTAATGACTCTCAGAATGCGTCAAAAGGTACATTCGATGAAATCACCACACCATCTGCACAAACTGATGCCAAAGAGTCCAAATTGCAAACAAATTCTTTTAAGCCAGCTAACCGTAACAGTCTCCAGAAAACCAAAAAAGAAAAAGATGCGGCTCTTACAGCAATACTTATGGAACCCTCAAGACAGGTTAAACATATTCAAGCGTATCAGAAATTTAGCAAAAGAAAGCAAGTGGAAAACGTAATTTTAAGTATTTAAATTATTATATCATATTCTAATATGTTTTGTTTTTATAGAGTTGTTAATTGTACTGGAAAAAACTATAGATGAAAAGATGTGGAAGATTATTGAAACTGAAAAACCAAAAATTTACGACAGAAAATTTACTATGAAAATTCAGAACAAAACAGAAAATATTAAGAATAACATAAAAATAATTGAGATGGGACATTTAAGGTAATATTGAATTCGGTAAGTTGTAAATCCAACAAGGTTTCTTGCACGTGCTTGCATGTACCGATGATGCCTTTGAAAACTTTAATTCGCTACCAAGATAATGTTAAATATTTCAAGAAGAACATTAAAATATACCCATCACTGACACAGATGAAAAGAAACGAGAGTCAATCATAAAAAAATAGTTCTAATATTTTAGAAATTTATTCATAATTTTGTGATTTGTATAAATTGGAGATTTGAATTGAAAACTTAGAAATGTGCAAGCCAAGAACTGAAATAATTTTATCCAACATATCAAAAAAATGTAACTGGGATTATTCTAATAATACCCAACACAACACTCAACAAGTAATAATTAATTTTTTAAACGTCAGTTAAAAATATTCATTTCTTTTCTGTCATTCCTAAGCATGGAAAAGTGTGAAGTAAAATTAAATATTTTAAAATATTATGAGAATTTATTATAACGTATATGTAAATTTTTAATGTGAATTACAATTTTGAATAATTTTCAGTCTTTCATTAACTTCGTATAAGGAATAAATTAATTTTTATCATTCATTTATATGAAAAATGTTGCAACAGTTAAAGTTTTGTTCTTTATTTGAAATTTTTTCACTTATATATCACATTACATTACCTGGCAAGAAGTAGCAACCACCCAAAATATTTTTAATTTATTTTTTATGCTGGTACAATAAATATATCGGAAACAAAAATTTTCACTTGAAAGTTGATTTTAAATAGCCACTAACAACATTCTGTTTATCTATTTAAATTTATCCGGCGCCATTTCTGATTGGCCTGGAATGTGTGGCATTTAGCGTATGCTCGCTACGACATACTCCCACCCCCCTTATTTCGCCACGCTAGGAGTCTCCATCAATGAGATGGTGCGCTGACCTCGGCACAAAGTGAGCAACACACGTTGGGCATTTAGCACGAAGGATAGCAAAGCAGCATACACGTTATAATAGATGCCTGACGTTTTTAAAACATATATAAGCTCTGACAGCTCTGTGAGATCAAATTGCCAATATCTCTCACTCCATCTCTTTCCTATTCCTATTATCTAGAAACCAGTAGTATATCAGGACTGTGAGTAAACTGTTAGTTTTTGGGAAGTTTTTGATGACATCAGAATTAAACATAAATCTGACAAAGAGATTAGTTTTAATACTCATATCAAAAAAATTATTTTGTCGGGTAAATATGGATAAAAGAATTTCGAATGTTAATTATATAATGGCAAAACCATCAAAGAAACGATGGAAAAATTAAATAAATATTATCCTGAAATTGTCACATAAACAAGTTGAGGATCCGGGACCGTTATTTATTGTAAATAATCCAGAAATCTGCGCACTTTTACTTAACAATCTTCTAATAAAAATATAGGAGATAACTAATGGAGTTAATATTCAATATTTTGTCTGAAAGATGATATTTATGAAAAAGCTATCTGAAATGTGGATACCGCGAATGGTTAGTGTTGATAAAAAACTCGCTCACACTAAAAATTCAAATGATGTCTTCAAACGTTATCCAAGTGAATTTTTCCCAACTAGTGGATAAAACTTGGGTACACCATTGTACCTTAGAGAAAAAAATACAACCAAAATAATTGATTTCATCCGAGGAACGTGCTTCCAAAAAGAAAAAAGTTTTTTTGTCAATAAGGTCATGGCCGGTGTTTTGGGATTCCAATGGTGTAATCTTTATTGATTATTCAGGAAAAGGGAGAACAATAACTGACTAACATTATGCTTATTGGCTGACACGAGTTCGGTGATGCAGAACTTAAAAAAGGCGACCACATTTGTTGAAGAAAAGAATTTTGTTCCATTACGACACCATGTTGGATTGGTTGTCTCATTCGCCATATTCTCTGGCTTCCTTCTACTACTTTCTGTTTCCAAACTTGAAATAACTTGTTGAAAAGCGATGTTTTGAAGGATTTGATGGCAGAGACAAACGGAACAGAAAGAAAGATTATTTTTTGGATGATTTGAAAAAATTAGAAATTTTCTGGTTTAAATGTGTGAAGTTAAAAAGAGACAATATTGAAAAACAAAATCTTGTTTGACATATAATTATAGTAAACTGTACTTGATACTCACACAATCGTTTTCCACTGAGATCCACAAAATTTTTTGTCTGGGTATAAACTTATTTTTGGAAATCTCTGGAATAAATTTTTGGGTATGTTTCAGTGCCTGTGGTGTTATGTAATCAGGCACTTCGCTTCCATCTTCAACTGAAACAGTTGCATGCCAATGATCCATATTTCTTGATAAAATTACGTATTTATGAATGAGTCTAGAAGCTACAAAAGGCACGTAAATATCATCACTTTTTTTCCTAATAGAATGGATAGGAATACATCTGAAAGCCCTTGGGCAATCTTTCAGAATACTAATCAATTCTCCTACAATAATATTGGGTAAATGTCGACTTTGAAGTAAAACTTTATGTTTTTTAACTGAGGGAGTATTCATACTGTGGCCAAATTCTAACCATTCAGGTAAATATTTAGAATATATAACAGATAAAATACCAGTTTCTCCGGTTTCATATGCATTCAATTTTACGGAGAACTTTTGTGTTTGATTTTTTTCTTTTATAAGTTCTTTTTGTCTACAACTCTCATCGAACGTTATTGATCTTGTAGCTTTAAAAGTAGGTTGAATTGCATGTCTTCTCTTCTTTTTCGAAATACAGTGTTCCCATTTTGGTTTTTCAACGTTTGCCACTCTAATTTTAATTTCACATTGCATATCGAATCTACAGTTAAATTCAATTTCCTTTTTAAATTCTAAATCCTCAGTGTTCAAATTCAAAGGTTTAGTACCTATATCATCATAAATATTCTTCTCACTCTCAATGCAGAGAGGATTTCTTAAGAGATAATATTCAGTTACGATATCCCATGAGGCTTGAGAAACAGCGAGTTTTAATTTGTCAGAT
Organism: Diorhabda elongata; assembly: GCA_026230145.1. NCBI lineage: Eukaryota > Metazoa > Arthropoda > Insecta > Coleoptera > Chrysomelidae > Diorhabda > Diorhabda elongata. The sequence goes on along the minus strand of CM047937.1, from coordinate 22,453,160 downwards.
AAATTTTCAATATTTACACGTCCCTGTTTCCACAACCTAAATTCTAGGAAAAATGGAGGAAAATCACCTATAAAATCAAGGAATTAATAATGTTTCCGCATAAATGAAATAGAATTTACCATTATTATCAATAATATCAGATGTAACAGTTGTTTCGTAAGTTCCAGATTCAAAAATCTTGGAGAAATTAAACTTGTCCCCTGACAATACTGTTTCCTTGCAGAAATTATCAATGAGCGCCAAGGCTATACAAGCTATGCCTCGACTTCCAGAAGAAGGATTCTGGCTCTGGTTATAAATGAAAATATTGTCATCATTGGTGAGTACATCACAGTCACAATTCTTGGCATAATCTTTAAAATGGTAATGTGACCGGTTATCAGTGTATTTTGGGACATTCAAGAACTGGAGTAAATTCTGCTTCAGATAATGTATGAAGGATTCTAAAAAGTGGAATGCAAACTCTTGAATTGTCAACTGAAAACAAAAATAATTATATTTACTTCATTGGAACTTTACTCAAACAAAAAATATTTTATTTGTTTTAAGCACAATTTGCGACATTTCATATTAAAAAAATATTGATTAATTAGTAAAAACAGTAAACCTACCCTTATTATAAGTTCAGGAAGCTTATTAGGCCTTTGAATGAAGTGTACATCCTCTGGAGTTAAAGGACACATGGCATTTCTTGCTAACATGATAGATAAAAATTCTAGTACTGCATCATCTAGACGATTTTGGAGAACTTGAACTAGATCAAGTTGAACATCTGAACCAGCTTCAGTTATACCATGAACCTTCAAAATTAAGGTATCTTCATGTGATCCATCTCTGCTTTCTCTCTCACCAAAAGATCTTACTCTTGGACGTATATCAGTCTATATCAAACATAAAGCCAATTTGAAAAAGGCCGGAGAAAATAATTAATGTATTCTAGCAAAATCAATTTTTTTTAATTTATCAGCATCATTGAAAAATATTTAAATAATAATCTTTAATTTGTATAGAAGTATAAACTTTGGTAAAACATAAAATTACATATTTCTACAAGAAAGATTGGAAAATCCTTATTCAACTAAGCTATTATCAATTTATAGGAGACACATGAAAATTACCGATGTCGCAGATACTATGCTTTGTTCGGACTGGGTCAGAAGCGATTTATTTTGAGAAAATGGCAGTGAAGCTATTGATGGACTTCTAGAAACCGTGGTAGTAGTTTCATATTCGTTAGTTTTAAGAAACGATTTTGTTCCAGAGTAATACATGTTTTCTTGTAGCCTAAAAAAACATTAATCCTATTGTTAGTAATAACGTACAGCAATAAATATAAAAAGGCACAAAATAAACGTATTGTCAATAGAATGGAAGCTTTTTTTAGGGTAGGTACAAACAAAAAATATTGTGGAGTTAATTGACTTTCTTAGATATATCCAACAAATAGTACAAACGGTTAAAGAAAAACTAAAAGTTTTTTTTGAGAAACTACTTTGGCCGAGATTTAATAATCTGGACGAATAAAAAATAATCTCTTCCATTTGATTATCAATCTTATTTAGGCAATTTAATACTGGTTTTTCATTATTTTTCATGGAAATTGTATTCTTAAAAATTAGATAAGTAAATCGTAGAACTACAGCTGCTTTCCAATTACATCAAAACTCAGATTACTCTCATTTGTGACATCATAACTCAGTTCAATGCACGTTTGTTTTCAGTTTCACAAGATATAACAGAGTTTTTACCGGCAATCTGCACAACCTTGAGACCGTGTACTTTAGTGAGTTTTGTAAACTCAGATTGAAAGTGAGGTTAAGGTCATCACGTTGTTAGATGTTGCAAGCAAGTACACAATATTAAATTATAACAAACAGCCATTGATGTAGATAATCTTATAATCTTATAAATAATATTACTTTAGTTACATCTTTTCTTCCGCTGCGAATAACAGACGGTTAGATCAACAATGATAATGGTTAATTTTATGTGATTATTGAGAATATCAATTCACTCAATTATTCACTGAGTAGTGACGTCATTATCTGAGTATAAGATACTCCCATAACTTAGTGTCTCAATTCACTTGTATGTAAATGGAAAGCAGCTATTGTCTAGTATATTGTTATTCAAATTAAATCTGTATGCACCACGCGTGAATTTTCTTCTTTATCTGCATGATATTTTTGATCCAGAACCACATGGTTCCCTTTAAGTGATAGAGTGATCAAATAACTTCTCTAAAAGTTTCTGTCATACTCTATCTCGATACTGTTTTCTAACAATCTAATAAAACAATGTACCGGATGGAACATTGACTTACTAGATAACAACTAAAAACAGCCATTTGCCATATCTCATGAACAAATTATAGATATTCTCCAATATACAAGTTTTAGTCTATTTCGAATAGGAGGTGGGGGAAAGTGGGAACCTTTTTATGAAATAATGCTTGTCAGTCCGGTTTTGCTTCGCCGATTTTTACAAACTCGATGTTGTTTGAAAGAGCCTTTGCCAAGCAGTACAAATATAAAAGTCGGAACAATTTAATTAGCAACTTGAATGCTAGAGGGCGTAATTTTTAGATATCGTGATTTTTTTAACAAATTTAAATAGAAGCATAAAAGGCGAGTATTTTTCTTCAAACGTAGTTAAAAATGTTGTATTTGTTTGCCAGTGTAGCAAAGCATACAATATCAGTAGAAAATATATAAAATAAAATAATAAACAAGTAAATATGATCACACGACGATCCTCAAAAACTTTTACAAATTTTGTGTACAGATGAAGCTGCCTTTCAAAGTAATGGTAATAAGTAAATCCCCATAATATGCAATACTGGTCCGAAACAAAAGCTCGTTGGATACCAAAGGACCAACATCAGAGTCGTTGGTTTGTAAATATGTGGTGCATAATTCTACACTAAAACGTTAAGATACGAATTTCCACTTCTTTAAAAGACATAGCCGTAGCCATTCGGTGTCACATGTTCTTACAACATAATAGTTTTATATAAAAAATACACTGATTGGTGGAATTTCATTTATTTGGCCAACCTGATCTCCAGATCTAACTTGAATTTTTATTTGTAGAGCCGAATAAAATAATTCGTTTAAACACCCACGACAAAACTGTTTTGAACACCTAGGGCGCCACTAATTATGTAGTTATCTTAGTTGTTAATTTTTAAATTTGTTACATGGTTTATTCAATGATTTGTTATCATTGTTAGTAATATTAGCTTTACTTTTAGATAACACCATTTAGCGGCAATAATAAGATTATATGAGAACAGTTCAAACCAAAGGTAGACGACGTAAGAACTTATCATCCAGAACAAATTTTTATTGTCCGCTTGGAAGGAACAGCCTATTAAAATTTAAACAAAAATTTTTACCGTTTACACATTTCTCAAGATATCGGCATGCGGTTTTCGCTATTTTGATGTTAATTTAGTTTACTTTCAAGACATATTCAATTACAATATCTAAAATATATGAAACATCGCCTCCTAGCATTCAAGTTGCTAATTAAATTGTTTAGAAATGATATATTTTGTATTGCTGGATAAATGATCTTTCAAACAACATCTAATTCATAAAAATTGGCTAAGCAGAACCGGACATAACATGTTTTTATATCAAGGTTCCCACTCTTCTCCAACTCTTATTTGAAGAGTTAGACTAAGTCTTGTCAAATGAAAAATTCGTTAAAGAATTGGATTATTGTATTTGAATTGAATAATTGTAAAAAAATTGCTTTTTCAATTTGATACTTTCAAATACTCCCTTTGGTGGTGGACCTGAAATTCTGAAAATAATTCCCACGAGTTTCTCGGGTCTGGGCCACTTTAGTTATTTTTGTTTTTCTTCCTGAAGCTGTAATATAATCCGTTCCTGAGATATGGCCGACAGCCGTTCTTAGTCGCCCACCTGGTACATGATCTCTGGGGAACCTATATCCCTGTGAATTGCAGTTTTTGATTCATATTTTAGTATTCTTCTGTTAGTTCAAGCACGAACTCTGTTGGTAACAAAGTAATCACTTAGCAATTTACTTTATTTCAGATATATCAGTGTCTATTATCTGGTAATGAGCTCATCATGTATCAAGGATTATCATTTGAGCAGCAAATTCAAGCAACATACTTGTGGTTTCTAAAAAGTCTTTTAATTTTAATTAAATGACAAAGTGTAGTCATACTAATTCAAAAATATGAGTGAAGAATTGATTTTTAATAAGAAATGTTGAATCAGTTATTTATTCTGTTCAGTTAAATGATTCAGTCATTTAAGACTTACCTCAAATAAAATACATTTTTCTGATTGTCTCGGTAAACAAACATATTGGTTCTGTTTGACACAGAAAATTTATCCAGAATATTTTTTAGTGCCAGTATTCCTCTAGATATTCCAGATTTTCCAGGTCCAGTCTTCAGCCGAGGATGTAGAATAAAAGGAGTTTCCCACACAACTGGACAACTGAATTCCCCAGCTTTAAAATTCAATGATGCTTCTGACAAAGAAGCGGAGTAAGCCATCATATCACTGTCTTCATTATTTTCAATATCTGAAAGATATTAAATTAAATCAAGAACTAATTAAAAAATTTCAAAAAATCTTGTAATAAATTAATATTTTTTATTTTGATCAAAAAACTTCATATTCTGTTTTGTTGAAGCGAATTAAAAACGTACTATGTAATTACATCCAGATTGCATATATTCATCCAATTTGCATTACTTCTCAATAGGGTGGTAATGAGGTAATTAAATAAAATTTATGAAGCACACGATGCAAAAACTTGTATTCTATTTTTATGATTGAGTAATTTTGACAGGTAAAAACAATTTTGGATTAGTAAATAGGTTCTCTCTCATTCATAAAAATAAATTATGATTTTTCCCTTATATTCAGTATTTCATTTTTATTATTTAATACATATCATGTGGAAGTACAAAAAAATGGTCTATTTATAATTTGCAATAGCCACCTCCAAAATTTCTTATACTTTTAAATACAACTATAAGTAAGACTAAAGGCACGGTAGAGGACAACTTCATAAGAGGCTTAAGTACTTTGAAGGAATAGTATAACACCTGAATGTTGGAAACAAAAATCCCAGAAAAATATCCTCCTTTGGGACACCTCTTACAATCCACATACAATAAACAATTGGAATATGTTTTTATGATGAAATGTATTTATTGCTAAATTAAACTCAAGTTCTATGTCTCTGATATGAAATCAATAAGTTTTAAATTGCTTCAAAATAAATAAAGAACCTAATTTCGTAATGAGTACCAACAATTAAGAAACATATGAAAGACACTTTTTCCTACTAATGTGGAATATTGGAATACAGAAGTATAAAAAGTAAAAACTTTGATTTAAATCTCATTTCATTCATTAAATATAGATCAGCGCAAAACTAGTTAAACCTACAGAAAAGATTAGATGGTAGGAGCAACATCTTACTTACAATCATAACTTTTTAATCTGGCAAATGATGCATTTCTTGAAATTGGAGAATTACAAATATCGTTACTATCATCAGGTTCTAATAAAGGATCACAATTTTTAGTTTCATATAGGGTTTGTAGAAGAAGCAGCTGGTTGATTCTTTTACAAAGATTTCTAACAGCTTCGCACATAGTCCTCTGTACTTCCAAATATATTCCAACTTGAATAGTGGAAAGCTCCATAAAGCTAAAAAATAATAATTGAGTTTTCATAAACACATATAACAGCGGAAAAATTTACAAGGTTTGTATCCTTTCAACAACTATAACTTTTCATCAAATTTGGAAAAAAACAACTACAGTTAATAACTACACAATATATTATTGAATATTATTATGGTGAGTTTGGTTTCTAAATTATTTGCACGTATTTTCAAATTTATGGGAGTTTTGAAAGCTTATAGTATGTAACCAATATAGAGTTTAATTACCGACAATGAAAATAAACTTTGACTTCGTCTTGGGCAACTTTCATGATCAACCAAAAGTTGGGCAAATGGGCTCTTTTATTACTTAGTGTAATTAACCAATCATAGTCATAGAAATCCTCACTAACATCTTCATCATATCCTAAAAGTATAAAAGCTACAATAAAAACAGATAAATAATATACATTACATATATAATACGTTTCCATTCTTTTTGATAATTTATAAACATAGAACAGAAACTTGAAAATGTTGTGAGCTATCTAATTTTATTGTAGCATCATTATATAGAAGAAAGCGTACTAGATACCACCATTGAGAATAAAATGTTATCTTACCTCCATCTGTACCAAGTGCACTTTCATTTAGACTAGAAATATCACTTTGCTGGGAGATTTGTTCTTTAATATTTTGTTCAGCATTTCCCACCTCTTGTGTGGAATTGAATGTTTCATTTGGTGTTGACTCAGAAGTATTATTTAAAAAACCATTGGACGAATTTTCTGTTTGTAGTGGAATGAATGTATTCTGATCAAGACTATCTCGCATGAATGCATTACTTTCACTGCTAGTCAAGTCCATGCAATCTTTAGCTAGATAGTACAAATCTTCTAGTTTACACAGTTTGTAACCACTATATGGTAATTTCAAATTTGCGAATTCTTCAACAAATTTTTCATGACTCTGAGGCGTCGCATAAACAAAATTTAGTTTAATGACATCTTGCACACAAGAAGTAGCATTTCGGCTAACACCTTCTGTAATATGTTTCATTGCATAATTCAATGTTTCTGTGGACACAGGATCTTGGTCCAATAAAGCTGTACATATCTCGTCTCTAAGCAACCATTTTATTTCTTCATTTAGAGAAAAAATTGATTTTTTTTGAGTTTCTGAAAGATGGTTTAGAGGTTCTGATATTCTAAAAGGAAAACCACGTTAAGTTTCACATTTTTAACTACACATTCGAAGGTTTACTTACTGTGTATTTAAACTCACTTCTGTATCTTCACTAACTGAACTAGGTTGGAAATCAGAAGAAAATGAGGTAGTTCTAAGGCCTTGATGTGAATAATTGTTAATAATATTTTGTACATCCGGAGGTAGCGTAAGGCACAGCATATCTAAAGTTACTTGCAAATTGGCCCGGTCAATTTCTTTAGTTGGTTTTTCTAAATGTTGTATCAACTCTCCTAAACCGTTAATAAAATATAATTTAAAAAACTTGGACAGCAATATTCACTTACATACCTAAACATGTTGGTAAAACTCTTACTGCAGTGTTTGTACATTCCGTTCCATTGTATTTCAAAGTACAAATAAGATTTAAAAATAGAGGACTAACATCATTGCTATGAGTAAAATCGCTGAAACCACTCACTCCACTTTCCAATCTTTGGAATAAATTAGGTCCTTCGGAAAATTCACTAATTTCTTCAGATTTGAATTCAACAATCCCGGAATGATTATCGGAAGCCTCATCATCGCTATCTTCTACATGTTCTTCGACGGCCTCAAAATGTTTCAGGTTTTTATAAAAATAAAATTCACTACTTGTTGCTATTGGGTGAAAAATAGCACTCAATTTATTCAAAAATTTTTCTCTAATAAGTGAATGTAATGATTTCAATTCTGAACATGGATAGGCATTATTAAGGTCTTTGACCGATATTTTATCACCATTATTATTCTTAACATGAGCACATATTGTGGTAATATATTCTGTTATATCTATTTCTGTTATGGATTCCTCGCATTGGTCCATTGCAGATTGTACATCAAAAGAGTGCACATATATACCCATATGAAGAGCAACAAATAAAGATATAGTAAAACATTTTGAATGTGTAATAACCAACGTTTTACAATGTTGTTTCAAATTAGTATATTCGATTATGGTTTCATCTTTGATGTCTGTCGATGTGTCAAACATTTCATCCGATTTTAATCTAAAACCACAAATAGCGCTATTAAAAATGGGACATATAATAATCGAAGATTTCCATATTCAAAATAACATATTCAGTACGCTTTGTCAGTGACGAATGAGTGGAGTATCCCCCTCTAAATGTAACTTTGTCCAAATGTTTTTTAACTATTTAAAAAAATGAAAACAAGAATTATCTCAAATTTTTTAATATGACTTAACCTGTACTTTCTTAATTTTACAACAAAAGACTGTGTGTGATATTGATCCAATAAAAAACCAATAGATGAAATCAGTACTGCTTGGCGAACAATTGAATTCGCTTCAACCTTCAATCCATCTATTTATTTAGGTTATTCTGAACATTCGTTAAATGAACTGGAACTCCATAAGCCAAGAATCAAAACATGGCTTAAATTTAAATATGAATGCACTTTAATAGTTTCTTCAAATTTTTTGAAAGAAACTTGAGGTTTTCTATGCCATTTAATCTTAGAAAAAGCTCATACAAACTGATCAGGTAATTTCCAAAAGTACCAAACACAATATTAACAGAAAATTATTGTGAAAATAGTTCTCCCTTGGTAGTTGAGGATTATCAGTAGCCCATAAATGAGTGTTCCGCAGATTATAAACCTTTGAGTGAGTGAACACAACTTTAGTGTTGAATAAAATTTTATTCACTCTATGAAACTATTACGGTTAAGTCAATTTTCACACGAATTATATCCTCATTAGAGGGTAAGTAGTAAATGCCTAGAATGAAAGTAATACAAATGTTATCTTCTCAAAATCCTCTGAACACAATAGTCACTTTTATGTTTACAGATATTTCACATCCACTAATACTATTTGTATTGGTACTTAAAACAAAATTTTATACTCCTTTTATAATTCAATAAATTGGGGTTAATAACTCTTAATGTATGCTATATGCAAAATATATACCATATAATTTTTTTTCTTTAGTGTATTTTGATTTTAAAAACATTGTCTTAATTTATTTGAAGCAAAGAGTGTGAAAACAAAAATTACCATTAATATTTTTAAATTCTTAATTAAAAATTACTTACTTAACATATTCCTCTTGAATACAGTTGTTTATTTTAAATCTATGGTCTTCGTATACATCTTGTATAGGAGATGAGCACTCTTCATGTTTATCAACATAAACATTGACTAGTCTAGCGAGAGGTGCATCAAACACATACACAGGTAAGCTAAGAGCACTTGAACTATTAATAGGAACATCATTGTAGCTACTTTCACAAGAATTTGGTCTATCTACCCTATCGATGTTTTGATTCAGAATTGGAACGTTTGTACTATCTCTACACAACAAAGCTTTAAGATCATTTAATGTAGCTGCGACAAAGGTTAGGATTATATGTGTACTGGATACTCCCTTTATAAAACATCGCCATTGTGAAACAGCTTTTTTGTCATTCTGCTGAGAGTTAACTACAATACAATGAACCATTAATCACACAAATTTATTAATGATAAAATTAATTTTTAATAAGAAAATAGAAATACTTCATATTTTTAGTTAAGAAGGTAATCTTGATATCAATTTATAGCACTGGTCAAATTTCAATTTCGATGTAAAAATTTCCAATATTTCACCAGTTTAAAAAACGGTACAAAGGTGCTAAATTATATTACCTTGATAACAGACTTCTCCAGAAATGGGACAAACATGTGGATGCTTATTCCCATGTCTTGTTAAAATTTGTTGGGTAAAACTATCTGAATCTTCTTTGGTAAGTTCTAATTCATGATCATGTAATAAAACAAGATGTTCTAGAATATTTTCTAATAACAATTTGTTTGCTTTATCTACACCATCATCATTTAAACATTTATTTTCCGTCGAAAACATGGAAAATAACAGCTCTGTTTGTTGACATAAAGGCAAAATGCTGATCGGGTCAAATTTGAATGGAATATGTTCTATTCTTGGAGAAATTATAGGATACCATTGATTTCTGGAACAAATTTATTAAGTTAATCATATACTGACATAATGCGTATAAAACTTTCTGAGTGTGAAAAAATAATGAATATCATGAAGAAAGCAATAAGCTTATTCTGAAATAAAAGAAATAAAATTAAATGTGCTACAAGGGAGTACATTAAAGTTTATTCTTCAAATTGGGGTCATTTCACATTAAATTTAGCATTAAGACAATATGAAATAACATTCCATCTTTCACGTAATGGAGGAAAATTAAACTTAAAGCTTTATTGAACTGAATAAATACATAATACCGAATCAAATCTGAAATGTAGCACTATAGAAACATAGAGAGCTCAAAAAGTACATGTTTATTTTAAATCATCAATACCTTATTATTGTTACATTATCTATGATATTGGTTTTGGCTAACATTATAAAACAGCATTTTATTTTATTCTTATCAACATTTTGTCGACGTACAAATACATCCCCCCTAGTACTTTCCTAAAGTTCTTCAGGAAGCAATGGCAGATAAGCCTTGATTTACAGTTGAATGTAAAGTACCTTGATACTGTTAATATTCCTACTTATAGGGAAATCTACTCCCCAAGTCCATTTTGTTTTATTTAATGATGGAAAGAACAGGCATAAACGCTGCATTGTCTTGTTGATATATGAATAAATATAACTATATGCCTTAAGTCTGCAGCAAACTCAATATTCACTGAAAATATTAATATAATGATATTCATAATTTGCATTTTTATACGGAGTGTTCCGGGACTTGATGCAAAAAATTCGGGAGAGATTAGATGACATGAAAATAATGTTATGACAAAAAAAATTCTTATACGATCCCTCGTTTCTGAGTAATAGGCCTATCCCAAATATCCCAAACTACCATATTTGGCTACAACAAGATGGTGCCCCACCTGACTATGCGTTTGTGGTGAGGAAATACATATATAATGTTTCCCAGAAGTTGGATTAGAAGGCGTGGTTTTATTGAATGGTCCCCGCGATCACCAGACATGAATCTTTTAAACTAGTTCCTGTGTGGTTCCTTAAAAAACATCATATATAAAACAAAACCTGCCGATATTCAGGAATTAAAAGATAGGATTACCACAGAGATAAGAAGAATTGCGCAGTCAGGGATGTTGCAAAATGTATAGCAAAGATTTAAAAATCGCATAGTTGTATTAAAATAAATGGACAACATTTTGAGCATCTGCTGCCCACTTTACTGTATGTTTTCTAAAATTATAATTTTTCTAGTTCACAAAAGTGGATCTACTTCTAACATGACACAAACATTTAAAGATTTGTCTTCAGTTGTTGTAGGTTTTCTACGCCATGATTTGGATAAATATTTTACTGCAACAGTTTCATTAAACTTTTTACTAACTTACTGGCAGTAAACCTTGTTACGAGATTTGTATTAGCACATAAATTATTAAAGAATATTCAAATTAAACGAGTTTATTCAATCGTAGCCATCTAAATAATCGCTATTTTTTAAAACACAAAATGTATAGGGTTCATTATTTTTCCGAAAAAAGGAATGATCTAACAAAAATGTAGTTACCACCATAATACCGGCCATATCACAAGACTATAACCCTATAACCGTATGAGAAATTTTTTTATGTCAGCATTATTCATTTTCTCATCATCTACTCACTTCCGAATTTTTTGCATCAAGTTCCAGAACACCCTGTATAACCGATGGCATGTCTACCCTTTATTCTTTTATATCCATTTTCTCTAAGAACATTGACTTTATCAACTTATTAATTCTTCCCATTTCCTCCAATCGTCATTTTATTAGGACAGTGTATGTTCACAACTAACATTATTGAAACTGTAGATACAATATATATTATCAACATGTATCTAGCTATAATTTCCAAAATTTGAAATCATACAAATTTATTTAGAAAACTCCTTGTTTTAAAATGGTAATATCTACTTACCCTTTGTCAGGTACGGGTGAATCTAAGTAACTATTTTTGCTACTTCTACGTGAAAAACTTTTTCGACTAGAGCCCAATAAAGAAGACTGATTAAACAATCCACTCAAATTGTGTTCTTCAATATCCTCTGGGTCTTGGCACATTAAATTTAAATGTTCCATTGTTAAAAGAGTACGTATGCATTGGGAATCGACCATATAAATCTAGAATAAATTAATGATTCTACAATATAATCCTTTCTGAACTGATATTGATCCCTGTATTTTTAAACTGTAAATGAACTTCACAATTATGAAGCACTCTCTCGAAAGAAGTAGTTTGATAGTGGAAGAAAATGTTCTGAATCAGACACAAAATGAGTACCCACTTTGTCCGTGGATGCAGATTATCAAAAAATTATATACAAGATGTGTAATAAATTGTCATGCGAGACAATCCCATGTTTAAAATACAGGAGGGATAAATGGATACAATCAAGAACTTTTTAAATGCTCCAAAAAATCAGTTCACTACTATTGATTCCAATTTTTATCAATTGGAGCTTGCTGTCTTTCCGAATAGAACATTTTGTACCAAACCATACATAATTTGAAAACAAGGTAAGCTTGGCAATAAGAGTATGAAATGGTGGGTATTACACTTTTTAAGATGCATTATATTATCCGCAAAGTTACATTTCAGTTTTTTAAATCCCCCTTTAATATGACATTCAACTTCAACAAGTATCAGTTATTGAAAGTGTTACATACAGCATCTGCAAGTTCGAAATAATGCTTATTATCAGCATAAGTAAGTCTCGGATTGCTAGGTACTACTTTTCCATACTGAGGTTCAATCCACACTTCAGTGACCATTTGTAATTCTGCTTCCAAATCTGTAGATTGTTCATTATCTTCTTCTGACCCACTACAGAGTTCTTCACTCACATTAGCGCAATGAGGAGGAAAAATAACATATTGAACAATACAAGTTCCTGATGGATCCATCCATACTTCTAGAGTCATGGTTATTATACCAGGAGCTGAATAGGCAAAACTGAAGCCTTCTTTCATTCTCATTCTAAAATATATAATTCATGATGTTATACATATGCAATATAATAGAATTGTTACATAAATACCTCGTGATTGTATGAAGAATTCTAGAAATTGAGAGGTCCGTTAATCGAGGATTTGATGGAAGAGTTGCGCTCCATATCCATCTTTTATGAAATAAATATCTGGATAAAGTCGTGAATAAAGTTCCAGTAACAGGAGATGGAAAGTACAAACTTGAATTTGGAGGCTGTGTACCATCTGGGAAAATAACAGTGGAGTAGTTGTTAGGAATGCGATCATACCTGAAAAAAGTAAAATAAAATATCAAAGAGGATAGAAATAACACTCGGTTGTGTTGATAATTATTTATAATATCTATGAATTTTCATTCTAATCATTTAGGTACTATAAAACCAGACAGCCTCTTTTATTACCTAATTAAGATCATTGAACAGTATTGAACGAAGCTGTCAATTTATGAAAAGAGTTGGAATTTAAAATTCCTGTAGTTTGAAAGTTGCAAAGCTGTAAGAGAAATGGAAAATTAGAAAAAAAAATGAATAAGTGAGAGTCTTGTGTCACAAACAGATAAGTGTAGGTACAATTATCAATTTAGATTTCCAAAAGGAAATAATGAATGTTTGAAATTAAAACTTACCGAATAAGAATTTTTTCTAAAGGTTTATGAACCAATACACAGCAATGGTTTTCTTTTACTTTCTGAGAATTGGACTGATACTTCAAACCAGATATTTCTAGTTTCAATTCCTCACATATCTGAAATGTAATGCTAAGGTTAAATCTCAGATAGATAATCCAATGTATGTGCGAAAAAATGTTGGTTCTGATTATTGATTAGAATTTAATTAATGATCGACTTTGAATCAAAATAAAAAAATCACTGAAAATATGAAAAATAATGCATACATTTTTTTTTGAACATTGTTTGAACAAGTTTTTTAATGAAAGACCTTTCATGAACATGTATCATTTCCTATAAATGAGCTAAATTTCATTTTATGCTTAGCAATTTGGGCAAAACCTGATGTGTGAAGAAATATTGTAACTACCAATCATGAAGAGCCAATAATACTTACACATTATTGTTTAAAAAGGATTTCACTTACTTCATTTCTAACATTTCCTGGGGTCCCAGTAGTAAATCCAATGTTGAGCACAACACAAGGAAATTTTGACGAAATTCGAACTATACAAAACCACATAGGTGGCTTATCACTTTCTTTATATATTAGTTTTAAGTATGTATGATTGTCTATTAAAATAAAAGAAGTCCATTCTGCTAAAAACCCGTATAAAGCAGTAGCTGCTTGTCGACACTGAACAACCTAAAAACAATCCAATAACTAGTATTAAGTATATTTTGCCCTAAAAATTGGGAGATTCATAAAAATCAAACCATATTTAAGTAAATAATAAAAATAAAAATCCAAAATATCATTTTTTTTGTACTCACTTGATACCGTTGAGATGAATTAGCCAAGTGTAAGTATTTTGGTAAAGGATTATCATGTTGTAGTATTAAAGATATTTTATGGACATGGAACCATTTTCGCCAATTATTTGTTTCCATTTGACAGATTGGTTGCCACATATTGATAAATTTTAAACTGGACATGTCGCTGAAATAATTTTGTAAAATAATATATATAAATTGAATAACTGAAGCTGCCAAAACATGAGTGATAAAAAATATATCAACTAGGGCAATTGAAGTACTTGCTTCTTGAATCTATCTCTCTATCATATGAACATAACATTTCACAATTTATCTGAGAGAAAATCGTTTAAATCGTACCTACTTAATTTAATAAACTATCAATCATATTTACCTTGGAGTTAAAGGAAGTCTTGCAGCATCTGAACAATTTGAATTATTCAAAATAAAGACAGGTATTCCATTTCGAACACTCTCAGGAAGAGTATGCCAGTCTTTATTGATTTGAAAAGAGCTAAGTTGTTGGGCTAGACCTAAATCACCAGATGATAGTTGGGACAATCTCATCCAAAACCTCTCAATAATTGCCTGTCTATATAAGGATTTCGATTCTTTTTTTATTATACAGGTTATGTCATGTAGGAACTCATAAGGAGCTGAAAATTTATATAACATAAGAAAAATAATAATCACTAGAGGTAAGATATATCACATTTAACAGAATGAAACATGGTTAGATAAACTACTAATCCCTTTATGCTTATGTTTAAAAAATATAGTGTGTATAATGAAGTACTAACCTGATATGTAAACTTCAAAATGTGTAATATTTTTGGCAGCTGGCCAGTGCGATCTAAGTTTGTAGTGAACATATATTGAAGATTTCCACTGAAGAATTAGTTTAATTTCTAAATTTCCATTCATGTAAAATATATTCTAAAATTTAAACTTTATAATAATCCTACAGTACTCTCATTATGAAAATAATACAATGGACACTTTGTATTAATATGTATTGAATTTAAACAATAGACTACTTACATCTACGGTAAAACCTTCTCGGATCCTTCGTGACAATAAAAGCATGATAGAAGCACTTGTATTATCATCAGTCTGTCTTTTAGAAAGTAATGAAGGCATCTTATGACTACAGAAAGTTTCATTTCTAAACAAAATATATCCATTTTATGAATTCATAATTTTGAAGTCAAATTTAGATTTTAGAGGAAATATTTAAGCCTGGCCTAATTTAATTAGTTAATCCATTTTTATGGATTTACTAATTAAAAGAAAAATACTGGTCACCAAAAATGAGTAGAATCTCAAAATGGATAGAGTAACTGTAAATGAAGGAGCCTTTACATATGATATTGGAAAAAACTGAGTAAGAATTCAAGAAAACATGAATATTTAGGAAGATATAAATTGAAATGAACAGACAATTGGTGATTATTAGAGAAATATTAGGGATATTAATTTTTCAATACTCTTATCAAGCAATTTGAATATTGAAATTTGTCACACTGCAATTCTCAACTAATTGATTCCCAGATGATAAAAACATAATTATTCGAAAGCTCGTAATATATTAGAGTTAGTACACTTTGGTATTTAATTTAACCATCTTCTTTAATCTGGTGAAGCATTTCCAAAATCTATGATAATAGGTTTATAGTTCAATTTCCACATAAAACTAGTAGAAAAGTAAAATACAAGCATATAAAAATAACTAAGAGGGGTGATTGTAGTAACAAAGACAGAATTAGAAGTAAATATATTAAAAAGAGTTTGGAAATATTCTGTATATAAGATTTAAAATGATAACTACATTTTTTGTGACCTTGGATGAAGGCAGATATTAAAGGAATGTGTAAAATTAAAATGAGCGGAGACAACAAAGTGGATAAAATATTTGGATACAGTAATACTAAAATACCATTACTTACGAAGAAGTCCATCTGTTACTATCACAAATTTTTGAACAAGCGTATTTATTTGTATTATGGAAAGACCATAATAAAAAGAATTCATGGTAAATATTCATTTCGGAGGACGGCTTGCGTGGCTAAAAAAGGAAGTTATTATTTTGCATGACATTTACAAACTTGAAACTAAGATTGTAAAAATTATTTGAGATTTGTTTAGGAAATTTTCAATATGATACATTCAACATTATAGGACACCCCAAACCATTCCATTTCAATCAACCATGACAGACCTCTAGGAATAAATACTAATAACTTCTTATTCACCAAAAACCCGTTTCTCTTTTTTTCCTTTGGTCAATGAGTCAATAATTTTAATCCTTAATTTATTTATACCTTATCCTAATTCTTCTAGACAGTTTTTTCTGTTAGGTTGATGGCATTCTTTTATATAATTTTTCATTTCATCGTTACTAGTAATATTAATTATCGGCAATATTGTTTCAATTTTAGTTTGATTTTTATTAAAAGCTTACCTTTTTTATACATTTTTCCCATTCCTTTTATAAGTTTGAATTTGTTTGAGAAAGTTTTTGTCATTTTTTGTAAAAATTTTTGTTTATATCATTAATAATTTCTCAAAGTTTTTTTTATTTTCACTTTACATAAAATAATACATAATTTTCATTTGCATTATTTTCTTTTTAACATTTCCTTTATTTTTGGTTAGTTTCCAACTATTCTCAAATTTTTACTTTCAAACTAAATTTATGTTGTTTCTTTTATTAATCTTTATATTTTGCTTAAAAAAACCTTTTTATTGTTCAATGTATCAATACACTAAATACAAAATAATAAATAGAACAAAGCTTTGAAAATATTTCGTCTTATTTAAACTACCACTACACCAAGAATATAAGCCAGCAATCTATGGAAGGTTCGAAGGACTTGGAGTTTCAATAATACAAAAACAAATAATCATCAAATACATAAATGTGGGTTGATATATGATTTGGTTTCGTTTTACCGAGAATATTCTGTGGTGAAAGTTACTCTACAATTATTATAATAGGTTTGTTCCAACCAGCTAGTCGGGAAAGTACTTGGAACGGTTATCAGAAGCGTTTAGATATTTTCTACGCAATCTCCGACTATGCACCGTTCTTGTAATCAAGCAAGTATCGAAAATACCGTCCCTGAAAAAGTTCACAAACGATACCTAAGTCGGTTGGAATGCAAAACAGAATTGTTCGTATAGTAATACCCCGGTTGGAACACGTAATCTCTATTTTGCAGAATCGTCACAGTACCGAGGGCGGTTTTTTGATGGGTTTGAACAAACCTGATAAAGATAGAATAGTTGCTAAGTATTGCATGCAATAATAAACAGTTAGTAAACACTTACAAGTTGTGTAAAGTTTTCTATGCATGTTCCTAAAGTGGAATAAGCAAAAAAATATAATAAGTCTGTATAAGAAACACATCCAGCACCAGCATGCGGATGAAATGTAGAACCAACTTTTAAAAATGAAATAGCTATACTATCATAATGCAATTGAAATAATAGTGATTCCATTATATTTGAATCAGGCATTGCAACCACCCCGTCGGTAATGACTAGAATATCTAAAAAAAAACACAGTAAGATTCAAGTTATGGCCATAATTCATTTATTCAATATACATTGTTAATACTTACGACTTATACTATTTTCTGGAAGAAGAGATATAGCTAACATTGAGTATCGTAACATATTCACAAAATTGACATCAGGAGTAACCATTGGAATCTTAGAATACATTTTACCAGCATCTGGCGAGTCAAATAAATCGCCCATTAAACGCTCATTTTCATTCTAAAACAAAATGGACAAAAATAACGTAAGTAAATAAATCAAATCGTCATATGTCCAGCCTTTTTATGATTTGTAGTTGCTTTATTATCAAATATAAAATGACAGAGGTTTTGAAAGTACATTTCCTTGAGTTTTTATCCAAGCTATTATTTAAAACAATTAGACTGCTACAAACTTTTCATATGATAGAAAATAAAAATTAGCATATGAAAATAGAATTGAAGAAAGGTGACAATCGCAGAAGTGTTCAGTTTGGATGAAATTAGAACTTCGTGGTTACAACTCTGAAATTTAAATATTATTCTCATTCAGGTAATCTAGCACAATCATACTTGATCTCAAGCGGATCGTAATCTATGTTATCTGATATTCCTCAAGGGTTGCGTATTGATCTCTTTACTTGTGTGTTTCCTACATTTAACACTTGTTGTCAAAGAGACTGCTCATAAATTTAGCGCTCGAGGATTTCCTGAATTGCATGTAAATGTCTCACATAACACATAATACTTCTCTTATATTAAGTTGCTACTGTGATACTTGACTAAATGATGTGTTAATTTTTTTTAATTGAGAAATTTATATTATTCATTTTACACACCAATTGTGATTGAAAAAATAATCACTAAAACAATAGATGCACTAATCTGAAGTAATAAATTATAATATTAAAACTAATAGTTTTAATATTATTCAAATACATTACAATCAAAATTGTATATTATTATATATAATTTCTTACTGCAAAAGTCAAATCATCTGAAATAATTCATATTATCAAAAAGCTTACCCTCTGAAAATCCAGGTGGTCAAGTGCAGTAGAACATACATCAGCAATTTTTTCTTCGAGAATATGGAACTGTTTTTCGACATATCGTAAAATTTCTCGTAAGTTTGCAAGGCAAATTTGCACACCTTTCACCAAAACTTGCTGTGCTGGACTCAAGAAAAATGGAGTATTAACAATTACAGTAAGATAGAGTTTGGGCTGAAAAATAGTCGAACAGCCAGGTACTGAAAACTATAATATAAAAGTTAGAATATAATCAAGGAAATATGTTAAAATTTATCATTTCTTTGATACAAGATCTCCTTGCCATCCATTACGGATGTTAATACCGACAAAGGAACCAGGAAAGTAGTTGTTTTCTCCTTTAAAGACCGGCAGAACACATTTTCGAAATATTAAATTTCAAAATTATTTCAGAGGTGTAGAAATAATTTATTTTGATAAAATAAAAATAGAACTTATGTGGGGTAGTATGTATTGTATTGTATTCATCAATTAATTCGTACTACAGTATTAATATACTATAATTATTCACATATTTATATGCCAGTGATATTTCTCTAGTCAAATATTTTTTAGTAGTTACTTACTTCTCTACATAATCCTTCTATGCTAATTTTAAAACAATTTAAAATCTCATCAAAAAGAATTTCATCCTTCTGAGTATCTACGTTGGCATGTGAAGGGCTCATATCTAAACAATAAACAAATCTATAACTTTGAGCTAGGAATTTGACTTCAGTGCGATAGGTTACTAGAAACCTATTACATTTTATTGCAAGACTTTGTTCTCTTGGTATAGCAGATATCACTTCCAAATTGTTAGAGGATTCCATCTATAAAATTTTTTAAAATCTTAATTTCATTAAATAAAATGCAGTATAGAGTTATCAATTGTTGCTTATGATAGGTTTCTTTATGATAAATTAGATACCTGTTGTATCTGTTATCACACTCTGCAATAGATGTGCAGAAATATAGATACTGTGTTTCAAATAAATGAATTAGACTAACCAAATACTTCATTTTTTTCCAGTGGGGGTGAATGAACAACTTGAAATAATTCAATACACATGAGAATATCAAAAATAAAGTTCAGGAAGTACTTTGTTTCCCTGTGTGAAATTAGTGTTTATTCCTAAACCAGTAAAAAATGACTACGCTGTTACCAAAGCGCATTGACCTATCAGCCTTACCAGTTTGTCGGTTGTACATGGGGTCTTTCACATAAGATCCTCAACTGAGTTATAACTCAATGGTAAAACCTCTTCTCATATAGGGGGTCATCATGTGGTGGCCCTCTATATAGAAAGTGAGAAAAAGAGTGTGACTGGACAGAGTCCAGAGCTTCGCGTGTCTCAGTATCACAGGGTCCATGCGCAAGGCTCTAACTAGGACCCTTGAAGTCCTATTGGGCCTCCCACCCTTGGATCTGGCGATACAATTCGAAACCAAGAGGATAGCCTACAAGATGAACATCCACAAAGAACTGTAGGCTGCATCAACTGGCTATGCAAAATTAGTTAGCTCCGGTTATCAGAATAATCTGCTCGTTCTTTATTACTAATTTATTAAAAAAAATAACTTTTATATCAGATAATTACCAATAGGTTTTACCTAGTATGGTGGACTGTCTACAAGACTTATTTTATATTTTTATAACTAGGTAATGCTTTTATTAATATATTAAAATTGAACAGTGTATTAGTTAAACATTTAGCAATAAACTTCTTCACTTGACTTCTCAATGTGTTTAATGATTATGTGCATACTCTTGAATGCTATGTATCATAAAGAAAAACCAGGTTCTTATTATTTTTAGTTAAATGCATAGTGTCACTGAAACTGTCAATGGGAGTTCTCTCACCAAGTAATTTTCTAAAAGTTACAAATAATCTGACATCTTAATTTATTATGTTTTCTTAATTATAATGGATTTAAAAAGTCATAGATACTTTGCTGCCTTGTAAAAACTACGGACAATTTTTGTCTGATATACCAAAAAAGCCCCTTTAGAAAAATTACATGTTTCAATACAAAAAAATATGTAAATCGAAAAAGAGTAAGATAGTCCATCACCTTTGTATTGTGTCAAGTTAAATGTAACTAGTAGAGCTAATACAAACATTTATTATCTTGTTAATTTTACACACTTACTAATTTTTGACTAGGGGTAACTACTGTATTTAAATGATCCAATAGCCATTGTAAACGTGAAGCTCTTGAGACAGCAACATCGTTCTGTATTAATAAAAACACTGTTTTTGCTTCCAAAAATGATGGTTGCGGGTCTTCCATATAGGAATAGTCCAGCAAGTATATTTCCCCGTTTTCTGAAATGTTTAAATTAAGTTTAACCATATCTCTTCTCACTTCTCATGAATACTAACAAGAATACAAACATGACTGAAATGTTGTTTATCAAACTTTATTAATTACTTTAACTATTGATTGTGTAGCTTCTGACAATTATTTTATCAGTATTTTGTTACACATTCTGATATTTGTGAGTTAAATGAACTTACCAGATATAGATAACTCAGCCCCATCATCAGAACATTGACTATGGGAATCAAATTCCATCATAGCAAAACAATATGTTTCACATGTCAGTTGATTCCTAAAATAAAATAAATTCACTATAAGGATACCATTAAATTAGAAACAAACCTTTTAGATGACAGTATTTTGTATTCCAATATTCTTGTATTACATTAATTCATCTAGTAGTAAACTATTGACGATTTGTACAAAGTAAACATCAACAAGCAAATATTTACGTTGTATTACTTTAAAAGGATTACATCACAAACCAATCTGTATGCCACAACATAACCTATACTCATTTCGTTTACTTTTAATTTTTTTTTGTTAATGTTGATAAGCTTTTTGCAGCGAGTTGGTCCTTGTACTACATTCCACATTGGTGCACTAATTTGTTCATTACAGTGTTGCAGTATTTGTTATCACTACTATATCACCACAAGTCCAAGTATTCACGTTTCAATGTCATGCTGAATATTGCAACATATTATATACGTACGTTTATAACGTATTTCATAAAATTATTTTTCTGCTTTGCAATATAATTAGCATCTTATTTCAATAAATAATTTCATATTGTGAAATATCTGGAAAAATGGGTTTATTTCATAATTATGCAGTTTTTTGTCGAAAAATGTGATGTACATGTGTACTGAATGTGCGGCGAAGTAATAGCATAATGTAGCAAATATAAAATTATTTATGTTTTCAATAGCCAAATAAAGCATTTTTGTTCTAAAAATAAAAAAGATCATTGTCCTTGAGCAGCTTTGACGTGCGAATTGAATAAAAATGCAAATTATAGAAAGTGTACAATTCAACGTTTGTTTTTCCAGACACATGAATAAAAACGTTTTAACTTAAAAAATACTTCTATTGTATCTCATTACTAAATATCAAATTTATAAATGATAAAAAATTATTTTTGTGAAGAGACATACATTGCCATCTATAGTAAGTAGAGTAAGATATGATGTCTGACGATTCATTTTAAAAGTGATTTCTGCTGGATTTTTTTAAACCCACTTTTTTGAGGTAAATTGGATATTAATTTCATTTTGAATTTAATTTATTGATTTTTTAGTTATCCCCATTATACTCAAATCTCACTTCAACTAAATTTGAATTATAAGTATAAAAGACGGTTTTAACTTTATGGCTTTAACTTTGATCTTCGAGTGACAGTCCAAAAGAAAATAGTATAAAAACTGGAGCAAAAGTCTGACCTAATTAGGGCCAATTTTACAACCTAAGGTAAATTGGAAATTAAGCTAAACTATAGCTTAAACTTTAGTTTGATCCAAAAATAAACAAGATTGCTCTATTTCACGGTTAAACAGACATTTTTCTGTCAGTTTTCACTCACGCGGAATTATAACCAAAATTTTTCCTATATTTGTTTCAAAGTTGAGTAGAAAATTTTATAAACAAAAGAGAACAAAAAAGATCCTGAATCTGAAGTAATGCTTTTGGGTAACCTTATGAAGAAATACAAAGGGACAGTCGCATCCAAAAAGAATGATGCAGTAACTTGAAAGAAGAAGGAAAAAGGTTTGGAGGAGTTGGCAAGAAAATTTAATAATAAAAATAACAAAAACTGTCATGTTTTCGATGAAACCACAACAAATTAAAAAACAAATTGGACAATTTAAAAATTTGCTCTAGGACGAATAACTTTTTGTTATCTCGAAGTGACGATAATATGGATAATCTCTTCATCATCATCGTCAAATATAAAGTGCAAATTTTCAATAATTTTAACAACTCTCCATAATATTGTAAAAAATCTCCGTTTCATATTTAGTTGAAGTTTAAACCGCCGGTAACGTTTAAATCAAAGTTTGTCAGTAAACGCCATTTATTAAAAAACGTAAAAAAACGGTATCTGTGGGTTAAACTTCACTTGTGGAATTGAGCCATATTTGGGGAACCGATTAATCCGACTAAGTTGAAATTTTTGAAACTTTGGTGATGTTCATAGTGAACACACTGTTTACATTACGTTTACGCAAAACTCACGATAACATGTAATTGTCAGTGTGGTGTAGTGTTAGTGTAAACAATGTGTTCACTAATAATCCGATTTATAAAAACCATTGAATTTAAAGTTGTACCTATTTTTAATTCAATGAAAGAAATCGTAAATAAGTTTTAATATTTACAATGCAGTCCAATTTACTGATTATTAGTGACTCCGGTTTTCATAAAACTATATAATTATTATGCAATTCTAGTTCAACCATATACATTTTAGTGAAGATTGTATTAAAGAGGTATAAAAAGTCTGAAAGCGTGTAACTGTTGTGTTAAATTTTCAGAACAATCTATGTGTAACTAAATCACAAATGAATACTGAATGATCTTACAGAAAGTGTCAAATTAAACGACTATTTAGAAACTAATCTACATTAACTGAGAATGCAATGCCTACTACACCCTATCCAACCATCAACTGAAGAGGCTTCTGTTCTGCGAGCAGTTGATCCTCAAGTACCGCCAATACAACAGCCGAAGCAACTCCAGTAACACAGTTTATGACAATATTGACATAATCAGTTCATAAAATAATACAGCCGCAGCTATACCTGCATTTACTTGGATGTACAAAAATTATCACACTTTCAAACAGCTGTACAGTTCGTAGTCATTTTTTGACTCCCATTATTTCAGTCGATACTACACTGTCCTTCTATAATCCACCACAATCTCAGCCCTTTAGAGGAAATGAAATCTCCATACCCCACATAAAAGTGTCTCTATCCCTCGCCAAAATAATCCAACGAGTTTCTCTCTCCCTTTCTTTCTGTTAATATCTCACGTCGGAAGTTGTTTTGTTTGAGAATTAACTTACAATTTTTAGAATAAACATTCTAATACAGTATTTTTCTTCTTCATTAAACTTCTTCCTTAATATTTCTTAGTAAGTTATTTGTATTAATTAATATTTAAGGTGTTATTCCTATTACTTATTAACAAAAAGTCATATTATTGCACTCCTTTCAATAACAATTTTCAGGTAAGATATTTTTTTTCTTCTATGTATATGTTAATTCAATCGGTATAAAAAGCCCTGTAGATTCTGTAAACATAAAATTCATCCAATCAAACTTTCACACAGTTTTCATTTATTATGGATTGCTTAACCAGTAAGTATTTAATTCTATCCTCCTAGCATCTGGTCAAAAAAAAACAATGACACAAGGAACAACCACTGATGTAAGACCTTGGACACTACTGCTAAAACTTAGCATTTTACAGGAGATCAAAAAGAAAAAAAATTGAAATAATGTGAAAATTAAACAAGTGACTGAAACTATTGATAAAGTTAAATGTATAGCAGATTTTTTTTACTTTTATATTGACAGACTTAATATATTGATTTTTAACCTAATTTTTCATTCTTAATTATGTCGTTATTACTATATACATTTTCCCACGTAACTGTTAATATTTTTATTTTTGTTTTGACAATTATTATTGTCAATTTTTATATTCGAGAGAGTAATAAAACCTAATTTCTAATGCAAAGATTTGTACGGTCATTTTAAATATTATCACAGAATAATTAGATATTTCCTAAAATTTTCATACATGTACCTAAGCTAATACAAGTTTTCAGTCTTTTATTGGTCTTTTATAACGATAGTTATAACACAGAATAATAGAAAAATATTTGAGCAGGCCAAAAGCCCGTTTATTGAAAATTACATAATCATATAAGATTTTTTTTGAATAAGTACCTACTTGCCAATAAAGGATAGATATTTTGTTTACTTTAATTCCAAGACTATCTTCCCAACGAATTTCACCTTAATGCGATTGTAAGTAAGGTAAGGAAGTCCAGGTTGTATATTCCCAACAGTTCAGTCGCAGTTTGCAAGGTGCAGTCTATTGTGAATTCTAGTGTTAATATGGAAAATTTGGAGGGGACCATGAACACAAAAAATCGACCTTTCAACAGTTAATGTAGAAACATTAATACTATTATTATTATTATTTTTATTTATGAATATGAAACATGAATCAACGAGGGACATACACCAAATAAATTTTAGCATGATAAAACTGTTTTAAGTCGTAGACAGGTTTATTCAAATAATTTATCTATTGGTTTAAATACATTACCAGGCAAGGAGCGCAGACTATAATAGTAAACATCGGCAGTTCAAACAGTTAAAGGTCGTTTATTGACTTGAATCTATTCGTACCGGTGACTATCATGAATACATGAATGCTGATGTCTCTAAAAATGATTCGAACAAATGATAGATCTTATTACTCGGAATTGTATAATAGTAATGGGTAGGGCTGGGCAATTATCAAAAAATATAATCGATTATTTTCAATTAATCGAAAATAATAAAAAATAATCGATTTATCTAAATTAATCGATCAATCCAAAATAATCGATTAATCGAAATTAATCAATTTTCGATTATTCGAAAATCGGAAGAACGATTGTGGTTTGATTCCTACAAAAAACAAGATAAAGAGCGAGTATACCACTAGGAACATACAGAATTGTTTGATTCCCAATAAAAACAAACCAAATAATGCACCTACAGAAGATATTTGGATGTAAGATTCTGATATTCAACTATGTTGAAATAATTATTCAGAAAATAAATTTTTTAATCGTTAAATTGATTATTATATTATTTGATTATTTTAACGATTGTATGAAAAATGGTGTGTATGCCATAGCCGCGAAACTTTTTAACGACCTCAACATTATCTTGCCTCGGCCGCAAGCGATATCGGCGATTACTGTTCTTTCGGTACGTTAAAAAAGTATTACGCGGCCTAAGCATACAAATAACTATTTCAGTCTTTTACTTTGTAATAAAGCCACTTAAAAACACTCTTTTAAATTCAATTAAACTGTACCAAAACCATTGTGCATTGTACCAAAACCATTGTGCATTTTTGAGAATGAAAATAAGCAAGAAACATTGTATTTTATAAAACCAAATTCTCACAGGATGTTGTCCACATCCATTAATCGATATTTTCCGATTAATCGATATTTTTCGATTAATCGATTATTTTGCCCACCACTATAGTAATGGATTATGGAGTGTAGAGAAGGAGGAACGTCTCTGGGTTAAAAAATGTGAGCTGATTTTTGATGGGTAAATAGGTGGCGCTGATTATAGAGGGTATTCGCTTGAATTTTACGCGCTGATTTGAAAATAACTGTATAGTAATGCTTTGAATAATGCACCGTGATAATGAAATTAGTAGTATTAAAATAATGAAACGATTAACAAAACAGAATCTCGTTAAATTAACTTTATTATTTAGCTATTTATTTGGTTTAGATAATACATATATTCTAATATGAAAAAAAAGTAGAATCATGTAACAATAATGAAATAGTATAAAAAAAAACATTTTGGTTGATTAAAATAAATTATGAAATTTTATCCGTAACTAATATAATAATTATAGCGATATAATTAGATCAATAAAAATAATAGAATAATAAAAAAAAATATTTCGGTTCATAAAAATAAAATATTCATTCATTCATTCATTAGCAACTAATATAATAGTTATAGTCATATAAAAATATCAATAAGAATAATAAAATAATTGAAAATAAAACATTTTGGTTCACAGAAATAAAATATTGAACTCTATCCACAACAAATATAATAATTATAGTTTTGTTAAAATATCATTGGTAATTAGCTTATGCAAGCAGGTACAGAAATATATCAAGTTCTTAATAAAAAATAAAAGTCTAATATGATATTGAGGATTGCACAGCTTTTCACATGAATATAATCAAACGTCAGTCACAACTTTGATAATTTCTTATACAGTAAGTGTTTAACTTCAGATCTCAATCCCATAGTACAATCAGCGCCACGTATTATCCCTACAGGATTCAGACCATATTTTAAACGTACCGTCCATAAGAGATGTTCCTCCTTCTCTACACTCCATATAATGGATAATGCAAGGTACCACTCGAGAGTTTTAGAAAACTAGCCATTAACCAAGTGGTTAAGAAAAGATTCACAGAATTGGCTGAATTCAAAGAATATTAAGTTTCATCCCCAGTTATTTTTGAAGGCAGTAAAAAATGTATAGACTGAAAACTGGGAGAAGGCAGTTATATAAATAATCCGATTAATGAACAAGATAAAATGTGGAAATTGAACAAAATTACTGATGAAATGATCGAGCCACTAATTGTGTATATTGGTTGAGACAATTTACTTCTGATTTGGATTTGTAAGAAGTAGCTTTATTTATGCTGGTGAGTTTTCATATTAAAATTATCATTTATGAATGTAACATTGTTTAAAAGCTAAAATTTAAACCTTTATACGTATATAAACAGTACGGAAAATGTTTTTAATATACCTTATTATAAAAAATAAAACATGGCATCGCAAACATTTAACAACTGTGCTAACTATGGCGGGCGGAGCCGAACTGATATATGCTATAAATGCCATAAATTAATTTTTTTATTCAGAGGGAAAATACTTTTTTTGTTACTGTGGAAGAAATGCGATATGGACAGTTCTGACGAAGAACTATTTTTTTTTCAAATTTTGTTTGATTAGAAAAACAGGATCCAGATTAACAAAAGATGGCATTGGTATAAGCATAGCTTCTGATGCAGGATACAAACAGCAAAAGAAACATTTTAGAAGAGTTCCACAATTTGAATGCAATTGGTATGAAAACTACTTAGTTTGCTACACGAAGATTTATTTAAACAAATAACTCGTTTTCAAAGACCAGTTGAACCAGAAGAATGTCTGGCTATTTTTCAAAAGTATGTAATTCAATCATATACTATATTCATATTATGTTGCTTTTATTTGAATAAAAATTTCAAAAACAGAAAAGCTTAGATAAACAACAGAAAACATGATGGGCTACTTCCGTAGATGTTGAATCTTTACTTATCTCAGCAACATATCGATTTAAATACGAGCTAGCTGTATCCATTGAAGTTGACAAGAGTCATCTCAACTTTCTTGACAATGCAAGATGAGCGAAGTCACAAGCCTTGCAGTATCGTCATATAAAAGACTATTGATTACAGCGTTAATTATTCATTCCGTTTTATCGTTAAGTGAACTTTCAATTTGAAATGAATGAATTTTTGTTATTTTAAAAAACGGACTTTAAAATCCTCATAAGTTACTGGCGCAGTCAGTAGAATATTCGCCAGTTTGTGTATCGAACGTAGAATTTTCGTAAAACCCTCAACCGAATATCAAACACACAAAAAGAGTATATCGTTTGTGATAGTGTTTGGTTCGTGGCTTCTTTCATTTCCAGAACCAACGGTCTATTGGGGAACCAATCTAGATCGATCAACGAGGTATTGAAATTTGGAACCCAAATCGTCCAAAATTTTTATATATTTAAATAAATTTTTAGACGTCTGTGAACGTCTTTTTTAGTAATGTTAATTGCTTCAACCAATCGTCAGTAAATAAACAAGAAACGCTAGAACCATTGCAAATATTTAAATAGTTGTTTTAATTCAATTTCAAATTGAAAAGGTATATTTTTCATGATATGATTTTAAATATTTTGAGCAGTTATCTTGATATCCACGGCAAAACTAACCTATCCATAATCATAGAAATACTATACTAATAATTGAGCTCAAGATGGCTCATCAGGCTATAGGTCACATCCGAACTATACTGAACAAGAATTGTTTAACCGATCAAATTGATACATGTGATAACAGGGAAAGTAAAACTTATTCAGAACATGAAACTTTTATAATGATTAAAATGTTTCCACTATTTCTCTCAATACAGTAGAATGTAGTAAACTTGCTTATATTACATTCCCACAATACAACATTAACCTATTGGTTAACTATGGTTCTACGAAATCTTTGCTCGACCCAATTATTGCTGAAATTAATTTCTAAATTTAATAAGACACCACTTTTTCACACTGTTTTTCAAAAATCTAGCCACAAGCATAGTGTAGAAATATCAGCTTTAAAAATTTTTAAATCAAGAGAACCAAAAAAAATGAAATTTTACTTATTTAAGGTGCATAATATTATCAACGAATTAATTGCAATTGATAACTTAAAAATATAAAAGCTAACCTTACTTTTAAAGATAAATTGAATTTTCAAAAGATAGAGTATATCTGTCCCGGTTTTATAACAAAAACTACCATATAAGCGCAAATTTGAATCAATGGTTTTTTTTTTCACCAAAAAATATTTCATAAACTGTCCTTTCAATCGTATTAGTTAGGTTAGATTTTTCAAATAAGTTACTGGACACACTACTCGTATTTTAGCTGGACAATTATTTATAATTTCTTTTGCAAAACTGTGAATCTTATTACTGAAATATTCCGTGTTATTATTACATCTCAAAAATTTGATCCTTTTGCCAGACAAATTTTCACTTTCATTCACATACTCAACCAAACAGTCATACCCTTCTGCTTTGGATTTCATTACATATACTTTAGCAATTTTACTGTAATCATCAATAAATCATCACTATGAATAATTTCTAAAATTTCTTTGATTTCTCTCTATTATTTTTAAATGGAACATTATTTTATTCAGATTAAAATTTTATTGGAATACCATTTAACAGCTGATTTTTTGACAAAATATCTAGGTATTTAAAATTTACATGGCCTAACAAACGCTGCCATTTTTTTCACCCATATTATATATGTTCTTATTTGCTTTATGTGCACAAGAGACATAATTATTTATTTTACTTTTCATAAAATATTAGCCATTATTTTTGACCGTTACTACTGTTATTACTTTATCTTCGCTATTTTTACTTTATAAATATTTACTAACACATTTTTTTATCCCTACTTAACCAAACACATTAATAAAACTTTTGACATTACCGACTCTTGTGGTCTTTACGACCCTTAATAAACATTTATAGTTATTTTTAATACCGTACATTTATCAAATAATTTTTCATTATGAATTATGTGGTCAACCACTATCTAAAAGCCATTGTATTTCATTACTACTCACATCATTTAACATAGTGAGCCTCATGATGCGCAAACGCTGTAGCCCACGCACAGTTCTGTCTTCACTTTTCCGTCCTCGTTGACGCAATGCGCTCTTTTCATGTGCTGACTGCAAAAGATGTCATGCGCTTTAATACCGTAGCTTCCTCTTTTGGCACCTCGCCGGCCAAGCGGCGTTCGCCATGTGCCTCTCCCGACTGACGTTAGGCCATTTTCACAATCCTTTTGGATATGACCTGATCCACCGCAGTCATAAAATAACCGTTCCTGCCGATTTTTATATACAGTAAATACGTTGGATTTTCTTTCAAGAATTTCGTCTTTTTAATTTTGAGCTCTGTGATTTGAATTTGACTTTTCACGGAATCGGCTGTTTGATCTTCTTTTAATGTGTCAATTAGATCACCGGTATAAGTATATGAATCGGGCAGAATATTTAAAATATAATTAAGTTTCTCCTTTTCCGACACTTTCGCATCTGCACTTTTCAAGTCTTTTACATATTTTGCAGTCACCAAAAAATGTCAATATAATTTTTCAATTTTATCCTTTCCAATTTATTTCGACAATTAATTTGTAATGCCGATGATTCTTTCAAATACAGATTATCATTTATTTTTAATTATACCATATGCTGTTGTTTCTTCATAAACAAATTTCAATTGTTTATTCGAAATAGCCACTATTTATATAGTTCATAGAATTTAATTAAGTTTCATCCCAGGCTTCTTTATCATTCACAATTTTCACTCGCATTACAGGTTCATCACATTATTCTTATTTTGAAAACAACATAACACGTTTTTTCCACATATTATAATATTCTCCATCAAATACTGGTATAGTGTCACCGGTTTTCGCCATTTTGTATCACACGTGCTTTCCTCATAGAGATATTTGTTTCAGGTTAGCTTTGATATTATTATTTAAATAAAACTCGATTAGTTTTGAGAACACGTTTTATTTCGATCTTCTATATGTTCTAACCTAACTATCTAAGGCCCCCGCTTCCCAACTGTCACTTGCCAGATGACCATAGAACATTCAAGCTAGTCCATGGCACTGTGAAGTGTCATATACGTAACATCTCCCCTTTTTGGACTTATACTGAAATAATTGAAACACTAACTAACTAACTAATACTATAAACTAGACATGAAACTAATAATATTTTTTCCGCTATGTATAATAGTCTCTTAACCTATTTGGTACATTGACGACCCGACCTGATCTTGTGCATTTGCTATTTGCTTCCTTGACACTTGTACATTCATTTGCCGTTTTATTATTATTAGTTCCACAATCGTTTTCATTATATACATCAGTGCTATTAGACAAACAATTGTTCTCACTTGATTCATCAGCACTACTAGGTTTACAGTTTATGTTTACATTTTCGTTGTTGTTTGACGCATTGATAACCGTTGGATTTTTTGTATTTTTTAGAAAGGAAGAATTTCTTTTATAAACTCTGCCATTTTCATCACTCACCAAGTATGATCGTGGAGAATTAGTATTTGATAAGACTTTTCCCGGTGTCCAATACCAATCCTTCTTCAATTTAAACAGTATATCTTGATTTTCGTTAAAATCTGAGCTGCTACGTGCAGATTTATCATGATAGCTTTTTACTGCCAACTTTCTTTCTACTTTTTTCCCATACTCGTTAGTGGTTTTGGGTTCCAATAATTTGTTGGATATAGGCAAACCTGTTCTTAGTAACCTACTTTGTAATAACTCTGAAGGTGAGGCCTCAAGACCACATAGTGGTGTAACTCTGTAATTCAACAAATGAACAAATATTTCGTCTTCATTGTTACACTTTTTTAATAACTGTTTACATATGTGTACGGCTTTTTCAGTCAACCCATTCGACTTTGGGTACCTGGGACTCGTAAAAACACATTGTATATTGTATTGATTACAAAATTCTTTAAATTTAAAGCTGTTGTAGGGATTGTTATCAGATATAAACTTTGCAGGTAACCCAAAATTAGAAAATATTACTTTTAATTGTTTTAAGATTTCATCTATACTTTTTCTTTGTATTTCTTTCAATTCAATCCAATTGCTGTAGTAATCGACTACAACTAAATAATATTTTGATGCGTATTCTAATATATCAGACCCCACTATCTCAAATGGATATTTAGGTACCTCGTGCGGTATTAGCGGTTCTTTTATTTTATTTCTGCTGAATTTCTCACATATGCGACACCTTGAAATAAAATTTTCAATATCAGTTATTATACCCGGCCAGTATAATATTTTCCTTGCCCACTTCTTTGTTTTTTCCATACCAAAATGGGATTTATGTAGCCCTCTAGTCATATGATTTTGTAGTTTTTTGGGTATGCAAATTCGCTCATTGAAAAATAAAATTCCATGGCGAACCAGTAGATCGTCTTTTATTTTATAATACTGCTTTAGTTCAGTGTTATCCAATACTTTTTTATCTGGCCAACCTTTAATGCAATATTCAGTAACTTTTTTAAGAGTAATATCATACAAAGTTTCCTTGCTTACCTCAGCTAATCGACTATTTGTAATGGGTCTTTCAATGTCAATTGTATGCACAACCTCTTCCATTTCACAATCTTCATTTACTTTGTCTTTTATGAATGACCTACTTAAAAGATCAGCTACATACATCTTTGAACCTGGTATGTACTCAACTTCGAAATTATATTTTAAGATTTTCAAGCGCATTCTCTGTAGTCTGGACGTAATTTTATTAATATCTTTTTGCTGATGCCAATTATTGGCTTGTGATCGGTTTGTACTGTTATCTTATTACCGTAAACAAAAGGATGAAACTTAATTAGACGAAAACAAATTGATAAATAGTCCTTTTCTATTTGTGCGTACCTTGTCTCGGTGTCAGTAAGACGTCTTGAGCAAAATGCTATGGGTTGACCTCCTTGCATAAGGCACCCTCCCACTCCATACTGGTAACTATCACTTTATATTGTAATAGGTAAGTTTGGGTTAAATATTTTAAGGGTTGGTAAATTACCTATAACTTTTTTCAGATTGCTAAATGTATTTTCATGATCAGCAGTCCACAAGAAATTTACGTTATTTTTTATTAAACCTCTTAGAGGTGCTACTATTTCTGACATCTTTGGTATAAATTTCGTTAAGTAATTTACCATGCCCAGAATTCTCAGCAATTATTTTTTATTTTTTGGCGCTTCTAAAGCCATTATTGCCTCTACATATGAATTATCTGGTTTTATCCCCTCTTTGGAATAAACCTGCCCCAAGTATTTTACTTCCTTTACTTTGTATTGTCACTTGTTAGCATTAAATCTTACATTAAACTGTTTAGCTCTCTCTAGTACTTTATTCATTATCAAATCATGTTCTCTTTCGTCTTTACCAGCAATTATTAAGTCATCAAAATATATTGGGATATTTAAATCTCTGAAAATTCTTTCATTTACTCGTTGGAAAACTTCTGGACTACACGATAGACCAAAACATAACCTCTTAAAACGATATTTACCGAATGGTGTTATAAATGTGCATAATTTTTGGCTATCTTTGACCAATCCTATGTGATAGAAGGCATCTGACATATCTATCACACTGTAGATACTTTTCCCTCTTAATTTTAAGCCTATTTCTTCTGTTGTTGGTATAGGATGCCTATCTATACAAATATACTTATTTAAATGTATAGGGTCTAAACAGATTCTTAACTTGTCTGAATTAGGTTTTTCGACACAAACTATATTACTTACCCATTCTGAAGGTTCATCGACCTTCTCAATTATATCTTTGTCTACTGACTCATCCAAAGTGTTTTTTTTAATTTTTTCAGCGACTCTTCTGCAATTACTTACAACTGGTTTGTAACACTCTTTTAATAAAATCCTATATTTAAACAGAACTTTACCAGTACCTTCAAACAACTTTTTATTCTGATTAATGAAATTTTCTTTAGGATCTCTTTTATTCTTTAAGTTAACTTCATCCAGCTTGCATATATTTAATTTTACACAGGTTTTTAATCCAAGAATAGGTTTGCCTCATATATCTACAACCAAGAATTTTACATTTTGAATATTATTTTTAATTAAACATTTTAAGATTATACTTCCTACAACTCTGATTTTATTGTCGCCATAGGCTATAATACTTTGCTCTGAATGTATTATGTCATTCTCCCTTTCTAATTTTTTTATATAACTTATTGGAAGCACATTACATTGAGCTCCAGAATCAACCTTAAACTTAATTACACTATTATCAATACATACATTTTCTGTCCATATTTTTTCAAGTTCTGAATTATCATTCTCATAAATGTTGAATACAGTTAGATTGTTAATAACAAAATCTTCACTACTCGAATCATTTTCATCAACAACATTTACATGTTGATTACTATTTCTATTGTGACTGTTAAAATATTTACCTTTGTTCTTATTTATCTTACTGTTACTAAAGTTATCTTTTTTATTGTATCCTGTTTTGCATCCTACAGCAAAATGTCCTTCCAGTCCACACTTAGCGCAGTTTTTTCCGAAAGCAAAACACTTGCCTTTGGTGTGTCTTCTGTCACATTTCAAGCAACTGTACTCTCTTCCGTTATTATTGCCACTGTCGCTAGTACTAGGGTCACCTTGACTGTATCCTCTTCTTCGAATTAAATTAACTTCTTCCTTGCTTAAATCTTTTGCTTGAAGCTTAGTAGCTTCTGTTGTTCTACAAGTGCTTTCTGCAGTTTCCAGATTTAAATTATTTATTCCCAATAGTTTTTCTTGCAAATTATGATCTTGGACCCCTAAAATTATTCTATCTCTCATAAGACTATCTTCTTGAGTTCCAAAATTGCACGGTTTAGCTAATAATTTCAAGTCTTTTATAAAATGATCCATGCTTTCTCCCTCTGCCTGATTTCTTGAGAAAAATTTGAAACGATCAAACGTTTCATTATTGCGTGGTTTACAATAATTATCCAAAGCTGCTATGACTTCTTTGTAATTTCCTTTTTGATCTTCTGATAGACTTAATGTGCTGAATACTTCTATAGCCTCCTCACCAGCGGAGTTTAAAAACAAAGCGATTTTGCGTTCATCTGACTTTCCACTTAATTCGGTTGCTTTTAAGTAAATTTCGAAATGTTGTTTAAACTTCTCATAATTTTTATGAAGGTTTTGATCAAATACAAGACTTGATGGCGGTTTAAATCCGCTTGAATCCATATTAAAATCTTATTCTCAACTAAAGTTCTGTATTTTATATTTATTAAACTCACTCTTCTTGTTAATTCACACCTGACACCATGTTTCAGGTTAGCTTTGATATTATTATTTAAATAAAACTCGATTAGTTTTGAGAACACGTTTTATTTCGATCTTCTATATGTTCTAACCTAACTATCTAAGGCCCCCCCCCCCGCTTCCCAACTGTCACTTGCCAGATGACCATAGAACTTGTATCATCTAGTCTAGATGTTCTTGGCTGGGGCTTCTTAATTCAGGCAAATTTCCACTTAATGGTTTAGGGGCGATTTGTTTCGACAGGAATAATAATATATCATAATAAGCCCATGAAGATGATTTGTGATCTGCCGCAGCGCCAGATTTACCTAGTTGAGAACATTTGTTATATTCTTTGCGAAATTTGTCTCCGAAGTTATACCATTTTTTTATGTCTGCTACTGGTATATCCATTACTGCAATTTCGGCCCATAACCGTTTCGCAATATCTCGATTATTGTAAGTTTT
Source organism: Diorhabda elongata (assembly GCA_026230145.1). Classification (NCBI taxonomy): domain Eukaryota; kingdom Metazoa; phylum Arthropoda; class Insecta; order Coleoptera; family Chrysomelidae; genus Diorhabda; species Diorhabda elongata. Next base: position 22,416,988 of record CM047937.1, on the reverse strand, counting down.
CGAATGTTTGTCTCACAATGGTGGCCTATCATAAACACAAGTAATTATTTTGTCAGTATCCATCATCGTCTCGTACGTAGAGAGCACCGAGCAAAACTGACAAAAATTCAAACAAGTTCGGACTCTCCGGTTAATCGTTCGTTCTGGGGCATCTCGGGCGAGTTCGGTTGTAGCAGTGTATGCGCTTACCAAAATCCGACGACGCCCGAACATACTTCGGTCGATGACGGATTTGGTGTACGCGTACCGTTAGAGGCGTTAGTTAGAAATTGAAGTAAAACTTACTATTATTTGAGTTACATGAAAAATTGCAAATATGAAAAATATCAATTTTGGTTTTGATTTATTTTGTAAGATTTAATGTGAACCTTTTGCTGGTCATATTTCGTATAATATAATCCATTGTCCTGGGTACCTTTTAGGTATCTTGATACTATTTTTCCCTGAATCCAAAGACTTTTCACAGGCTTATCTAAATATTTTCAATTTCCTCCAGCATAAAAGACTCTGGCATGACTGAAATTTGCAATCAATTATATTAAATGTTTGTTGCATTTTTATTTGTCTTTTCTGTGTAATTTTAAAATTTTCTTCTTTCTGTACTATTCCCGTTCCAAGCAATGATTCTTTATTCTATGCGATTTCTTTTCCATCAGGAGGTTTTATATACGAGGCATATTTTTTAAGTAAGTACCGTTTTGGAATTAAAAAAAGAAGTGCAAAGATATCGCAATAATTTTATTTTTGCATGAAAGCCTGTACCTTAATCTACTTTTCTTTATAATTTCCGTGAAAATTGAGGCACTTGTCATAACGTGGCACCAGTTTTTGAATACCCTCCTCACAAAATTCTGCAGCTTTACTTGTTAACAACCATTGTATCAAAACTGTTTTGACTTCGTTATCGTCTTGAAGACGCTGACCGCCCAGGTGTTTCCTCAAGTGCAGAACAAATGATAGTCGCTGGGCACCAGATCAGGGCTGTAGGGAGGAGGATCTAGAGTTTCCCATTGAAATGATTTGATGAGATCTTTGGTCCGATTAGCCACATATGGACTGGCATTGTCATGCAGCAAAACGATACCCTAACTCAACTTGCCACGTCTTTAGTTCTGGATTGCACGACGCAGATTGTTCAATGTCTCACAATAAGACGCTGCATTGATTATTTCATTACGAGGCCGAAAATCCACTAGCAATACTCCTTTTCTGTCCCAAAAAACTGTTGCACATGATTTTCCGGGCAGAAATTGTTTTCTTAAACTTCACTTTTTTGGGTGATGATGAATGTCGCGAATGGATTGTTGTTTCGATTCTAGTATTTCAAGTTCTCGATCACAATGCGATACAAAACATTACGAGAATATTGAGAAAAGTAGTCGCACAATGATGAAATTGTAAAGCGTCTGTTTTCTTTCACCCTTTTGTCCACTTTCTACACCAAATCTTCATTAAATACCGAAGGACGCCCACTCCGTTCTTCATCATGCACATTTGTGCGGCCATCTTTAAATGCTGTCACCCATTTCCTTACCATTCCATCACTCATAATGTTTTGTCCGTAAACTTCACTGATCTCACGATGAATATCGATCGGTTTTACGTCTTTAGCACAAAGAAATCGTATAACAGCCTGTACTTCACAATCGGCGGGACTCACGATTGTCGGAGGCATCTTAAACACTGAAGAATCAGACTGTAATGGCGTCAGTACGTAGACAAGAGATGTAGGTACCAGCGCGCACGTGCGGAGCTGGGGTTGCGGCAGCGGAATCGCAAAACGGTACTTACTTAAAAAATATGCCTCATATATTTCTGATTCCAGTTGTCTTATATCCCAGTTCTTTTGTACCACATGTTCCAGAAGTGCTCGAATTTGGCTAGTTATTGCTAAAATCGAAATGTTCTTTCAACTGAAATCCTTTTACAAGCTGCACCTTTTTCGGCCCATTTTCTTTGGTTTTAAACTACCATTTTGTTTCTATCGCAGTCGTATTACAAGGTAAGTCTGCCCCAGTCTATGTGTCCATTTCCTTCAAATATTCTATTTCTGTTTTGATCGCTCCCCTAACCATTGTTTATCACTTCTCTGTTGTTTTTAGGATCTTCTTCTTCACTTAGGTATATTTGGTTTTCCGTTGGAACTTCTTCGCTTTGCAGGTTTCAATTTTATTCTTCTTCATTGCATTCAATATTGTTTTGTTTATCCTCTGTTCATCTTTTTTTCTTTGTTAATGTTCTTTCTTCGTATGTCTCCTTTTTGCTATTGTTCATCTTTACTTTGTTTTTCATGATGATAATAGTCTTCTTTAGGATTTCTTTTCTTCTTTTGAATGTCAAATTCATTTAATATTACACCTCTTGACGCAACGTTTTCACTTGTGGGATTCTATCCTGTCCTTCCATAACCAAACATTCTAAATTCTGTCGCTCTGGGTTCTAGTTTGTCTCTTTTTGGAAACACAATTATCCAACCTTTGTATCCAAAAAGTTTCGAAATATGTAAATGAAATTTCCTCTGAAATATTACAGATATAATTCATAGTATTTAAAGTTTAATGCGCTGGAGGGACATCTACTTACCTAAGTATCTACTAAGTATGTTGCTATTATAACAAAATAGCAGGGATGTGACGGAAGGGAATTATATCGGAACCGACGTCGGAGTTTTTAAATTTGAGTTGTCGGAGTTGGAACCCTAATCGGAGGCAGATGCAGATGAGTAGAGAGAATTGCTGTAATTTGTCCATTCATTTATCAGCTACATTAAAATGTAACTTTCGTTTTTAATATATCAAAAAGTAATGAACAAATGGACAAAATATAGTCGAGGGAAAAGGAATTTAATAGTCCTCATTGTATATTCGTTTTGTAGTATAATTAAATCACATGAAGTGATTCCAGGAGAAGTAAGTTATACTTAACAAAGAAAACTTAACATTTCATTAATTTATTATTTATGCCGTGCACTGTTGAACTTGGTTCAGTCCAAATGCCTGATGTAAATGAAATTTTGTCATATTTTTACGGCAAATCATATATTTTTTTGCTAATTACTACACTATGTTTGATTCTTTATCAAAGTAGTCGTGAAGGCTGTATTGCACTTTTTTTGGTTTTTAGTTTATTTAATTCTTCGTATTCAGGAAGTATAAAGTCTCTTTCGTGAATATTTCTTATTACAAAGTTTACACTTTGCTGTATTCGCAGATACTTCATTGAAGACGTTCCAAATAACGCTTGTTTTTAAGGAAAACAAAACAAATGAACTATCTTCATCAAGAAAAAGTAACAAACAGAAAACACGCGGCACGATTATCCGCGTAATAAGTATGAACCTGTTCATTAACCCATTCGCTCTCAATTGTTTTTTTGCGAGTAATAATGGTACTCAACAGCTTAATGGGCTATTCAACACTCAAATGATATGGAAAAATTGTTGATTTATTTTTTATTTCAAGGGGGTAGTGGCACATAACACACAACAAATTTTTATGTATGAAAACTAGAAAAACAATTTTTGCACAGAGGAACATTCCAAGCTGAACAGAAGGTTGTTGTGCATTTTTATCTCTTATTTTTTGCACAACTGTGAAATCTCCTACGAGTTGGTCCTTCATTTGGAAGATGATCTCCAACATTCAATAACCTTTTGTATGATTTTGATGGTCTGCCGTATTGGAGTTTTCTAACAACCTTGGCATATTTTCGAGCCTCCGAAATCATTGACTCCGCAAGTGGAACCAGAAAATCCAGGAAAGAAATTTTTTTATGATGTGTTTCTCTCCAAATAATCTATGCATTTACCTGACTGGTCATAAGCAAACGGAAAAAAAACTTTTTTCCACCACTTCAAAGACTTACGATCCATGTCATAAATACCAATCAACTGGTCAGAAAGATCAACACCCGTAATGAACCTATTGTAATGGGCCACGATTTCACGACAAGGAATTTCCTTTTTATTGCTATCTTTTTCTTTTCTGTTCACAGAGGTCATATCATTTCCATGAAAGCAGCGTTACTTCTCTTGTATCTTTCCACAAAACCCTATTTCTTTGTTTTTTTCGAATTTAGGCATGTTTCTGCGATTGCCAATCACTGTGCCAATACAAGCAAATGGAGATTTGTTTATTAGTTCCGTCGACGTGAAAAAACGACCTATGGATCTCTTATTGAAGACGAAAGCTTCGTGACGACTGATTCTCTAAGAGTGGATTCGGTATCTCTGTTGGCATCCTTTCCACAATAAATATTGAAATCATATGTGTAGCCTGTTTTGGAATCACAGCGTTCCCATATTTTTATTCCTCACTTTGTAGGTTTCAAAGAGAGGTACTGTTTCAGAGAACTTCTGCCCTTGAACTTAGCCATGGCTTCATCAATACTTTGGAAAGTACTCTCACTCCTTGATTTTTGAAATCTTTCTTTCAAACAATCAACCACTAGTTCAATGCAGTAAAGTATAGTCGCAATCTCGTTTTTTTCAGGATGGTTGAAGTACATCTTCGAGGACAAAAGTTGGAACCTATTACTGGATATGGCCTGTTTGATTGCAGTGTTTCCCATTGAAGAATTAGTAGACCAGTGTTTTTCAATCTTCTTGATTTCACGACCCCTTTAAAACGCTTTGAAACAGACGAGAGTATCATGGAAGAAATCTTATTTTGCAAAGCACTTCCTGCAAACACTTCTGGCCAGTGTTTGTACGAATGTTTTTAGAAAGCCCTTGCGACTACGATATTGATTGGAAAAAATGTATCGCTATTTGTAGCGATGGCGCTAAAGCTATGACTGGCAAAAATAGTGGACTCTTTGCGAAATTAAAATCGATAATGCCAAACATATCTTGGACACACTGTTTTCTTCATCGACAGACTCTAGATGCTAAGGTATTACCTTCTGATTTAAATGACGTGCTCAAGGAGGTAATAAAACTTGAGAATTCTATCAAAGGTAAAGCCTTACAAACCCGGCTATTTAGAATCGTTTGTGAAGATATGGGCTCTCTTCATCAAAATCTCCTTTATCACACAGAGGCCAGGTGGCTATCCAAAGAAAAGGTATTGACAAGAGTTCTAGAACTGAGAGATGAATTGTTAATGTTCTTACAAGATGCAAAATCTGAATATGCTAATCATGTTTTTAATCCTATTTGGCTCTTGAAATTAGCATTTTTGGCAGACCTTTTGATATATTTTAACATCTAAAGATAAAATCAAAGCATTTCACGCAAAACTTTGGTTGTGGTCATCCTCTCTGCAAAACAATATATTTGAGTCTTTTCCATGTGTTCAGAAGATTGTTAAAGATAACGCATCACACCAAAGTATTGTAGTTTACGGCTCACACCCCTTGTCCGATACAGAGCATAATTTACAAGAGAAACTTTTGACATACTTTCCAAACTTGTACTCTGAAGCTGTCAATGGGCGTAGATGGATTTTAAACCCTGGGGAGGCAGTTTGTACCTCATCTGAACTAATATTCTCCAGTTCTTCATTGTTTTCAGATTCTCCTTTTGAATTCTCAGCAGAAGAACCAAGATGATTTGCTCCTGGAAATTCTGTAGACACATCCGACTCCCCATTATCTTCAGACTCTTCAGGTTCAATTCTGAACCGCTATCTTCATAAGGGTCCTCAAAATCAGATAAATGTTCAGCCATATACTGTAATTCAGCCTGACTCAGTTTTCTATTTCTGCAAAAAATAAACTCAAAATTATTAATGGGAAAAAAAAATCCCAAAAAACATAACCAATGGGACGTATACGTCCCATAACAAAATTATCATTTTCTTGTGACCAACTGAATGGAGGTAGCAGCTAACAGGTGGCGATTTTATTTCTGGATATACTATATTTCTTACCTGGACATTATTTTAAAATAATTACTTCGTCTACTCTCGTGCACGCATCAATAAAATGCGGGCATAACCCTATTTTTAACATATGTTTATTCGTAGATACGGTTGTAAACTACCAGCGAGACTTATTCGATTCAGTTTAGCACGTCTGAATTTCCCTCTAGTAATTTTTGAATATATGGCGGGACGTATATGACCCATTGGGAGTGAAAGGGTTAACTACGCTTTGCCTAATTCGCCCTCCGATTTAAAAGTATCGGCACCGAAGTCGAAATCGGAGATTTAATATCAATCGGAAGTTCCGACTTTTCGGAATCGGAGTCGAATCTCCCGTAACATCCTATAAATGTCTTGGCAAATCAGATTTATTTAATATTGTTCGAGCCTTGTCAAATATTTTCCTATTAAATATTTTATCCACGACACTTTATATGGCTGCTTGCTCCACCTTAATAATATCCATTAATAACGACAGGGATTAATCAACTATTAATAACTGCTGTGAAACACTACTATTTTCAATTAGTACATATAAAACTACAAGCTAAGACTATAGACCAGACTCTAACCCGTAACCAACAATTTTGATGCACAGAGCATTAACACTGAACTATCAGAGATATTGAATGTGTTCGGCGTATATGTGTATCTCAACGAATATGGTTTTTGAAAAAATTTATGAATATATGTACCTTTTGAAACAGAAAAAATTTGACTAAAACCTGTCAACATTATTATATGGCATATGAATTTTGAGCTGGCAAAAGGGATTATTAATAACTATAAAAAGATACTATCCTCTTAGATACCCAATATTCGTAAAACTTATACATAGATTTTTGTGTTGTTTGTTATAGAGATATATGATAATTATAATTTTTGATAACTATGTACTATGTTCAAATGAACAATAATATTGTAATAATATTTGGTTACTTTTATATTTCGTTTCTTTCACTGTGACTATTTATTATAAACTAACTCCGCTAAACATGTTTGATATATATAGCAGAAACGACATTTCTAGATAGTAAACAAACAAATACAAATAAATACCAAGACCTTCCTAAAAATTAGAACAATGTAAAGAAACCACCTGCTATGATAAAAACACATATAAAAACAAAACTCAAACGGGTTCCGCTGTTTATAAAAAATATATCAAACGTGCCGCGACTTTGCCAAATTTACGAATTCCATTATAACCGGACAGGACCGGCTTTACAATTTATGACTTGTTCGTAACATTACTATTACCGTCTTCACCAGGTATTGATAACAGGGAGGATAGCTGCAAATCCATATGTAAGCCCCGGTATCTTAGAATATCACCCCAACTATGTTCCTGACGATCCAACTGTTCACTCGCTATCTTGGTCATAGCCAGTTTCTTCACGTTGGCTCCCAACACATAATCGCGAAGGCTTTGAAGTGTTTCCACACATCGCGGTAGATGGATTGATCTTGAAATTCATTTTTTATTACCAGGTAGAGGTTCGTATTTAATTCTCAGCGTCTTGATGAGGACTGTGATCTGCTCTTCAAGTTTCTCTAACTGACCAAACTACTTCCGGAAGACGTTTGCTAATCCTCGTGCGTTCTTGATACGGGCAGGGATGTTGCAAGACAGCGAATAATTTTCTGGCAGAGTGAAAAAATCTTGTTGTTCTGTAGTGACTCCATATATAGCTTTGCCAGTACCGCTTCGAAGACAGGGTTAGGCTCTCCTCGTCGGTTTGTGCAGCCATAATTTATCTCCCTCTTTAAAACGTCTGTGACTTCCGTGTCCAATTCATGTATGTCGTCCATTCTCCATCTCCATCATAATCTTCTCCCGCAGGGTTTTCTTCAAATCGACAGTCCAATTCAAACAGAATCTTCGCAGGTGTCTCACCAGTGGACTCATTAATAGCGGATCAATACTCATCCTAATCTCTCTGGTGGCTGGAATCTACTTTGGACAGCTATTTGCAAATGGTCCTGTTCATTCTTTCGACAATTCGAGCTGGTCACAGATTTCCTGGAACACATGGCTCTCGACGTTTTTTCATTGATCGCTGTGGACTTCCAGGGGCACATCATATCTGCTGATAAATTATTTCCATCCATTACGACTAGGATGTATTTACCACCACTTTCTGTCTTTGGAAATGGTTCAGCGATATCCAAAGCAATCGTTTCAAAAGGACTTCCAACATTATACTGTTTCATGGGTGAATTTGTCTTGCAATGTGGTCCATTACACGTAGCAGGATTCTGGAAGGAAGCAGTCTGCTGGGCACGATCGTCTAGGCAGGGAGTCGGCATTTCGTTGGCTGACACCGACTCGATTTTGGATATCAATATACTGCTAAAAGTGCTCCACGGATTCACTACTGCAAAAAATTTTCTTCTCGTGACACACTAGCTCCGTTCTGGTTTCGCAGTTTCGAGAGAACTTTGCTGAAGTATCCCAGCACTGTTTCTTGCCCTCCTTGGATCTGTGAGAGCACTCCTCCAATACCTACGTTGCTTACATTCGTCTCAAGGATGAAGTTCCCTGCTGTTAATAAATATCCCAATATCGGCGCCGTAGTTAAATGTCTGTCTCGAACGCTGTTTGACAGTCTTCATCCCAGTGGAAAACTCTTGCCTCTTTTGTGAGGCGAGTTAGTAGCTTGGCAATATCTTCCAATTTTCTTATGAATCTTCGATAATAAGTGCAAAGTCCAAGGAAACTCATAACTTTATGTTTATCGCTTGTTTGCGGCGATCGCTGTATAGAGGCAATATTCTCTGGATCCACTGTCACTCCTTCAATGCTCACTATGTGGCCTAGATATTTGTCTCGATTTTGGAATAACTGGTACTTCTGTGGATTTAGAATGAGATGGGTAGACTGAAGACGTTGAATACGTTTACAGCGGGAAATCCTTTTCAGTAGAAAGTTTCACATTAATTCCTTAACTAATGAAATATATATAAATAAATAGGTCAAGTTAATACATTTTAGTTTACTAGTAACTGAATTGGATACTTTTTTCTTCTATGTACGATTTTTTAGGACGAAACTCGAAAATAACTTCAATGAGAAGTGCTGAAAGCAACAATGTAGTTCGAACAAAAACTAGGACCTTTTGGATACAGGAAGTAGTTAGGAATTTTCACTACAAACTTGTTCAAGTTATGAAGACCTCATACCGTCTGATGAAAGTGTAAATAATTGAAATGCTGCTCCAGCAGGAGCTCCATCTCAGTTAAAGTGTGTTTTAGTTGCCCTCGACTTGAGAACCACATACGGAAAAAGCATGTTAGCATTTTCTCGTTATATTCAATATATTACGTGATAAATGACAGGAGATCTTTTTCCTAGTTTTCGATATTTTTATTATTCCATGTTTAGCTCTAAAACTTCTTCACTATTAGCTGTAACGAAAATTATGGGTTTTGACAAACAATGAGAATACATTTAAAATATTACATTTAATCTGATTTCTATTGAAACAATAACATTCATATTTTATAAAGAAATAAAAAGAGTTATACAAAGTTCTAATCATTTCATACAAAATATTCCAGTGAAATAAGTCCTTAAATAATTTGTATTAAATTAGAAAACACTATAACGAGCAGTAGTTTTTCCTCAACAAAAAGTCACATATTACTGACTGCCTGCAGATAGCTACTGGATTACAAAAAAAATATAGAAACTAAAATCTGTATAAGACGCAGATTCTAGTTACAATTTGGATTAACCAATAATACATATATTTTAAATACCTTTCAGAATGTAAATTAAAATTACCGAAAAAAATAAAAATACAAGTAGAAAGTACCAAATAAATACATGATTCTAAATTATAATAATAAAGTATAAGAAACTTGATATGCATAAGAAAATAATTGAAATAAAAGACATGTTAAAATTCTTTATTTAAAAAAGCAAGTCAGACAACTGTGTTGCATTTGTTTTTTTCCGGAAAACAGTGACCAAATTCGCATTTCGAAAAGTATCTAATAATATAGTTGATTCTAATTAATATCAATAGTGACATAAAAATATTGATCTACACAATTTTCATTGAGATACTTTGTATAAATATAAAAATCGTAGATTTGTTCAAATATAAAAATTGTATTGGTTCTTTCATTCATAAAACAAGAATAAAATACATTGAGCATGTGAACTCATACTTTCACCATTTTCATTAGCTGACTAGGTTTTCGATCCCACATGTCAGATCTTTGGACTTTTATGTTGAAACATACAGGGTGATTCATTAAGAATGTCCAATCTCTGAAGTGTAGATTCTAGACCTCAAAATATGATGATTCTGCTCAACATGCCTTATGCAAATATTGCCAGTTTCCGAGATACGGGGTGTTCAAATTTTAAATTTAAATTTTGATTTTCGCAATAATTTTTCATGTTTTCACAATTTCTCTTTGAAAATTGGCAATTTTACGTTTTTTGGCATGAGGAATCATAATTTGCACTCTAATTTAACATTGCTAATAAAGGGCGCTAGTTACACTTGTTTGTGTTAATTAAATCAAAGTACAAACAAAGTTATTCTTCTTTGATTCGTGTAACTCAATCGGTTATCGAGTTATTTGCTTCTAAATTTTAATTCAAAAAAAATTATTATTTCTTAAATATGTAACAATAACAAATTTGTAAACAAAAATAAAAAACTTCCAAGCAAATGCTCAAAATGCCCACCATTTACTTCAATACACTTTATGATCTCTTAATATCAAAATCACATTCGTGATTTAAGCCGGAGTTTAATTTTTCGTTTTTTTTTAAGTAGGCTTGTGTCACTTTGAGTCAATTTGTAACCAAATTGGAAAATCCAAAGGATTTAAATCAGGGTCAAACAAACTCACTTCCACGACCAATCCATCGATGCGGAAACTGTTCGTTTAAGTATTGACGAACTCGATAACCAATTGAGAATCAATGAAGAGTAACTTTTTTTATAGAATTTAACGTTTTTTAATATTTTAGTTGTAAGTTTAGCCCAAAAAAAGTTCACTTTGATTTAATTAACACAAACAAGTGTAACTAGCGCCCTCTATTAACAATGTTAAATTAGAGTGCAAATTATGATTTCTCATGCCAAAAAACGTAAAATTGCCAATTTTCAAAGAAAAATTGTGAAAACATAAAAAATTATTGCGAAAATCAAAATTTAAATTTAAACTTTGAACTCTGAAACTAGCAATATTTGCATAAGGCATGTTGAGCAGAATCATCATATTTTGAGATCTAGAATCTACAGTTCAGAGAATGGACATTCTTAATGAATCACTCTGTATAAAAATGCATAAGTAATTCCAAATGATCCATATACTGTGATTCTCACTTCGTCAAATTATAGTTTGTAATTGGAATATAAAGAAAATATTTTATTTAATAAATTACTAGATTATTTAAGATCCGACACAATGTACACAATGTATAAGTAATGTTACTTGGAATTTCTAGTACAAACATATTTCGGAAGGACTGAGCTTTATTCAGATAGATAGTATATATTCTCAAGTTTTATGTATGAAATGTGAAACACATAAATATTCCAAAAATGAAGCAAATTTAAAAATGTCTATAACAACAGTTTTTAGGTCTAAAAAATTATTCCCTTTATTGGGACAACCAATTATGACTAATGAATGATTAATTATATAAATAGTAAGAAAACAATGCTCACAATTGGCAGTTTTAGAAATATAAGTATATCTAATTATTTTCTTCTCCTGATTCGTCTTCTGAATTATCGTCAGAATCACTTGTTTCCTGAAAAAAATGAAAAAATAGAATTCTATTAAAAGTAAATTTGTGTTAAAAAAGTAATAGTACAGTAGGACCTCGATCATTTGGACACCAGCTTATTTGGTAATCGCTGTAATCCGGCCGGACAATGGACTTGGCGGGGGATGCTGGCGGCTGTAGCTGCGGGCTGCCATGAGCCAATGAGTCGTTAGTCTTTTGTTTATCGACTTTCGTATAGTACATATAGTGTTAATTTTGTACAATCGCTAACATCATGGCGCCGCCACGTAAACATTCAACATTAACATTAATAAATAAATTGCGGTTTATAGAGATATTAGATAAAATTGCTCAAAAGTTTGGTATAGGCCGGTCAACTGTAGGCGACATGAAGAAAAATAAATACAAAGTTTTTTAGCCTAACAGAACGTCGTCCCCGTGTACAAAAAGCACTGAAAACAACGGAAAATCCCGTTTTAGAAAATGCTTTGTTTACATGGTATAAAGCTTGTATTCTTCATCGACAGATCACAAACTACATATCGGGTTTAATGCAAGCCGGGGATGGTTAGACAAATTTAAAAAACGCCACGGAATAAGACGTTTAGAAATGGCCGAAGAAAAACAGTCAAATGATGCGGCTGGAACTTATAAACTTCGTCATCTTTTGTCTGTTAATTTGTCTCCTCAGGCAGTTTTATTGTAGGATAATTGTCCTGGGCATCCATCAGCAGATGAAGTTATCTCAGAAAACGGCAAAATTTTTGCAATGTTCCTGCCACCTAATACCACCGCATCATACAACCAATGGATCAGAACGTTATACAAAATGTGAAGTCTCGCATTATGTTCTAAGAATGGATAAATTTAGAGGACACAGTTTTTCTTTTGGCTAATTGCTTGGCCAATGTTAAGGCATGGCTAATTAACAAATCATGGAAGAATTGGCACCTTGGATTAATATGTTCAGGGGAGCGAATGATCCTTAAATAAGTGAGGTAGAAGCTCAATAATAGGCTGCTGGTGATGCCTAGAACGAGTTACAAAGATATGAAGCGTTAACGTATGAGATTGTGCGAGCGGCAATGTGAGAGGACTAAGAGCAAGATGAGGACAATAGTGTTGAAGTTCTCGCCTCCAAAAAAATTGGTAATTCAGAAGCAGTAGGAGCTTTAAACATAGCTGTGAAATGGGCTGAAGATAACGAATTTGATACCCAGGAAGTTATGTTCCTCCTTCGACTTAGAGACCGGGCTTTTGAAATGAGTGCGAAAATTATAAACAGACTTTTTCAAGAAGAATTAACTAATGTTTTATTCTAACTTTTTCTTCCATGGTTATAATTTTGAACATGTACATTTTTGTCTTTAGGCTTTAATGTAAAAAATTGATTAAAGAAACTAAGGTTACACATGTGTTTTATTACCATTAAATATTGCATACTATAATCCTGGCGCCTCGATAATCCAGAAATGGTATTTTTTGCCTCTCCGGATTACCGAGACCCTAGTGTATATAATTTTTTATGTATTCTACTGTTTCTACGGAGTAGATAATATGGCATATAGTAGATTAACTTCTCAACTCAAACCTCAACGGTTTATATGTATTTTATTTGTCTAATAAGTATCAAATGAATAAAACAACTAAATATATATAAACAAGAGAAGATGTAGAACAATCAACTTAACAATGCCGATGATGGCGAGTCATCTCAGAAGAAGGGTTGGAAAGGGTCAATTAGCAATGGAAAATTATATTTCTCAGACTGAGTTAGTTGGGACTCATGAAATTTTTAGAGAAGGTTGATATACGATTGTAAATAAAAGTAAAAGCTGAGCAAAACAGAAAACAAAGCTTTGGAAGACTTAACCATATATGTCACTAATTGGAGTAAGAAAAAGAAGGAAGTGGAGAAGGATAGTATAAAAAGTTTTAGAAGGAGAAAATAATGCATCAGTGTACAGCCTTCAGCGAAACTTAGCAGTAGATAGACAGAAGAGTATAAGAATAGAAAAATATTAACAAAAACTTCTTTAGATTTATCTCACAAAAAGTAATCCTGAACATATTGAAAACTTGAATTCGTATCACAATTAACAATGTAAACTACAAAAGAACTACGATTATTTTTGTTGGAAAAGGATTTTTTACTATTTATAAAAACAAGTAAAATCTGAAGTATTATTTTTACTCACCTCTTCTTCTTCATGTTTTTGATTATTCAATTTTTTTCTACTATTCGAATACTTTTCTAACTCCTCCTTGGTCATGCTTTTCAGAAATTTTTCAAAATCTAGAATGTATGCTCTCTTCTTATCTACTAACTCATCTTCATATTTTTTCTTTTCTTCAGCACTTAACCCTTTCCATGCTTGAGAAGCCGATCCCTCTCCTTTATACAATGTAGCAAAATATCTATAGGGCGAGCTAAAATATAATTCATATAAGTAGAATTTGCTTATTTAAACTTTATTTTCCATCACGTTGTACATTTATTAAGAAGTAGATTGAATTAAAATGAAATCACTTATTGACTAACCTTGAACAGATTGCATTACTATCAGCAAACCTGTGGCAGTGGGAAAATAAAAAAATAAAACTATTTTAACCACGTTAAACTTTGTTGAATCAATATTACTGTGTTATTGACACAATAGTGTTATTTCACTTTTGCTATAGTTTTTTTTTTTTAAATGTAATAGAGTCACGATAACGAGATAATATTGGGTGACCCAGCCAACAAAGCTGTAGTGACAAAAATATGTCTTTGAAAACTATCCAAAACTTTACTGTAGTTTGTTGAAATTATGAAAAATATATATTCAATCTTGAAATAAATGAAAAGAGTCGTTGAATGAAATAAAAAAATTTAAAAAACCAGTTCAGAAACAAAACAAAAATTCAAATAGCTTCTCTTCAGACGAGGATATAGAAATTATGAACAATGAAACCCTCTGCCGTATGGAGAACAAGATGAACAAGTCACCAGAATAAGTCAAAAATACAATAAATGAAAAAAATCAGTAGCCACTAACAAAGATTGTGTTGTTAAAAGTTATAGAACAATTTATCAAGTGTATAAATTCACAAACAACTACATAGAAAATCAATCAGATCAAGATATGTCTTGATCTATAATCTGAAATTTTTACGTCCTATATACAAAACAGATTGTTTACTCTAGGTTGAAAAAAATAGAAGCAACTATACTCTTATTTTGGTACTTTTTTTATTAGCGAACCTAACAGATAAAAGACACAATAACTGTATATACTGATGACATTGCAAAACTGTTGCATCAAATCATACTGCAGTGATAGCAAAACTACAAAATGCTACCAATTTAGCTGTCTTCCAAATATTAGATATCAATGATCAACTTAGTTGAAAAAAGAAATATTTTTATCAACGTCAATTTGAATATTGAATTCTATGAGTTTAAAAAATTTTTACAAGATTTAATAATATCAAAAATCACCAGAAATCTTAATTAATTATTTTCCAGACGATGAATACATAAGTATTCAAAATATATAATCAGGTACTGAAGCTGTTAAGATTTGCAAGGAACAAAATTTAATATAAATATCATTCTAACATTTTGAAACAAAAAGGTTTATAAAACAAAATATATTAAGTGTTTACTACACTACTCGCAAAGTTGATCGAAATTAAACAAATAAGATAGAGACAGACTTCACTTTGCCTCGACTCGCTCAACTTTTGATCATAGTCGGTTTTGGGCCTGAGTCAAAGGATTCGAAATAGTAAGAAGTTTGAACACGAAATTGAATGATTGTGTGGACGTGCACTTCAAAATTGAAACATACCAAAACTTAGTTTTGATATTTTAAATAGATACAAGGAGTGGCAAGAATGGTGTGCTGCTAAAAATCGTAAAGATTTTTAATAATAACAATTTTAAATTTGTTCTAAAAGTTTTAATCCAAACTGAACTGAGACAAAAATGTTGGTTCTTTGGAGATACTTTTTTTTAACTAATGAACAGAAACCAGCTCAAATATTTACGTTATTTTGCCACTGTGGAGGCGTGATGGTTATATATATATATATATATATATATATATATATATATATATATATATATATATATACAGTGCTTTTCAGATAAAAGTATCCACCTTTAATAACTTTTGTAATACTGGTATTTAGAAAAAATCCAAAAACACGTCAATTTATGTTGGAAGGGGCAAGCATTATGGCTTATTTAAACTTACTGGAAAAGCCACCCCCTCTCCCCTAGCAGCATCCCCTTTATTTTTTTAAATTACTTTTCATATTTTTTATGTAAAATTTGGATACTCCTCTTTGAGCTGATTTCAAAAATGTATAATACTTGTAGGTTAAAGTGGATAGTTTATGAGATAAACAATTTTTCTTTTAAGAGCACAAATTTCACTTATTATTTACTTTCACCTTATTTGCCTGTACTAAAATGGGTTGTACAACAGTTCAAACTCTTTAATCTTTTTAACTGTGCTATTTATTATGAAGTTACAATAAGTGTTCGAAATGAGTACCATTCACTTCCATACAATGGTATAATCTATTTTGAAATGCCTCTCTGACATTGCTTAATACGGCTGGATTTAATTGTCGACATTCATTTTCTATCCTCTCTCGTAAATCATCCAGAGATTCTGGTTGGGTAGCATAAACTTTTGTTTTTAATACCCCCATAAAAAGAAGTCTAGGGGTGTTAAATCCGGTGACCTAGGTGGCCACTCCATCATCTGCCCCCTTCTACCTATCCAACGAGCGGGGAATGTTTCGTTTAAAAATTGTCGGACAGGCATAGCATAGTGTGGGGGAGCTCCGTCTTGTTGAAATAACAGTAAATCTTCGGAAAGGTTATCATCATTTTCTATTATTGTTGTAATACGTGGGTCAACCCCTTCCCTGAGTAACTCAAGATATGATTCACCATTTAAATTTCCGTTGATGAAGAAAGGTCCGACAATGTGGTCACCTAGGATACCACACCAAACGTTTAACTTTTGTATCCCGGATGTTGTGTATGGAATTCACGCATAATATGTGGATCACTTTCAGCCCAATATCTACAATTATGCCTACTTACTAAGCCATTTAATGACCATGAGCATTCATCAGAAAAGCAAATATTGTTTAACAATTGTGGATTGTTATTGATAATTTGCGTCATTGATTCGCAAAACTCTAGACGACGATCAAAATCATTTTCATTCAACTCGTGCACCAACTTAACTTTGTATGGGTGGTACTTGAATTTATGTAGAACTCGGAAAACTGTAGAAGATGAAACACCGATCGCTCTACTTATTGTTGACAACGATTGGGGTTGTTGAGCCTCTAAGCTGACTTGCCCTAAAATTGCCACTTGTATTGCTTCGTTATTTACGAGTCCCTCTCGCTTATGCACTTTATTGCAAACAGACCCTGTTGTGGTAAATTTCTCCATCAGTTGAATTACATACTTATGAGTTGCATGTCTTCCGTCATGTAATTCGTTAAATATTCTAGCAGCAGCTCTTGCACAATTATTATTTTGGTAGTATAAACCTACAATTTCAATTCTTTCTTGCAAAGAGTAAACCATTTCAGAGAAACAAAATAAATAATGTATCAAATTACACTATCAATAGTGACTACAAATTCTAGTTGACAATGTCAAACTTTAATAAAAAGTAGAGTTTTTTGTTGTTTGGATTTTTTAAGTAGAATAAATAGCACAGTTAAAAAGATTAAAGAGTTTGAACTGTTGTACAAACCATTTTAGTACAGGCAAATAAGGTAAAAGTAAATAATAAGTAAAATTTGTGCTCTTAAAAGAAAAATTGTTTATCTCATAAACTAACCACTTTAACCTACAAGTATTATACATTTTTGAAATCAGCTCAAAGAGGAGGATCCAAATTTTACATAAAAAATATGGAAAGTAATTTAAAAAAATAAAGGGGATGCTGCTAGGGGAGAGGGGGTGGCTTTTCCAGTAAGTTTAAATAAGCCATAATGCTTGCCCCTTCCAACATAAATTGACGTGTTTTTGGATTTTTTCTAAATACCAGTATTACAAAAGTTATTAAAGGTGGATACTTTTATCTGAAAAGCACTGTATATATATATATATATATATATATATATATATATATATATATATATGTGTGTGTGTGTTTGTTGTATCCCGCTTCTACATGTAACTAACATCAACATAAGAAACAGATAAGTTGCTTTATGTTTTTTGGTGGATATGCATCTCAAAGTCACAGTAGATAAATGAGATTTTTCTCGTCAAGATGAAAGTATCGACAGTTGATAGAAATACAATTATGGTTATAATAATACAAGGATCATGTAAAAACGAATGTATTTCTGAATACTTACATTGGAGGTTGTTCTGGTTCTACCAACTTCCTAGGTTTCTCTGCTATTTTTTCTGGTTTTTTGTCCAAAACTTTGTTATTCATCTTTTTCTTCTCTGGTTTAGGTTCAACCTTTTTCTTTAATGGTTTCTTAGATTTGGACTCTTTTTTAGATTTTTCATCTTCAGATTTTCGCCTCTTGGGATGAGACTTCAGTAGCTCCAATTTCCTGTCAGCTTCTGAGAGAGTTTCTAAGTATGCAGCAAAAGCTTGGTTATATTTCTCAATTTCCT
The DNA here is from genome assembly GCA_026230145.1 of Diorhabda elongata. NCBI lineage: Eukaryota > Metazoa > Arthropoda > Insecta > Coleoptera > Chrysomelidae > Diorhabda > Diorhabda elongata. The sequence continues at coordinate 22,398,708 of CM047937.1, read as the reverse complement.
GTTAAATAATTTCTTTAGTTCAAATTTAAATAAGTGTTTATCTAGAGTCTTAAAATACTTTTCTTTTGGCTAAGATATATTTGTTGTCCCCTTTTTTTCAACATTTACTATTTTATTTTTGTCAAAGTTTACATAACAGTAATTAGAACTATTATTCCAACAAATATTCCTAAATTCCGAAAATTTTTTAACAAACAATTATAGTTGGAATATTTCCCCCAAAATCACTGATTGTAATTTTGAAGATTTTTATTAGCTGATCTGAAAAAATGGGATTTTGCGATTGGTTCTTTATAACACCTGAAATGTAACTTGTAAGCACTTTTGTATTAAGGTAAGTTAGGTTTGATTAAGTTACTTTTGGCCCCGGAGAACATACGAAAAGTTCAGGTGGAATAAAATAGATCTTATAATAATTAGAAATTTGATAATAAAGGCAAAAAAGAGATCTTAATTAGATAAAAGAGTAAAGATCTAAGGTTCGATTAATTCAAATCAAATTCTCACCTTTTCAAAAAGTTCTTTGTAACGTTTTTTCTCTTCGTCAGAACATTTTTTCCATTGATTAGAAACGAACACAAGTCTATCTCTCACTGGAACGTCTTTAATTTCGTCAGAATGAAGCATTAACCTTGCAAAATAGTTGTAAGCAGTTACAGGTGGTTTTGATGGTTTGCCAGATATGCGCTCTTTAACAAGAAGATCTTCTTTCGACAATTGAGGTTTCTTTTCATTAGTTATGTAATCTGGGTGATTTTTTACATATTCTTGCATTTCCTCCTATAAAATTGTAATTTATCCACTAATCAACTTATATAATAATTACTGGAAATGTTAAATATATGGATGTGTATGCCACTGCAAAATAAGAATAACCAACCTCCCTGGTTTGTTATTCTTATTAATATTAATCACAGAATATCCTTTTATTCACATCATCACATCAGAAATAATATGTGGAATAAGAAAGCTTTGAGATGCTTAACTAAATCGAAGAAAGCGTATAAAGACATATCAAAAGCAAATAAAAAGTTAAGGCGAATTTAATTAGTCACTTTGTACATATCCAATAATGTTTTCAAAAAGCATAGTCCTACTTTATAAGACATTAACCATTCCAATTTGAGCATATTGCATGCATCAAATCCAGCATACAAGGTATAGATATTGAATAACGGAGTTGAATAGGTAAAACATTTTTTAAATTCATACAGTTTTAGTCATTTTTTCAATATACACAGCGTCTAGAAACTCTTTTTAAACAAAAACTACAGATACTAAATAAGATACATCACTTAATTCACCTTCATTCAAAATTCTATCTGGTACGTTGGATAATCTTTATAATGACGTAACTATTCCCTTCAATAATAAAAAAAAATTATAAATCGCAATCCTCAAATTTCTATTGTTTCTTGGCTTGATAAGATTAATATATGTCTGCATCACACTATACTTGCAACAGCAGCGATGATATTTTAGTATTAGTATATTTGAATATGGTTATATAGGAAATGAAAGTAAAACATCAAGTGCACCTATTCAAATCGAATATCCTGAATATTCTCTCACGAAAACAAAAATAAACTAAAATTGTATTAAAATCTGCTTAGAATGTGATCAGAATATACAACTGTTAATCTTTTCAAAAAAAGTATCTCTATAGACATTCATTGCCATGGTATCTTTCAATTTATAAATTACAGTTGAGGTTTTTTGAGGCTTAATATGCAATTTCACAACACTGCCCAGTGGCACTGCATTCAAATGAGAAGGCTTTTTGAGGCAGGCACACTTTGTAGGACCATCAGTCTTGTTATTTGATAGCTATAAAGATTAATTTCTCAAATTTGGAAATTATAATAGATAATACCACAGAAAAGCCAAATGCTACAGTTTTACACACTTTCTCCAATCTTACTGTAAACAAGACTAGAAATATACTGTTAAATAGAAATAGAAATGTCAATTTATATTCAATGTTCATGTATATACATTAAACCTAGTTGATACATATTTAAACGTTGAAATATGAAACAAATTATATTAAAATGAATAATTAATCTTTTTAAGACCCTGATGGATACCTCTATTAGTAATAATACCCACCAAAAAATTATGTTTCCATTGTTAGAGGCTAAACGCACTCATAATGTTTTCGTAAGAAAATTTCAAGTAAATAAATGGTTGCCTACTTTCATAATTTCCCATAACGTGGTATGCAGATATCATTCTACTTACTAAATACATGTGATATCAAAAGTTTGTTTGAATATGAACGGCTACTTTGTTTACGAAAAAGATAAGGGTTACAGGATTATTAGAAGAAGTCCTTAAACAAATTTTTTATTAAAACTGACAAGATTTTTTATACACTTGGATAAAATAATAAAACATTTATTTCGTGAAAGAGTAATTGAACAAGTTTATCCACTTATATTTACTATATACAAGTGAGAGTGACATAAATGAAAATTAGCTTGTTGTGAAAATGCACATAATTCAAAACAAAATTGATTAATTATTATTTATTATATTTATATATTGATTAATTATTAATTACAAAATTAATCAAACATCTTTTCAAAATGTATACCCTGAAAGTAGATCATGGCGGACTATATCACTATTGCAGCACTCATTAGGGTAATTTTCTGTTCAGAGTAATGAAATGTTTCAGTAAAAATCGTTATGTTCGAAATACTATAGACTGTAAAGGAATGATATAAACAATAGTTTTAATGTACCTCATATCTCACTGTTTCACTCTCAGCAAAAGTAATCCATTCCATTTTCTTGTCATCTGGCATTTCTCTCCACTTTTCTCTGTTTATCTCTCTAATTGCGGTTTTATCTTGGTCTTCCACTGGATTTTTAGAAACTTCGGCGTTGTGAAAATATTGGAAAGCAGAAAGAGGACGTTTAGGAATTTTTTGTTTAGGAGGTTTTGGTGGCTTAGGGGGTGGTTTTTCTTTAACTGGTTTTGGAGATTTAATTTTCTTAGGTTTTGGTTCTTTTGTTACTTTGAACTCTGGGTGTAGTTCACTAAAATTGAATATCTAGCATAATTACCATAAACTGATATTATTGAGTTTTTAATTAATTCATTCTGACTTAATGTGTCTGTTCAGTGATCGACACCTACAATGAATAATGCAAATACAATTTTTTACTTACTAAAATTCTTTCATTTTTTGTTCATATTCTTCTTTATTTTTCTTCGCGAGTTTTTCATACTTCTGCATCTTCTCAGCAGGTAATAGTTTAAATTTTTGAGCACAATATTTCGCTAGCTCTGTCTAAAATATAGATAATACAAGTATATACATACACATATATAAAGATGATGTGACTTTGACAATCTGCATAATTATATTAATAGATAACATACCACCACATGAATATCAAAATAAATTCTGTTTATAAATACTAAAAACTTTTCTCCTCAGTTCTCCGTATTACAAAAAACTTTCATATGAATTATTCACAGTTACAATAAAATTCATAAATTCTATTTAAATTGATAAGAGCTTTTTTATCTGCAATAGTTTTCTCGTTTCTAGTATCTGAACCATTTCTGAAAATGTTTTTTCCAGTATTGAGTTTGTTTCAAGGATTTTTCATTTTTCTAATTAAATGTATGTGTTTTGAGATTCGATAATTTGTTAATGCAGTTTTATTTTCTAGCAACGAATTTTAATAAATATGACACTAGAATAAGTCTATAAATCTAGAGCACCAAAACTTAGAAGAAGTAATAGTATATAGCTTCCTTGAAAGTATTGTGACGCTGTTCAAATAGGACATTTCAATATTTAGAAAATAGTAGTCATCTATAAATAACAAAAATCGAAAATCCTTAAAACAAAGTCAAATATAAGAAAAAGAATTTTTTTAGAAATGATTCACATACATAGTAAAGAAAAAACATATAAAGGATAAAAAAGAACTATTTTATAAATTTCAATGTAACAGTAAATAATTCAAATTAAATCCTTTTTTTGTGATATGAATCCTGAGGATAAAGATTTTTAGTATCTTTAAAAACAGATTTTATTGATTGATACAACTAAGCCAGTTGCCATTGTCAAATTATACTTTGATGAAGACCTAAGTTTTATTTCTAATGGCTTGAGGGCCATTCCCTGCATTCGCTTAAGATTCCATCTATTAATGGATTCTAACTTTCATTTGTTTAGACTGAATTATTCTCTATGATAGTCATTTACCCTTCCATTGAATCAGCTAGTTCATATTTTGTAGCCTTCTAGTGTTGTTTGATCGAAGTAAAGGTTGTAAAAGAGCATTTGGTTGATTTTCTATTCTATCAATGTGTTTTGTACTTTTGATTTTGATGACATCTTTCACAAATGGCATCTCAACTTCATGCAGTGTTTGGTTCTATTCCATATAGACATGATAGTTTTAAAGAGCAGGATAAGTTATATCTTTTTCCTATCAGCCAATTTACTAAGTGATTTGTTTAATTATATGGTTCATCTACATAAGTCTTTTTCTACTAGCTCTGGTTACCACCTTCATATTGTTCAGTTCTATTGGCGGAAATTGTTTCTTTCTAAGTGTAGAAGCTATATGTTGAGGCTTACAATCATTTATCTTGATTCTCAATTTTTCTGATCATTGTTGTTTTTGAAGGATGTTTGAAGCCATTTCTTGATTTTCATGAGTTTGATAGTATTAAAATATCATCACAGAGAATGTTCCAATTTCTGTCTCTGTAGACACTGGTGGGATGTATAAAAGACTCAAATTGCTGGTGCCAGAACACTCCTGATGTTATGAGAAATTTATCTGAGGTTTTGTTTCATACTTTAGTTTTTAACCATCTTTTGGAGAGGTGTGACTTTAAGATACTGAAGCTATAGAATGTCTTAAATTCTGTAGAGGAGTTCAGGATTCCAAACCTTATCAAATGCCTAGCTTATATACAAGAATATAGAAGTGCAATACAATTCTTTGTTCTTTGATGTCAAATAATTTCGAATAATTTTATTAGTTATCAACAGATTTTTTTGAAATTCGTTGCCTTCAATTTAATTCTAAGTAGCTTAGAATTTAGTTACCATAGAAAAACAGATTTTGTTATTTCAATTTTTGTCAAATTTTCACTTAGTTATGAAGTACCAGTTAGATAACTGAAAAAGTAAATACAGTTTAGTTGGACGGTTGTCAAAAACTGAAATTGTGAATATATTTAGAGAGCAGAATATTGCACTTTCGACCATTTATAAAACAATAAGGGAATGTGAAGAAGGAATACCATGTTTAAATCTTACCAAAAGTGGTCGGCCTAAAGATTTGACTAATGTCTAGTTAAATAGATTGGTGAAATGTGCAAAAGACAAATTAGGAACATCAACTCGAAGGTCAGCTCGCCAATTTCGAGCTTCTCACATGACCTTTAATTGAGAACTGAAGAGAAAGGGAGTAAAACATCGGAAAATGAAGAAATGTCCATAATATACTGAAGATCATTTAGAATTCCGATATGCTGCTTTGCATTAGGAAGATGTCACTTTATAGAGAACAGAGTTGTGTTCATGGTTGACGAAAAATATTTCACTTTATCACATTCAGAAATTAAAGACAATGATGGATTTTATATCGATGACATAAAAAATTGTCCCAATGATGTGAAATGTAAATCTAAAAAGAAATTTCAAGATAAAGTTTTGGTCTGGCATGCCATATCTCTTTCATGTCAGGGATATGAGGGGTGAAGCGATGGATAAACATATTTATACAGGAAGATTCTACCATAATTGGTTAATTTTATTCATACACATCATCCCAATGATATAATATTTTGGCTGAATCTAGCCTCATGTCACTACACCAGAATAACCAGAGATTGGTTAGTTTTGGGCGATATTGAGTAGAAAGAAGTATGATAAGGGTTAGGAAGCCGAAAATGATGTAGAATATTCAATTCAAGTATAAATTAAATTGTGTTTCTTATTAAATATATGTTAAGAAAAAGTGCTGAATAGATGAATTGTTAACATTATTTTATTGTTTCAAAATTGCACTACAAATTTTGTCCAGAATCTTTTGTTACATAAGTTAACTTGAAAAGTCAATTGTTTAGACGAATTTTTCAAACTTTTCAAATATATTCCACTTGAAAGAATAAATTATGAGGTGTCTTGTTTTGTGAATTTGAGATTTTCAAGTTCCCTTAAATAAATTACTTAGAGCCAAGCCTAGTGATCAAGCTGGCCATTAAAGTGATCCACATGTCCTATGCAACAATTATCAAAAACATTATTTAGGTGTAATTTAATTGCATGAAATGAATGAACTACAAATCCATTCTGCTGAATCCAAATAACACTCTTATTAAGTTTCCCCACAATTAAAAATAGACCTATGATATTAGGATCCAATAGCCCAACACAGACATGATCAATATTAGGAATTCTTATTACGTTGAAGTACTTTAATGGAAAAACTCTGTGAACCCAATTCAAAATAGATTGACACAATAATACTCTTTGAATTTGTGTTCCTCAAAAATTTCATGAATATATATTCAGTCTTTCACAAAACATAAACCTCTAACAATAATATTAAACCAACATAGGTAACTCTTAGAATTGTAACTAGTGTATTGAATTGAAATATGCCAAAATAATCAATAGTATTACTACGATTAATATATGATATGCTTTAAGGTTACTTCAGGTGGTTTCTGATGAAAATCAAAACTTATCCTCATATATCTAAAATTAAAGAAAAATATATATAAAAATTATCTTACTGCATCAATTCCTGGGTGTTCTACTTGTAAGGCATCTTTTTCTTTTAGGTAGAAAATGAAATATGCAGAAAGAGGTCGTCTTGGCATATCAGGATGTCTTTGGACTTTTGTTGGTTTCTTTTTAAATCTTGCAGTTGTTACCCATTTTTTAGCATCTTCTAGAACTTCTTTTAATATTCTATATTTTCGAATTTTCTTCAATACATATAACCATGTTTTCTTACAATCTTCTATAGTGTAATTTTTAAAAGCTATCTTTAATTTAAAAAAAAATTGTTAATTAAATATAACCGCCAGAATACAATACATAATAACCAATTTTAACATATTTCTGATATTTCTATTCATTTATTAAATATGAGGGCTGAGAAAAAAAGAAAACAAAACATTGAGAAATGCAGCAACTGAGGAGAAAAGGAAAAAAACCTGACTAAATATGCTGACGTGAACAACTGAAGAAAATACATATTTGAATATAATTGGGTCAGTAGATAAATGAATGTGAAGGACATTATATATTAAGTCTTTATCAAAATATGATATTGACACTGACAATTTGCTTATTTATATTGATCTATAGATCACCTTCATCATGAATATCAATATAAGGATAAAATCAACTTAGAAGTTTGTTCCAATAAGAACAATTAATTTTTTCTTTGGTTTCCACATCTCAAATATAAAACGGTAATCAATTAAATTTACAAAATAGAGCTATAAATTTTACTTAAATTATTTAGATCTTTTTTATCATTTATAGCTTTTTCGTTCTTATGAATGTGAACCATTTCTAAAAATTCCCTTTTTCGTGTATTAGATTCCATTTCAAGAATTTTTGAATCTTTATAATTGAATTTATATTTTTGTGATATCTCATGGTTCGTTAATGCAGTTCTATTTTTCTTATTGGAACAAAGTTCTAAGTTGATTTTATCCTTATTTTGATATTCATGATGAAGGTGATCTATAGATCAATATAAAGCATATTGTCAGTGCCAATATCATATTTTGATAAAGACTTAATGAAAAGTTGAAACGTCAAAATTTATCTTTCTTTTAAAAACTATAAAAAAAACTAATTTTCAAACAGAAGAGAAATAAAATCAAGAACATTTAGATGCATTATTATATATATATAGCGTGGGGTAGGCAGATTGAGATCACGGAATCCTGTAAATGTATTAATTAGTTTTTGGATTAATCTATTGGATACATTTTAATGATCTAAGAATTAATTAAGTAAATGAACAAATATATATATATATATATATATATATTATTCAACTTACTTTTTCCCACTCAAGCTCCTCAGCTGTTTTCATGAATGGCTTTAAATCATTTCCAGGAATACCTACTTCCATTCTCTCCACAAGTTCAATTAAATCAACCTCTGGCCAGTTAATACAAACTCTTTTTTCTAAAAACAGATAAATACAGAATAGAAACAATCTGTGGGAAAATGAAATTGTTACCTTTGGTTATATCTTTCTTTTCTACTCGTCTTTCTAACTGTTTGAGTAGAATGTTTTCATCCCAATCTGAATCCATACCGGCAATATCTTTAATTGATATTGTGACAACTTTTTCATTGTCCTCATTTACATTATCAGTTTTAATATCTATAATGTCGACTTCCTGGTGCATAAGTTGCTTTGTACTATTCATAACTTGCTCCTCGTTACTATCAACTACCATATCATTGGAAATAATTGAATTATTATAATGCTTTGTATGAGAAACTCCTTCACCCGGATCAGTCCTAACTGCATCTAAAGTGAAACATTTCAGAAAATCTCAATGCTTATGGCACTAAAGCTAAGTTACCTATGTCTGTTTTTGTATCCTTGGATTCATCTTCAATTGTTTTTGTCTTCTTTTTACTCTTTTTGCTTGTTTTTGTAACTACTTCAGTTTTATCATCAATATCTAGATTTGTAGCTTCAGTTGATAGTGTTTTGGCAGCATTATTTTTACGTTTAGTATTTTTAGTTGTTGGCATGTTATTAATACTATTATCTTCAGTTACATGCAACTCAGTATTGTTTTCTAGAACAGTAATACCTTTTACTTTCTTTTTCAATTTTTTATGAGATACAGATTCTTCTTCCGTGGTAGCTAATTTACGTTTTTTAGATTTATTTTCAATATTAGTATTCTCATTGGTTATATCATTTTTTCTTTTTTTAGTTTTCTTGACAACAGCTTCATAATTGTCTTCTCCTGTGTCCACATTATTTATATTCTTCTTATTCTTTTTGGCATACATTATTTTACTATATATTTGTTTTACCATGCAAACACTTTTCTAACTCTCATTCACACAAAGCTTCGTTAAACTGAGCTTCATATAAAAAATAAACAATATAATACCAAAAATTCATATGTTCATCCTTTCATCAAAAGTACATACAAACATTTCAGAGGCAAATAATAGCTCTTGATTCATTAATATTTCTTCACAGTGTTGAAACATCCATTTTCTTTAAATATGAATATATTGTATTTATAAGCTTTATCTTCTAAAAAAACATAAAACTGTTAAGAGCCAAACAAAATGGGATAGAAAATGTCAATGTTACTTGTCATTCTTGTCAACTTCATCCGAAAAATATGTAACTATTGCCAGCTATAAAATGAAGACATACAAAAATTCCCAAAATGAGTATCTCCAAGTTGAGAGGAAATATATTTATGTACTGATAAGTATATCATATCACCTACAGCTAAGATTATATACTCGAACCTACAATACGTAACAAAATGCATGAATCTCGTTTACAGTACAATAGGACGTAAATTATAAGCTTACACATATCCGAAAGCGATTACGACGCTTTTTTATTCAACTGCAGTATCACAATGTGAACATTATAGTTTGAATATAAGGTATAGGTGATTTTTATTAATTCTTAATAATTAATAAGAACAGTATCACAAGCATTGTTTTAAGAAAATTAAATACATGACACGATAATCTATATTCTTTCACTGTTAACCTATAGGTATTACTTATTTCAATTTGTATTCCACTCAATATTTTTAATAAGCTTGGACACGTTTCAAGAGAGAGAGAGAGTAGCGTTAACTTTTTTAATTTTAGAAAATACGGAGTATTTAGACTTAGATAACAACAGCAATGACATTGAAAGAGATGTGAAAAATTAGTAAAATACACAAATTAGTTTTTTCCAGTAAGCCAAATAATATAAAAATAGCCAATAATGTTACGTTTGTATTTTTGCTGTCATGTGTGTTTGTACATACTAATTTTATTCACACCGTAATATGATACATCCAATTCTTATTCATTCATTCATTATAAATATATATTTTAGATGTGTCCAAATATTTGTTTGAAAAGTACATCAATCACGAAGCTTAACCCCAGAATTTTTCAATTGAGCAGAAAACACTCGAATAAATTTCTATTTGGTAATCATTATCACCCTTATTATCACATTCCTTCGCATATTTCAACTCATACACCTTACTTCAATTGTGTAATAGATTTTAGGTGTTTTAATGATTTTTATTGAGTGAGTAGTTATCAGAGATTTACTCACTAACATGGAATTTATACTAATTTGAAGTGAAGTCTCACCAACCTCTCACTTAAGTTGCCCATATAAATTAAATATTATGGATAAGTAATTCTTAACTTTTAAATATGCAAAAATTGAAACTTATCCACTGATTTAAACATAGGGATATAATAGAGTAGACATGCCGGTAGGATCATTTATGTATTTTTATCTCTTTCTTTTTCTCGTAAATCATTCTATTATGAGATCATAAAGCTTTTGCTATATGTAAAAACACTAATCGAAACACCAAAGAAATAGGTATTGAATACTTTGATTTCCAAAATATAAGACTTGGCGAAGCAGTGGTCGAGAGGATAAAATTAGTAAAAAATATGGTAAATGAATGTTGTAAATCACAAAATAACAAACAAAATTCCTATTTTTTTTTCAATAATTATACTTATTTTATGTTGTTGTTAAACTTATAGAATTATCGATAAAAACGGTTTCAGCCTGGTTGAAAGTATTTAGATACGATACGTCTTATTTATGTGTTATTTATTTTAGCATGTGTTTGTTCCATTTATTTCGAAGAGAATAGTTCCATATAATGTAAAATGTCTAGGTTTAAAACATTGTTTATTTACCTATAAGTGATTCGCTCAAATAAATAAAGAAAATATACCTATAATATATCAGAAACAATTTTATTAAATTGAAAATTTCATAATTTTGCTAATCATATTTTAAATAGACTCTTATTTCACGAAACAAGCAGGAAATGATATTCCTTGTATACCACACGCGGCCTTAAGTGTTGAGATTTTATAAATTATAGAGTTGGCAACAATGCAGTTTGTCAATGATCCATTCATAGGCACTTTTGGCGCGACATGATGTATTAGTTGTAAGGTTAGCTAGTAGCTTTTCACTCACCACGTTGTGTTATATTTTTGACCAAAAATCAATAAACCTTTTATTTGGAGGATGTTTTAATCTATTGACAACCTAAAACCGTAACGGGTTCTTAACATTAAGAACGTGAAATTTAACTGGTAAATTCAATAACCACATAAATAATACATATATAGACATGTCTTTGCATCAAATATTATTCTTGGAATCGAAATAAAATTTTATAACAGGCATACAGCATACTTCACATTTTGTTTCCAACGTGACGTCACATTAAGCGAGAGAGATGAGGCGTGCCAGCGTATAAGCTGGAACGCCCCTGGCATCCTCTCTCTTTTCTGAAAGCCGAACACTATCACTTACATGGGTGCTATGGAGTGTAGAGAAGGAGGAACGTCTCTGGGTTAAAAAATGTGAGCTGATTTTTGATGGGTAAATAGGTGGCGCTGATTATAGAGGGTATTCGCTTGAATTTTACGCGCTGATTTGAAAATAACTGTATAGTAATGCTTTGAATAATGCACCGTGATAATGAAATTAGTAGTATTAAAATAATGAAACGATTAACAAAACAGAATCTCGTTAAATTAACTTTATTATTTAGCTATTTATTTGGTTTAGATAATACATATATTCTAATATGAAAAAAAAAGTAGAATCATGTAACAATAATGAAATAGTATAAAAAAAAAACATTTTGGTTGATTAAAATAAAATATTGAATTTTATCCGTAACTAATATAATAATTATAGCGATATAATTAGATCAATAAAAATAATAGAATAATAAAAAAAATATTTCGGTTCATAAAAATAAAATATTCATTCATTCATTCATTAGCAACTAATATAATAGTTATAGTCATATAAAAATATCAATAAGAATAATAAAATAATTGAAAATAAAACATTTTGGTTCATAGAAATAAAATATTGAACTCTATCCGCAACAAATATAATAATTATAGTTTTGTTAAAATATCATTGGTAATTAGCTTATGCAAGCAGGTACAGAAATGTATCAAGTTCTTAATAGAAAATAAAAATCTAATATGATATTGAGGATTGCACAGCTTTTCACATGAATATAATCAAACGTCAGTCACAACTTTGATAATTTCTTTTGCAGTAAGTGTTTAACTTCAGATCTCAATCCCATAGTACAATCAGCGCCACGTATTATCCCTACAGAATTCAGACCATATTTTAAACGTACCGTCCATAAGAGATGTTCCTCCTTCTCTACACTCCATAATGGGTGCGTTTAGTATGCCTACTCTATCTGCAATGTCTCTATGGATTTAGGTAGTTTTCCAATTACAACACCAGAGCGTAAAACGCGACAAGATGTTTTTGTTTTCTTCCAATTTTTTTTGATAGGCGCATTTATAACATAGAGTCTATTTTAGTTGCTTTTTAGAAAAAGGTTTTGTCCTGTCAAAGTTATGAATACTTATTATTATTTTATTACTCTCTCATTCATAACAGTAGACTATAGTTGAATCATCATCACTATCCTCCGGATAAGATGAAGTGTACATTGGTGTATTCACCGTAAACCTAGAAATTGAAGATTGCTATGTCTATAAATTTTATCTCGAAAACCTGCAGTGAGACTAACGCACTCTACTGTCGCACTTCAAAACTAATTTGTTCCAATAGACAGTCTAAGTCTGACGTCACAGAGACGGGCGGAGCTTATACCTAATATTATATTATATACTCGATATAGTCGCCATGAGAAACGCCCAAAAAAGTATTTCATGCGCTGTGAACACTTAGTGAAATGCACCCTCAGTATCGCATAATAGCGTGCAAAGATTATATACTCGATAGTGTGTTAGCAGAAGCTTAATAGACAGCCTAAGTCTTGACGTCACAGAGACGAGCGGAGCTTATATCGACTACAAACAATTTCGTTAATAATGGTAAATGCACATTAGCAATTTTTCATTTAGTGTTTTCGTGGTTTATGTTATAAAATAAGACTTTTCAGTTGAATATATTGTTGAAGGAACGTACTATTTAAGAGGTTTTTATTAGTTTTTCACCAGGTGAGTTAATTTAACATATTAATTCTGCTTTAAACCTTGTTGAGGTTATGTCTATTTTATTTTTGCAGATCCTTTTGTTGTTAAGAAAATAATGGGTTTTAAACATGTTCTAAAACTTTCCAGCATCAGTGCTTTTATAGATGACACAACAAAATTATAAAAAGGGGTGGAAACGCCTAGAGTCCAGTCATGTGAAGAAAATGGACTTTGACTCCACCCTTTGCAGGTAATCAGAGGGGAAGTATTTGCTAGTATGAAAGACAAAAGCTACAAGGTATCTATAGGTAGGTATATATGCCTTTGTTAGTGTAATATGGAATTAATCCAGTTATAATTTTATTGTAGTGTTGGAAAATAATGGTGACATTAAAGAAGCCACCTGCATTTGTCCTTGGGGTATTAAATGCCATCACATTGCGGCGTTGGCACTTTTTGGGCATTACAATATATCTGTAACAGATAAAGCAGTGCATGGAAGGCACTACCTAAACCGAAGGTTGGGCCAGTGAAATCTGCAGAAGAGCTTTACCCGCTAAATTTGCTGGAAAATGGATTTCTGGTAATTGAAAAAATAATTTCTTCCAAGGACTTTTTGGAGGCCACAGATAAACAGTTAATAAAATAAATATCTGTCACCCCTACTGGCCAGGTGTCAAATGAAAAATGGTACCTTGAAAGAAAATTTAGATTAATTGCTAGCAACTTATAACAAATCATAAACTTATTACATAGTTTAGTCATAGATGTTATCAATAATTTGCTTATTGAGCTTCTAAGATTGATTTTTTAAAAAGTAGTCTTTACAAAAATGGTATTTTATGTAGCATTTTCTTACTTTAGTTTAATTTGACATACATTTTTTATTATAATCAATTCATCATTTTTCCAGCTGAATACAATTTGGATGGTATCAAAGCAATCTAGTGGGGTAGAACTCATGAAAAAGATGCTCTAAATCATTTGAAGCAGATTTATAATTTAAATGTTCGGCCAACTGGAGTATGGCTTACAAATTCAGGACTTCTTGGTGCTAGCCAAGATGGAATAATTGGTGAAGAAGCCATTGTAGAAGTGAAATGTCCATATTCTTTCAGAAATGATAAGTTATCCGAAAAATTGAGGAGTTTTAATAAATATATAGTTTTTTATGATGATTAGTGTAACTTGATCTTAAATACAAGTCACAATTATTATCACCAAATTCAAAGAGCTTTACATATTTTAAAAAAGAAAAAATGTTACTTGAAGGAAACAGTTGTGACTATTGTAGAGTTTGACGATTCATGGAAAGAAAAAATTTCACTCTTGGAAAATTTCTATATAGAACAATACTTACCAAAGTTGTTAGACAACTAAATAAAAATTTTTGACATGTTTTTCAATGTGATTTTAGGTTATTTTACAGTGTTTGCAGATAGAGTATACAGTTTGAAAAATATTTACTATTCATTTTAGACTGAAAAGCCACTCTACAAATTTTTGTTCAGGAAGTTATATTTCTAATATAAATGTACAATGCCATTTTGTCAATAAAGATTTTTTAAACAAATTGTATTTGTTTATTTTATGAAAATTGTGGATGGATTTACAGGCTTTTATTAAATTAGAAAAACAGTATTATTATTACTTTTAACAATAATTGTATTCATCAAGTCATTCATAAATTGAGTAAAATCTAAATATACATTTTTTAAATAAAAATTTCTTAACTTTTTATAAAAAAATAGGAAATATATTGTTACAATAAAAAATATTTAAAACTCAAAATTATCCTGGTAGTGGCTCTCTTGAAGGACCTGGTAGTGGTTGAAGGCAGTGGTGTTGTCGAGCCAGAACGCTCTGGAACGTTGTTCCAGTATTTCCTTTTTGGTTAGGTTCCGCGTTTCGGAACTTAAGATGATTTCTGATAACGAGAAATGGCTGACGTATTGAAAAAAAAATTAAAAAGAATTGCTGATTATTTTTTTTCAATTCTTGACGAATTTTTATATGCATTATTATGAACAAGGGTTTGAACCGAACCCGAACCGGAGTCCAGAACCTTTTTTTTTTGCTGAACCGAAGCTCGAACCGAACCACATACGTGAACGTGTTTTAGGAACAAGGTAGATAGCTAGTTCATTCAGAACTGTTAATGCAGTTTGGCAAATTTTAAAATCTCTTGCTGAACATTTTTATCAGCCGCAACTGATGAAACTCGTTCAAAAGCTTATCAGAGTGTATACATTGGTCTAAAAAAATATATCATGTCTAAACAGTTTATAATTAACTTGGCATTAATGTATGACGTTTTGTATAAACTTTCCATCTTGTCTGAAGCGTTACAGAACAAAAGTGTAACGATAGTATATGCGGACAAACTAATCCTTTGAACTATTCCCTATTTGGAATCACTAAAAGACGTTAAAAAAGGAAACAAATTCATAGAAGCATCAGAGGCTGTTCAAGTGATGAAATTAGGAGCATTAACTTTAACAGATAATAAAAAATTACTATTATCAACAGAAATCAATTCCTTGTACGTCTCATTAATAATATGACTAGAAGACTACATACAGAAAATGATTTGATAAGCGAATTTCGAGTACTAGATCCAACGGAGTGGCCAGCATATATTGAAATTGGCTGTGGAGAAAATAAAATCCAGTCATTATGCGCCAGATTTAATTTAACATCACCAATGCATCTAGAGATTATATTGATACTGGAGGTAAAGTAATTCCTAAAGATGTAGAAATCTTAATTCCATACATAAATATTGTACCTTACAGTGTGAGCGCGGATTCAGTAATATGAATTTTATTTTAAATGAACAAGGAAATAGAATATTAATTGAAAATCTAGCAAATCTTTTATTTTTTTTATAATTCAACCACAAGATCCTGAATATAATCCTATTTGGAATATTTTATATATATATATATATATACATAAAATGGGTTTTCGTAATGATTTTTGGTTTCTATCCTCTTTATGCTATATACAGGGCCGATCCTGGCGACGGGCGAAAATTGGGGGAAATCTCCCCCCCCCCCGTCGTTAAACTTGGGACATGAGACCGCACAGAGCGGCCGCCTACCCAGGATCGGCCCTGTCTATATAATTATATATACGTGTTCCGGTAAAAAAAGGTTACAAGGTTTTTTACAGTTTGCTTTCTAAAAAAAGTGGTTTATTAGACTAATGGACTTTCTGCAACAAGATGCATACCTTTTTTCTGGTGATTTTATATTAAACTTCTTCTGAATATTGAAATCAAATAAAGTTGGCCCAATCTTTTTTTCTTTATTTGAATAGTGGCAATTGCACACTTTTGCAAATTCACTTGGATCTCTATCTTTTCTTCTGTAAATAAATAAATTTAAAACATAAACCTTTGAAAAGTGAATATCATTCTTTTACCTTATGAGAGAAATCCATCTATTCCTCTCGGTCTTGTTTTTTGGGAACCGAAAAAACTTACATGGATGCTTTGAACTGTAATGTTTACAGTCTGGTACAAAGCACATACCCATTCTGAAGCAGTCCTAGAACTTAAAAACCTGAAAATTAATTTATTTATACTCGAAAACTCATGACTATTAGTAGATGACAGATATTAACAACAAAAATAAAATAGACATAACCTCAACAAGTTTTAAAGCAGAATTAATATGTTAAATTAACTCACCTGGTGAGAAACTAATAAAAACCCCTTAAATAGTACGTTCCTTCAACAATATATTCAACTGAAAAGTCTTATTTTATAACATAAACCACCACGAACACTAAATGAAAAATTGCTTACGGACGAAATTGTTTGAAGTCGGTATAATCTCCTTCCGTCTCTGTGACGTCAATACTTACGCTGTGTATTAAGCTTCTGCTAACACGCTATCAAATACATAATCTTTGCACGCTATTATGCGACACTGATGGTGCATTTCACTAAGCGATCACAGCGCATGAAATACCCTTTTTGGCGTTTCTCATGGCGACTACGATACCGATCGTAGTCTGTAGAGAACTTTTGCGCGCATTTCTATAATTTTTCTGTGAATGACGTATCCAGATATGTACTTCTTTTTGTGGTCTAAATTATGTTGTTGTAATGTATTTTGTAGCGTAATATGGTGTTATTTAAAGTAGATATGAGTTTTAGGGCTAAAATTTTGTTTGTAAAATTCTATTGTGGTGGCAAAACAAAATGGCGTAGGCTGACAATGCCGCGCTTAGGGCGCGGTATTATCAATTGTATATTATAGGCACCTATTTTCTCTTTTACAGATGGCTGAAAGTGCACCAAAAAGAAAAAAGGGGTCATGGGATCCACTTCAAATGCAAGCTGTTTTACAAGCTGTAAAGAGTGGGAGAAAAATAAAGGAAGTAGCAAGATCCGGAATCATCAATTAGAGATAGGTTAAAAAAAAGGAGAATACTATGACCCTCGACTTGGCCGAAAGGCAACATTTTTAAAAGAATATGAAAATGAGTTAGTTGGCCATATTATCAAGTTAACTAAAACATTTTTTGGAATCTCACAACAACAGCTACGCAAATTGGCTTATGAGTTCGCGGTTGCAAAAAATATTAAACACATTTTTTCAACAGAGAAGGGCATGGCTGGTAAGTGTTGGGTGTATGCGTTCCTGAACAGAAATCCTGAGATCTCTGTACGACTTCCGGAGCCAACAAGCATGAATAGATTGTTGGGTTTTGATAAATCTGAAATTGCGTTGTTTTTTGCAATTTAGAAGAAATGACAGAGAAGAATGCTTATCCAGCAAAACGAATATTCAACGTTGATGAAACAGGTATTACAACTGTTTAAAGACCTGGAAAAATTTATGCACCTAATGGAATTAAGCAAGTTGGCAACATTAAAAGCGGAGAACGTGGGTAAAATGTCACAGTTGTCTGTACCATGAATGCATCGGGAACTTCATTCATCCCACCCATGTTTATATATCCACACCGAAGAATCAAACCGTCTCAAGATTGGAGGGCCTATTGGAGCAGAATATGAGTGTTCAAAGTCTGGGTGGATCACCGAAGAACTTTTTGAGAAATGGCTTCGTCACTTTGCCAAATATATTACTGCAACAGCTGAAAACCCTACTCTACTAATTCTTGACAATCATGCTAGTCACTTGGCTTATCAATTTTGCCGGGAAAACGGGATCCATATGCTATCTTTGCCCCCGCACACTTCCCATAGGATGCAGCCGCAGGATGTCACTTTCTACGGTCCATTGAAGACATAAAGTGTGACTTATATGTGAAAAACCATCCATATGAAAAAATTACTCATGATGTTTTGGCTTCAAGATTTAAAAAAGCTTATTTGAGAGTAGCTTCGATGGACAAGGCAGTAAAAGGTTTTGAAGTGACTGGCATTCATCCCATAAACCCCAACGTGTTTGATGATGATGATTTCATATCAGACCCAATTGTTGAAGACTTAACTACTCGAAACGAAAATTCATTCAACAATGACATAGCAACGGAAGCACTCTCTACACATGTTGCAAATGAAACCGAACCTGTTGCCAGTACTTCGCGTAGTAACATTTTATATTGAGTCCAGTTCCTCGAAAAATTCAGAAAATTAAAAGACGTTCAAAGAAACAACACTCCCAAATTTTGACCGTCACGCCACTAAAAGATCAGCTAGAAGATAAGGAGAGAAAGAGAAGATTAAAAGAAGAAAAAAAAAGGTTAAGGAAAACATGTTAAAGAAAAAGCTTTAGCAAAAGGAAAATCTGTGAAGAGAAGAGTGTGAATTTCTAGTAGTGAAAAAAGCAGCAATTATGTAATGACGACGATGAAGATGAGATAAGTTCAGACAAAAAAAAGAGAATACTAATGACATATGTAAATTATGTGGTGAATTCGGACGTAATGATGAAGTCTGGTATCGTTGCTGCTCTTGTTCAACCTGGATCCACAAAGAATGCAGTGGAAAAGAAACGGCAGAAAATTATTTTTGTGACTTCTGTTAAGATTAATGTTAAAATTCTGTTAAGGTAAGCACTATACCTAATTATGTACCTACAATGGCTGTGAATTATGCCTAAATAAATGTTGATTGACCTATATATCGCCTATTATTTTGAATGCACGCTATTCTCAAACCAGTTTGATAATGCCGCGCTCTCATAAATTTTATTTTTCTTCTTTCACTAGTCGAAAATTATAGCCAAATGCTCTTAAGGGCACGGTATTATCCAACCCTCCCCTACATATACAGTGGACCATAATGAGAATGCTATTTCATATTATCTTGCCATTTGATGTGCCGATAAATGTGGCACTTGTGTTGTATATACTACAGCATAGAACATACCCTACTTGTTCTGTGGTCTACAGTGGCTTCATAGAGATAGTGTAGCCACATGAGAGTGGTGGTAATTTATATTTTCAAATACTTAATCAAAAACTATTCAAGAGCTCAATAGTATTTTTAACTAAAAGAAACTTCGAAAATAAGCTATTTTGTGTCGTAGTTTGGGTCGAACATAGCGGACACGCGGTCCCTATCAAGCCACTGTAGTATATTCGCAGTTGTTTCCTTGCAAATCTGCAAAAGTTATATAATTCGAATATGGTTTTGGACACATTCGTGCTATTGAGATGATCCGTAGAAGGTTTATTATTGTATGTTTTGGGTTTAAAGTGGCCCGATCTTTTGTTGTTTTTAGGAAATAGTATATTACGCTGTAACTTCGACCGTCAACTAGTATTTCTTTCAAATATAAATTACAGCTATAACAATGAAAAAGCTTTATGATAATAATATATTACCTTTCCTTAGGCAACATGTACAAATGTGATGTTACATTAGGATAAACTCTTTGTTTTTAAAGTTAATTTCCTTTGTGTGTGTTGGGGGCTACATCCCTACTATGATTATTTTAGTAAAATTCGAGTAATTTATCGCGTTATCTAGAAAATCTGCAAATACACAGAAAAATAAAAGTAAGTTTAGAGTAGTCTGCCACAGTTTTAGAGTAAACAAGCAATTAGTACTGTACCCAAACAAAAACAAATATATTCAGTCAACTTTAAAACACGTAGGTTTCCCCACTTTTCATAATCTCATCGTTGCGCATTTCGTTGTGAACTGTTTGTCGTGAGCTTTGATTTTTGATGACTTGGAGATTATAGGCATCGTGGTTAATAATAGAATAGTCTACAATCTTTGTTTCTAAAGTGAAGTGTTTATAAGATAAACTTGTGAATTAATCAACTGTGTACATCTGAAGAAATGTCAAAAAATATTGAAGAATTTAAATAATTATGTAGGTGAACTGCGCGTTCTAACCACAAAATCTTAGTGCCGGTTTTGAAACTGTCATTCCAGTGGACTATCAGCTGACTATATTTTTGTTTACAAACGACTATGCGGATCATTACTAAACAAGTTTAGAAAACTCAGTTTTCTAGTAATTTCTAAACGATGTCAGTTTGCAAACAACCAAAAATTGTTTTCGATTCTCATTAATTTGAAGGTTATGTTAATTTTGATTCAGTACAAATAAAAACTTTACGAAAATGTTGTGCCTCAAAAAAGTGTATAGAGACGAGCTCCTACAACTTGCTCTATTATTAAGCATCTTAAGAGTTAACCACGATTCTATATATGACAATATTTACGATAATTTGGATTATGATAATGGAACAAGCTGGAGAAGTATTACGCCTGCTGTTTTAAGATCTCATTACGTTAACCCGAAAAGTTTGGATTTAGTCCTATTAAATTATCAGAGAGATTTGTTTGCTGATCTAAATTCTTTAGGCAGATTTAATAGAGACACTTTCAGGCATTCAAATGTTACGACTTATTTGCTTAATATTGACCGAACCTCTCCAGGAGCTAACAATGATCCCTTACCGAATGTTCCTCAAAACCAAACTGAAAATGTGAATGAAGAGGCTTCCAATTCTTTGGAGATGGGAATAAATCTTACACAAGAGGTTAGTAATTTTTCTTTACAAACTTATTTATTCAGAAATATGGCTAAGATTTTCCAATGAGAATACATAATACTTGAATAGGTAAACAGTAATTTCATATTATTTTCAAGTTGTTCAAGTATTCAAATATTATTCTTTAAAAATATTTCATACTATATTTGCATATATATTTACATCCAGTAGATCCATAATTGTTGTTAATATTAACCTTGATCAGACACACACTATAACGATATAATATGGGCTTTATTAACAATTAGTGCATGTGATTCAAAATTTAATATTCTAAATTGGCAATACTTATATAGTTTCTGCTAAAGTTATTCTGCTTTCACACAATTTCTTGACTTTGTTGCTATAATACTTTATTGTAGTTTTGCATAGTATGAACTTTTATTTACGCAAATGTAAAAAATTTAGGAATATCACCTACATACATCTATATATTTCTGTATCATTAAAAATATGTTTTATTTAAAATGGTTAATATATGAATAAAAAAATATTCTATAACTTAAAGAATTTAAATAATTTGTTAGTATCATAGATAAATTCAGTGTCATAGCATACCCACTTTAGAAAGAAGTGCAAAATATGTGTTTAATGTAATTAATTTTTATATTTGAATATCGATACAAGATATTTTATTATGAAAACAATGTGAATTATTCAAATAATCAATAAAATATAGTTTTCAACCCTAATACAGAAATTACAACATATTGCATACTGTTGAGATTATAAGTATTTACCTAGTACCAGTATTTGTTTGATAATATAGAATTTTAGGGTTTAAAAAGGTTACTAGATAAATATGTAATTATTAAAATTAATGTATAGCTAAACTTCAATAATTAGCATAATAGGTAACACTATAATATTCAAAAATATAAAGTGTATATAGTAATTTATTTGAACTAAAACAAATTCAGGTTAAGGAAATGTGTGATAAGTTTTAACTGTAGGCTTAATTGTAGAAAATAATTATTTAAAATAGTGTTCTGCATGTATTTTTTCAAAGAAGAAACACATTTAAAAACAATGAGATACTGTTTAAAACACAAATATTAATTATATTAATATACACTAGGTTATTTAAATATGTTTCAAGAAAGACTTTTGTTTGTTTGTGTGCAATTTCACCAACTTTGTATATGTTACCGGCAATGTGTATAATTCAGGTATTGAATACAATCCCTAGGTAATGTATACAATCCCTGGGGCGTCCAGGCAATGTATGAAATATCATGAATATCATTGTCCATTTCATACTTTACCTAGGTATTGTATACAATTCCTAGGGATTGTATAGAATACCTGCTGGTTCACCGGTAATGTGTAAAATAAATAAATCTTGAGACTAAACTAATGTTAGGTAAGCCGGTTAATATCAATAAATCTAACCTAAATAGGTTAGGTTAGGTTAGGATACCCGCGTGCGGCGTACACTCGCGAGTGAACGGTCATGCTAAAACGATTCACTTCCATTAATGGTTGAAATGGCGCCTCTAGGAAGGGTGTCAGGGTTCTATGAAGCTTACCATACTTATTTGTTTGTAATAACCACAATTGCGTACGAGTGTTACATTACCTGCTGCAAGTTTGGCATTGTATAGAATACCTAGGTAAAGTGTAAAATAAATTCTATTTTATACTTTACCTGCCCGTTTTAGGTATTCTATACATTGCCTAGGTATTGTATACAATACCGGATTATACACATTGCCGGTAACATATACACATAATGTACTTAATTTATCATATCTCCACATTAAACCTACTTGGTTTAAAATGGGAATGTATACTTTAAATCAACCTTCAGTAATAATAATTTATTATTACTCATAAAATTTGTTCAGTACTTAATACTTTTTTACAACAATATGAAGTGCAGGTTTGCAATACCGTCTACTATTTCTAAAGATATTGTAACAATAACTTCAAAGAATAAAAATTAAACTGTTAAATTAATTTATTGGGAACAAAAATTATGATCAAATTTCAGTCTTCAATGCAGAAAAAAACTTTACCAGTTTATGATTTTTCAGTAACAATTGCAGTATTGCATGCAATTATTATTATTGTTTTCTATATGTTACTAAAGAAGTTCAATCACCTCAACTAAGTTTTTTCTTTGTTCAGGTTCAAAATTTCCTAAAATGTACCATATGTACTAGAATAGTAGGTGCCTGTTCAAATGTGATCTCTTGTTCCTATTGTGTTCAGATGTACATAGCAGTAGTAGTAGTTCCTTACTTTTTGAAATTATTATACCATCCTGTCGTATGCATACCTATAATTACTACTATCCACATTTATTTTTTACTAAGTTTTGCTTGAAAAACAACAGAAAAGGGATTGAAAATAAACTGAGTTGTAGTTTGTGAATTATACTTTGTCATACATCTCAGTAACTCAGATGTTTTAATGTGTGATTCCAAACCACAATTATAGAACCTGTAGATACAGTTTATCATGTACAATCATAAAAGTCTTCTGGACACTATATGACGTGTTGGTTAGGTTAGTGGATGCGAGTAGAAAGCTTTGGTAGAAATATGTATTTCATGACATTGGTGACAGAAGGTATTACTTCCTTTTTTTCGGAGAGATGAGTTCCAGGAATATGCTTTGGCAGCATATAGTAAATTGATACATTTTAGATTGAAATTGCTCCAGTATTTGCTTCTATTGGAGAATAGCCGTGTTGAGTGAATAGATTTCTTTAATTGTAATATTAGGTTTGATTCATTCAATATTCAATTAATATTGCAATGAACATTTCTTATTCCGGTTTAAGAAAGAAATATTTAGATTTAAACTCGTTATTGGGGTTATTGGATAATCAATTAATAATTTGTTGTAATATAGAGAGAAAATAATTTTTTAATAGTTTTATATATAAACAAGTGCAGTATATATAAAATTCAGATAATGGAAAACAGATATTGTCTGCATATATGGTTGTTATATTTAAGATTATGGTTGTACCAAAACGTTTAATTGCAAATTACACAGCGTAAAATGGAAAGGTCTATGCTCGGCATCACTATGAGGGATGGGATAAGGAATGACGAATTGCGCAGATGATCTGGAGTTAAAGATATCATAGACCAAATACTGAGATAAAAATGGCGGTGGGCAGGTCATGTTGCAAGGATACAAGATTACCGATGGACCAAAAGAATTTTAGATTGGAGACCGAGAACAGACAGACGAAATCCAGGAAAACCCCCTACGAGATGGACTGACGATATTAAAAGAATACGAACAAATTGGGTAGCAACGCTCAGAGCAGAGAAAACTGGAAGCATTTGGAGGAGACCTATGTCCAGCAGGGGACGATATAAGGGTAAATGATGATGAATGAAAACATTTAATTATGATGTTCCATACTGAAAAAAGATTAGATTTTATCAGGTTCCTCAATTTTTATGAACTCTATTGTCACTAACTTGAATATATGATTAAGACATTGTACAATAAACACGTATCTGGTATCATTATCTTACCAAGAGTCTTGCAATTGAATCAATAAATAAATTATACCAGTTCAACTAGCAAATTTTTATTTTTTAATTTTAATTTAATTATATATCAACGAAGCTTCATTATAACAAATTATATAGCTACCTATTTGTTAAACAACCTATAGATCAAAGTTTATTTTTGTCATGATAAATTTGTTTAAAATAATTTCTATAAGAAATTTTGTGTATTGTGTTTGAATTTCAGAAAAGCAACGTCAAATATATGTGAATCAGTGGTATTTTTGATTTGAAAATTTGAACAAATTTGGTACTGACAAATGGCATTGTTAGAATATTGCAATTTTTAAGTCATACTGAACTTAAGACTATTTTTTGATAATTTTTGAAAGACATCAAAAAAGCCCTAAAATCAAGAACATTAGATGCATTTATATATGTATATATATAAAATCTTCAAGTAGTTTTTATTTCCTAGACCTTTTGATATGTTTATGTTTCTAAATCGTCTTGATTTTAGGTCTCTTCTGATTTAAAATTAGTTTTTTTTATAATTTTTCAAGGACAGATACAAATTTGACGTTTCGACCTGTTGAGGTCTTTATCAAAATATGACTTGACACTGACAATTTGCGTATTTATATTAATGAATGGAGCTGTAAATTTTACTTAAATTATTTAGGTCTTTTTTATTATTGATAGCTTTCTCAATCTATTGAACCATTTCTAAAAATTCTCTTTTTCGTGTATTTGATTCTGTTTCAAGTATTTATGAATCTTCATAATTTATGATTTTTTTTTTATATTTCGTGGTTCGTTAATTCAGTTTTATTTTTTTTATCGTTTTGGTTAGTCTATTAGTTTAGATTAGTCTATTCTCTAAATACTGAGATGTCTGCCCTATGTAGATAGCGTCACAATTAGTACAAGGCAGTTGATATATAATATTACTTCTTTTGTTTTTTGGTGTTTTAGATTTTAGTTTGGTGAAATATTTGGATAATGTATTATGTCCTTTATGAATTATACTAATATCATATTTATTGAAATAATTCGTTAGTTGTTGTCCTTGTACATATGGTAAGGAAAAATGTTTCACATTTTAATGCTTATTTTCTATTTTGTTTGTTAATTTATTATAGTATTTGTTTATTATTTTCTTGAATAGGTTATTTATCGTTTTTTCAGAATAATTTTTTTTCAATGCAGTTTTTGCACAGATAAGCATCTAAATTCAGGATCTGGTAGTTGGATAGATCTGTCAGCCAAACTTATTATCACTTTTTTGAGACATAGGATGAAATGAATTGAAGTCAAATATCTTGGGTACCAAGTTGGTCGTATACCATTCTGTTCTTATGTTATTGTTAATTTTATATAATGTGACATCAAGTAAATTGATTCTATTATTTTGCTCAACCTCGATTGTGAATTGAAGTTTTTCATTTTTACTTATATTTTCAAATTGATTTTTTGGTACAGCAGTAATGCAATCATGTACAGATCAACCAACATAGCTTTGCCTCCGAAATGCACAAAGAATAAACAGAGATGGTTAGTGTGCGACAAAGACCGACTTTGTCCTTTCATCGGAAAGTCCAATCGAGAGAAAAATTTTAGTCCAAACCGTTAATTGAATGCAGTACCTGAATCAACGTCGAAACAAATTTGGTATCGGTTGACGATAACGATAAAACAGTAGAGGATAGGAGTCCCAGCATCCTTATTCATTCGCAAGTAGAATATAATTAAAGGAATTATGCATAATATGATAATCCTGTATGTATAATATGTAATCCTAGTCAAAATTCATTTAAATAAAAGTTGAGGATTAAAACATATCGGATTATGAGCAAGTATTTGGGAAAAATGGATAACCTTTAAATTGATGATTATTTAATGATTAAATGATTATTTAACAATTATTAAGAATTTTTTTGAGTACTACTGCCTATAGATTATAATACGACTTCTCGCCTACTGTTGACACAATTTCAGATTGGCTTTCGTCAGGTAGTTCTTCGATTCCGGATAGATTACAATCTTT
Organism: Diorhabda elongata; assembly: GCA_026230145.1. Taxonomy (NCBI): domain Eukaryota; kingdom Metazoa; phylum Arthropoda; class Insecta; order Coleoptera; family Chrysomelidae; genus Diorhabda; species Diorhabda elongata. The sequence continues at coordinate 22,371,943 of CM047937.1, read as the reverse complement.
ATCTTCCTGTTCTGATTCAGTGTAGCTATCCTCATCATTTAAATCAATAACCAGATCATCTACGATGTCTATTATGGGTTCATTCGTCATGAAATCGTCCTCAAATTTCTTCGCTCTTTTGCTAAGATATTTCAACTGTTCTGGAGAAAATTATTTGAAAAAATCTTCGCAATGTTCCATAACATCGTTGAAATTAAAAGATACATTTTTATTTGCAGCATAGTCTTTGAGTTCGGCCCAAACCGATTTGCTGCTAGAAAAAGCTTATATTTTGGCTTATAGTCCTTTATGAGAGCTTATAATTCAGGTTTCAGCGTCATTTTATTCAATGGAAAATTTTTCTCTAACCATGATTGCATCTCGGCTTTGGGCATTAGGCACAAATCTTCTCCACCTGCATGTATTATGATTAAACGCTGCCCTTTAAAACAGGTTATTTAGACCATACTATCACATATTATCACTTTAGCCTTTTTGGTGCGTGTGTGTAGCGTGAATATAAGTTTCATCCATGTAAATAATAGGTCGACCCTCTTCTCTGTAGATCCGCATTTTTTTTAAGAATTCCATTCTCAGTAGTCGAATGGGCTGGCGCTCCATTAATATTTTTCTGTTCGTTTTCACCTTCCTCCATCCAATTCCAGGTTTATGAATGTTTTTTCTCAAAGACTCTTTGCAACCATATCGCGAATGATATTTCTATGAATTACCCTGAGCGTAGGAATTCTTTTTTCTATGATATGGAAATTAACTATGCACTTACGTAAAATAGCCAAATCAGCATCATCCATTGTGAGGTTTGAATGTTTCACTCTCTTTTTATTTGGAGTTGAAAACGTTTCCTGTTCACCTTCTTCTATTTTTATCATCTCTGATTTAGTTTTCCTTACGGTTCTTACACATACACCTGTAGCCTCTGCTACTTGTTCTTGAACCTTGGATGATAAAAAATAATTATTAGTACATTTTGACTTATTTCTACCATTACTTCTTACCTTCGCAAGAGGAATGCTTATTCCATCTGCCGTTGCTTCTGCCTGCATAAATCTTAAAACATTGTTGACAATTATTCTGCTTTGTCCACTCAGAATTTTGTTTTTCACTTTACTGTTCAAAGGCATTTTGAAAGTAACGAACACAGAATTATCATAACAGTTGACCAAATCATTTCTGCACTGACTGTACTAACTGTACTGACTGAATATTTATATAGTTTGCTTAGGACAGTTCCTTCAAAATCTTCCATTACCAATTTTGCTGTAACACTTAAAATGGAAGCTCCCATAGCACAACCATCAATTTGTTTGTATATTTCATTTTCATATTTGAAATATGTTGTAAGTGTGTGAGTTCTTCTATAGCTTTTATAAATTAGTTTTGAGTTATTTCTGTATATTCTTTAATTTTGTCCCATTTTTTCATTAATATATTTTTCACAATGATAATAGGAATGTTTGTATATAAGGGAAACTCCATCCAACGAAATAAATACATATTCGTTAGGAAATCTCTCTCTCTCTTTCTCTCTCTCTCTCTCTCTCTCTCTCTCTCTCTCTCTATATATATATATATATATATATATATATATATATATATATATTATAAATTGCTTTAATTTCTTATTTCTTACACCTTTTGATTTATTTATGCTTCTAAAAGTTCGTGATTTTAGGTCTCTTCTGTTTTAAAATTAGTTTTTTAAATAATTTTGAAAGATAAAAATTGACGTTTCGGTTGCTTTTGAGTTTTTATATATATTTTGTTATATGTCAATAATTATTAAAAAAATAATTTCAAAACAGAAGAGACCTAAAATCACGAACTTTTAGAAGCAGAAATAAATCAAAAGGTGTAAGAAATAAGAAATTAAAGCAGTTTATAATATATATATATATATATATATATATATATATATATATATATATATATATATATATATATATAGAGAGAGAGAGAGAGAGAGAGAGAGAGAAAATCAAGAAGCATATACAGTATGGTGCAAATGAAAGGAATAAATTCGTTATTTCGTAAACCAGCGACTTTAAGGAAAAATCCTGAAACCCGTCGATTTTTATTCGTAAGGACACCATTTTATTTTTGACGTCATCTATACGAGCGTGATGACGTCATCGCTAAAATTTTTAAATGGAAATGTGGGTGTTGTAATACATTATTTGAAAGGTCTTTTAAATACCTATTCAGCCATATCAATATGTACAGTGATTGATTTCTGTATTTGTTTAAAAAATTAATAAAATTTTATTATTACAATAAATATTTATTATGTATTACTCATTAAATACAACGAAACCTAAATTAAGTGCTCAAATTGTTCACCTCCAGCTAAAATACAATGAGAAAGACGTGCCGCGAACTTTTCTCGAACCTTCTCTATAACTTTACTTTTCAAGTATCCCCATAAAAAGAAATCAAGAGGAATCAAATCAGGTGACCAAGGCGGCCATTCTATTGTTCCTCTTCGACCTATCCACCGATTTGGGAAGACGTTGTTCAAATAGTTGCGCACCAATACAGGAGGCGCACCATCTCGCTGCAGCCATAAATCATTACTGTTTGGAAATACCCGGTTCCATTCAGGTTGCAAGAAGTTTTGAAGAAATTCTAAATATCGAGGACCTGTTAAGGTAAATATCGAGGACTTGTTAAGGTTTCTTCGAAAAAGTATGGCCTAATAATTCTATTATCTATTATTCCCGCACAAACATTAACTTTCTCTGGGTATTGAGTACGGTACTCTTGCATCCAGTGTGGATTTTCTGTAGCCCAGTACCGATAAGTTTGATAATTGACATGACCGTTTAGTAGAAATGGAGCTTCATCCGAGAAAACAACCTTGATATCGGATCTCTGTTATTTTGTTCCATCAAAATTTCACAAAACTCAATTCGTCTGTCAAAATCATCTTCCATAAGCTCTTGTACTAAACTTACTTTGAGGGATGTCACTTTTCCCTCTTCAGCTTTCTAAGAACTGTTGAATGATCTAATGCTATTTGCCGTGAACTGGTATGGGGATTATCTTGTAAGGCTAACAGAACATCTAGTTGTATGTTTTCTGATATTGGTTTTCTACTACCTTTAGGGAGGTCTTTGACATGACCCGTTTCTCTGAAATTTTTTCTCAATTTTGCTTATAGTGGATTGGGAAATTGTTTCTCGGTTGAGGTATTTATTATAAAATGACGTACATACTTCTTTCTGCGTACGTGCTTTATCTCCACAACCAATCATTATTAGAATTTCAACTCTTTGCGTTTCAGTCAGCTTTATGTTGATAGATACAAAGACTTTTTGAATTCGTTTAATACAATAATACTATCAATCATTTGACAGAAAGTTAATTATGTCCAAGTGTTAATGTTGATAAGTAACTAGATTTTTAAAAAAGGTAAAAAGTAGGTAGATAAGACATTTCATTTCCATAGACGGCCTTTACAAAATTTATTTTTGTGTGTCAATAAATACATCATACCAATACTTAATACATTTTATTAAGAAATCTGTTGAAATTTCATAAATAATATTTGTGACAATACGGAAATCAATTACTGTAGATATTGATATAGATGAATAGGTATTTAAAAGACCTTTCAAATAATGTATTACAACACCCACATTTCCATTTAAAAATATTAGCGATAATGTCATCACGCTCATATAGATGACGTCAAAAATAAAAAGGTATCCTTACGAATAGTCTGTTTAAAAATAAAAATCGACGGGCTTCGGGATTTTTCTTTAAAGTCGTCGGCTTACGAAATAACGAATTTATTCCTTTCATGCATCTAAATGTTCTTGATTTTAGGTCTCTTCTGTTTTAAAATTAGTGTTTTTTGATAGTTTTTAAAAGAACGATAAATTTTGACGTTTCGACTTTTCTTTAAGTCTTTATCAAAATATAAGAATATGATATAATGATAATATTATTAAACTATTAAACTAAATCAATCCTAGGAGATAGTTTTGATTTAAATTCACTTTAATCTATTTCACTTTATTCAAATAATATCACAAATTATTCTTTGTGCATAAAATGTCTCGAGAACTGAAAAAAATAGTGCAATCTTTTAAAATAATGCATCACTCAACCCCATCTACTTTTGAAGTGTTTGGAGGTTGCGCTAGAGGATTAATATAATTTTGTTAATAACGTGCCTACAAACTGTTCTGACAAATAATTGTGACGTGGATTTACGTGTATTTGAATTTTATATGAGTCGAAATATAGATAGTTGTAACACCTTGCATCTTTCATGGATTAAAATTCAAATCGTTATTTTACAGATTTGCTGATATTAAAAATCAATATCTAAATATAGTAAATCGATAGTGATGAAGATAAAGTGATTCGAAATTTTCCTGCGAATGAATATTCTATATTTACCTAATTTACTTCAAATTCAGATAGCTACCGCTATGTTGCGTGGTAACAAATCAATGAGGTCAACCAAAAATTTACAATTTAAATATGTGATTGTTTTGTAGCTTCATTCGAATGAAAACTATTACTGTAATTGATAAGTTTATTTCCATATCCAAAGGTTAAAGGGTTGCTAAAATAATTTTATTTTTTAATATGCTGTTAATGTAATTTTCACGATTCGGTTTGTAACTGACACGAGGACTATATAGCACAGTTTACATTATTCAAGTCCACTAATTCAGTGAATTTTAAGTTAAGTTTAGGAATTGTTCCAAAACTGTTCAATTATTACTCTTAGAAAAAGTAACTGTTGTAGTCACAAACACATGTTCTCTATAGAAAGAAACAAACTGAGGACTTTGGTTTGTAGGTAACTTTATTCTTAGGAATTCCCTATAGAAATCCAAAAAAAAGCAAAATGCTTGTTCACTATTCAACGTATAATCAAGTACTGGATTTGCCGTTCACACTATTCCAGTGGCACTCGAATGGGCAGGCTGCAGCCGGTTGGAATGATGAATATACCGTCATTCTAGGACTACAGGACTACATTGATCACTACATTCTAATGCAGTTTGACATTATCCTAGTAGCAGTCCAGCGCTGGGCTTGAATGGTGGACTGGATTAATGCGAACCAGGCTTATTGCTTATAAAATAAGAAAAGTGGTTATTAATATTGAGAAAATAAATCTAATAAATAATTGAATGCTAATTGGAGGAAATAGTTGTTTCTTATTCGAAGTGTATTCATACGTATCTATAAGGATAAACTATAATCCTGGTTTAGATAGATCACCTAATTTTGGATTAAAACGAGATTTTCCTCAAAGTTTCCGATCGTCACGGTTGATTTTTGGTTTTCAAATACAAAACCTTTGATTTTTATTACGTATTGATTTTAGGTCTGTTTTGATAGAACATTGGTTTAAGAAAACAGATAAAAATTGACGTTTTGACTTACTTGGTCTTTATAAAAACAATTTTATAGTTTCTGTATTTATAGATCGTCATTCGATTTTGTAATATATTCTAAGTGTTTTATTAAATATTATAGAACAGTTACATGAAATGTACCAACAAAAACGTATTTGATATTTAATTTGTATACCAATAAGCAATTTTTATGTCAAAATATGAAATAAGCACAAGAATTGCATGCCTCTTTAATCTGTCAATTACGCTGTTCATCAGAATTAAATTGAATTGAAAGTACATTATAACCTCCATCATTGTAACAATTAGTGACCCAGACATCTACATCATTTGATTTTTTTTATATATAAACTGCGAAAAAAACCTCAACAACACATTTTACGGAATATGACTTAAATCGTCGTTTTTGTCAGAATTCGGGTCATCGATTTGGCATGAACCAAAAGAACACACAATCCAGTTTAATTTGGGACACGAAAACAAAAATTTGGAAAGATTAAAGCTATTAATAGGCAAGCTCTCCTTTCTTAAAAGAATATATAATTCCAACGCAAATATATTCAGATTAAAAATGTTTTTATTATACTAAAGTATGTCCCAATAGTTAATTAATTATGGCTTAGTAACTAACAAAACATCACTCATTGGGTCTTGGACTTGAACATTTCTTTCGCATATTTTTTTAAAGCAAGATAGAAGTGTTCAAAAATCCTCAATTGTACGGGCCTGAGGTAAATTAGGGGGTTTGTTTTGGTATAAAAATATTTTGATGCAGCCAATTTTGAGTTACCCTTCACAATCTACAGCTTCCCCCCTCACACGACTCAAATAATGTCTACCGATCCGTCTTGTCAAAATCGCACATCAGACTAGAACAGCAGCAGTCCCGCAGGAAAATGAGAACGCAATCTTTCATCCCGCCTTTCAATCACCTTTTGTAAGAAAACGACTGATTGTTCACAATAAAGGTAGGGATAATTTTTGTAGGAGTTTCTTTCTAAGTGTTTCGGTATCCAAAGTATAATAAAAAAATTCTTACTTCGAACTAATTTTTTTTCCTTCCGCCACTCATTTTTTAGTAATCTATTTTTTTTAAATACTTATTATCATGAAAATTTGAACCTGTTTTGAGCATGTTACAACAAGTTTTGATCTCATATTCTTATTTTACCGTACTATTGATGAAAAGTTTGAGTTGTGTATTCCACAAGTATCAAAATTTGTTTTTCGGTGCTTTCTTTCCTGAAACCCAAATGTTCTACCAGCGTGTGTCTAGAGCTCTTGTTCATTCATCAGAATCAGTATTATTCTCTTGGTGGGTTTACTCGAGGAGAGTAGCAAACTTATAGGGCTCTAGTTCTGTGAGAAAGTGGGATCCTTTTCGGATGTTCATAGTATGTTAATATTCGCTTGTTTCCACCTCGGTGGTGTTTCATTTTATCGTTAGAGATCCGTTTATCATGATTGTTAGATATGATATCTTTTTTTGGTAATTTTTTCAGTGCGCTGTTCGTGATTCCGTTAGCTTTCTTTCATTGTGCCAATATTACAATGCAATCAAGATGAAATGTAAAATTTCCTTGCTTTGGTTTGATATTTAACGCTAAAATATAAGCCGTATGAGTTTAAAAGCTCAACAAAATTATCGAATATCAACAGATTTTTGTTTTTGTGCGCCCATATAAACCTAATTCTCGTTTTATTCTTAATTTCTTACATTTGAATTTCGGCAAAGGAAATCCGCTTAATCCAAAATGTTTATCACTAAAAGGCGGACGTCGATAATATATTAGAATGTTATCACGGCTGAATCAGTATCTTTAAAAAATCTGTTTCCAAATACACTCAAATTTACAGAAAAATTTCATGCACATTTGAATCTATCATTGTTTCGAAATTTACGAGAAATGTAGATAACTTTCACTATGGAACCATTCTATTGTTATTTTCGGAACTATATTGTTTCATCAGTTCATTGTTGACATTGTTTTATCATATATCGAAATGTTCTAGTACTAAATGCCTAATGAAGGCCAATGACAGATTGGACATAGAAATTACATTTACAGAATAATTTACTATAGTAACAGACTCTAATAGACTCTAATAGACTCTAAGCTTTCAAGCCATTTTATCTCACACGCACTCCCACATAGATTTGTATTTGTTGATTGATGTGTGGCTAAATGGATCTTCAGTATCCAAAACCATATAGGTATTGTTATTTTCGTTTAAATCTATCTTGTTAGTATGGCTATAGAATAACGAGATAAGGGAGCTACTGATAAAATTTGCGTATTCACCAAACGTCAGCAATCCGCAGCTGTTATCATGAAACCTATTACAAATGGAGTGAATCTCGTTACTATAAACAATTCAGTGGATCCTTCATTCGAATAAGAGTTGTTTTTTTTCTATGTGTAACAGTAAAGCAATGATTTTTTTTGAAATTTCATAACTTGTAAAAAATGCAATTTGTTCATTTGCTGAAACTTCAAGAGTTGATTATTGATCCGTACACCAAATTTTCATGATAATTTCAACATAAAAATAGTATGTGCCACATTAAGAAGCTATCAAAATTTTTTTAACTGATACTATTAATGCCATTAAAAATAAAACAAACCTATTCGTGAAATATAATCAAATATGATGAATCGTTAGTTTCAAATCAGTTATTTTTTCAATAATCATGGAATTGTGTACCTTTTCTGGGTTCCTGAAGGTTAAACTATTATTCAATATTACTACATTTAGTTCTTGCTGAACTTTTGGGATAACAAGTTTGAAAAGTTTCTGACTTCACGTCACCACTTATCAATATAAATTTCGAAATATATTTGCGCATGCATTGACAGTTTTTCACTAAACTTTCTGGATGCTTAGTGTCTTTTTCACAGTCGTATAAGTGAGTTTGAATGTGAGTGTGAATGTTTTCCTGAATATGAAAAAACTGACTATCGTGCTGTCAATAAATATTTGTTTTTGAAAGGCAATAAGCCTACGCAAAATAAAGATGAGTTGGAGGCTCTGCACCATCTGTGGTGACCATAAATTTTGGACAGATAAATTCAAACGTTTCCGTATCTGCTTGATAACCACGAGTGTTCAGGACGGTCAAAATCTGCGACAACTAGACAACTAACGATATCATCGAAAAAGTTCTCCAAATGCTACCGAATAATCGTTGGATTGAATTTATAGGAATAGAAGAGGTTATCGGAGTATCGAAAGAAAGTATTTGCTATAAACTGACTGAAGAATTATGCATGGGTAAGATATCCGCGGGTTTGCAACCGAAGTTGCTCACTTAGGAACAAAAGTGCATTCGAACGAACATTTTGGAGTGGTTTAATCAAAATGGGTTCGACTATTTGTGTCGATATATAACTGTACATGAAACCTGGATCCACAAGAGTACGCATCGTTGCTTGATAAAATAAAGGGAAAAATTACAAAAAAGCAACCACTTTGGAGAAAAAGAAAGTGCTTTTCCACGACAACATACCTTATAACACTCACCGTTTCACCAGATCTGTCACTCAACGACTTTTTCCTGTATCCTAAATTCAAAGAGATTTCATCAGACAAGGACATTATTGCTTACGCCAACGCCTATTTTGGACAGAAAAACGTCAACTATTCTTAGGAAGGGTTTCAGTGTACTTTAGAGGAGACTATGTTGAAAAATTAAAATGATTGTTTCTTTGTTAGATCGAAAACTTTTCAGACATACCTCGTAATTCTGAAAGAACTGCCCAAACTGTAGAAGAATTAGCCATGGGTTCTTCACCAAGAAAGTATCCCAGACTCATTCCGCATTGTATATCAGAAGCGTTTTAGGGATAATGGAGAGGCATATATTGGAAGTAATAATTTACGACTTAAAAGTGAAATCAAAATGTTATTACTTATGAAGAAATTAGATTTTGCTTATTTTTACATTTATACACACCAGTATTGCAATAATGTACATAACGGAAATAATATATTTTTTGTTTAGTCGAATTTTTTCTTTGATGCATGTTTACAATTGTTAACTGGAATATTTGTATATGAAGAAATTACATTTAATGAAATAAATACATATTAAAAATTTCCATGTTTTTACATTACCAGAAAGCTTGGATTTTGATTGTTAGAAACTTGTGACCGTTTGCCCGTTTAAAAAAGAGAAATAGATATTAAAATTATTTACTCCGAATCTTCTTCATTACCTCTGTTTCGAGACACGTAGTGGATATTAGAAATACTAACATTTTACTTGTTTTAATATATTAAATAATATGTTTCAACTTTGGTACTATCTCTGAAAGTGTACATGTTACATTTTCGTAACATAATAATATTTAATTTGTTTTGTGCAAGCTGTATTTTAAAATAATAAAGTCGGTGGTTACTATTTCTGTTATCTTGGTAGTTATTAACAACACTATTGGTAATATATGTTTTGTGTTTACATAACAGGATACATTCAAAATTTAGTTTGGTGAACCTCAATACTGGGTCAACCTCGATATATTTTTATTTAATATTGCGGTTTCCGAGGGATATACATTTATTTGAGTTGAAACCGTCATTGAGAATACTTCAAGATCTTCGAACCATGGCATGTATAACAAAATATTGCGTTACCATAGCAAGTGTCAGTGTAAAGTTTGACGTCATAAAAGTAAACGAGTGTTACGCAATAAATTAAAAGAAAGAAGATATCCACCGAAATTGTGAAAATCGAAAAATTGGAGTGTATTTAAAAGGGTTAAGAGGTAAGCAGATTTACGAAAAATGCTTAATACCCTTGGTGATCAATGTCCTTCGTATGCGACCGTGAAAAATTGCAAGCTTCAAAAGAGGTAACTTTTCCATTGAAGATGATGACCGCTCGGGAAGGCCAGTTTCTGTGTCAGTCCAAAATATCGATGCAGTTCATGACATGATCAAAAGCGTGCAAGGTTAGAAGCATCGCGTTCGATCTGTGCTCGATTTGAAAACGATATAGACTTCTTAAACCGAATTGTTACTATGGATGAGACTTGAGTACATTTCGACGATCTAGAAACAAAGCAACAATTGATAGAATGGCGACACTCTGGTTCTTCAAGACCTAAGAAGTTTCGTGTCCAAAAATCTGCTGGAAAAGTTCTTGCTTCAGTTTATTGATATTGCCATGGAGTAATCATGATTGATTTATTGGAAACGGGTGAACAATAACTGGAGATCTAAATCGGAAGACGCAGTTTCGGCAGCAATTGTAACACCCATCTCAAATACTGGCTTCAGATTACCAGAACAGAGTACAGTATATACAGGAGAGACACACGCCATTCTTCAAGCGGTTTGGTACAGTGAAAGGCAAGGTCTAATTAAAACCTTGATTATTAGTGACTCTTTAAGCGCAATCAACAGTATACGATCGGTATATTTAGATAATCCACTCAATATAATTTTAAAAGAAAAAATACACTGACTAAGACAGGAGAACCGATTGCTAAAACTATTGTGGGTACCTTCACACATCGGAATAGCGGGTAATGAAAGCGCTGACAAGATAGCTCAAGAGGCCCTCAGTAACCAAAATTCAGAAGAGGAAAGTTCAACGACATATGCAGACTTGAAAGCTCACGTAAAGAAAGCAGTCCATGAAAATTGGAAAAATGTTTGGCGACGGAGCAGATCCAAATTAGCAGAGGTTAAGAAGTCAGTCACTCCTTGGAAGAACAACCCGAAAAAACGGAGAGACCAGGTGATTCTGTCACATTTGCGAATAGGACATACCAAGTTTACCCATGAACACTCTTTGACAGGACAGGGAAACAAAGTATGTGATATGTGCCGAGTTGAAGAATCAGTAAAACATGTGCTAGTGGAGTGACCTAAGTTCGCAGAAAAAAGATGGGAACATGGTCTATGTCAGTCTTTGGAGCGAATGCTTGGGAACAACTGTGATATTGAGAGTATTATTTCCTATCTAACAGAGATTGATATTATCAGCAAAATTTAGCAAGAAATGAAATGTAAATTACATAATTGTACAATCACACCATTACGTTGCTAATAACCCTGCGTGGTTGATGCAACTATAATCTGAAATAAAAAAATAACTATTCGAAATTACTGACCACTTTACGGGAAAAAATTAAAGAGAAAAGACGCGGAAGTAATCCAAAGGTGTTTTGTTTTTGCAGGACAACGCCCCTGTACACAAATCTCATGTTGCCATGCAAAAAATTCTTGATTTAGAGTTTGAATTACTAGAACACCCCCTTATTCACCAGATTTGACTTCGTCCGACTATTATCTCTTTCCTCAACTGAAAAAAAGTTTAAAAGGTCGTAAATTTTCTTCCAACGAGAAGGTAATAATAGCTGTGGAGGTCGGGTTTGTAGATCAAGAAGAAACATTTATTTTGAAAGGTTTAGAGACATTGCAGGTTCGCTGTAATAAATGTGTCCAATTAAGAGGAGAATATGTTGAGTAATAAAATATTTTGACATTGAAATTCTGTTTGGTTAGGTTAGTATAATATAGCAAGATGGAAATCTGAGACCAACAGCTAGTCTACTAATCGCCCATGCAGTGTTTTAATGAATTCGACCCACGGGTGTTTTCTTATTTTTGTATCTTAGTCAACACATAGTCACCACATAACTCGCACTATGCTCTGCTTTTACCCTCTACATTAGCTCAAAAGGTTTGATCCTTTGGGTACTTATTATAAAAATTTGCAGTTTCATTGCTTCTACAGGATCTTTGTGAAGGACGGTTTCTAACATACCATCAATGCACCAAATAGATAGGGTTTCTAATAATTTAATAAATCGCATCAATCCGAACAAGTACAATGATGAATCGGAATAGGGACTAATCAACCCCTTTAAATGAATTTTTAGTAGAAGATATTTACCATGTATATTCTAAATGCTCTTTTACATATAATGCCAGTATTTGTCTTTGCTAGCATATATTTTTGCAGTTTATAAATACGACTATCCTTAGCGAATGCTGCAAAAATGGTAACGATAAAAATTTGACATCATAAAAACAAGGTATAAAAATTGAGGACAACTATGTGTTTAAACGTATACAATTAAGGTAGTGATACTTTCTATAAATGATTCACGTTTTTTTACCTGACCATAACGAGTATCACACAAGGCGAAATCTAATCGTAGTCAAGAACTGGATGGCACTTCATAATTCATGTTTGAAATAGTCGTAACATTTTTGAGAAAAATAGTTATTATTGTACATACAGTTACCCACCTATTTACAGTTTTTTTATAAATATAGAAAGCAAAGTTACTTTTAATGTCGGTTTCATAGGACGATAATAAAATATCTGCTTGTTATACAGGATGTTTCAAAATAATGTGAGTAATTTAGCATTTAATTCTAATATGTTTGTTATGTTGAAAATGTAAGATCATCTTAATATCCATCGGCCAACCGAGAACTAAAAAATATCTATAGATTTTCAAATTTACAACATAAGTACCAAAATAATGTACTGTACTTCAGAAATACCTTTTCGGTTAAGTTGGACTCTCAGGATGCCTGTCCAAACATTCACTCTGATGTATGTTTCTCACTCCAAAGCCTCACATTTTGAGTATTCACATTTCCTTCAGATAGAATGTTTAACTCGATCATCCCAGCTTAGCACTTTAAGATGCGCGAACCAATAAGAGATAAATATTATCTGTATAAATATACAGCACTATTTTATGAGGGTGCCGCTGTTTGCCACACCGGTGTCTTGTATATCAGAGGGGCGAATTTAAATAAAAAAATGGTAACATTTAAAAACAGTATATTCTATTTCAACGAAAATAAATACAACTCAATTTTACAAGAATAATGGTGTAACAAACTTATGAAATTCAGAAGTCTACCGCTCGAGATCCGTTACAAATAGGTCATCAACGCCAATTGTGTATGGCTTGTTTTACAAATTGATACTGGCTAGAGTGACTAGTCGCTATTTAATGACAAAGTGTTGATTTTCGAGATAAAGTTTTGATTTGTTGAGCAGGGGTTTGTTTGTATTTAATCAGACCCCAAATAGATTCCCTTGCAATGGATAGTTATTTTGCCAAAAATAACAATTTTAATAGTGCTAGAATCCAATTTCATGAGTGCTGAAATATTAGTTATTTCATGGCATCCGAGGTGTTCCTTCAAAATTTTTTGTTTGTATCTCACCTTGAATGCCGATATCCATTGGTACGAGCTAATGGTAAAGTTTCGAGTATTTTTCCAGTTGGCAGTGGTGTATCTCAGGATTCAGTTTAAGGTCCAATTCCAGGTCCTGGTCTGACGCGAACGGTCTCTGTTTAATCCCTGACAAAAATTCAGTTTTATCCTACAAAGTTTTACGACCTCTAAAACTCAACAATTACTTAATACGATTCTCAAACTCGATAAACTTTCTTCTGCTTGTTTTGCCTGTATCTAACAGCTCAGTTCTCGTACTGCCTTAACAACTTACTGAATCGTTATGGTTTGCCTTTCGGGAGGTCTTGTAGTTTGTACCTCTTCGGATCTATTTTCAAATTACGAAAAAGAAGTATTCGTTATATTTATGGTGTGAGTAGTAGAGCGCATTGCGAATTCTATTTAAAAAAACATAAAATTTTAACTCTCCCCGCCCTTTTCAATTTCTCAGACCCATTCATAGCTACCCTAATAGAAGAAAAAATCAGTGTTTTATAGACAAAAACTCAGAGGAAAAATAATCTAGTTTGGATAAAAGAACAGTTATGGTCTCAAAATAAATGGAACTCCATTATTTAAAGTTACTGTCAGCTAGCGGAGTGAGAAACTTCTAAATAACACATCAAATTGAGAGTTAAAATAATATTAAATGTATTTTCGTACAGGAAAACAATAATGCTGTGTTAAAATGGATGTTAAATAGTCCAGATGTACAACATAAAGAAAAAGCTTAGATCATATCCCGCAAGGACCGTTTCAGAATTCGGAACAGTTTTACATTACATGACTGCCAGTGTTAGTTGATAGTATACCAAGACGAATAGAAGCAGTAATCAATCTAAGAGGCGATGTAATAATGTGGATTTGATTTGGTGTCGATGATTTTCAAAAATCGACATATTTTCAATCCATAAGATACAGTATCAGTAAAGAGTGAATTTATAAGGGAAGGGAAAATTTTTGATGAAATATGCGCATACAAATGAACAAATAACCATCTTATCCCCACCCTTTTCTTGATAATGGCCCCAAAGTGGGAGCCAAAACGTCGAGAATTTTTAAAAATTCAAACGTGGTTCATCCCGTGAACTTGTCTCTTTTATAATTTTTGAAAGAGAAATAAAAATTTGACGTTTCGACTTCTTTTAGTCTTTATTAAAATATTATATTTTGACAATTTATTTACATTTATTTAAAAAGCTGCAAATACCTACAAATAGGTAATTTGTATATTTTCCAAAAAACTCAAAAAATCTTTTTTAATAATTTATGATAAAGTGTTTTTCCAACTTATCTATCCGGAAATTTTACCTTTTATCTGACAATATATTTTTATAATTCGAAAAGCTTCTTTCAACATCTACCAAGGTATTTGGAGCATATTCAAAGTGACTTGAATCTGAAAATTCTACATCTACATTAATTGAATTATGTCAAATTTCAATTCATAATTTCGTAAATTTTCTGGAGGACTTTGAAACCGCTGTTTTTTTCTAAAACGGTTAACTAGTTTTTATTTACTAAATTACCAATTTTACCTTAAACTTTTGAAATATCTTCTTTAAATTCGCAATTTCAACGGATTTTATTTTTGTGTTTATAGTTTTTACTACAAAACTGTGATGCATTTACCAATCAAGCTTTTGCTTTGTGCCTTTCCAATAACAGTAATGTCTTTAGGGTACTCCGTTATATCCATGAGCTAAACAAATCTGTCGCCATCCTATTGAATAAGATTCACTAGGTTTTTCTTACTGTATAGATCCTATTAATAAATTTACAATATAAAGCCCACAAGAATTGGTAGTTTCGACCACAATAAAATTAATGTATTGATTTTCTACGATTTTATTGACTTCTTGTAGGGTCTCATTGTAAATGTGAGGCTTTTACATATGAGGCACATCGTTTTTTCTTAATGTATTTTTATAGGGAACACTTTTTTCAATATTTTCCTAAAAACCTTTTGAAATAAAATTTTGTAGCTCTTTGGTAGTATATTTACACAAATAATCGCCTTGCATAAACCAGCTTTAAATTATTTTTTCCATTAAATGAACGGTCTACACCTATATTTTGTCACCTAAAATTTTCCCTGTGTTGGTAGATTAAGAAAATACATGTTTTCCAAACTATCCGAATTTTGAATATTCCAACAAATATTTGCCGAAACCGAAGGAAGAAAACAATCTCAAAACATTTTGCACTTCTTAGAAGCAAAAATACTTTAACCCAAAACCTAAACGTTCACATTGATCGACTAATAGTCTGTGCTAAAGTGGTGAAGCATTGAATCAATGATGAAAAGAAATTGCAAACATCCGCATCTATCGCATCTATCGAGAAAATAGTTGTAAATCAGTAATGGACTACCTGTAATATTTTATGCGTAAGCCGGGTAGGGGCGCAAACTAGACTGTAATGAGTCCATTAGAATTATGAAATACAGGTTAAAATCATTTCGACACAAATATATGCATATTCTTTACAAATTTGAAAAAAATTTACAGAATGCCTAAAAATACATTTAGCATAGAATCTGCTCCTTAGTTATATAGGAATATATGATAAATTTCAATCAATTTCCTTAATTCTTTTCATAAACCGCTTCCATAGTTGATCAACTAGATTTTTAAACAGTGTTATTTACAATGTTTAGGTTTCAAATAGCCATTATTTTAGTACCTTTAATCTCTTGGAAATTTCAAACTCTGGAAGTTTCATGCTCTTTACTCAGATCTAGAAAGTACACTTCTTCCAAATCAGACTAATTTTCCAGATTAATAGTAAATTCATCAATATTTATGGTTTGATCACAAATTAATTTCCATATGTACGCAGAAAAATTTCCAAAATATTTGTCGCAAAAATGAACAACTTTATGAAATTTAATATGGCATTTTTTTCTACCATCTTCCTAGATACCTACATCCATAACCAAAAAGATCATCTTCAGGTAAATTTGGAATTAGGTTTTCTCTTTTTCATAGTTCATTCCATTATGACATAGCTCAGATTTTCAATTTGATTCCTAACGAACGGTTATACCTGAAATATTGCTTCACCATCTGCATGAACAACATATGAGTATCTTCACTAGTGGATTTTAAGAATCTTACATTTTCTTGTTGTTTCAGTTTTTATCAATTATGATATCAAACTCAATTTATAACATTCACAACAATATAATTTCTATAATGAAATTAATAATCAAAAATTGAAGGCATACATGGTATTCTTGTAAACGAGCTCTATTGTGGTAAATATATCTCGCCTTAGTTAAATGGTATGCTTATGCTTCTTCCTTCTTAAATCTTATTCGATATTTGACTCGTTCAAAACTGTGTTTGGTCACTTGAAAGTTTGTTATGCATGTTACTCTTAAAATATATCATAATATTATAATGTAAAATCAACATAACATTTGTCTATTTGAAAACTTGAGGGATAATAGCCATTATTAGTCTTCACATTTGAAAATCATTTACAATCTTACAGGGTTTTCCAGAATGCTGTGCCACATCAAAGTTACATTTTTTCGAATGAAACACCGTATATTTGCATATTTGGAATCAGCTTGACCCATTACAACAATATGAGTTGTGTAATACCTACCAACATACTTTTTTTTATCGAGCATTCCCTGTACCTAAAATTATTAGTTCTTGAGATAATTCGATTTTTCTGTGCAAAGCAATGATTATGTACCTATATATAATCATTTAACAATTAATCGTGAGTTGACATTTTATCATTACTGTTTGGTACTGTAGACATTGAATTGCAAATACAAGGAAAAAACGCGTATATTACAAACAAATTACAGAAACTAATAAAAAAAACTATAAAACTATCATATTTACAGTATGCATACACTTGATTATTACAATAGGCGTTTGAAATGACCTCCAAACACATCTATGCATGCTTGAAAACGATACTTGAAAAGGTTCACATTATGAAGTACTTCATATTCAACGATCATTTATTTAGACTGTGTGTCGCTATGGGATATAGATTAGTTGATGAATAATAGGACGAAGGAGGCACTGAACTTTATCACACTAATCTAACACCTAGTATATGTGTTTCCAAAATGATAAGCATCGCTACCATTTCTGCGATTATATCCATCTGCTGGAAATTATGTCTAGTATCATCAAGTATTAAGTTCGGTGCTGCTTTAGAAAGTATAATAATATCTCATTGTGTTTCACGAAATACTCAAATATGAGATAAACTGTATCACAAGAAATATTAATCGTACAAAATTAAAAAAAAAAACTTAGTTTTTTTGGTTATCCCAAGGTGGTCACCTACATTTTGAATTTATTGAACACATATTTGACTAATTATTCAATGAATACAACAAACCAACATAAATATAATCAATATTGGTATCATTGAAGAAGGTATCGTTTAGTATGCTTCCATTTAAAATTATTTCAAAATCATATATTTACTTCATCTCGAATACTAAACAAAACGCAAATAATTCTCAAGATTGTTGCTACTGATTGTTCACTGAAGTAGTGGAATAATCAAAATCAGTCATCAGAACATTTGCGGATTTGCATTTGAAACTGACGATTTGTATAAAACCCCTAACGTACCTGAAGATATTGAAGCAGTCTGTATGCGGTGAGTTGAACAGACTTTGAAGTCTTGAAATTATGTCTTGGGAAGACTAACTCAATTAGGAAAGATCACAAGACGCTAGGACATCGAAATGAAATTAAAGCGTTGTTGATAGATAGATGGCTCAAGGATTGTAGCGCTCAGTAGTAGTAATATAAATATAACAAATTTAGAAGAATTTACTCTCAGAATTATCTTCACGTAATTACACTAATCGTCTTTGAAAACATCTTCTTCATAGCGTGGATAGAATAAGATCATCAACAGATTACAATCTTATGTTCAAAATCACCAATTTACAAAGGATGGTAGACAAAAATTTTGAATTGAAATTTATGTACAGAAGTCGATTTAGTTTTGGTAGTCATCAAGAAAGAAAAATTGTATTATCTTTTGAAAAGGAGTGACTAAAATTTTTTA
Source organism: Diorhabda elongata (assembly GCA_026230145.1). Lineage (NCBI taxonomy): Eukaryota > Metazoa > Arthropoda > Insecta > Coleoptera > Chrysomelidae > Diorhabda > Diorhabda elongata. Next base: position 22,353,293 of record CM047937.1, on the reverse strand, counting down.
AACAGTGATTATAGTTATATAGCGAGAAAGACTTTCATTATTACCACTCCCTTTAACTCACTCCATTAGTTTGTCTGCTATTCTGATGAAGATTGACTTACTTATTCGCAGTGGAGATTATAATTATAATTCTTGAATGCAGCTTACAAATCGATGCTCGTAGATCGAATCTTATTTTATAAATCACGCTTCATTCGAAATTTACTTGAAAATAACATTTTTGTCGTAAATCTTGGTACAGTTGGTTTTAAGGGATGATTTAAATAGTATATGCTGATGATGACTAAGTTAAAAAGTATATAACATATACGGGGGCTGCCTGAAAAGTTTCCGACCTAACAAAGAAACCTGACACTTTTTTCCGTAATTATCTTTATTTTTCATCATAGTCTTTATTTTTAAGTGTATACAATGAGTCCAGCGGGGCTAATAGGTATTTATTTATACGATAACGTCCTCGTCTGATGAAAATCTCTCTCTTGCAAGTGAAACTTTAAGGTTAGGAAACAGGAAAAAGTCGTAAGGGGCCAGATTAGGGAAATACGGTGGTTATCATTTTCCGGCCAATAAAACCGTTGATACAATTGTTAAAAACAATTATCTCAAGATTTACGTCAAATAATGCATTTTTCAATATATTTTAGAATATTAAGGATTGTCGACCCTTGAAATTGGTCTAATGAGTGGATATGTACCATATATGTTTCACAATATTTTTAATTGCTTAAAAAATTCTTTATATAGCCATTTTGATAATTTATTCGCTTATTTAGTGATCTATGAAAAAAGTAATGTGGACAGATATTTTTTAAACTTGTTTTTCACCAAACTGTGAATCACCTTGAACCACGCACATAATCACTAATTGAAAACTGGGAGTTCTATAGCCGTTTCATGGCCAAGGAGGATTATGTCATATAGAATAATAATAAAATAATTAAAATAATTTAAAATGCGTGATTCAGACATAAATTAGCTCAATCAATTTCCCAATTTCTTTTTATTATCAAATTATTTTTGTTTTGTTCATACCAGGTGATTTGATTCATTATTTACGTAGATTACGTTATCTGCCGCAGACTCGTTAGTGAAGTCAAGTATAGATAATAAATTCACAAACAGCCAATAATTTTAATGATTGGTAATTGTTAAAAAATGTCTATAATAGCAGTTTACGAAAGATGACATAAAAAATTATTAAAAATAAACGGCAAACCTCAGTCTAGTGAGATTTCATTTTTTCAAACCTTTCAAATAATAATCTTTCGAAATTTTCGCCTTTCCGTTAGTCTGAATTCGCTTTCCACCAAGTCATTTTTCAAAGTTTTTTATGTTTAGGAACAGAAATATAATTAACAAATGCGGTCGGTTTTTCTCAAATTCGGAATCCAAAGGATATTCAATAGTATAATATTGACCAGTTATCATTTTTCCATTTTTTGAATAATCAGTAAAGATATATATATATATATATATATATATATATATATATATATATATATATATATATATATATATATACCTTCGGAATGTCAAAACATTGTAACCAAGACGTTTATTGACAGAAAAAACGGTATTTGCTTTTTTGTGAACACGTTTCTCGACTTAAGTACGTTGTGTAGACTTAGTGTATAGTATACATAGTATACACTAGGGTATAATGGTGAATTTAAGTTTCATCTAATCATCTCTTATTAATTCAAACCAGTAAAAATTTGAACCTTATGAGTGCTAAAAAGTATAAATGCAAGACGATTGCTAAAAATAATGAGTTAATTGTAAGAGTCGGAAGGGGTATGGAGAAAAGTTATGTTAAAAAAAAAACTTAACATTCCTGTGAGTACTCTCTCAACCATAAGGAGCTGCAAGATTCGTGCTACTCAAATTGATTGAATACTAACGGTGAATTTCCTCGTAAGGGAGAATGTCTGGTTGTGTGGCTAAGTAGATATAAGAATCTAAAATTTTATAACATCGCGAAACTCAGTTTTTCAAAATAACGTGGGTAAAGCATGTTGGTACTTGTCACTGACAACATTTTTGCGAAAGCACTGTATTTACTATATGAGGCTAAGAACTCATGGATCGCACACGTAGGTATAAACACATGGGAGTATGAGATGCAGCGTAAGTAGATGTGTATAGAAATAACGTATTTTTAATCAGACAAACAAATAGAATTTCTTAGAAGAAATATTTATCTATAAATATTCCATTAGACCTCGAATTTTTAATGTTTTTGATGTGAATATATCGCAAACAAAAGAAATTGTTTATATCGAACGCTGTTATCAAGAAATATTATTATTTGTTTCAAGCGTTCATTATTCATTTCAAGAATAGTGTTCTTAAAGTGCCAGAAATTATACGTTTCTTTTTTAGAAGTTTTTTGGCATACTACTTACTTTCTTTGTTCTTTCTTTATTTGAGAGAGAGTGTCATTTGATTTAACACACCATTTATTAAGAAATATATCATAACCTATTTAAAATGACAGAAATCAACAATAAACATTTTGTCATTGTTACATATCCTAAAATCCAATTAATATACGAAAAACAAGTTATAAATACATATTTAATCTTAACCCAGATTTGAGAATACTTTATGTCTTATTATAGATGTTTTTGTTTGGTCGTTGATGAAAATTCGTATATGAAAAAACGCTTTTTAAAATTCTTTGAACTAGACCGAAAATCGAAGCGTGCCAAGAATGGGTGGGGGGCGAATGACCTCATATATATGTTTTCATCCTGAAGGTCGTTCCCACACAAAAATACCTGACCACAGCCAAATGTTTCTCTTTAATTTATATATACATCATTTCATCTTATAAATATCTAGAAAAAAATCAAATCTTAGTTCAGAATTAGCTAATTAAAGCTACCCACATTTTTTTATAACTCGTACAAATATTAACATGCTTTATACTTTATAATTCATGTAAATTTCCTTCTTCAAATCTTAAGGTTGGCGCAATACATTTTTCATTCATGTTGAATACGAGGCTCACTATTCATGCATCTGATAATACTGGTGTTACTAGGTGAAATGTCCAGTTTGACATTTTTGTAAATACTTATAAATGCGAGTGTTGTCTGAAACGTTTTCGGCCTCAATAAAGAAACAAGACAATTTTTTTCACAATAATTTCTTTTCAAAATAGGCGTTTACGTCTACAATAACGTCCTTGTCTGATGGAAATCTCTCTCCTACAAGTTAAGCTTTAAGGCAAGGAAATAAGAAAAAGTTACTGGGGTCCAGATCTGCAGAATAAATTGAATGGGGTCTTTGCCTTTCTCGGAACTTTTTTTGCGCCCACTGTTGGACAGAGGCCTCCCTTAATTTTTCTACTATGCACGGTCCCTGCAACTGTGGTCTAACTGGGAACCAGCGTCTTCTGACTATATGGCCCTTCTAATTCCGTTTCGAGCCAATATTATATTTGCCACTCTGCCCCTCAGAGATAAATCCAGCATCGCTCGTTCCTTTCTTCTCTGCATTACCTAGATTTATTTTATTGTAGCCTATAGTTCCTGCGATACTTGTTAGCATACACTCTATCGGTACTATCATAGGGCGCAGATAGCTTACACATGTATAATGCTTCAGTCAGAATATAAAAAATGCGTTCTTTTGATATGCCGATAGCCCCTTCCATCTCTCTAACCTTAATTCGACGGTCGTCCAATACCATTTGGTGAATTTTTCGATTATATCACTATTGTTGCAGTTGTTGGCTGTCCTGAACGCTCTTGAGTCAATTAAGTTGATACTGCCACGTTTGAAATAAGTGCTGAGTCTCCGTACACCATGTCTAACTCCTTTTCATTCCCATCCTCTCTTTGCCTTTTAAAAACAAATATTAAATGACTCAACGACGATTCCCAAATTAAGACTAAATGTCCATTTCACGATTTTTCCATCTATTAACTTTCTCAGAACAAACGGCAAATGTTTTGCTGAAAATATTTTTAAGGTATATGATCATAAATACAATGGAATTTGCAACAATGATTTGAAACATTGTAGAAGCACTCATAGTTAAAGAAAATTTAACCAAATTATTTATATGATTAAGTTTATTTATATCATCAAAACTTTTTACTGTTTATTAACAAAGCAAAAATAGAACTGCAGTGGGGAAATATATATTTCAAATTGTGATGAGTAAATGGAAGACTAAGATCAGATTAGATATCATAAGTGGTCTTCTCTTGGTCTTGTAGGGTTCAGTTTTGATCTTGGTCTTGCATATTTGATCTTGGTCTTCCAGAGCTCAGTTTTGGTCATGATCTTGCGTACGTGATCTTGGTCTTTAAGTGTAATAAATGATTTTGGTATAGCTTGGTCTTCGTGAGATAGTGACCCAAATTTATAATGTAAGAGGCGTTTCGTCTTTGTAGTATTATTTGTTTGGTTACACGTGAACTTTTCGAATTATCTCAACTTATATCATGGCTCTGTAAAGAAGAGAAAGCTACTCTTACATTGTAATTGTAATTGTAATTACAAATAATTGTTTTTGGTTTTATTATAATAAAATATTAGAAATAACATATTCATTATTATGAATTATAAATTTGTTATTTTCTTTCTAAAAATAGAATTTAATTTCCATTTTATCATTTTTTTCTCTTATAGTTTTCAAGAAACCAAATACATCTTTTCGAACTTCTGTCTGAAGAACCCAGGCTAGGATGATGATTTTATTCCTCAATTTTTGACAAACATTTGAAGGAATATTTTCTTCTTTTTTACGACCAAAAAATTCCGATCCTATAATATTTGAAGAACAAATATTGTGGAAGAAAAAGTTTTGCTCAAATCTTGAGATACTTAGTATTGGTCTTGCACACCGGAAGCTGGTCTTTGCTTTGCTTTTTCTGTAGGATTAAGATCTGTCCCGCTTATCACTTATTTCCAAATAATAGATTGCAAAAATATTATACATAAAATGTTGCATTACACAAAATTACTAACTTTTGCGTAATTTTTATCAACTTAATCTTTATTCACGATGGCAGACCTATCTAAGGCAATAAACCATCATTTAATTTGGCAGAAAATTTGTGGTATTCGGTAGCTACATAAACTTTGCATTCTACAATTATTGACAGATGTCTAAAAATGTTCTTTATGATTGGCACTGAAAAAAAAGAAAAGTAACAATCACAGATCTTGTATTTTAATAAGAACAAAAGTTCTTCTGGAAGAAATAATAGCAAAAGTGACCCGTTTCTTCTTAAAAATCAAAAGACCGTTAATACATCATTTGTTACAAACAATTTTTCAGTAAATTGGTAACAATTAATCTGAAATGACGAATAATAATGACATAACAGTGTGAACTTGTACACATCGCATAAAAACACACAGATACACTTTGAAGTTACTGTTTGTCCACTAATTGAGTGGATGCCCAACCGCCTTCAAAATGCATGTTTAAAAACCATCATTATTGACTGAACGAATTACTTCAATTTTTAGATGAGTCTCATGGGAAAAATAAATATTCTGAAATAATAACTAACTTTTTTCTCCAATTCTTACTTGCTCAAATCATCATTGGTTTTTTTCTATATTCATAACTATAGATTTCAATCCTATATATTTGCTTAGATGTATATATAGATTAGAGGTTACATTATACTGTGAGGTTTATTGTGCTGCATCCCAGGGCTCTTTAGCTCTAGAGTCATAATGAATGTAAAATTTCTTCCTCCTCTCAATAAAAACACCTCGCCAGTTTATGAGCAGGAAGTTTGTGAAAAGTTCACCATATTTTATTAATATTCAGAAGCCTTTTGGATGGTGTCAAGTTAAAGTTCCAAAGGAGTGATCGAACCCGGGAAGGATGGTGGATTCTTCCCAACCATAACTCTTACGAGATAATCTTTCTACGCCACAGAAAGGCTCTGGAAAAATGAAATGCGTTTGTGCTCCTTTTCTGGTGTCTTAGCCTCTTCGTTTCCTATGTGACCAGGAATACAGACTAAAGAGATCAGTACTCTTACCTAGCTATTTAATCGGCACTCTCATATCAGTTAATCCCATGAATCGATGCTATAGAAACGCAGCACTTTGATAGATGAATAAATTTTCTTATAGTTTCTTTCAGAGACAAGAAATAATAATAAATGAAATTTTTGTTTTAATTGCCTACTAGTTTATTACACACGGTAAAAACAAGCAGCTTCACTTGTTTAGATTTATAAGCTCCGTTTCTATTGATCCAATTTTCTTTTAATTCAGGCAACTATTCTACCCTTTCCATTTTAGTTATTTCCTTGGCTTTAGTTTGATTATGTTTTCGTGATAAATTCTGGACATCGGTTCTAGTAATTGATTTAAGAAGCCTTGTAAGTGTGTTTCTGTAAAAAAGTATAATAGATGATAAAAATGCTAACTGAAATTGGAAAACAACTGAAATTATCTTTGTTAAACGAACACCTACAAAACTGCGGTATGTCTAGTTGGACTAGACCAATAACTGGAATTTAAACAAAAAACTTTCAATATAGAAAAGTAAACATATATTTATAGTTTGAAAACTGGTTTTGCTTATTAGTCAATAAAAATTTTAAATATAATTAAATGAATATACAGGTATTATGAACACGTGACAAAAAATGATGAACAGAAAACAACAGATATAAATTCTTCTAAACTAAACTGGCAACTTTGGTTAGGTAGTTTTCTTTGAGTCTCTGAGTTTAAAAACAAATTCATTTTTGTACAAATTTTGGCACTAACTAACTGACAATATAAAAAGCGTAACGAAATTGCTGCCAATCTATGAAAGTCACTTTTCCGTGAAACCGCTCTCGTTAAGCCAGCTTTATAATGTAATATATTATATTTCACTATTCATTTGTTTCATATTTCCTACAATATTTTTTTTTATTTATATTTCACATGTTGCGAATTGTTTGTTTTATGATATTCATACTTTTAGCCTTGGTAACACTGCCGACGTAAGTTTTACATTGTTGAACATAACCTCAACCACTACCTTCATAAGACAGCGTCTAGACATTGTAATTGAGAGTATAGGTGTAATGATAGTGATTAACACTTCAACGGCTACAGCGGGCACATAGGCCCGCTAGTGAAACTCACAAACAATTTTGGTCCAGGAATCCATACGTCGTTGTAAAATCAAATTACCTTGTTATAATGACTGTTATGGTCCTTGTGAACATAATAATTATTGGGTTAAGCTTATCTTTATTCAATAGTCATAACAATTCTTGGAAGCTAATTTGTTATTGTTTAGCCCATTTTTTTTATTTATTAACATCCTTTACAGTACTTTCTAATTCTATGGAACTGACCTTCTTTTTTGCGTGTGATTGGACTGTTGAAGATTCCGCTTGCACTTCTACAATGACTTCCTCCTTTCGCAGTTTCCCTCGTACAACTTCTTCCTTGAACTTGGTAATGGACATTTTTGTCTGAAAATTATTGACAATTATCAAAGCGTTGACTAGTGACTTTCCAAAAATTAACTCAGTGGCTAATTTGTAATATCATTTTACACTACATCAAACTAGATTAATACGACGACATCCGATCTGATTGTACTAAATGACCATCAAATCATCATCAATTTCTCTGGCTACAATTTCACCCTTCTTCAATTTTTTCATTGTAACTGCTTTGGGATTACTTTTTCTGTTGGAGCGGAGCGTACCCAGAAAATGAGTTTTCCTATCTAATAATCTATTTGCTAAATCTACACTGGGGTAGTAGTTGTTAGTGACAATTATTCGTCCGAATCCAACAATTTTTCCCCCAAAGTTATTACCACCTTTATAGGTTTAGGACCGCTTGGATCTTGTTCCTTGTTTGTGTAAACTTGAAAATTCCATGTGTATAAATGCTGAGTACAAAGTTTGAAGCTCTTCACCCCGTGCTTACTAGCTTTAATTTGGTATGTACTATTGCTAATCGACCTCTAAAGGGTTAGAAAGATTCGTCAATAAAGACATATTCAGACGGTACTAAAATATTTTGAAAATTCTGAATCGATTTTTTCGCTGAATTACATATTTTGAAATCTATCACCTGAAGGACACTGTACATGAGCGGAGAAGTAATTCTAACCGGTTTCGTGCCGTAGTAGCTGTGTCATTTCTGTATAACGGATCTTTACTCCAATATCGACTGAGAGAAGGCTTTTGGTCCAGACCCATGTACCCAATAAAGCCTAAAAAGTTTCTCATTTCATTCTCACTCTCAATTTGAAAGAATTGTTGAAAGAATGATTTGAGCAGCGTATTTGTTTCTTCCATCATAACTGCAATGATTTCTGAATCAACAAAATATTGAAAAACCTGATAAGCTTCCTTCAAGTTACTTGGTACTCCAGGGTTTATTTCAAAATCAATTTTCATGTGAAGGCTATGAGACTCTCGCCACTGAATATTGAAAGATTCACTCACCAACTCATCCTCTTCCACTTCTTCAAGGTTCAGAAATCGTCTTTTGGTGCTGTCTTCTACGGCTTTCTGTATTTGAATCTCCTTGTTTTGAGGACGATAATAAAGGGTCTTCATTGACAATAAAATAAAGAATCATCTAGTGAATTATCTACCGATACTATTGTTATATCCACGAAACATTTCTACACGAAAATAGGACCGACTTACAAAAAACTGAAACTAAAGGTACTAAGTAATAATGTCTGTTTGTAGTAAGAGCAATAAGCATACTAAATAAAGTGGAATGTGGAATTAAAGGAAAAGAACAGTTTTATATTTGATCGGGTAAACAGCACATTTTTACTGAATAATAATTCTAATATATTATTCCATCAATATTTTTGGAAATTATTTTTTTACATCTAGATACTGTTGTTTGTTATTCTCTTATTCATTTTATGGAAAAAGAAATAATCTTGAAGGGGATTATACATTTTTTTCCAACTTTGCAGTAATATTTTGTGGGAAAATGAAAAAAATCAAAATATGTTAATAGAGAAGTTAAAAATATCTATTAAAGGAAAAAAAATAGTTATTTAATGATTTAGAAAAAAAATGACACCTGAATATGCATATTTGTGCCATTGTGAACAAATGTTGTTTCCAAATATTTCTTGGGGATCTTTATTTTAAATATATAGTCACAAATACTCACAAAATATGAATTAATTTAGAAATAAAATAAAATCTGCGATGGATAACTTTTGCAGTTCACAAAAATTCGGTGAAATGAATATTAGTCGAAACAATTTTGTTGTAATGTTGTTCGGCCAATATCGTAAACATGGCATTCCTCACCGATTCTTCAAAAATTGATTTACTTAAATTTCAAGAAGTCCACCATAGGCAGATATGAAAGTATCATATCATGGAGAGAGAGATCTTCTACCTTCCTCCAAGGTATACAATGCTTTAAAAATTATAAGTCTCTTATAAGAGAGTTGTTTGAGAAGTCTCCGACATCTTTAACCAGAAAATGTCGGTACCTATCTTTATAAGTTGGGAAATATATATGCGCATGTTTTGACAGATACTAGCCAAAATTTCGGCCATTTTGGACGCTTTTGTTTGACAATTGTATAAGTAAGTCGTTTCAATGATTTTTATGGAAATAAAAAAAATCAGTATAGAGCTGTCATTAATTATTTGTTATTGAAAGACCATACGCCTACACAAATAGAAGAGTAGTTAATTATTATGTGCGATTACCCTGTACCACCATTTAGAACCGTAAAATTATAGGAAGCCGAATTCAAACGTATTAGCTTGATTGACGTCGAGCACTCGAGACGACTAAAAACTACGAAAACCAGTGATATCATCGAAAAATTTCATCAAATGGTACTGGATGAACGTATTATTAAGATTAGAGAGATAGAAGAGGCTATCGTTATATCAAAAAACGCATTACCCATATACAAACTAAAGCTATTCGCGCGTTGGGTACCGCATTTGCTCACATTAAACAAATAAACAGTCAGACAGTGGACTACAAAGGGCGAACAAGCTACAACAAAAAGATGGGATTGTCTTAATCGACTACCTTTAAAACGGTAAAACAATAACAGGATAGTATTACACATCATTGCTTGATAAGGTAAAGGGAGAAATTTTAAAAAGCTATTGAAGCAATAGATAGTACTTTTGTATCAGGACAACGCACTTCCGTGGTTACCTTGGCTAAAATTCACGAAATTCATTTCGAATCGTCTTCACCAGATCTGGTACCCAGCGTCTTTGTCCTGTTTACTAATTTTAAAATTTAACGTGCAAGAGAGAGCTTGTCATCGCTCGACTACGTTATCAGCTACTTTTATTTGGAAAGGTTAAAAAGAGTAGCTTGTCTAAGTGTATAGACTTAAAAGAAGATTATGTTGAAAAATCAAAATGATTACGCCAAAAATGTTTTTTGTTTCTTTTCGTTTCGTCTTCGCATATATGGTGAAATATGTAAACCATATATGCAATTATAGCATCAAATGAATTATCAAATTTAGATCGAATTTAATCATTACTTTTTTCAAACGTGCATCTTATTCTTACCGCCTAAATTAACGCTCGTTCCGTAGAATAGTTGCGCCTGTTAAACTACTAAACACTCAAAAAGTGTGAAGATACTGGTTTATTCAATGGTCTACAGGTTTTCAAAATGTTACCACTTTCAGACACGATTGGAAAAACTGAATTAATCCCTCCATTCCAATTATTTAGAAATATTCCGGGTTTTTTGCATAAAAAAACTTATTTCATCAAGGCCTCTCTCTAGTATTTGTTTTGTTGTTTGTTGGTCGTTTCTATATATCTATTCTATATATATATTCCAATTTAAATCCTAAACAATAACTATCTTTAAATAGGTATTAATTAGAAATTTAATAAACTACTTTCTAAACGTTAACGGAAATAATTTTGCGGAAGAAAACCACTGAATTTACGTTACAATTACTCATACAAAATTTTTAATTGCTGTAGCAATCAATAAATTTGATATTTCATAAATTTTCTACGCTAAATTCTGTTCGTATTGTTACAGATGAAATCAAAGTTCCTAAAAAAATATTGAAACTGGGTTTGTTCTGATCAATGATTTCATGGCCACTATGAAACTTGAACTTCAAACAACTCAAACAATAAAGTTGTCGATTCAGTTCCAAACCATGTATAGAAAAAACAAAATTAGATAAAACATCTGATGATTGGCCAATTTTCAATTGCAAAAACTAGTAATTTTTTTATATTGGTAGGTGACCGATAATACGGGTTGGTAATGCCTTATGGTTTGAAATTGTATAAAATCTATGAGAGTTAACGTAAAGTAACGTTTATAAGCAAGTAGATATTTAATTATCATTTATCAGCGCATTGTGTACTTATTCTGTTAAAAACCTTTTAAGTTAATGTCTTCAAAATAATCAAATATTATACTTTTTTGCAATTTGGGGGGAAATAACCAGTCAAATACCAGAGGAGCATATTAGATGTTTATTCAAGTGCATTAGACGTTCGTAAATGCCAAAGATTTTTCTCTAAGTTCAGATCTCTCTGCCTCTTATCGATCAGGAAGTCCTACGACATTAGATAACAAAATACTAAGAACAGATATAGAAGCGAATCCATATCATACTATCGAATAACTCTCAAATTCTTTAAGAAAATTTGGTTGGCCATCTAAAAACATTTGCAGCAAATGTTAAAATAAGCGGAAAAGGTGTTTGTGTCCCAGTAAATCTCACCGATCCACCACATGCAACATATTGCTTCAACGGCATCATACAGAACCGTTTTTTGATCGCTTAATTACTGGAGACGAAAAATGAGTCGTATATTATAATCCGAAATATAAAAGGTGTAGTGGCTCGCTCCAATTAAATCATGACCAATTATAGTAATGCCGGGTTTGCATCATAAAAAAGGGCTTCAGTGTGTATGGTGGGGTATACGGGAAAATGTTCATTTTAAAGTTATAACCTGGAAAAACTCTTAACTGCACTGCGTAAGATTAACCTTAGAAGAAATTGCTGAATAGGGGTGGGAGATTCTGTCTCTCTCACTATAGTCGTCCGATATTACACTTTTGGATTTCCATTTACTCCGATCACTATAACATAAAAATTTGGATGTTATCAAAAATGCCATCTCAAGATATTTTACTCAAAAACATGAAAATTTACACAGTAGATGTTGTTAACGATCATGATTGTATTATTGATTAATAATAAAAACTTGTCAGCATCTATTTATTATGTATGTGCGGAGGTAGAGATGCTCAAGGCTGCTTGACATGGAGTAAGATAACGAGTAATGTAATGCATATTGCAATATGTTTTGATTACAATCATGCAAAGATGATCGAACTAGCAATTGCAATTTTCTGGATGTAGTTTTATATTTATTACAATTGCAATTCTAGAGATAAATCTAGTCAATACTCTTGGTTTAACAACCAAAAAAATATCAGCCACATCAGCTACTTTTCTAAAACTCGATATTTCGGTAAATTTTGTTGCTTCGTTGTTCAAGGATAGATAAAATATTCTACAAAAAGTTATAGTTCGCTTGTATAAAGCAAAGCAAATGGTTCGATTGTCCCTAAATGCCTAAACGTAAGAAAATCGAAATTGTCAAAGATAAACGAGCGTTAAAAAGAATAATTCAACAAAACAGACGTGCTAACTATAGTCAACTAAGTGTACTTTGGAGTAGTAAGTAACAGGTCTACTTTCCTCTCCCAACCTTTAGTTAGAAATTGGACACGTAGCAGCAAAACGGTCTTTGTTGTACACGTTGTACACCTCTTTTGATCAGCTGGCTTTTTGTACATCTATTTTCGTCTGCTCACAACAATAGATACAGTACAGTGATTACGACGTGCAGTTTTCATGATCAAATATAAAACGTTGATATTGTTGTTATGGCCTTCTCTAAATACAGTCATATTGCCAAAAAATCAAGGTCACTTAGTATATGAATTTTATAAATTACAGTTTTAATTCAATTATGTCGATTACCATAATTACGTAGTTTGATAAATCATGTCGGATTTTATAATTAAACGCGTTTCTTTTGTTTCGAATTTCTAACATCATTGAAAATCACCTGTAGGTCATGGAAACCCTACTGCTAGACGTTAAATTTTTACAAAAATAAATTGAACGAGTTTATAACAGATAAAAATAAAAAAATCTCTCAAAATTATAGGTTTCTATAGCAAAATAAATACGTCTCGGGATTCAAGAATTCAGTTGATCATCGAAATAAAAATAGCTGAACAATGGAGAACAATAATCACATTGGGAGTTTACTCCAAAACAAAGGCTACATTGCTATTATACAGGGTGTTTCAAACAATCAATGGAATTATTTCAGCTATTGAATCTTAAGCTTGAAATGTGAAGATTTAACATATGTCACTTTGTTAAAATATACCTCCTTATTGAGTTATATGGCGTTCCATTTATAAACACACTATTTGTCATATCGTTTTCATGGAGAAAGTAAAAGTGAGTACTTTATATCCTAACCTAACCTAACCAAAGTACGTTAAATAAACGTTTCTGGTGAAACCAGAGGCGTACGACATACGACAGGGATAAGTGACTGATCAATCTTTTACAAATTATATGCCACTGGTGACCAAAAATAAGTGTTTTACACTTCCTTTTAATGTGATCACGTGATTATTATACAGTCAAACTCCTTTTTTTCTGGTTGAAAGCATGAATCATTGACATTATTTTTATGGTATTTTACTCTTCACTTCAAAAGGTTAGTTTAGCTTTCGATTTTTCATTGGCAATTAAGACTCTAAGAACATTCAACTGAATTCATGAAGTTCGAAAAAACTAATAAAATTTCACTATAATAATATTAAAAAATGCCTTGCTTTTCACACATTACATAACTTCAGTTGGTTCTCTTCAATCTTATGTAGCCTTTATTTTGGATAGATTGGTATTACTCCAGAGCTCCACGCTATAGAACTAAGCTATTTTTAAAATCTGCTCATAAATAAATAGAGTTCGCACCTTCTAATCTCGACACATTCATCTTAACTTGGTGTCTAATCTCATATGGGAAAGATTTCAAGGATAAGGAGAGCTGAAGCAAGGTGTCCATTTATTCACTTTACTTTTTACCTCATGTGGTTTAATCTACCACCGGAAGCATCAAATTTCAGATGCAGATGATATTGTATTGCTAGCCAGATCCCGAAGTGAATTAGAAAACTGAAAAAGGAATCAAGAAGATTTGGGGTCAGTGTAAATGGCGACAAGATTAAATATATGAAAAGGCAACGACAAAAGAAGAATCAAGGGTCCTTCGACTATCTAGGAGTGCTAATAACGACTACAAGTGATGAGATGAAGGAGTTGTGAAATCGGATAACAAAGGGTTGTAGAATAATATGGTTCCTAAATAATATTCTAAGGCGAAAATAAATACCTAAAGCAGCAAGGATACGATTGTATAATACGATTATTAGGCGGACTGAACCGTTAGGTGTGAGTCCTTGGTCTCAGAATAATGCTGAAAAATGGAATTGTGGGGGAGGAAATTTCTCCAAAAAATACTAGGAGGCGTGAAAGTAAAAAATTCATAGCTGAAAGCAATATACGGTGTGTTCGGGACTTGACGCAAAGAATTCGAGAGAGATTAGATGACGTGAAAATAATGCTGTGACATATAACAAAATTTCTCATACATCTCCTCGATTCTGAGTTACAGGCCTTTAAAGTTACGGAATCCAAACTAATATTTAAGTATGTTCTCTAAATTATACATTCAAACATTATGAATTTTAATGGATGATTACGTATGTTTATGTAGTGTCTTTTACGGAATGAATAATTCTACACTACTATCCAGGGCCAGGGGCGACTCGTGCCCAATGGTTAACAATCCGTAACTTTTCCAATCTAAAGATAAAAAAAAATCGATTTCTTAACAAACTTTAACTCGATATGGTTTAATATGTACATTTTTAGATCGTTGTACATACCAAGGAAGCCGTTCGCCATTAAGAAACAATCTAAAGAAAATTATCATAATTGTAATTATGTATAAAAAATACTTACAGGAGGTATTAAAATACAATCAAACATTTCTTGGAGAACTAATGAATAAATAAATAAACATTTGTACTAGATCATTATCACTATATCAAATATCACTATAATATCAAAGATTAATAATTAAAATATAAAAAAATAACATTTTTCCTTATAGGTAAATTGGTCGGGGATGTCCATTTGCATACCCACCACATTCCTCTGAATTAAATACAATGGATTCATTCATATCTATAAGCTTGGTATATACAACACTAGGAACGAAATGATAGATAGAATTAATCTCGAATCTCCCAGAACACCCTGTATATTATTATATTACACAAGTAGTCAGAAATAAAATAATTATTTTCGATGCTCATCTAAATATTGATCTACATATAGAAAAAAAATTTAGGTTTAGGTAAGTTTATGTAAAAAAGTTTAAGTTCTTAATATTAATTTTAAGTACTTACAATTTAAATATTAAGTTTTACCATTTAAAATTCATATAATTTTTTTTTTAATTTCTAATACTTATTCACTTTTTACAATAATGCATATGAGTTTGATAGACTTTGTGGGAAATTGTATGCTCTTCGAAATTGACAAGAGCACGAATTGTCCCACGAGGTCTATCAAACTGATTTGCATTATTGTAAAAAGTGAGTGACTATTAGAAATTGAAAAAAAAAATAATTTTACATGCCTCTTATGTGGTTAAACTTTATATTTAATTTGTATATGTAGATTAATATTTTGTTTAAGCACCGAAAAAAATTATCCCAAATATATGTATTAATATTGAAATTGATGATATCTATCTTATCATCTTTTTAATCATAAAAAATTAGTTATTCGTAATAGCTACAATTCAACGATGAAAAAAAAAATCATCAGTTTTTTTTGTTCAATATTTACGTGTAATAGAAAAATGAGAACAATAGATATAATTTATCTACAATAGGAAATAAATTTAAAAATCTGGTACTCTACTTAGATGTAAGGAAATCTGATTTTTACATAAAGAGAGATATTACAAAAAGCATACAAAGAATATGACGGTGCTGGATGAACGAAATTGCGGAGTATTTTTGTGTCATAAAATATCTAAATATAGGCACAAAATATCAATAGCTGAAAATACGTGGTTAGGTTAGGAAAATTTTTTTTCATCTCCTTTTCTTGCGAGGCACCAAAAATCCTTTTAGATACAATAATCTAGTGTGTGATAGAGTATCTGGTAAAAATGTGTAGCCAATCGGTGGGTTCCCTTTTTCGGAAGTAGAGCCGCATTAAATGTAGGTGTTATAAATATTGTACGGTTTCAAGAAAGGGTTTAATGGGTTTAGCGGATGTTACTCATATGTTCACAGACTATTTTTTTCGTCCTGTGTAATACGTATAGGGATATTTTGTTGTAATTGAAATAGATAAGAAACATTGAAAATGTTTGTTTCATGTATCGTCTCGTTTTCACTAATGTTATGTAATGTAAGGAAAGATCCCCTTGCGCCGCCACTGATCCATTCAATAATCAAACAAGAAAAAAATATAATTGGTTGCTTATAACAACTGTTTACTGCATTTAAATGTATACCTAATTTATAATAGTTTCGAAAGTTACATAAGAACTTGTAATATAATAATATTCTTTCCCTCGATTTAAATCTATATTGTATATGTAACATTTTTTTCATTAATATCATAGATATTTTTTGAATAATATAAAGAATCACATCTTCATCCTTGCTCCAAAAAAATCCTTATGTCCAATAATATTAAAATTAATATTAGAATCGAAGGTAATTATGTATCAATATCTCCATATAAAATTGAATTTTTGAAAGAATCTTCTCTTTCATTACGTCAATTGGATAGAATGCACATTTTTCAGAACTTTGTATTACCTAAATTCAGTGTTAATCTTGTGAAATGCCCAGAAAAGCACAAATATAAAAATCTACTCTGCCTATTGATTAAAATATAAATTGAAAGCTTATGGACACTAAAGCTAACTTAGCTCACTTCACTTACGCTTTCAAGCATAAATAAACTATTAGAAAACAAGTCCAGATTCTTTCAATTGTTGTTCAATAGAATCAAATTTAATAGTATTATAGGAACAAAAAAATAATCTATTTTGAGTGAGTGCTTTAAGTTTAACAAGGGTTTGAAATGTTTAAGTGTCTCAAAATTCCAGTTACAAATATGTGGCGAAAATGCGAATTTACTTACAAACAACAAAGCGAGTGTAGTATAATAAATTCGGCAGGAAATATAGAACACGTTGTTATTCTTTCTTCCTTAGTCGGAACAGCTTCCACTTATAGAAACTGTTCATATAGAAGTATTATGTATATGCACATACATAAAAACATGATCTTCAAAACCTATTCTGCCTCAATTCCAAATATTTTCAAATCTGAGCGATTTCGAAATTAATATAATATGTAACGCCGCACTAAAGTTACTTTTTGTCACTTGTCTGGTTAGTTGCCTCGGCAAGTAATCTCCAGCCTCGTGACAAAAAGTATGACCTTAGTGCATTGATAGAAAAATAACTATTTATTCCCCTAACGTATTTTTATTGATTACTTTCCATCATACTATTCACTATTTTTTAAATGGTCTTGGTTTTGAGTAACGTACCGTATAAATATTACGTTCCGTTTTTCTTATTGGTATTTCATTTATTAGTACTTACTCAGTCTTGAAAGTTCTCAGTGATGATGAATAAATATTGCTTGATATTGTAAAAAAATTCTACAATAACATAGTATATATTCAATAAATACGTTTATTCCTATTTTGATAAATTTCTTTAAAATTTACAAATGATTACCAAATAAACATGTTAATTCTCAAGTACCACTCTGTTCGTAACTGTTTGGACTTGAAAGTATTCATACTAGAACATAGGCAACAAATATTACGAGACGCGTAGAGAGTTGTATACCGATTAGTATGCCAAATACTAGTTTATAACATTGGATTCATTCTTCTTCGATTAGAAAAAACCAGTGAGTCATCTCAATGGTTACTCACAATAAATTAAGTATCTAGATAAAAATATTAATAATTTATATGGAATTATCATGTTTTAATTATAGGAAATTTAATTGGACAATGACCGTGAATCTTTAGGTAATATTGTGCAATCAAAAAATTATGAGCTTAAAGATTTGTTTGTTCTTTCAAAACAAACTAGCGAAAAAGGATTTTTATAATGAAAAACATTACTTTAGATAAATTTTTATCATTTTGTGTCGTATTATTTAAACTAGGTATTACTAAATAATACTACTGACACAAATTCTGTACTACATAATAGTTTCTCTGATATATTATTCAATACCAGTTGGACCTACGTTTAATGTTTTTACAGCTACTACCTAAAGCCGCGTTTACACAAGTTTTTAACATTTTTGTTATTAACTGATGTTAATAACAAAAGTCATTAACATATGTTATGTTTAAAACATAACACATTTCCTTTGATCTTTACCGACTCTGGATGGATAACATAAATCTTGTTAATAACATGGAATTTTCTGTTGAAAACACGAGTTATTAACTTTTGTTAAGAGAAATTTTTTGGCGATTCAGCTAAGTTAATAACTTTTTGTTAAAAACTCGTGTTATTAACTCCGGTGTAAACGCGGCTTTAGGATTCTTCTTGTACGTACTTATAATCGTGCTGTCGTGCCAAGTGCAAAATTTATGCTGCGAGACCAATGATCCACCTCTTCACCTAAAATAGCTTTATTTTTTTCTAACATAAACATTAAAGAAACTCATTCCACCACTCCATTTATTTCGAATAAAATATCTTAAAAAAATCTTTGATATCATGTATAACTCTAAATTTATTGATGTACTATTATATCTGGAGCACCAAAATGTTTTCAATATTTGGTCACAGTTACTGCTGATTTTTTTACTACAATGACATCTACATCATCTACTTATGGCATACTAGAAGATGTGACTAGTTTCATCATAATGTCATTTAAAATTCTTGTATGTATTGTTTTTCCATAGTATATATTATTTTTATTGAGTCTACTCAAAGTCCAAAGTTATTCCTATGAAGGGAAAGAATTTATAAATTGCTGTCGCATTTCTAAAAGAACGTAATTATTCCTATTGCATTGGTAGCAGTATCAACTTGCTTTAAGTGTACTGAATTTCTCCGACTGGTTATGCATATTGTGCTGCTATGAAATAGAGTGCCAACAATAAAGTGTACAAAAAGATTTGGAAAGCTTCCCATTCTTCTTCAGTAATCTTCAGAATTATATTATTTATAGGTGAAACTCTTTTATTCTCCAGACACTCTGTTATAGGACAAAATAAGAACGACATATATGATATTCAAGAGAAAGGCACACACATGGAATTTGAGCTGAAGGTGATGCCGGCAAAAGAAATGTAAAGAACCAGTCTTCATGTGGAAATAACTGAAATGTTGAAATGAAATCAATTGAATTATCTTTTTGAACTTATTCTCATGATAGAAATAAATTATATATACTACCTTCAGACTCCGAAAAAAATATTTAGTAATATTTTTTATTTGTTTCTTTCTATGCCAACTTGTAACATACTTAATTGTTACTATAATGCAAATTAAAAATGCGATATACGGTATCGTTATCGACTGCGATATTAGGCAACTGACAAAGTGAAGATAAATATATTAAAAATGATATAAAAATAAATTGTTAATGAGATAAGTAGAAAAACTATATCAAGTGGGGTATATCGAGCAACGTTTCGTAATAATTTACAATAATCGCAGTGAACATTATCATCGTCGCCTTAATATCGCGATTGAATATTTACACCATTATTTACAATAGACCGCAGGCAATTTTAAAAGTTGTGTCGAGTTATACACACCGTGTACCACGTGCTTCTCATAATTATAGACTAAAGTCAAGGATTTTTAGTTTTAGACAAATATACATATCAATCAGTGAGAGAAATACAGTGCTTTCTATGTAAATCAATTTAAGTCAGTAATATCTACGTAATTGTGAGTGTTTTCTGACTGTTTGTGAATTTACTGTTACCGTGTGTGTTGTGAAAGTGACATTTTAATCCTTTGATGAAATATAAACCACTGTGAAGGATGGTAAGTGCTGTCAATATATACAGTTTCAAGTATCCACCAAATCATGCGCCCACAGCCAACAACCATTGTTTTTCTTCTGAAATTTGATAAATACTTGATGAGTCATGTTAATACATGTATATCAATCAAATTCGTATGGGTCCCAAAGAAGAATAAGTAAAAGACATCGTATCTGCTATGTATTACCGCTTATCTTGGTATAGGTTATTTACTTACGTCATAACATAAACATTACATAGAATTTTATTTCAGTTTTCAGTCAATGTAATTGGGAAAACCCAAATATGTAACTTAACTTTTTGAGTCTCTATTGATTTGTTTTAACACACATTTCTAGTGTTTCTTTTGTATAGAGTTTATACTATTTTATAACATCTCGCTAGAGCATAACCTAATAATCCCAAATCGCGTCTTGAACAGCGACCTTGATAAAATCGACGTTGCTATTTAATTTTAGCGAATTGTCTGTTAATTAAATCTATCATTTATATTATACGATAATTAAAATTGTTAACTACTGATAAATTATACAAGGTGTTTCAAATATAGACAATATCACAAAAATATAATTTTGAATTTTCTGTAGGAGAATATAATGAAAAATCAAACTTATTCCTATAATATCAAAAAATATACGAAATAATTTTATAAAAACAAAGGAAAAACGTAAGTAATAATTTGAATTGATCTCCGCCAAAGAATTATTAAGTAATTATCTCAACTTGACTGGAAGTATTCTGGTAGTTTTTTTGGAATTAAGTTTTTCCTATTTTTTCCCTATAAGTACATTTGTTATTTTCGAGGAGAACCAGTTTAATGGTGCTAAATCTGGATACTTTGTATGTAATACAGTATCCAGAAGTGCCGGTGATTGGCCTGGAGTACTAATACACATCTATTGTTCTGTTGTTAAAATAAGTGTCGGCTGTAAAAAACTACAATTTCTTATTGAAACGGATGTGTGAAGGAATTTTACAGTGTAAAAAGTATATTCTTCGTTTGATGTTGCCATTTTCTGGGATGTTACTGTAACTGGTAACCCATTTCTCATATAGTGTTTTTTTCTCAAGGTCAATTGTTGGGTTGTCTAGTTATTCTGTATGTCCTTGATATTATTGAATTCGATTATTATTGGATTGTATCTACATTATTTCATGATTTTAACACATTATAAGACTAAAAAGAGAATGTATTATTGAGGAAAATGGTTTGAATATATTGGGATTTCTTGAAATCTAGAACATTAATTTTCTAATTATACCCTATCTGGAAAGAGCGTAGAGTAATAAATGCTCATCATAAATGCAAAACCCTGAAATTTTTAATACGGTATTTTACGTCTAAAATTTATAATATTTAAATATGCCACTGATAAATAAGTAACTGTACAGAGATATATTTTCCCCATAATTAACCGTACTAAAATGTAAGCGGTTACCTAGATAATCCGAATGGCCATCCTTTTCTTTCCAAAATCTTCATATCTCTCTTTCTATTTTAATACTTTCACACCAACATCTGAATTTGCCCAAGAGTAAGAAGACTCTTACCATCATTGCAATGGGTTTTTCGTAATTAATAAAATATTATTATTACTTTTTAATATATACAGTTATTTTTATTTAATTATTTACAAATACGAGTATATACATGTAAGTATGAAAAATAAAAAACAGTCTACAAATATGAACAAGTATGTACATATTTGCAATATATGTATTTTATTCCGAAGAACTAGTGGATGAATTGTTTAAAATAATCATGAGAGGTTCAACAGTTTGGTCAATAATATTGTGTAATTTTCTTCCTCTTTGATAACATGCTGAATGCATTTTTGCCAGTTTTCAGCAATAACGTTTTTTAAGGCTTCGTTTAGTAATATTCTAACGTTCTTTAATTTAATGTTGTGTTTTTTCCAGCAACTTCACCTTTAACTTGGGTCCATATCAATTCGATCGGATTGAGTTCACAGTGATAGGGAAGAAGATGAATAATAGTAATTTGGCGATTTCTTGCCACTTAATCAATATTATATTTCTTGTGGGGATTTTTATTTATTTTGACAATTGACAAAAATTCGTTTTTCACTAAGTCATTTTTGAATGTAATATTTTTTTGTATTAACCAGTTAATAATGTCTTGTTTTTTCCATGACGTCGTAGGTAGACTTTAAACTTGTCTCGAGTGGTAACTGGCGTTGTCAAGAACAATTACAGATCCGGCTGGAATAAGATCTAGCGTTTGTATAGAGTATTCCTCGAACAAATCTGCATTCATATCCCCGTGATAGTCACCGTTTTTTATATTCTAATAACAGCAGGCCACCATCAGCAAAACGTCTCTCAATCTTGTTGATAGTCCATCCAAGAAAGCTTGTCTAAAATTGTTAACCGTCTTATCTTGCCATATTTTTCCTACAGTGTGCCCCTCGTTAACCCAAGTCTTGTCAAAATAAAAAATAGTTTCCCCTTCCTCCCGGAGTTTCTTAATCGTCCATAAATAATACCTTCTCCAACACACGATTCCTTCGGAATCTTTTAAATATGAATTTTTATTTTATTTTTCCCAATAAAAATTTAGTTGAAGCTTATTTCTGCTGATTGGTGGCCATCCGTCTTCCAAAAAGGACGCCAAAATTTAATCAATGGTAGGATGTTTCTTTTTAAAGTGTGAACTAGAGTGGACTTTCCTACGGATTGCATATTTGTAATCTACATCGATGTAAACCTTTGGCTTTTCTGACCGAGACTTTGGACCACTTAAACATCCACTTGTTTTCCTTTCCTTAAGAAGTTTGTAGACCGTTGATTATCCTAGACCTGTTATCTTCGAACATATACTTGTTAGATCATCCACAGTCACTGAAGGGTACTGATATTTTAATGCACCATGTATATTTAAAGCCATGGCTTTCTCGTTAACAGAGAGTGCATGCGTCTTCACTTTATGTATTGGCGTATAGTTTTCAAAGGTAGACGTATTGAATATTCACTAGAAATGCAGTTGTGTATTGGGAATTTTCTTTTATAGGACTTTTACTTAAATTGAAAATTGTCAATAACCATTTAAGTATACCTCATATTTTAATCTTTTATTACCATCTTGCAAAATATACCTAATTATCATTTTTCCCATTGTCCGGTATAGGTTTATACTATTAAGGGCGTGAAATATTTACCTGTCAACATCATTCCATTTTTAAAATACCCCAAAGGAATTTTTTTGGCCGATAAGTAAACATAGTTGGATGTTGATGCAATAAATTTCTTAGAAAATAAATGTTGGATGCATTTGCTAAGGTTTAATAAAATAAAATAATAAATTGTTCTTAAATGTGATTACAGTTATTGTGGCCAGGAGAGGGATTGATTTATTACTCTACACTCTTTCATATGGAGTATAATAAAATTTTCACATCAATTCGTGGATCATCAAAATATTATAACTACTATTGAACACACGACTGGTATTCGACGAAATGAGTTTTGCAGCAATCTACATCTCGTTTCTTTGTGCATTTTCAAATGTTGCATGGGGATTTTAGTTCATTTGATTCTGCTTTCTACCACTGTTGTCTTTAGAGACAAAAGATATATTAGGGATATAAAAAATTTTGAGCCTATATAGGATAATGTATGAGAGTTTCGATCTCTCTTGTTGCTTCCTTGGTCTCCTCTTCGTTTTGTAATGGTATTTCCACTATTCTTGTTATTGGTTTATGTTTTGATACTTTTCTAGTGTTTACGTTCTTTATTCTGTTTAGATTGGATTTGTCTCCATTATTTCTAGATACTATTTCATATTTGTTGCGTTCATTTTGTCTCTATTGTTTCTTCCTAATATAGTATTACTTCGTTGTTGGTATTGCTTTTTATACTCCTAGCCAGGTATTTTAATTACCTAATTAATTTTCCTTTGTAAACTTCTGTAAACATAATTCCAAAAACATTCTTTCTAAAGTATCGTACATTCAAAAAATTCTATATCAGGGCTATCCAAAACTAAAAAAATCCAAAATTGACGATTTTTAACCATTAAACCAATCGTGCATTTCTCTCTCACACATCGTTTTTTACTTTCTTTGTCATATTGTCTTTTTTATTTTCGATAATTATAATGTCTTTGGTTTTATTTATGTTGATTATTTTCAGGTTTACGAACTCGAATCCATATTTACAATAAACGAAACTCCCAATCAAATTTAAATGTGATAGTTTTAACGGACTGAGAAAGTAAAGAGACATTTTTCAGTGACCCTTTATAAATATAACAGTTTCAGTAAAATTTCTATTTTTGTATTTGTAAAGAACCTGACTCGTTACTCCTTCGCTATTATTCGCATATATTTGAAAAGTAGCATGCTTATTTTTACCTTTTTAGGTATTTTATATTATCTGTCTGGTACATCTAAAGTTGTAGTTAATATTGACTTAGTCAATACTAAGGCGTCGTACGATTTCGTCGCATCCAACCAAATTAAACCAATCCAACGAAGTACGATTTGACTGCAGATATACAGTTTTCTGGAAAGAACTTTTAGGACCATATGTATACGCATATTGCATCTTCCATTATTCTTGTGTCTAATGAACTAAAATATGGAAAACAATATTTTAGATTAATTTTTAGTTTCAAATTATATTTGGAATATAGTAGTAAAAATACTTGATTTTATCTAGAAGTCGATATTATTGATAATAAATATGATCCTAACATTTACAGACTTTAATAATTATTATCTTAATTTTTTGATAAAGTTATTAAAATCTCACTTTTATTGGCGTCACACGTTTTAACTCATAACGCTTGATGGATGATATTGTTTGTTACATCGCCTATTTTTTAAATGGCACCAAGTACTACAACTTGCGATTTGACTTCTCCGATATAATTATTTCCTTGTGCCATTTTACACTAATTATTCACAACTTTCATCCACAACTGTTTGTTCATCAAAGACCCTGTCGAGATTAATTTGGCAATGGAGATGTCCTTCTCTACTGACTAAAAGGGCAACGCTCATGTAAACATATACACACCTCACAAAAATTATCGCATCACTCATTATTTTTGAAATATTTTAAATGTGTTGCCTGTTTTTCGAATTAAAACACCAATAGATACGCCTTTTGCAACATCTATTTTATATCAGTTTAATCTACAGAGGACAAAAAGTTTGATTTGTCAAAACATAGAAAATATCGAAAAAAATGTACAAAACACCTATACAAAAAAATGAACGGTGCTTAAACTAAAACCAGCCAATGAATTTCTAATAGCGTGTGTTGCCGCCCCTTGCTCTAATTACAGCTTACATTCGCCTTGGAAGGCTTCTAAACAGGTTCTGGACTATCCTTGCGGCAGGTTTTCCCAGAATTTAAAAAGAACATTTTTAAGATCATCTAGTACTCTTATTGGTGCTGGATGTTGCATTAGCACAGAGTTGTCACCGATATGAGGCATATAGGGCACAACATGGGATTCTAGGGTATTGGTTATGTACCTGTCAGCATTTAGATTTCCATCATTCACTGGTACGAACTCCGTGCGATCCTCGAAAGAAATTCCTCCCCAAACCATAATAGAGCCACCACCAAAGCTTTTAGTTTGACAAAAACTAACCTGATCGTGCCGTTCACCACGTCGCCTATATACTGGTACATGCCTATCTAATGAATGAATCTTAAATATTCCAATTTGCGTGTTCTCGAGCAAATTTCAATCTTGCTACTCGATGTTTTCTGGTAAGACGTGGACCTCTACCTGGCCCTCTGGCTCGTATACCTGCTTCTCTCAGCCTATTTCGAACTGTTTGTAGGATTATTCTGACATTACGAGCAGCCAACAGATCTGTTTGCAGCCTTCGAACGGTGGTATACCTAATTCTCAACGCCGTTAACCTGAAATAACGATCATCTACTACTGAAGTTACCCTTCCGCGGCCTTGTCCGGGTCTTCTGGTTAGCTGCCCTGTTTCTTGGTAGCGGAAAACAACTCTGGATATGGTGCTTTGTTGAACTCCAATTACCCCGGCGCCGTATCTGTGACTGCGGCCATCTTGTATGAGCGAGATGATTCTAGCGGCTTCTACTTCGTCACATGTTTTGTTAAACGTTGAGGCACATCCATTATTAACAAAATTAATTTAAATTTTCACTATACAATAACACAATTTGCTTAGAAAGTTCTCGATGTCAATGCATTCTCCAAGACAGAAATGATTTACTCGAGCATTTTGCTTCCAAAAAAATTTGTCAAAAATTTTGATATTTTTTTGCCCATGATAAGAAAGTAGAAATATCTATTAAGTTGATACGTATACAGATTGTCCCAAAAAACTAAAATTAAGTATTAAAAATATCCTAAAATACCAATGATTTCCTTTCAAATTTTACCCCAAGTTGTGTTATCGAGTTTGTGTTTGACAGCCATTGAATTTGAGACTAAAGTGGAAAAATTGAATTTTATTAAATATTGTTGTTTGCTGAAAAAGCTTTAACCTAGGTGAAACTTAATAAATTCTCTAGGAATACTGCCTCATCAATTTCAATGATAAACCGAGGTTCGCTGAATTTAGTTGGGGTCATACCTACATAGAAGGAAGATTCTGGAAGTTCTGGACTCCCAGGTGATGTCTCTATATCCGAAATAACTGTAGAAATACACAAAATTGTGGGAGTACGTGATATTATGAAAGCTCAAAGGATTCAATTTTGAAGAAACCATATATTATCTTTCATTAAAACACACTGAATAGTTGCCGAACAGCAATGTTGCATTTTGTGCTTGTGTGCTTTAAAACATTCATGGGGGTTTTCTATGAATGCCATGGTGATAGTTTGGTGCGTGAATTAATTGAAGCCGTCAAAGTATTCTAAGTTGCAATAGATTCTATTATGAGCAGAAGTTTCAACTGTATAAGATTCATTTATTGCAGAAATTGAACGAAATAAGACTACTTTCACCGTCGCGACGCTTCCAATTTTTCAAAATCATATTAGGACCAGTAACACATAACGGTAACTACATATTTAATATCTATTTTATAGATAAGTGTACCTTTATTAAACGGAATAAGAAAGCTGTTTGCTAGGTGGATGCAACATTTGCTCACATCAATCTCAATTCCATGTCCACCATAACCTACTATCGACCAAAAAAATAGTCAAAACTGGGGGCTCCGGTATGAATCAGCAACAAGGTGATTTGTCATCTAATAAAGTCGAATGACCGTTCTTTGGAATGCACGCGGTATGATCCATGTTGACCACCTTCAAACGGGTGAAGCAATTACTAACGAATATTGTGTTAACGTATTGGATCGATTTAAAGAATTTGACCGCATTTGAACAATGGAAGAGTGTACACATTCACACACTTCCGCCTTATTCTCCGACATTAACATGACTTTCAAATGAAAATATATTAATGTTATAAGATATTGTCATATATCTATCAACAAAAATACATATACTATCACCTCTTACTCAGCTGATATACTTAGTTATGAAAAATCGGCTAGGTGTATCAAGTGTATTATTGCTATTTCAAACAATTTTCAATCCACACAATTTTTAGCACTAAAATTTGAGAATTATATGTCAATACAGTTAGGTGTCTTCACTTATGACGACACAAGTAAAACAACCAATCATAGCAGGTGTAGAATCAGGAGATTAATTCCAAAATAACATGATACATATGAGTTATACTAATACTAATACTAAATAGCTCTAGAAAATTATTAATGTAAAGTGGTGTAATTATTAGTCAGTCAGTCACAGGTCGTGAGAAAATGAGAAATTTTGCAATATATTATCCAGAAAATCATCTGTACATCCTCAATCCGTGTGTTACAATGTACAACAATTTAAAAATTCATTCATCCAGTAGATAATATTTCATGACACAAAGTTAAACAATATACTCGTGACGGAAAACTTTTACATTTCTCACGCCTAAATTACCCGTCAAGTAGCAATATTATCACGACTGGTCGCCAATTATTTGAACGTCCTTTAACTAATACCTGCGCCATTGCTCAATACTATTTAGAATATAATAAATAAAATATGAATAAATGGCTCTTCTTAGTAACAGTATATTACTTTAATTTTACGTATTCAACCTGCTGCTCCAGTGCTGCAGGAGTTTCAGAATATTTTAAAATTCTTATTTCTATTAGTTTCCATTTCGAACATACAGAAATAGTGCGCACAAATGAATTTTTAAACTTATTGTCAAACTACTCGAAAATACATTAGTTCACACTAATTTCTTCAATCGAAAAAACGATGTTAATGAGGATTTTATGGAAAGCGGAATATTTCAAAATTAAATACTGCTTGAAAAGTTCATTGAGTATTAATTGCTAGCAACTAGGCTCAATAATTTTCGATTAATCGAATATAATCGATTTATAGAAAATAATCGATCAATCCAAAAGAATTGATAAATCGGAAATAATCAATTTTCGATTATTCGAAAATCGGAAATAAAGCTTCAAAACGATTGTGGTTTGATTCCTACAAAAAACAAGATAAAGAGCGAGTATACCACTAGGAACATACAGAAGACATTAAGATTTGATTCCCAATAAAAACAAACATTGATTATTATATTATTTGATTATTTTAACGATTGTACGAAAACTAGTGTGTATGCCATAGACGCGAAACTTTTTAACGACCTCAAGATTATCTTGCCACGGCCGCAAGCTGTCTCGGCGATAATTGTTCTTTCGGTACGTTAAAAAGGTATTCGCAGCCTAAGCATACAAATAACTATTTCAGTCTTTTACTTTGTAATAAAGCCACTTAAAAACTCTCCTTTAAATTCAATTAAACTGTACCAAAACCATTATGCATTTTTGAGAATGAAAATAGGCAAAAAACATTGTATTTTATAAAACCAAATTCTCACAGGATGTTGTCCACATCCATTAATCGATATTTTTCGATTGTTTGATTATTTTCGATTGATCGATTACCGATTATTTTTAAAAATATATATCGTTTTATCGATCACCCGATTAATCGATTATTTTGCCCACCCATACTAGCAACTACTAATTTTGTATAACTGTTTCTGATTGGGCACGTCTTATTTATTATTAAAAAAATAGATGCAACCCTTTGAAATGAGATTCAACTTGAGCCTGTATTTTATTCAACCCTATAAATAGCAATAAGCTGACCGATAATCTGGTTCTCCTCTCTATTATTCTTGTTTCTAGGAAAAATATTATTAGAATATCACTCTGAACTTGCAGTGGTTAAATTAGAAATGTTTAATGTTTATAATGTGTTACACATCAAAAAGAGATAGAGTTGAAGTTTGGTGTGGTTGACATGATTATTGTGCACGTTAATAGAAAAAAAATTTCCAATTTCCAGCGCGGCTATACCCGTGAACCTAGTACATTTTCTAATAATTGTGATCGCGGAAACTTCCCGAACTTTCCAAATGTGTCTACGGGCTTTTTTTTCACTAACCAATCAGTTTTAAAACACTTTATCCTACAGCCGCACACAGGCATACCCAACGCCCACACCAAATTATTACCTCGAATCTTCAACATCTTTCTTTCTGTGCTCACCTACCATAGACCATACTCTAACCAAAAAGCCTAATACATATCTGACAACAAGTCCCAAACTAAAAAGGACAAATTATCTCCACGTATTTCACTTTAAAAACCTTCTTTGGAAATCTTCGATATTGTGAATCTAGTAACCTAATTGGAACCCAAATTATTAGCGGTATTTATTCCTAACGTACCTATCTGATATCAATGTTGATCCAACATATCGTTCGCGCAGTTTCTGCCAACAGCTTTTTATCGTCACATAAACTTAAAATATTTATGTAAGCACTTTTTTTAGTATCCTTCTATCTTCTTTAACCCCATATATTACATGGAAGCTAAAAATGTTTGTTTTAACGGCGCTTCATACTCGTGTCCTATTTTTCAATTTTCAATATTAGAGATATCGTCAATAATTTATTAGTACGCTAAAGAGATTGTTTTTGTTTCTAATTATCAACCCACTTAAACGCAACGAAAACGGAAACAATTCATGTCCAAACTTCTCGAGAAAGTACACGATTAGATGAGAAAACAGAATTAACCCAAAACACACAAAATTGTAAGCAATGCATTATAAAATTTAATATCATTTAATCAAATTTAGAATTATAAGATTAAACCAAAGAGAATAAGAATAATAAAGCAGACATCAACTTTCACGAGATTCAAAGATAGTGGAACAAAACAAAACGACAAACGATATCAATGACACATCAATAAAAAGATATGTGACAGGAAAATAATATTAATAGTTTTGAACACAGTCTTCTCTTGTACCGGATAGGTGGTCCCCGTTAAAAAAAGACCAAAGTGTCTTTACATCATTTTTCATCCGCAACAGTTTGACCACCCGATAACCCGAAAAGTCATTTGTCAAATTCCAATTGTTTTCATATACCGATCATTGCCGCTGTGTTTGAACCCTTTTAGACATTACCTGAAAACTTGCCAATATTGCATTATTAATTTCAAAGTATTAAAACTTTTTCTGCAAAAATAAAAAAAAAATATTAACAATTAAACTGTATGTTTAACTTAACTAAGACGTCCAAGAAATCAAAGACGTATTTCACTTTGTTTATATGCTTGCCATTTTGTATATATGAAAATCCATCTTTTTCAGGGAATATTAATTCAAAAACAATATTCGCTGCTTCCCTCTCGCGATTCTTCGACAAATCGATTTTTTGGAACAACGATGTTGAAACCGAAGTGTATCCTAGAATTCCTTGTGTTTAACCACAAGGAGGAAAAATGAATTTCGTTAACATTATTTCACCATTCATCAGTCAAACCAAGGATAAGTAAAGTGGTTTGCTGAATTTCATTTCATTCAACTTTACGATATTTCTATTCTAAATTTTTGATTGGACATTATAAAGTTTTCAGCATTTAGTTAAAAGTTTTCTATTAGCGCCATTCCTGAATGCCCTTATTTCCTCCCATAATATAACCCAACGTGTCTCTCGATTGTTGTTGAGCCAAAATATGGACGAGTTTTGACGATGCTTTCTAACCATAGACAAAACATAGATACACTGTAACACACCAAACGAAATTGGAATAGTGGACTTGGCCATCATTTTTGATATGCACGCGGCATAATCCTCATTGACTACCTTCGTAGTTAGGATAGTGAGATCGTTGCAAACACAGGCCTCCTGATACTACCAAAGGCGATATTTTTTCAAATAATTAATCAGGCATCATGCCTTGAAATTTTTAACGTCACTAGGAAAACTGTGCCTAAGTATTTGAACTTCGGATTCTTGTACTGGGCAGTCACCGATGACATGGTCTGCACTTTCTTCTTAGTCTATGCACAAGCGGCATTCCGGAACATCCGAGATGGTGTCTTATCTGATTGGTCGAATTGTACGCCCGTTCCAATGGAGCTGTTGATTGGTAAGAGACCTATCTATGTGTGCCTTTGCTTCTCTCATGCTGCGTGTGACCTTCAAATGGGTAAAACAATCAATGTTGAATATTAACCAATCTATTAAATTAATTTAATAACAATTTGCAGTTTCCAAGTCAGAAATCCATAAACTAGGCTCACATCGCTTTCTCATCTGCCCTATTCTCTGAATTTAGCCACAGTGACTGTTGCTGTGCTTGATAAAGGGGATTTGACTCTTCGCAAAAAACATTTTATTGTTCAAACAGATTTTTTAAAAAGCAATAAGGATATTTTCGATGAAATTCAATTAATTGTTAAGAAATCTTTGATCCAGTCGAATGAGAGGAAATAGATATTAAATTTAGAATTAATCCTTCCTTAGGTTATTATGTATAATTTTCATGTATTAAATTTTCATACACTTGCACTTGACTTCAACGTAGTATACCCGATAATGATACCAAAAGAAAAATGTTTCAATTGGAATATTTCAAAAACGATAAGTCCGATTTATCTAGTAGTTATTTTGATAGTTATTACAACAATAAATCCCTTAAATACTGACAATTCATTATCGAACAGACCGTTATCTACAATTCTCTTGTATTGATTCAGAATTATTATGGTACATCTAAATCTCATCTACAGATAAAAAAGACGTGAAAAAATCATTTTATACTTTCTAAATTGCTCCAAATGTTGTCGCTGTCGCAATCTTTTTGTTTAGGTGTTGCAAATACACAAATTTCTACAAGCATTGATTTAATATCTAACTAAACTACCAAGCTTCTCAATAGTCAGAAATTTGTGGATATAATATTATGTACATGAATTTTTTATCGGGTCATATTTTATTTCGTAACATGGGGGTTATTAAGGTTGATAATATACTGGAAAAATGTATGAAATGCTGAAATCTCAATGATACCCAGAACCAGTAATACTCTTGACAGGAATTACAGATATGCTGTTTCCAAATAAAAAAAAAACCAACGAAGACAAAATTTAATCGAAAGGAATGGAACAAATTTAACAATTGCAAATTCTTGACCTTCACATCTGTTATTATTATCATGACATATTTTGCGTCCTTGAATCGAAGACCTTCGAGTTTGTTATCAAAACTTTGGAAAAAAACATTAACAAATCAATTGAAGAACTCTCGTCGTATATCAGTTTATAAATAAATAAGATAAATTTATCATTTCATTTGGTGTAAAATCCTCTATTTATCTCTAGCATCCTAAGTCAAATGATTATTTAATACTTCGTGGTTTTTGTTACTTGTCATCAAGGCTACAAAAATGTTAGTTAGTTGCTAATATTCGAAAGTCATTAAGCAGAAAAACTAGCTGCGTTAAGATATTCAATTCTTTAGGGTTAGTATACTGGGATTCCTGAGCCCATTGTGTTACCCTTTATTTTCTACAAATTAGAAATTTAGTTAACTACCTAACCAACCCTCCTTTTATAGCTTATTTTAAAACATCTACTGTGTCGTTTTCAGCATTGGAAGTCTAGGCAGGGCACCAGCATAGCGAATGCTATAACATCTCTTCTTCGTTACACTCTTTGCAACAGTACAATGTCCACTAATCACATTTCTGGATTGAGTGTTTCGTGCAACTGTCTCTTCGGTATCCTCTCTCCTCGTCTCACTTGTTGCAAGCCTATCTGCTTCAGAATCTCATTCCATTTCATAGTGTTCAGTTTCCTAGCAGAGGCTCATTTTAGTATCACGAATACAGGAGAGTGCCTCGCGACCAATTTTGATTTCGCTGTTTTGATGCCTGGCTGTCTGTGTAGATTGATGTGTTTCTGTTTTATTCGCCTATTGTAAATTTGTTTCAAACAATTCTTTTTGTCTGTCACCGCAATATTAAAGGTCATTCTAGTAATAAATTATGAAAAAGACAATCTAATTATTGAGACAAAGAGAAAAGTATAAACTTGTTAAACCTGCATATGTTTCAATGTGACTGCCAACTGATAGTCTGAATGATGAAAAGAAATATGCAACATTTCCAGTAATCATAATAATTTAAATATTACTCTGTTTGAATTCCTATTATGTTGAGAAGAATTTCTCAAAATTTTTGAGTAGAAGACTCACACCACTTTTGGTCTTGGTTTGCTGGATAGCTCTGCCATCCTAGAAGATATCTTGTTTGTTGTCGGTACGGTTTTTTTAGGATAATATAATAATTTTTCATCTATACTTGATAAATTTGAAAAATGGTAATAATTCTTATAAAATAATATTTCCCATATTTCTATTTGTTGTTGAACATATAGCATCTTGAAGATATCTCTATCTAGTATCTGTTTCTACATAAACAAATAAAAAAAAGGTCTTATCATAGAACATTTGAATACAATTATTATAGATTTGAATATTTGTACTTCACATTGCTTGGACTCTGTAGGTTTGTTATCTCAATATAGCCCATCACGTAGTATGTTTTTATAAAATTACAGTTATCGATAACTCACTGAAATATTGGAGTGATTGATATTTATATCTCCAATTGTCAATTGCGAAACCATCACAAAATGGCCACATTGCATAGGTCCAAGAATATTCTTCTATAGGACAAATGTTTCTAATTATCTCAAGCTTAAAAATCTTTAAGCAGTAGCTTAAAAATTAATTTATGATATCATTCGCCCACTTAACAACGCAATAATAGCCTTCAATGACCTTGAATCCTAGACCACAATTGATTTAAAATTTATATGAGGGTTGTTGAAAAACTTCCGATCTAACAAAGAAACAAAACATTTTTTCACATATAATTTTTATTTTTCGGTCATTTTAAGCCTATACACTTAGTATATGTAAGTAGATGCTCAACTTTTTGATCCCTTCCAAATAACAATTAGTCAATTACGTACACGATCATGTCCTCTTCTGATGAAAATACCTCTTCTGCAAATGAAATTTGAGTTTAGGAAACAGAGAGAAGTAGCTGGGAGCCAGATTTTTTAGATAAAGTGGGTGGTGAACCAAGTCGAATTCTAACCGTGGCCACCACCGAAATGTGAGAAGAGGCGTTGTCCTGATGGAAAAGCATTTTCTTTTTCTTCAAATGCAGTCGCTTCTTCACAATTTCTTCCTTTATTTTATCAAACAATGATGCGTAATTCTGTCCTATCAAGACATTTTTGAAGATACTCAATAATCACAATCCTATGAATTTACCAAAAAAGGTCGCCATCACTTTTCCGGCCGATGAAACAGGTTCGACCATTGCAATCCATTGAGTAGACTTTTAGAAGTGTAGTGGTGGATCCCGATTTCATATAAAATTATGAATAGACGCAAAAAATTTGACTTATTTTGCTGCAACTGAGTGAATAAGGCTTGGTTCAAAGTTAGCAAACACCATAACTTACGCATACATAATTTCTTCAAGTATATAGCGAATGCGTTTTTTTGATATGCTGAACACAACAGTCGTCCAGTTCCATTTGGTGAACTTTTTCGATGATATCGCTGGTTATCGTCGTTTTTGACAATCTTGGGCTTATTGCCTTTCAAAAACAAATATACTCAATATATTCAATTTGTGCCATTGTTAGAAACATCTTCATAATAACCCACTTACACGATTACCAAATGGAAAATGAGCATCCAAATTGACTGAAAATATAATGAAAATTTGTAAATACATGAGCAAATATATTTCATAACTTTTATTGATAAATGCTGACACGGAAACTTTTCAGACATCCCTCGTCCTACTACACAGAACTACAACAAATTATTATATGATTGAATTCTGTAGAGGTTTGACAATAATATATTCATACTATAATAATATACATTCACATGTATAAAGAAACGATAGAATTAATTATCCATGCTTCCATACCATCGATTCTTCTAGTAAATGTAGCTATTTCCAACTTATTCTATTTTATAAAAGAAATAGTGCATATCTGTAACGTGGATTAATTTTATATAATCATTATTATTCTTTTAAATCAATTCTTTTGTACTCGACCTTTAAATTGCAGCATGAATTTCCTTCAATATTTTTATTATCATTATCGTTTTCGTTGACTGCGCACGCCGCGAACATCTTTAGAAACCTTGGTTGGTAATATCTGATGGCAGAATATAAGCCTTTATTCACAGTTAGAATGAAATGAATAGGATAGATTTATAACATTGTTGCCAATAGTTCGAAAAAATCGTATATTTCCGATGTTTCATAAAAAAATTCTGGTAATATACATTTTATAATATATATATATATATATATATATATATATATATATATATATATATATATGATAAATTAAATTGGATTCCTATTTTTTGCAAATGAAACATACTGACTGAATGCGATAAAAATTGGGTTTAAATTAACGTTTATTTATAATTGTGTACACACCAAAAACGTTATTTGAGGGAATATATTCCGTTCGGTGACTTGAGCAATCGGGCACTAAGATTTTGACAATAGTTTAAGTCGTAATTTTATTCGCTGTATAAAACAAAATCTTTTCCCATCCCCTTCATGTCGTACTGCGTAATCTGACGTCTACTGCCTATGGGATTAAAAAGGAAAATGTCCTTTGGAGTAAACAATTGAATTTTCATATTTTCTTATTTAACAGACATCTTCATCAAATAAGGTGGTGGTATTATGGTTCAGAGGTGCTTTGATAATAGTAAAGCACTGAAAATGACTGAATGATCTTAAATAAGCAAGTGCGTTTTGCTATATCCAGTAGAGAATATGCAGGCATTTTGCATAAGTGTTCGTTTATTCAAAGTCGGAACTTTTCTTTTTTAACAAGAAAAAACTGAAAAGATTTTGCGATTTAAGCAATAATCATCTCAGTCATCTAAGCTTTCTCCCATCGAACTTTTTTAGCGTGAACTGAAATGATGATCACCCCAAAAATGTGTCCATCACTTACGCTATTACAGTGAGATGTTTCTGGTTCTAATGTTGTCTAATCTCTTATGTGGTACTGAATCATGGACACCGAAGTAGGCAAATTTGAAAATAAAACTGAAACCTTTACAATGCGGTGCCACCTACTGAATACTGGAAAGATAATGTAAAGACAGAATAATGAATTCGTTTTAAGAAAAAAAAATGGAAACTATTAAATGATTATTTCCAATATCCGAAAAAAGACGTAACCGAAATAAGATGAAGTGCAAATCCGATTGAACCCAAGATTGCTCAATGGAAAAAATGAAATCTAATTTAGGTTCAGATTTGTACTTAATGTATTTTTTAAAATTGTAATAAGTGAAATTTGGCAACGATGTCGTTCAGGTAAAATTCATCGCTTCAACATGTCATAGGCACCGATACAAGCACGTTTTTTAACAAATAATTAAAGTACAGGCGAGGCAGAACAATGGAACCAAAACGGGCAGGTGAGTGGTTGTAGTAGTGGTCCGGTCCAGGCACAATTCAAATCTTTGGAGGAGGTTACCTCGACTACTTTTTTGATAATGTTCTCACGCCTTTTTGATGTCTAACCATTAACAATCCATTTGCAATTTTCGGTTAACAAACAAGAAAAGTTTTGCAGTAAATTTGAAAATTAAGGGAATTAGCAAAAGCTGTCATTTAATAGTGACAGTTCATACCTAAGGAATAAATATTATATATTCCTGGAAATATAGAATTGTGATTACTACACATGTCATTAAATGTTTGCTGTTTGTAATGACAATTTTAACGTTTTTCTTGTGTAAAAATCAAGTACAATGTGGTAAACCCTATTATACTATATTATACACAGATACCTGTGGAGATTGGCTGTAGGCTGTAAGTGTTCAAAAAAGACGTGCCTTTTTGTCATTTGAGAAAAACCAATTCTAAACAACGGATCCTTATACAGCTCAAACACATCGCAATAAATAGAGACATAGACATAAAAGATTTTATGTCATCAAATCCCCAATTTGGCACCAATGTTTCCTTTTAGGTTAGGTTTAGATTTTTCATCGCACGAGTAGTATAAAAACACATTTGAGATATGAAATTATGACTAATCCTTTGAAAACAATAAAAATATTTATAATAAGTAGCATTTCTTTTGACAAAGAAAATGGATTTATGCACGGAGTGTTGGACTACAAAATAAAACCTCCTAGTTTTCTTCCGAACATCAACCTGGAAATATTTAACACATAACTTCGGTTTGGGTTTAATCGTTCGCCCTCCGGGCTCGATCCTTCCTTTATCAGGCTTAAATTGTTGCCTAATCTAGATCAGCCTTTCATGCGCAGAACTCCTTAAATGTATCCAGTCGTCCTCTTCTTTTAACACGACACGATAGTATCCGCTGAGAGTTCGCCGATGCGTGACTCCATTTTCTCTCTGTTTACCTTTCATCGTTCTCTGAGGAACAACGTACTCAGAAGATCATCCTGCGCTCCATTGCGGAAGAGGCATTGGAGAGAATCCCTCTCTTGCCCATTCTTTTCATACCGAACTTTTTTGTTTGAATTTGCACCATCGAAAAAATGCGATAATTTATAACGGTTTTTTTATATTTATTGAAAAACACGATCTTGGGGATCACTCTCTCGAAAGCGCCTGTTGCGCATGCGCGACGATGAGTCTGCGTCTGCATCAGCACATTGTCGTCTGTAGTTCGTTATTTTTGATGTTATTGTATTTTGAAAAACAACAAAATTTGTGATTTTTTCGCCTAAAAAGTATCAAGTTGAAAATTTTCTTAAATAGATATCATATAAGTGCAAATTGAGCCCTACACGTAGGTAATTTTATAATTTTAATAACTTGCATGCTCACGGCCAGCAGGGTGTTGGTGGCGAACTGATGCAAAATATTTTTGATCGTGTTAGGAGGTGGAGATATTAACGTTGTATTGATGTAATTATGTCGAAAAATATTGATGTAAAATATCGTCAATATTATTGATCGTGTAGGGTCTGCTTAACTTGCATAATTATTGATTTAATATATATTTATTATAAATCAGTGAATTTAATTACATAACAAACACTTAGTATTCAATTTTAAGATGAAAAAGTTTTCAATAGGAATAAATTTATTAACAATAAAAAATATATACAACAATTAATCTCAAATTTAAGAATTCACTTTATAGTGTATAGTATAAACCAATTTTGGTACGAATTCATTATAAACTATATTATAGATCACTCATCACCATATATAATGCAAAATCATATACAGATGCATATGTTTGTACGAATAAATTTTTCAGCTCCATTTTTATAATTGGCAACATTACTAATATATAACTAACTTAAAAGCGGTTACCAACGAAACATTTAACAACTAGCTTAGTGGTGTATAGTTTCAATAAAGTATTTATATAGAAATATATTTTAGAAAATAGATCAAGAAGTCTTCTTTAACAAATGATAAAATAGCGAAAAATATATAAAATTATAAAACTTCAAAAATTGAGAAAATTCATAATTTGATTCATATTATGATGGACTTGAAGTCACAAAACAGATGAATTTCCAGCTCAATGAACGAATTTTTATCTTACTGCTTTGTGTTTCAATGATATCGTATTTTATTGTATTTTAGCAATTATGATTAAAATAATCAAGCATAAACAACGGATGTGTCTCTGATGAAATTGTGGTCCGGTCTGGCCCGATTTTTGAACCTTGGAGGTCAAATTGTCAGAGAACAGACATACACCAACCGCATTAGTATCCGTTGTTCGAGATATCAAGCATGACTTAGAAAAAAAGCTAACCCGTCGACATAATCAACTCTGACCAATCGCAGAGAACTTTTCAACGAGCCGTTCACAACAGGCCTCTGAGCTCTGACAACAATAATATATCGATGTTTTACAAGCTTCGGTACCGGGACCCGCTCATTTTCATGAAATTCTTTGATTAGTAACTTACCGACATGAAATTGATGATTCTTATTGGTATACGCAGATGAAACTCAAAAAGAACGCTATCTTTTATTTTACTATTAAGTGGATGTGGGAAATATTACTTTACTACTTATTAGTGTTGACTAGAAGTTCACCAGTTATCCTATAAATTATTTTAATTAGGTCTATTAATTCTAATATAAAAATTAGTACTGTTTTCGGAAAATAAATTGAGCGAAATTTTTTGTGGCATTTTTAAATCTCTCCAATAAAAACAAAACAAACTTTGTTTAAATTTAAATTTCTAGAAGCGAATGTACCTCTTGTTGTTATGAAGTTATTCCAATGAAAAAACAGCAGATTATCCTTCGAAATAGACTCTCTTGAAAGCTTATGAATATTAGATATAGATAGTTATTTTGAATTTGGATGTGTTCTATTGCTTATACGTGTATATGAAACAACTGTGTTATCATTCTATAGTAATTATTCTTTAACTTACCTTAATCCTCTCAATGAAAATAAATAATCCTATATACTTCTTGCTAAAATTGATTTGTTTGAAACCGAGACACTAATCTTCACTTTACCCGTCACACTAATGCAGTATAATAGCTGATTGAGGTTCTTCAATATAACGTTCGAAGATATATGGAATAAGAATATGAAACGTTTGTGGAGACAAACAATCTTGAGAGCCCCTATACGTGCTGGTACCTGAAGATGACACTCTTTCAAAGACTGTCATCTAAAGCATACTTAATCATTTACCTTTTCAGTATTCTTCTTTCTTGGCTTATATCGTTTAACAACGGTTGTGACGAAATTGTGCTTCGAGCTTCGAAGACAAAAAGTTTGTTGAGTTCTGCTCACACTGATAGACATCTGAGACGTCGCTTATTGAGACGTTGAAGCGGTTCCTTTAAATTACAGCGGATGAGCTTGAGCATCTATCGAGTAATCTGGCCATAAAATTTCAATAAACGGATATAGGTTCATAAATACAAGGTGTTAACAAAACACAGCGAATTACATTATTTGGATTTTAATTAATCTCCTTCAAAGTTCTACTCTTAGCTAGCATTGCACTTGATGCATTTCTGGAAAGCTTCTTTCAGAATTGCTTTCATCTACTCTGCCGTGGCTGTCTCTATGTCTAGTGTGGTGTCAAAACGCGTTGTCATGATAAAAAAAATCCGTTGGTCTATTTTTAAGGTATCTTTCGTTTCACAAACGTTCCACTACCATATTGTCAAAGATTACAATTGTTATTCTTGGAACGAATTCTAAACCTACTACGACCTTACAAGAAAACATTGACCATGACCTGGACTCATAACCTTATAACCACATATACACATCTCTTGTTTGATGGTCAAAAACTGAACAAACAACAGCTCCAAAAAAAACTGAAGAAAATTCAAAGGCTAATCTGTTTGGCTATCCCAAGGGCCATATCAACATGTTCCACTACAGCTTTATAGGAGTTGTTGAGTTAGCCTCTCCTTGACTTTATACTAAGGGTATTCTAGCGGAGCCCACAAGATAATCCAGAGATAAAAAATTAGAAAATGCTAAAAAATCTAATAGGCCACCAAAGGAATTTAGAATTGATAAAGCTGGTGAGCAGTGACAAATCAGTGGAACAAATGCATAGAATTATCGAAACAGGCATCCTATTCGAAGTGGTAATCAATGACTCAATGCCTGTCAATTATGGGTTGACAAAAATCTTTTCCGCAAACTTAAAATGCAATTTCTATTGTTTAAAGATGACTCGCAACCAGCGGAAGGAGCTAAATAGAGGATATATGCACTAAAAAAATGCAAGATCTGCATAGCACTAGGTAAATTACTCACTATTTTTCAGCTCTAAAAGAATAAGAAATAAAATAAACCTATCAGGTTTCCAGGGTTATATCAGGCAATGAGGAAGTACAACCTTGCCAAAAAAAAAGTCACCGACTCCATATTTTGGACCAGAGCCCTACTGTGGCTCCAAATGGCTAATGAATCAAATGGAATCTTACAAATATCCATTAAACTCGTCTTCTGACAGGACACTGTCCGGTAAATACCACCTAAAGACAATAGGCAATCCATAGGACAACTTCAGATTTTGTAAGCAAAAATAGAGGCAGCAGAACATATACTTCTGCTCCTGGTTTATTTCAGCAAAAAGTGTAGTGATCTCGAAGGAATAGTGCTAACACGTCGGGAAGTGGGACAAAAAATCCCCAGAAAAATATGTTAATTAAATAGACACCGTATGACATTTCGGAAGCACATGTAATAAATTGAAATAAAATTCAATTCGTTGTGTTACAATAGACACAGCAGACATGTTCCATTAAAGCGGCTATACTAGTAGATTGACAAGCCGGATCGGAATCATTGCTTATCTCAACCTACGAGTATAAGAGTATAGGACATCTTAGTTAAAATATATTTACCGTAAGTAAGTGCTGCTATAAAAATTTATTCATACAACAAAAAAGAATGTGAAAGGTCATATGTATGGAGAGTTTAGATGGAAGAATGGAAAGTTCTTTGAGTTACCACATACCACATATGAAACCATTCACGTTGGATATTTAATATGTATATATATATATATATATATATATATATATATATATATATATATATATATATATAATACTTAATAAATCCACTAAAAAAATAAATATATAATTCTACTATTCAATATCTCATATTAAATTAGTTTTCCTTACAAATATTTGAGAAAATTTTAAAATTGAAATAACTAACTTCAAATTAGACTAACTAATCTTAAAACTGTACGTTTATAAAAAGTCATCCTTAAATAGTAACAGTAATCTTCTAGAGTAGACATTTATGAGGATATTGTTATTACTTATGGTTGAGTTTGAATTAACTCCCAATATAAAATACAAAATACACGTGTTTGATTCAGTTCATTATTTTTTTCTTATAAACTGTAAGGATGAAGGTTACTGCGATGTTTTACTCCAACAGACAATAAAATAACGTTCAAATGAAACAAAGGAAAACCACGAAAAGTATTTAAAAAAGCAATACAACTTTTTTTGTCGTCAAGATGTTTATTTATAGATTATTTGCCCAAATTATTTCACTATCAAGATGTATTATATCTTGTGTATAATTGTGTTTTTCGTCATCAGTTTGTATGTATCTTAAGCGTTAAATTTGTGGCGTAAAATTATAATTTGGAATAAATGTGCCGATGTTCTAGCGCTCCAGTTTTTATCTTATCATATCTGCGTTCTCTGAAGCTCCTTGCTGATTCTGAAGAATAATTCTAATATTTCTATGTACCTCGCTCACAAATATGACTTTCATGGTAATATAAGATATATCAGCCATTGGAATTAGCGATTTAGATTGCTTAATGCTTTTTTTTAACTTTGTACTATTATTTTATTGTATTTTTTGAGCTGCATTAATCCTAATATAAAAAGTTTGAATTATTTGAAAGTGCATTCTCAAATTTCCCTTTCATCATTAAAATCTCATTAGCAA
The DNA here is from genome assembly GCA_026230145.1 of Diorhabda elongata. Classification (NCBI taxonomy): domain Eukaryota; kingdom Metazoa; phylum Arthropoda; class Insecta; order Coleoptera; family Chrysomelidae; genus Diorhabda; species Diorhabda elongata. The sequence goes on along the minus strand of CM047937.1, from coordinate 22,310,230 downwards.
CTTATTTTTTGATGACATAAATACTCCCGTAACTTCCAATATTCCACGAAGTAGATTCTTGTCTTTGAAAATAATATTTGCTGTATCTAGATTTATAGCTGGTTTAATACTCAATTTTGGAACCGTCTTTCAGTATGCTTTGATGTATCCTTATGGACGCTAGTCTTGAGGTCGAGGATGGCGAAGAGGTAACATAATAATAAAAGTTCGATAACTTCTTAAAACTTACATAGACACATGAGTAAGTAAGGAATGAGAGTGGGAATCATAAAATCGTATGGAAGGTAGATGGATGTAGTTATGTTGGTTTTTCATGAAACGTGTTACCAGATACATGGGAATTGTATACTGGATTATAAAAGAAAAGTGACTTAGAATTCCCATAAGGAGGCAACTTGCAATTCCCTGGGTCTCAGGCATCGGTCAGTCAGTGGTCGAAAAATTGTTTTATTGGATTTTACGATGGGTCCAGTATAGACCTAAATTTGTGCCAAGTGTATACAACTCTGGCACTAGCTTGGAATCCATTATTGGCTTAAACTTGGTGGAACTCTAGGATGATAACAATGTCCCTCGCTTTGTTTGCAAGCCTGGAGCAGGCCTGGTTACTTAAATAGGTCCATGGCTAGTTTGTCTACAACTGGTCTACAACCCTGGGCCAGGCTGGCTGCTTGTAAAAATAGATTTTTTATAGTTTATTTATAACATTATAGTTTTATGACAAATTTCTATTAATGCACGCTACTAATTAATGTACATAAAAATATTAGTTGAATAAGTAAACATTAAACAGAAATGATACTATTTATTTTAATTAATTTTATTTATGAAAAATTATTACTTTTAATGATATTTATTATGAATAGGATATTAGAACAAAAGTTCATATAGTTATTCAGAGTTCTGCTAAGCCTGGCTCATTACAGGATGGCCGATATTGGGTTACTTATAGTTCAGTCAGGCTTGAGTGAATATGGGATCGCCGAGGCTACAGGTTACATAGAATTCAGCCAGGTTGGCTGACTATCCGGTCGAAGTGAAAAATGCCGTGATGGAAATGTACGTAAATAATATATTTTTGAATGCGATGGCTCTTGACATGGTCACCACAACCATGTTTTTGTTTCCATCAGGAATACGTCTGTATAGATTAATTAATAAAAGTAGTAGCTGGACTCGCTTTACTGTAAGAGGAAACGTTTGTTTAACAGTTATTTTGTGCAATTCTTATTCATCACCATGTGGAGTAATAACAACAAACATGATAATGGACATATTGATGATTAGAAAACTTTTACAAAATATTGTAAAAAAGTGAAGAAAAGATCCTTAAATTAGGAACTTAGTCGGCTAACTTACCAACCTCATTTTATTGCTAATTTATCAGAATTTCCAACCTAGAGTATTTTTTCACTTTTTTTATTTATAATTCTGCTATTTTTTCGACGCTGTAATGTTTCCAAACGTTTGTAGTCGTTTCTCGTCAAGGCAAGGCACAAGCAGGTTAGATGCTCTATTTTCTCCGTTACACTATTTGCAATAGTACAATATTCATTCACTCCAATGGTCTTCTGGATTTAGTATTTCGAGAAACTGAAAATAAAAAAATGTAACTCTCCTCGCTCTTTTCATTTTAGAAACCGTTTGTTTGGTTCGCAAACACTTTCACAACTCGACTGAGAGACCCATTCATAGCTACTCTAATAGAAGAAAAATTTGGACATTTACTTAACAATACCCACTTCTGATCCGGTAAAAAATTCGATTATCTTCAGTGCCAAAAAATTATTCAATCAGCTAACTTCAGATTCAAAAATGGCAAATCATTATTTAATATGTTCCGGAAATTGACAAAGGCATTTTCTGCTTGAATGACCTTACATAATAGAAGAATGCATCGTTATCATTTTTGAATCTGTTCTTCAATATGCTATTGTTTTTAAGGTTCTCTCTGTCTAGATCGTAGTGTTTCTTCTTGGTTAATTAGTGATGTTATACCTTGTTTATCAACCTCGATAGTGTGCTAGCTAGACATCAAGAATAAGATAATAACAATTGTAAGAAATATTATTTACGCAAGTGATGATCGGCTACTACAAGCAATAGCCTTCTAAACCATTACTCTGACAGTCCTAAACCAAATCGCTGCTATTCGTCGCTTATAATAATTTTTTCTACGCCCATGCCAGTAAACGTCAAAAATCGCATTGTCCACATTCCGTGTAATTCCTATTTGACAATACCAAACGCCTAATTATATCTCATACATTCACGTGCTTTTGATAAGAAAACTTAAGCCCCTTGTTTCAATAAAATCGCAATCAAATATTTATCTAAGTATTTGTTTATATTCAAGGATGTATTGATATCTAGTTAGTCTAGACCAGTTCCATGCATAAACAAAATATTGCGTTACCATAGAAACGAACAATAAATTATTAGAAGAATTCGAGTTTTTAGCATGTTATGGAAATATTCGTCATGTCATCTATGTTAACAATTTTTGCAATGGAATATCCGAATTTTGTTTCTAGCTTACCTAGGAATACAGATGATCGTAGAAAAGGTATGGTGAGATGAACAAGTTGTGGAGCAATTATCCAATTTTGAAAATTACTTTTTCACTTGGTGAGTAATTGGTTACTTACAACTTTTGTTACACCATTCGGCTTACCAACGATGCCGTACTCTGTACGAGCTCAAACGATGATGACAATAATTCTCAATCGGAACAAGCATCTATCTTTGATGGCATAAAACGACACCAATTACTCAAAATTTATTATAAAGTGTACGTAGAAGTAGAAGGTCTACTTCTACTATACAAATCATTGGTCAGCAATTTGACGCGTTAGTAGCAAAGTAGCAGAGCTAGTATCTCATGCGCCCCTCTTTACACTCGGTGATACTCCAAGACCGTCATTGCGATACATTCAACACGACAGGCAATTCCACGAAAGGATAAACTAAAATTTCGTTACACTATAATTCTACCTCTCTAAATGTCTTCGAACTTGAGGCTTTTTTATGAGCATAAGTAGACAAACGTGAACTAATTAAAAATTTCATTACTATTCGGTATTCGTAAACAGGTTTCTTCAAGCAATTAAAAAAATATTTTGGAAATATGGTCAGATATAAAACAATGATATTATCATAGCCTGCTTTGATGTAAAAATAAATAAAGTATGCCATCATGTGCTGACAGAGTTGAGCATTCACTTGTAACACAGAGTATTTGCGGTTTTCAAATATTTCGGACTGAACAATGAACAGAGTCAAGCATAGAGCCATTTTCGTCGAAAAAATATTCTTCACGAAGATGTCAGATGCATGTATTGCATTTATAGTTATGTACTATATTGAAAAAATAAATGAAAAGATGATAGTAAATTATTTTGTTTCGTCTAAGAAATGGAAATAGAGGTTGGCTCGTGGCAAATAGACTGTCTTTTCGCTAGAACGCTCGCTAAAACGCTCTCGTTCATTTTTTTGTGATGTAACATTCACAAGAAAGATCATTACAAGTAAATACCCAAGTTTCCGGATGTTTTATTCTTATACCCGCAATATAGCCAGTGCAGATATTACTACAAAATTTATCATTTGATTATTGTTTTATTTTTTCAGCAGTAAGTTGATAATACACTCCTTTTCTGTATAATTTCTCTAAGTTTTGACAGAATATCACTATTGCCTTCTACTTTTTTGCCGAATTGACTTATTGCTAAACACATTGTTGACGCTACTACTACACCAACACTGTCTGACAAGCGTGTAATTGTGAATGTTGGTGTAGTAGTAGTGTATTAGGAATATCACCAACGGATTTAGATATTCCAACTTATTTCTTTTGTGAATACATAAATATTCCCTATTTGTTCATATTTATTCATAAACTAGATCAACATTTGCTTATATTGATAAAATTATGAAAGAAAAAGATATTTTAAACATAGTCATATTTTGAGGAAACTATTTCTTTTATTACTATTCGGCTCTTTTAATTTTTGTTCATTGATTTCTTACAGCTGTATATTTTCTAATGAAAATTGCAGCAATCGAGGTAATCATAGGATCACTTCTTTAGTTATTGTTATTATGAAGCTCTCATTAATTATTGCTTCACCTACAAAAGGCATTAAAATGTCCTGGGCTATGTCCAACTATTCCTTTAACCTGTAAATATTCAATTTGTAGCCATCCTTTTGTAGAGAAATAAATTTTGAAAAAGGTTTATGTTGATAACATTCAGATGATACAATTACATAATTATATTATTATTATCGGAAAATTCAATACTCTTTTCGAATTCTGACCATTTGTAGGTCATTAATTCATTTTTTTTAAATTTTCTCCTAATTCCAATTCAACATATGATGATGATTATATACTAGGTTTACATTGTATCTATCCTCTTCTTTCACACTGATAACACGTTGATTGAAATGTAATGAACGTTTGTTATAGATAGTATCACGGGCGTAGCTAAGGGTAGGGATTTGGAGGTTCAAGCCACCCCCCACCCCCGAAATGAGCAAACTATTACCTAATATTATATCAAAACAATTACAAACAACTGGCATCGATATCATCACGGCATTCAAACATGTAGATGATGTTATTTATGTCTTAAAACTCCTGAGAAACAACACTGACGTCGAATATCTTCATATCTATGAATAAAGTGGTATGCTACCTTCAAATTTTACTGCCAGTTCTCAAATTGAAGAAGACATTTCCATGTACACGTCACTGCTCCCGAAAGCAACATATCAGTGGTTAAAGCAGAACTTGAAGTATGGGAAACAGTTATGACAAGTATCTCGCCTACCCCGAAAGGTCTTTCTCGAGCCTAAGGAGACTAAAAAACTACAAGTGAAAACAGACTTAATGGTTTGGTTCTCATGAACATTCACTATGGAACAGAAATTCATGCAGATGGAGTAGTGGATATCTTTAAAAGAAAAAGCCGAAGATTTCTTCTTTAACGGTTCTAGAGGCAGAGGAACGAAATTAATTTAACCATTTCATGTAAAGTTAAAAGCTTTATAAATACATATGTCGTAATTTTTCTGATGAATATATAGATATTAAATTACTTGTAAGTATATTTTTGTTGTTTTATTTGCTTCAAACCAACACCTTCCCAAAAATAAATCCTGGCTACGCCCGTGGATAGTATAAATATAAAAATAGAGTTGACAAACTTAACTATAATAAACTTCTTTTGAAATTGTTTATATTCAGTCTTATAAAGTAAGCTAGATAACTATCATCCTTCAAATCCCTTCAAGTAATTCAAAAAAATATCCTATTTCTTTCTGAACTATTATATATTTGATAGTAGTACATGTCAAGTTTTTTCTCAAAAAAAATTATAAAAAATATTTCCTCCACACCGTCTGGTTCATAGTAAAGAGCTGTACTTTTTTATCGACTACCACAAGACTTATGACCTCCACATCTCTATTGATTATTCCAGTGTATGTGCTTGTCAAAAATGTCTCAAGTTAATTTTCGATTCTTTTGGTATAGTCATGCATTTAACGGCACTAACCAGAATAACTATGATTCTCACAAATTATGCCGTACCTTTCCGGAAAAAAGTTTTCAAAACTCCAAGCATAGTGCTCACTGCACAAGGCATGCCAGCAGACAATTATTTAATTTTTTTAATATAGAATTAAACTGACCAAATATTTATATATCTATATATAGTCTCAGAAGTATCTGGACCAACAAAGAAAACACAAAAATGTTCGAAAAAAATATATTTATTTTTCAACGTATTCTCCTTTTAGGTCCATACACTTTTCCCAGCAATTTTCAATAAGTTTGATACCATTTTTATAATAAGAATCGTCCAAATAGCCACTAACTGCCGATTTTTTCAAGTCTGGGAACAGAAAATAATCTAAATCTGGCGAAAGGTATCAATTCGAACTTTAATTTATTAATTTTGGCCTACCCAATATTTTACTATTGATAACGAAGGAGCAGTCTCACCCATTATAGAATCTTGTTTAGCTTTTATATTAGTTGGGTAAAACATTTGAAATAAAAGTATTGTATCACATATCGATGACGAAGTTTTTCTTTGTTTACCAATTCATCGCAAAAGTTTACTTTGTATGGCTGCTGCTAAGCAAATACTAAACAACGTGGCATCTCAAACTTGAAGCATATACTGTATAGATTTTCTAAAAAAATTTCTAAAACTGACCAATCAATAAAACTAACTAACCTTTGTGTTTTGCTTATTTTTGATTCATTGATTATAGCTCACAAATGTTAAGCTAATAGTAATAAGTCAAATGTGAATTTGTTACTATTTGAAAAATTATTGTTCACAATTGATTTATGGGACTAGATGTTGAAATATTTTTTTCATATTTGCTCCAAAAAAGACAATTTACTCTAGATAAAATTGGGTTTTTTGGAAAATGTCCGAGGCATACTTGGTATTTCAATACTTAAATTATGTTAAAAATTAGTATGTATTTAGAAAAGCAGGGCTAAATTTTGAAAAGTAAAAATTGGAATTAATATATTTTTATCCTTTACAAGATTCATTTCACCTATCTGGGGACACAATGTATATGTATTTTGTGAAAAAAATAATTTGAACGCAGTGTTAATAACAATTTTCGATTCCTATTAGAAATACAAACAATTGATATTATTCAGACATGTCAAAAATTTCTTATGTAAATTAGATGGGTTTCACTGTTTTCGAGGGGGAAAATTAATATATGTTTGTGTCAGTTGCGCCTCTGTTCCTATCAGGTATTTGTGAGCGGTGACATATGATAAATGATACTTTGTAATAGTCGTCTCGTTCTTTCAGTATTGTTAGATCGACCGTCGTTATATTCGATTGGGATTGGGTAAAAGCTCAAGCGGCTTTTGCCGCCTTACTTTTTTGACTTTAATCAAGCAGAACCGAAAAGCAGGCCCCTGCCTTGTCAGGACAAGAGGATTGTAGACACGCCTGTATTATAAATCTATCGAACAAAAATCATTAAAAATCTTGTTAAATTCGCCCAGTGTAATAGAAGTAATTATGAAGTCCTGTTATTAGTTAAATGTTACTGTACATTATTTACTTTTCTTATATAAATTTTGCTTGATTGTGCTGAACTTAATTTTGGTTTTGCTTCTTGGTTGTTGTGTATCAATCGTTGACGATAATAAAATTTACATAATAATGGATACCAAAAAAGATAGATGAATTAATGTCAAAAAAATTTTTTACCGAATTTCCATGTGTGAATTCCTATTGAAAACAAAAAATCGAGCAATTTTTGAAGCAAATGATTATGAGATTATGAGATGTGTATCATTTACGACAATAATGTGCGAATGGTATCTTTGTTGAACTCTGGATAAGCTTCACAAACAGCTGCGAAGTCCATAATAACGCAAAGGAAAGTGATGCTTAGTTTTTGGTGGTATTGAAAGGGTATGTTTTACCCTGAAGATGCGATTGATGAAAATGATCGGAATTAGTCAATAGGAAAGGCGCAAATATCTTCAGTAACTTATTAAAAATTATCTCAAAGATTTAAAACTGGCCTTAAAATCAGCAGATTCAGTTTTCCGTCCAGAAACCTCTAATGTTATATGGTGTTTAAAATCTATATTGCTGAATTTACTTCACTTGACTTCTAACATTGACAGTCTCTTGTTAGATAATTTATCAGTTTTCATTTCAAATTGTAACATATTTGTAGATGAGAGAAATACGTTAAAGGTATAGCACTGATTAACGTTCTAGGCGTATTCAGTAAAAGTCCATTCAAATTTTACCAAATCTAGTAGATCAAGATATCTTCAACCATTATGAATTCTTTGAACACATTTATCTACCCCAATGGGATCGAGAGTATGTTAATAAACCAAATGAATACTGCAAATTAGTCCTTTTTTTGACGAAATAAGAAATCTAGTGATTGATATTCGCGATAAGAATGTGGAAGAAGTAAAATGAGGATGCTTCCTCATGCCCTCCCTGTACCGACCTTTATAGGAGGAAGTGCCATGTTTGTGCGGGTAACATTTTTTGTTCATCCAACATAATAGTTCATGCTGAAAATTCAATGATTGGTATGGTATGTCAGAGACATAATTAAGTCTCACTTGATGCTATGACATGGAACTGTTGATAATCCGTTCATTTTTATTAACGATAATGCCTTATCCTAGTAGAGACAAAAACGAGCGCCTCGAATCTGAAGAGATTTGTTTGCTGTATCCCCCGATATGAAGTCCATTCAACATGCTTTGTATATGTTCACCAGAGAAGTTAAAGCACGTAGGGATCTATTTTTTTCCATGCTGCGGATAACAAGTAATTAGATACTAATCTGGTAAACACCATGCGCCAACGTCTTCAAGCTTGCATAAATGCAAAAGGTGGAATCTTTTGGTGTTTGATATTTTTTAGGATAATTGTTTATTCGACTTGTTTTCAATAATATTGACTTGCTTAAATTCCATAACCTACTTAGCAAATAGTATTTGGTATTAAAATTTTGTGAAGCAGTCATTTTGTCTTAATCTTGCATAATCGGTTTTGGTTCTGATTTTGGACTTTTTTCTTTAGTACTACCACCAAGTAATAGGCTCCAATGAACTCAAGGGCTATATATTCTTAATCTTTGTCTCATCTGTTTATATATTTCTCTTTATTAACTCTGTTCCGATGTGTTGATTTTTTTATTTAAACTACTTGATTCTTACTTTTATCCATAGTTTAGGCATCTAAAAATAATATACACGAACATATGTGCTGTTCTATTTTTTGTGTTCACTGCTTAATATTTATGCCTTTCCATTTGTTCGAGATACGTATTTCTATTTCGACCTCCTTTGATATACAAAACATTTATTCCTTCATAACTTTTATTTAATTTTTTGTATTAATTCTAAAAGGTGGTAACTTCTAATGGATATTCAGGTATTGGCAGGGTGTTTTTTTGTGTGAAAAAATACCACGAATATAATCTCTGTCGGCATAAAATATATTCCTAAAGTGAAATGAGAAAATAATAACAGTAAAAACTGTACCTAGTTAGTTTTGTAATTAAAATTGTGTAGCAAGGTGCACACGCATATTTTTTGATTAATGATAGTTGCCGATGCACGTAGTTGTTAATAGTGGTCGAATGAAATGAGATAAGGCAAAAACAAAACAACACCCACTTTTTTAGTTTAATTAACAGCATGCCTACTATGGAAATTAACACAGTGGCGTCGAAATTTGATATCTTACATTCTATACTCATTTCACCAAAAGGTTTGAATGCTGTGAAACAATTACGGTTGACACCCTCTTTTCCTTTTCACTCCCTCTACTCTTAATAAGGATTTTTCATCCGCTCTAGCTATATGCCTTATTCAACGGAGTCTTTTTGCTTTGACCACATATCCCATCTCAACTTGACCATATAGTGCTTTGAACTCTGCGTTTATTCTTCCCTTCTGGGGTACGTGTTGTTTGACTAAATTTGAGCGAATCTTTAAACTACAAAAGAGAGCTGTTAAATATTTACTCGGAATAAACAGCAGGACTCACTGCAGGGACTTCTTTGGAAGATTAAAAATTCTGACTCTTCTTTCCTTATTCATCTTTGAATCCGTTTGCCTAATTCGTAAGCACGGTTCTCCAATTTCAGAAAGATCGTTGCATGGCTATCCACTTAGGAACGCGGAGCACGACCTACACCTACCTACCCCACGTTCAGAATTAGTTAAGGGCTCAAATATTAAATAAAAATTAAACAAGGAATTTAATATCGATTCAAGAAAGGAATTCGTTTCAAGTCAGGTATTTTAATTTTCTTAAAAACTACTATGTAAGAGACTAATAACTGTACGCCGCTGTATCTAATCACGACTTGGATTATTTAAAAAACGACGGGGCAGAGTCGCATATTATACACAGCGTATTCTCGACTATCCCGCTGGTCGACAACATGGCGAAGCACAGATCGCTTAGCGGGAGTCGAGGAGTGGTCCTTCGCTGCGTTTCACGTTCTACGCTCTGCCTCCACCTCTTCATCCGCTCCCCTAGGTCTATCTCTTTCTACACCCATTGTCTTTGACGCTCCTCCCAATATGCAGGACTAATGCACGATTCTGTCGGCTCTTCTTTCGTGCTTTGAACTTTTGATATGGAATTCTTCGATTAATATGCGGTATACATTATTCTTTTGCTTTGTAACAAAGCGGCTATAAAGGATCAACTATTAATTATAAATTTACAAAAAAATATTAATAGGAACTGTTTAGAGATACAGTTCCATAATTTCGTTTATAGAAATTATTCGCGAAGGAAAAAATATCTCAGTGTAATCATATATCACCATTATTGGGTCAAAATTCTAAATAACTACAGACTTTAAATGATGAAATTCAAATAATAAGCGATAAATTTCTTTGTGGTTAAGTGAAAGTAAATTGTATATAGAGTAAGTCAGTTCAAAAGTTGAAATTTCTATTATTTATCTAACGGATATTTTTTATTGAGAATACTACTACATATTTCTTGATCTCTAGTTTTCCGAAAAAATCAGATCGTGTTATTAGTACTATGGAGTATGAGAATCCAAATGAAATACTTTTCATCTACTGCGTATAATTATAAAGACATCTCACGTGAAATTTGTATTATAAATTGACTTTCTTCTACTTGAATACCTAGATTCAATTTCCGAATAATAGGTATTACCACCAATTATTTTAAGTAGAAATTCTTGGAACAATTAGTATTAGTATTAGTATTCTATAGTATATATTCATTTTTGTATCCCTAATTATGCTTCTTTTAGAATTGGTAACTTTTTCCCAAAAACCAATTTTTGAACGACTGTTAATAAAATCGTAGTAATCTATAGTGTCCCCTTTGCTGTACATTGAGCAGGGTCAGTGTTTTAAGTTCATCTATTAATACCACTTCTCAGTTCAGAATGTGGTATTGCTCTAGCTGCCAGAGAACTTCATCTTCTCTTTCATACGCCCCAGGTACAGTGCTTTGGAGTTCCGTACTCTTTCACATTTCGGGAGGATGTGGATAGAGGTTTCGTACTATGCGTAACAGAATCTGCACGTTGCACAGTTAGCTAAACCTTGCGTCTTCAGGTCTCCCCTGAGACGGCAATGCCCCGACAAGACTTCTCTGGTATTTCACAGATCGAGGATAGATGTGTAATGTGTAATTGTGAATGTATGAAAACCATTTACCGACTTGCTTAGGTTTCTATTCACTACAACCAATACACCGACACTTACAATTATACTATCCGATCCGTCATCTGTCAAGAATTGGAAAAATGTCTAATCTCTATTACCTTTGGCTATATTAGGTGGGGTGAAACGTTCAGTTTCAGTATCAGTTAGCCTCAACCCTCACACACATGTATAAATTTGAAAGCGGTCGTACCATTAGTTTATGAGTTACAGCGTTTTGAGTGAAGTAACTCGTTAGTGACAAATGATGGAGAAAAACAATGGGGTGTTAATAAAGCTTTGCTTATTGACAATAAAATACTATTGAAGCAAAGATTTGATAAACATTACTTGACTTTTTTTTCAGGAAAATTAAACGTTGAAAAGTAAATTTTAACCACTGTCACCGACAAAAATAACACAAAAGTCCTCTGAGACCCTACAGATATCAAAGGAACGTATTGGGCATATCGTGAATAAATATTTGCATTTACGTTCAAAGTGGGTGTCTCGCGAAATCACAATCGACTAAAAATAACAAATAATTGATGATTCTGAGTAGTGTTTGGAGCTGTTCAAACGTAATAAACTCGATTTTTCGCGTAATTATTTATTAATGGATGAAACATGGCGGTATCATTTCAAACCGGAGTCCAATCAACAGTCAGCGGAGTGAACCGCATGTGATGAAACGGCTCCAAAGCCTGGAACGCCGCAAAAGGAGCAAGGTTATAGCGTAATATTTTGAGATGCACATAGTATAATCATCATAGACTATATTATAAAGGAAAACACCAAAACAGCGACTATTAAGTAGCCTTATCGGAGTGCTTAAAGGACGAGATCACGGCAAAACGGTCTTGAAGAAGAAAGTTCTGATTCATCAAGATAATGCACGGGGTCACAAATCAATGAAAACAATGGTAAACTTGGGCTTGGAACTGCTTCCATATCCACCGAATTATCCAGATCTGGGCCACGGCGACCTTACGCCGATGAAGAGTTTATCGCCGAAATTGAGGCTTAAGACAAATCGTAATATAAAAATGGGATAAAAAAATTGTAAGACCGCTATTATCGTTGTATCGCTCTCGAAGGCAACTATGTTAAATGATAAAATCAAATTCTATATTCTATTCTTTTTTCTACGTTAACCTACGAACTTCTCCGCCCAACTATTACGTACATGTAGCTATAATATTTTGAAATAGTTGCTTAAACAGTATGAAAAGTTACCTATTAGTTCAATACTGAGCTTATTCTAGGATAATTGCATCTATTAAATGACTAGCTAAGAAATATTCGTTATCGTAATAATTGTTTTCTTTACAAGTTTCAGTCAGTATTTTGCAAAAATATTTCCTATTTCTGAACAAAAACTTTGTACAGAAAACATTTCTAAAATATTAAAAAATGCTGTATTTGAAATAAGAAAGTTTGTGTTATCCATTATCACATTCTGTCTAAAACCCGCACTACTAAAGATACCAATTAACGTTTTTTTGAAGATTATTTTTTTTGTTACTCGCACTCTATATTCTGCATAGAAAGTCCAGAACAAAAATATTTTGTGTTGAAAATTATTTAAAACAATTTTCGGTTGTTTCAGGATATGGATTTAATAGAAGTCTTGTGGAAACAAGATGTGGATCTTGGTTTCACTGTCGATAATGTTGTGGCCAAATCTGAAAAGGAAGAAATAAAAATCGAAACAAATGACGCTACTTCATCTGTTCATTTGAAAGATGACAATTTGGAAAAAATCAAGACACTCCAAGCTATTAACGAAGACTCTATTAAGGTACATATTCTACATAATTATTATAAAAATTGACCAAATGAGTAGGTTTCCATTCAATAATTTCTTATGTGACAAAAATTAGTTTCCTTACAAATCAATGTAGATTGATTAAACTTTTCAAATTATCATTCAAAAGATATCATTGAGGATTACTTTCAAAAATATATTTTTCCAGCTGATTCATGAACTGTGCACTTTTCCAGTTGAATTAATTGATTGATTTATGATGTACGTAGATTTCGAATATTTATTTGTGTCGAGGAAAAAATAGTTGAACGACTCTTCATTAAAATTAGTGATCCTTCAGATGTTTTTTATTTATTACAGCAAGAAAAAGAAGAAGATCCGTGGTCTGGTTTCAATTACACCATCGATACCGAAACCGGTGAGTTTTTCAATTAAATAAAATCCCTTTATTAATTTATATTGGATGGTAATATACATATATAAAATAAATATTCAAATTACTATCGGTAAGACAACCTTACATTTTTGAAAAAAGTTGATTGTAGTATTTAAGTGTTTATATTGAAAAAAATGTTTTATTAGGGGGAGGGAGGGTAGAGAATAATTGAAAACTACCACAAAAATAATTCTATGGAAAATATCTCAAAAATACAAAAAGATTTGAAAAAATTTTCAATCGTATTTAATATTTTTTCACCTATTTGCCATAAAAACCAAGATATTTGCAAAAAATAATTGAAATTTATAGCTCATGCCAGAATTACAAAAAATGGAATAAGGTAAATTTTCCACTTTAGACGAAACATCCGACAGCACCCTCGTAGATATTTGAATGTCCTCAATTTGTTCAAAATGCGTTCCTTTCACGACATTTTGGATTTTGAGAATGCGAAGGAAATCAAAGGGCGTTAGATTCGGCTGATATGGGGGCTATAGTAACTTTCTTTCTGGACGCTAAAAACTACGCCACATTCAATGCACAGTGGCAGAATGCATTGTTGTAGTGGAGCGCTCAATTGTTCTCGATTTCTTTCAACCTTCCTTTCGAAATCAAGTACGCCGCAATAGGATACACGATTCATTTTCTGTCCACATGGAACGAACTCCCTATAACTTCCCCGCGGTTTTCAAAGAAGCCGTTGGACATAGTTTTTTTTTTTCAATTTGCTCATGCGAGTTTTTTGGTTTCGGATAATGTGGAGATACCAATTATTTACTCTATTTGGTATTTAGATCGTCTGCTATCATTTGAATCGTTACCTCCGACAAATTTTGCTAATTAGAGCGTATACAAACAGCGCATGTCAATGTACACCACGATCGGTTTTCCTTCGTCTTTCACGCTTTCACAATCCTCCTTGACCAATGGGCCAAAGAGCCAAATACTTTCAATACTCTACTATCAGTTTAATTTCGCTCATTTTATTACGTTCCTAGAAGTTTAGCTTCTCCAATTTACTCAACTTACGTGGGACAAAGCACTACAAGTTCTAGCATGATCTGATACATTCTTTGATAGTAACATGCTCTGTTGGGAATCCTTATGATTCTACCTGATAAAAATCTGTTTTTCAACATTATTTTCTTTCAGTATGGCAGTGAAATAAATTCAGCTAGAAGTAAATCTACTCTAAACCTATGATATATATCGAATGTAAAATGTAAATGTAAAAGACTCAATATCAAACATCAAAAGTATGTATTTATACGGAATTTATTTATATTCACGTCAAAATTATACAGGATTAGTATTTCCGTATAGAAAAACGAAAGTTATTTATTCTCGAAATATACACGTTAAATATTTATATATAACCGTAATAACCGTAATATGCTTTCTAAAAAACTAAACTGGGCTGATCACCTTTATTTAGTGGAAACAAGAAAGTATTATCAGTTGTCAAATAAGGGTTATAAAACAGATTGTCATGATGCATAGTTAGGATAAGTATTCTTAATATTAAAACTGTTAGTAAATATGTCCAATTACTTCTCCAGCCCAAAATGCACACCAAACAGGGACAAGATGTGAGTGCATTTGTTTTTCGACAACCACATGTGGGTTTTCAGAGCCTCGGAAACGGCAATTTTTGTAATGAGCATATCCATCAAGGTGAAAATGTATTTCATTTCTTAGGATGATTTTGCCCGAAAAATTAGCATACATTTGTTGATGTCTAATAATATATTCAACAAACTCTCTTCTCTATGCATGGTTATTAGGCTTCAGTTGTTGTGTTAATTGAATTTTATAAGCAGATATTTAGTGAGTATACGCTGTAGAGAACTTCTTGAAATTTGCAATTCTTGTTCACAAGGTCTAATTGAGGTTGCTGAACTGTCACCTATACGCTGGACTTGAACTACTAATCAGAATATATCTTAATACAATTTTGTACCCCACATACATCGGAATCTCATTTTTCACTTTATAATTATCTGTTTCTTATTAATGGTTGTATACATAAATTTTAGCACAATCAATGCTTTATCCAAAAATATACATATTAAGATGTGGTTATTTTGAAAAATTGATTTCCAATGTAATTCTTGTAATAAGTTACTGGTCTTAATGAAACTAGTTTATCCCATCAGTTCATATATCTTTTAAAGTCTAAGATGTTTAAATGACATAGAAGGAACACTTTTCAATCACCAGTTCGGGTTTAGAAGTCACCATTCTGTTTACAGCATTGCTGTTGTATATTCACATATTTAGAGCAAAATTAATATGTCATACATATCTAGTTTGCATGAGTAGAGTAGTTTGAGAAACCAAAAACTACAAACATATTATATTACCTAAACTTAAATGTGATATGAGATATTTGTCCCACAAAAGCACTAGCGGGAGAAATATGTTAAAATTGCTAGGACTTAGCAAGGTACACTTAATTTATTTCTAGGGTACCTACATTTAGAAATTTCCTTTCTTTAACAATTGTTTGCTCGACATTTGCTTTAAACATTCTAGGAAAAATTATGTGTCTTTTTTATTAAGAAAACACTCCGATTTCTTTTAGAATGTTCGGATCAAAATTGGACCCATAATTTTTTTATTTTTCAATCATTTTTTAGGTTGTGTAGGTCGTATTTGGCAGCGCTCTAAGTATTTTCTTTTTTTTAATGCCACTATCAGAATTGTCATTTTCAAACCGGAAATTGAAGAAAACATTTTTCCATGTTTTTGACACATTAACTGAAAATAGGATATTCCAAAAGGGGCAAAAATGTCCAAAAATACTCTAGGACCCCATCTTATGTACAAAAAGGGTCTATAAATAAGTACTATTCGCATTTACAGGGAGACTGCGTTTTATTGGAACGTGATTTATCATTATAAGAAATGTTAAAATAGGTTTTATTCAATAGCATATTTTATAATAGAATAGTTACATTTATTTTCAGTACAATATATGTTAATAATAAAATAAATGTTTTTAGCTTTTTTCCTATTTGACTGCTCCTGTGATGGGTCAGAATAAGTGCATGGATGACTCATAGGTTTTATATGGAGCACAAAACAAAAACTGAGAAATCAATTAAATTTCTAACACAGAAAAGCTTTGAACAATCAAATAGAATGTAATGCATTTGCTCCATTTGAAACCTCTCAGTCGCCCATGCTCAATTTTTTAACATATTCTGATAAAACAGATGTACATGAAACTGATAAAATCATTAAGTATTATCAATGATATGCCACAATATATAATAAGTTCTCATAGATTTCAACATTTAAATATAATAATACAATCTTCGTCGCTATCTTCATCTATAATTGGATCGATATCTCTATTGAAAAATAATTCAGACAGAACTTTGGCTACTCTCATTAATTTAATTTATATCTAGCATTATTGAGATAATATATATGACTGCTGCAATGTGAGTACAGTTAGCACTATAGGAAAAGTGACAGAATACCACTGTATCTAATTGTCAGGTTTATATTTAACGTAACTTTGTAGCACTTACTATTTATATGTCTGGTTCTTATCAATATTTGATAATATTCAGTTTCATTTCAATACACTCCAAATCAATACTATCATCATCATTCATCAATTTAGCTCGACTTAATTTATAAGAGTCCGCCAAAAATAATTTAAGATCTCTTTCAGTCATTTCCGGAAAGTCAGGAATAACTTGTGCTGTTAGCTTAGTCATAATGGTGGGCCGTCTCAACTTCTTCCGCTAAGATATTCTCATTTTTCTTAGAATTCAACATTCTTCCAATTATTATAATTAAAAAGGTTCGCAAACCGGTAGTGGAAAAACAATCTGGAGTATGCACCATTTTTCAGTAAAAGTTTATTGTTTAAATATCAAACTATCCATCTCAATTTTGTAACGTAACGAGATTGATTAGATTCGTCTTTTATTAATTTCTTTTCTTTTAAATAGGGCATCAAAATATTAAAAGTCAGATAGGACGCACAGAAAATCTCTATCCACTATACAGACATCACCTTTTCTCGTGAATGGTGTGATACCATGCAGATCTTCCATAATATTCTTCATGACGGTTTTTGAATCATTTTTAATGAGGTTGATGAGCCCCGCCGAAAATCAAACTAACCATTCGTTGGTGAGAAAGGTTTTTGTCATAAGTGGAAGTATGATAACAAACTAGATACTCTCTAATGAAAACTTTTACTCCAAAGTATTTCAGCCAGATGTCCTTTTCAAATTAATTAATTAACGACTCGCAAAAATCTGAAATTTCTTTTCGTTTTTTATTCCGAAAACAGTCGAACTTACTTTGATTAATGAACCAGTACATAATGTAAAACATATAATGAGAACTTCGTAACATTCCTACCATCCGACGATCATATGATAACTGATAGAAATTTGATACCACAAAAATGTCCTGTAGATAAACTCAATTTGATCATGTCTTTTTCTGCTGCAGAGAAATAGTCCTAGAGTCTCTTTGTACGTTCTAGCGCTTTTTGGACTTATTTATAGGTTGTATTGCGTTGCGGTTTGAAACTGGCAATTCGCATAGCGGCGAGAGGTCTTCAAATATGTTCTTTTAAATAGCCAGTTCTGAATATATAAATATCCAGGTCAAGGCAATTTTAACATGCTTATCCCCCTATAGTGTTTATCAAGTTATGTTCCACAGCCGCTTCAAGTAAAAAATGATATAGGTAAATCTTGAAGACTAATTCCTTAATCTTGCAGTTCAATTTTTTTCCTAAAAGAAGACATGAATATGAACACAAGTGGTGTTTTTACAATGTTGAACATTTTGGAAAAATGACATTGAATGAAAGATCCTAGGATGGGATTATATTAGTCTATTATAAAAGAAGTCCCAATAATTGAAAAAAAATGCAAAAATTAGTCATTATATCAACCAGTATATTAAAATTTTTGACCAACCTTTATATCTTATAAAATCTAATAGTTTTTATAATGACTTGATGTAATAAGGAGACGTAGGTATAAAAATAGTAATTACAATATTGCGTATTCAAAATTGTGGGTAATCTAATTACATACATTTTAAATCTTTATTCACTAAAGAGATTCTTAATCCCATTCAAATCGTTGAAGTAATACTTATACAAACAACCTATTGCAAGTTAGTATGACTTTTCAGACTTTAGTATTTTCCTAAGGATCATGATGATAGACATAGTAAACAATACAAATACAAATCATTCAGTAGCCAGTTTACGGGGACACCTTGCCAGACTTTGTGCAGACGAAAATCAGTGCAGGACTAGCCCATGAAAAATTTATTAATTTGTATAAAATGAAAATAATTTACTAGAAATTAAAATTTTTTTGCTCATACTATCAATACAAGCAAAGTAAAAAAGGCTGTAATACATTTTTTAAGGGATCGAGATAATTATTTTATGTACAGAAAAAGAAGAGTTAGTTATTAAGTTTATAGTAGGGTAAATATATGCCGTGAATTATTTGTTAAGAAAGAGATTTGCTTATTGATAATTGTATTTAAAAGGTGAAAGACAGATAGTCGGATAAAAGCCTTAAATGTTCAAACAACTGTGCGAATACGTTTGATAATTGTAATGAAAGGTGCACGTGGCGCTGGTATAAATAATCATTTTTTAAAACCCCCTTGTTATTTGCAATCTGTAAAGCTTACAATTAGCAAATGGTTAATAGCAATGTACAAATTATAAATTAATAAAATTTATAAACAAATAAATTAAATTCATTCTATTTCTATATTTGGTCCAGTAGTTAGTAATGTCCACTTTATTTTGCAGTCTTGAATGAACAGAATTAATAATAATGCTAGAAAAATGTGCAAAATGTAACGTACGAGAATATTTATAATGTAATTATGTGTTACTATCAGAACAAAATAGTTTGAGTTTCTAATTTACTTGAACTCATGAATGTGTTGTTATGACATTCTCATTTATTTTATTTCAAGACAATTTGGTTATTAATTAGAAAAATTTTTTTCTGCGGATGCTATGAAAGTTTTCTCATTACCTCCATATTTTCACAACAGAGAATTTCTCACTCAATGAAAATATCGCCTAAGACCCTGCACGATAGCATCGCCAAACTGGGATTATCAAAAAACGCCTTCGCCGACATCCAGAAGGCTGTAATACTGAATACTTGCCACACAGTGGGCAAGTTCATTATGTGAACCGAGCCTAATCCTTTTGATACTTTGTATCCGGGATAGGTAAATAATACCGGCTCTAAGCTGAGTACTGCATATGTCTTTCGCATAATAATAATAATAATAATAATAATTAAATGCTGGCAACTTAGTCCAGGCAATCAACACCTATGCCATACCTGTTTTAACGTACTCTTTTGGAATCCTGAAGTGGACTAAAACAGAGCTAGAGGGTATTCAGAGGTTGACAAGAACAATGATCACGAAGAACAACCACCACCCGAAGTGATCCACTATTAGAACAACATTATCCCGGAGGGTGGAATAGGCTTGATCAACCTTATCAACCTGCACTCTCGACAGGTACTGAAACTACGCGAATTCTTTCAGATTAAATCGGAAGTCTCAACTCTGCACGGATTATATCCAAAGTGGATAAAAATTATTCACCTCTCAACCTCGCATCGCCAGAATCTGACTTAAATATAGTATTAGAGACCGAGAAGCTGGAACAGTGGTCACGAAAGGCACTACACGGTGGACATCATCATGGCCTCAACCAACCGCATGTTGACAAGGAAGCTTCAAACAGATGGCTTACTAGCGGCAATCTCTTTCCAGAGACTGAAGGCTTCATGATGGCTATCCAGGATCAAGTTATTAACACCAATATCTACAAGAAAAATATTATTAAGGATCTGAACACTCAATCTGAGAAATGCAGAAAGTGCCAACAAACATCAGAGACTATCCAACATATATCATCTGCTTGTAGTGTGTTAGCTAATACCGACTATCTACACCGGCATAACCAAGTGTGCAACATAATTCACCAGAAACTGGCCAACAATTTCGGTCTTCTCAATACGTATACACCGTATTACAAGTACCAGCCGCAGAAGGTGCTCGAAAATAACAATTTTAGACTCTACTACGATAGGTCCATTATCACCGATAGATAGGTGACGAATAACAGACCTGACATCGTGGTGGTTAATAGAAGAATCAATTCAGTCCTTCTTGTCGATGTAGCTATCTATACCTAACACTCATGTCAAGCTAAAAATTTCGTTGTTACCTAAACACTTATTTTTTAACTGAGAGAATTAGTAAAAAGCAAAATAAACTTGATTTTAAAGTTGAGAAAAAAAAGGTATTGTGCTGAAAATTCAAACTTTCTTAATAGTGTATTTTTTTCAGTCGAGACACATATTTATTTAAATGATATAGTAAATCGACACAGGTTCGGGAAAATCCTCACTGGATTCAAACAAAACATACCCAACGCCTCCAAAAAGTCAATGTTTGGTAGGCATTGTCAGGGGAAAGTTTATTGATCCTTATTTCTCTCGCGGGTATTTAACAAATAAGCGATACTTGAAATGTATGGCAGTGCTTCCAGGCTGGGTTTCCAAATTTTCATAACTCTTAAAACTATTTATTTACACCATTTTCTTGTGAAGGGTTAGGTTGTCATCTTAGGAATATGATTATTTTGTTATTTCATATTTTGCTCGCAGCTTTAAATTAAAAAAGAAAATGTGGTTTTGTGCAAAATAAAGGAATGGCATTAGAGGAAATCAACGAAACGTTGATCTTTGGATTTGATTCATTATATCTTGATACTATTTTTTGCTCTTGAATGAATTGACTATCATCTATATACATTGCTGAATCTCAACTATTTCTTACTATAATCTTCAATACATTCTAATGTGATTACTATAACTTTACTAGCATTACAGTGCTATTTATATTATTTATTTCTTAAAATGTATATTCCAAACTCTATATCATACATATCTCTTCTTTATAAGATTGTTGTATACATTTGTTAAATTCAGCGTCAGCATTATTCAATTGACGATTACGCCTGACCTTAGATACTCATGTAAGTGACCGTGATAGAATGTCATATACATACAATGAGATTATAAACGAGATCAAAACAAAACATAATGAGAATAATACAATCCAAAAATTTAGAAAATATTAAATATATCAAAAATATAACAATAGTGAATTCGTCAAACCTCCCCCTTTAAAACAAATTTCACATGACGTTTTTACCCTTTTCGATAAGAAAATTTCATACACTATTTCTCTCCTTTTCAGAAATATGAATAATATCTATATTTTATATGCGTTAAAAGTATTCCCATAAATAACTATAAGGACTTGTTTGGTGAGGAATATTGCTTCTGCAAACCAAGATCATTATTGGAAAAATGTGATCGGAACCACAAGTATTCAAAAAATTCCAATATCAAATAAGCTAAAATACGATAGATACCAATTACTTCACTTGATATATTTTATTACCTACCCGTTTTCGAGATTTTCGCTTTGAGGAACCGTGTTTCAAAAATTAGCTTCCTGTTAATGATGTTTTTTTAAACATATTTATCGAAAAATTGTGTGATATCCTCAATTTTTTCATTAACGAATCGTCCTATTCAACGTCTAGTTGACATTATAACATGTCCATAAGTAACATGTTGAATACTTTTCTCAATCTTCTTTTGTTGTTGAGATTTGGGATACCCTGTGCATACAAAGGATGAAATAATAATTTTCGCTAACATCAAAGGCATGTGAATGGTACTGACTTATACATAATTTTGGGTGTTGCCTAAAAAATGTTAAAAAGATGGTTGGAACTTCGAGTTGCGTTTAAAGAAGAAATGAAACATCCTGCTACAAAGTTGCCTTGTCATGGTTTCGGATAGAAAACAACTGCAACCGTCTAAAAACAGCTGTCGTCGGATTACTTAATTTAAAATTACTTTATATAAAAATGTCTGCAACTTAAAATATAACAATAATAACAGTTAATTACAAAGTAAATTAACAATTATAATATATATCTTAATATAATCGACAGAGGGATGTCACTAAGTCAAAGTTTATTTGCATGTTACCTATATAAAATACCACATGCATTACAATTGTATGTGGTCAGGATATTAATGATCTAATATATATTTTCCGAATCTTAATTTTTGTAAGTTTTTTACAAAAAACAATGTTATTCAATTACACATGTGCCATTATGACCCTTGACCTTGGCTATTTTTCGGATAGTGTCATAATTCCAATTTGTTGTAGAAGTTGTTTTGAAGGGTAGATATGCTGGTTAAGATTTGGTGTTCTGAGAGCTTTTGTTTTCCAGTTTCTTTTCTTGTGGTACAATACGCCATCAAGTAACAAAAATATGTTATTATTCCCACATGTAATAAACGTTGTTGACTATGAAATTGTATTATAAATATTATTAAATTGCATCTTATTGGTTTCATTCTTTTTCGTGAAAATAAATCCAAACCAATATCAATACAACAGCTCAAAGCAAAAAAGGTTATAACAACTCAAACCAATTGAGATTTAGATTTTAAACTACAAAGAATACAAAACACATATTGGAATTGGTCATAAAAAATAAATTCATAATATTCATTGATGATAATTATATTATCTTGCCAATATTTTAAATTTATTCGTATATATCCATGTTTCATCTAAATAACACATCAACCTTTCTTTCTTAATGAATGTCCCTCAAATATGGAGTTTTCAAGAAAAGCTATATCCTTTTTGTCTATTGAAAAAACAATTTCTGGTATGTTTTGCACCTCTAAATCCTACCTCATAATTTCCACGATGCCTTCGGCCAAATTGTGGATAGTCTTTATCTTCAGAATTTTAGATTAGAATTTAGTTTTAAAATAAAAAACGCGATATTTATATTTCAGTTTTAGATGGATAAAGGGTGCCAGTTTATTCAATATCTTCCACACTTGGTGCAAGTATTTTTCGTTCAACTATTGTCCGAAAGGACCTCATATTTCTATGCACGAAATACCCAATTTATAATGAAGAACACATAAACGCTTATGAAATTTGATTTGCATTTTTTTCTGTTGTTAGGAACAGATGAAAATATATCTGATTATTTATAATGAGTTTTTTAATAGATCAGATATTGCATATTTAGAAGTTAGAATAACGGAAAAAATTATTAAAATAATCCCAGACATCATACAAAATGTTTTACGTAATCGCTTGGTGATTGTCTGAAAGCAGATTGTTATTTTGAACATTCAAGTTAATTATAAAATAAATTGGAAAATATATTTGAAATTTTACGACATTATTTGCTCTATTTTATGTACATAATAATTGTCAAAATTAATATGATTAGCTACAATGACAAGAAATTAAAAAAACGTTTGGCTAAAGAGAGAATTAAAATCACAATTCCCTCTTTCATTAAAAATGTTCAAAATGGCGGTTATAGTTTTTATATAGAGGTGATGCTAGAAGGGGTTAAGATTTTTTTATTATGAATTGTCAAATTTAGAATAGAAATAGACTTTTCTAGTTATTTTTTCCAATAGAGACTCTCAACCATATATCAAAAATCGTTTGTACTTTTGCTGTGGGAAAAATTATAGCAAAATTACACAATTAACCTTAGTCTGTCTACTCAAATAAGAGGTGGGAAGAGGGAAAATGTGAGATTTGTTATGAAAAAACGCTCGAAACTCCGGTTCTACTTAAGCGTTTTTGGCTTACTTAGTTTTCTTGAAATGGGTAGTTTTGAGTTATGTAGACAAAAGGAGATAGTCGATGTCTACTTGTGACACCTAGTTCATATTTCTCACCTTGTACCACATATTCAGGTGAACGGGTAACCAGGGCAAAATATTAACACCGACTTCTTGGGAAAACTAGTTTGATGCGAATATGCAACGTGCGTTATATTCCTGAAAATGGATTGGTGGAAGCCTATTTAGATTAGCTAGTAAAATGGTTTGTAGAACATCTACATAATACCAAGAATATTTTTGGAAATGCGATTATTCTTAGTTGTACTCCGCAATTACGTTAATTTTAAAAATTTAGCTTTTCACTTTTTGTTTATCAATAATTTAAAGGTTTTTCTTAAGGCATTTGTTGTTAAAAAAACTTTACTATTAACACGGTTTCTGATATATTGCCAATAAAAATTATTATTGGAACACCCGGTAGATAATAACACTAACAGTGAATGTATTTCATAAGTATTGAACGCCTTGTATGAGTTTTATACATTTCATTATAAAATGAGTATCATAAAAAACTGAAATTTAATCGTATTCTATTTATTTTAAGATTACATAATATTTTGTGAACTCATTGAATAATTCAATATTAAGAATAATCAATTAATTTCTATCATAAAATGCATAAATTTCAAGTAAGTAATGTATATTGGTGAATAGAAGCAAGACCCTCTTTAATGCGTTTCAAGACTCCATTTGGATTTCTGAGAGCGGAAAATGGATTTGATAGAATGGGAGAGAATGCATCTCGTATCGTTTTTAGGGTATAGATTAATAATAACGCAACAATTAACTTGAAATCTATCCCCTCAATCAGTGACAGTTCAAATGTATTTTCATTAGGGTGTATGGCTTCAGTTGAAATAATATAGTATAATAATGATATAGCAAATTTGCCCACTTAATCACATTTGTTGTATTTACCGCATTACTTCAGTTATATTCATGTAGAAAGTGATAATCTCCGAAAAAATGTTCAATAATAAATAAATATTTCTGATGTTCCCAGTACACGAACAAATGATCTGTCAAATCTTTGTTTTTTTGATAAACTTGTTTGACATTGTGTAATGGAGATTTGTCAAATAAAATCTTGGTGAGGTATAGAACTCAACTCCGAAGAATTTCTTTTGCAATTTATCTCGCTGAAACCTCACTGAAAACATTGATTTTTAAGCAGGAAAGTAATAAACTTTTTTACCTTCATTATACGGTATGTATCTTTATTAAGATACTACAGAGCTGGAACTTCTGCAATAGTGAGAAAAATGTTTTATGGTCCATTCGCATTAAGTTCCGTAATCAGCTAGTTCTGTGCGCATTATATCGCGTAACAAATGTTGTGCATACTTATCCCGTAATGATCTTTTTTCTTTCCCTTCATAAATAGTACTAACGTCAATGCCAAAAATGCCTTGGCTGTATTAATAGTCATGTTACCGACAGAAGATCATAACAAGGAGAAAACCGAAATTTAGGCAAGTTTAACAAACTTATTTGATCGTATGCACTTTTTTTTGATGAACACATGAAGTTTGAGTATTAAATTTGACTGTTGATAGAATAATATGTAGATTATTGTATATCATTCTTCTCGAATCACTCATATTATTTCTGCTTTTATCGTTTGTCTTGTTTTTAATTCGCAGAACTCAGGTTCTGACTAATAATTCTTATATATCATTTTTTCTTGATTCTTTTTTTTGTCTGATGATATCTAGGTACTTGTTTATTGTAATAACTTATATCACTGCTACCACATTTTTGATCTCACGAATATAATCCAAGTTTTAATAAATTCCTTTATTTTCCAAGTTTGTCTTTATTCGTCCTACTCTCTTTTATGGTAATCAAAATAATCAGTCTTTTTTACTTTACTGGACTCAGTTTAGTCGGTCTTAATAAAACAGAAAGAATATGTTATTGAAATTTTTTGTATTCAATTCAATTTCAGTTACTTCCTATGAGGAAGGATACAATGAGTATAAAATCACAAAAAGGCAGACTTTCTTGTAATTTGGGAGTGGGGTAAGTATCGATATCTCAATGATTATCTTGAATTTGTTTATTGTATCAAAATGAATATAATTTTTTGAAGTTTTCAGACTATTTTACGTATATTCAAGTATATACTAAAAAATGTTTGAAGAATTTCCTTGGAAAACACCAAACGATCCCTTATTACACGTCACAATCAGACTCAGTATTTTATGTAGATTCTGGAAGATGCAAATTTCATGTGAAATCAGACAAGCTTGAAATTTACTTTCATATGAACCTAAATGGTATCAAAAAAATTGAAATCTGGATTTTCTGGCTCCAAACAAAAAAAGCATGATTTTGAATAATTATAATATGAATATGATAAAAAAAGTTATTGTGAATATTTAAACGGATTGGTTGAAAGCTTTTCAAACGTGTTAGCAACTTCAAAAAAAGTTGTTTTGAAAAAAACGCGTTTGTAAAAAACAACACCAAAAAAAATCATGGTCATAATTTTTTTAAATTGGTCACAGGTTAACCTGTTAATCCAACACCATAAAGCAATTCTTTCTTTCTTGGTACCTAAAGGAGAGCTACTCACTTTGATAGCTTGTAACAATAGAATTAGTCACAATTTTTTTCAAATTCTTCTTTTTTAATAACTTTACTAACAATTCATGAAATGAAAAAATCGAATTTTTTAACGATCTAATCGATTGCCCCGTTCTATAGCCTTGGTGAAAAAATTGGAAAAATAAATATTGTAAGAGATCTGATATGCTTGGTTCACAAAAACTTCACCAGAGTTTGTTCTACTGTAAATGAACCAGACACTAACTGCTTTACATGTTTCCAGTGTCAGAAAAATAGAGTACAATGAGTTTGAAATTTTCTGTCCAATAAACGATATGAATACCATCAAAAGAATAGAAGCTTTCAGTATTTATTATCAAACGTGGTAATAAAGTCTTGGTTTTGGAGAGATGAAAGTAAACTTGGTAATCTTGTGAAAGTATACAGAAAACTAAACAAGAAAGGTTTATCAAAAATTCTCCTAAATTCTATACTTCAACTGAGCCTATTATTCCTGGTCTTGTTCTTATAATATAACATCTGATTTGAACTTGTTAAAAATAAACTCAATGAAAGAGAGAAATATCGATCTTCCTAGAGCTCATAACATTAAGAGCGAATGGGGAAAGTTATTATAATTAATAGAATATGTGATAAGATAATAGCACATAGAAATAGATTTTTAAATATTTTCTTCCAATACGTCAGTTGAATGGATTAAATTAACATAACACCAGAATAATTCTGGTCATAGCACAAACAGAATTACTGTTTAAAGAATTCATCTCCTATGTAAACTATAATATCAAGTAGAGAGTGTGCAATTGCATACAACTTTAGTGATCATTCTAAAAATAAAAATCATCAGTCTGTTTCGCTACTGATTCTGATTGTAATTTACTAGATACCATAAGTAAATTTAATAGCGAATAGTGTATTTGAATTTGCAGCAAAAATTGGTAGCATTCTTGAAATTCAGACATGAAAAAGCGTCATTGTACTTGAATCGATAGGGCATAAGTCCAAGAAAGTAAACTTTCGGAAAACTAAAAAAAACTGTTTAAATCGGAATATTCCACTTAGAAGATTTTTAAAAAAATGTCAACATGTAAAGAAATTCAATTTACAACAGGATTCAAAATTTGACACTTGTATCAAAAAATGCTCAAAAAATGTGAAACTATTACCCTTTTAAAAAAAATCAAGTTGCGAAGAGATAAAAAACCATTAAATTTTTATTGTAAGACAATGTTTACAATTTACTAAAAACATTAAAATTACTTAAATGAGTTTAAAAGAGGAAAAATAATCAAAGATGTAGATTTGAGGCCATATTTCTGATTTATGGGTCATCGTTGGTTTCTACAACCTCGAAAATCGCTGATAATCTCTTAAGATCTGTCATCAGTTGGCCAGTCACAAATTTCCTCGTAAAATCCTCGATGCTCTTTCTGGAATGTAGGCTCTCAGTATTTCAATATCTTCCTTCTTTATAGTTTTTATTGGCAAACGACCTGAATCTGTTGGGTATAAGCAGAACCTTTACATCGCTTGGTTAGGTTAGGTAAGGTTATGCTTGGTTTTTGCTTTGGCCTGAACAATTATCACTGAACAGACGAAGATCAGTGTAATGGCTTGATACCGATTTTAGGTATTCATTAAGAAAAGAGCAAAATCCTGATTTGACCCATTTCCACACAGACTACAAAACCACCAAAACCTGAAAATCGAAAATAAAATGGACTTTAATGGACGCTCGTTTTAAAAAACTATTAATATATTTTTTGTGAAATATTTTTTTCGTATGTAGACAAAGGAAAATTAATTAACTTTAGCAGAAAAGAAAGTTAGATAAATGAAATTAATCTTAAACATATGTTATACATATATTAAGTTCTTAATAAAGCTGAATATTAAGCCTCAAAAGTAAGTATTTGTGCAAAAAAATGGTAATTATTATGCTCTTTTTAAACAATTATTGTGATTAAAGTGAGCCTTTTTAATCAGAATGGAATATTAGAAAAAAAAATATATCCATTGTAAGTAAGTGAATGAAAGAACATAATCTATTATAATAGAAATAGTAAATAAACCTACAATTTAATTTTTTTCAATAAAAAGTTTTTTTGTTTTAGTTTTTGAAAATAAGTTTATATGGTATTTTTATATTTTCTCTGATTCTACTTTTAGCTGGATGTGAAAATATTTCGAAACATTCTAAAGAACTGAAGAATAGTTCATATAACCTCTTTTTTTTAATAACAGAAAGTTTGGAAAAGTGACTCACTTTTACTCATTTTTATATTTATGTTGATAATCGCTTGGAATAAGTTTTTTCATTTAAATAGAACAATTTTGGATTCCTTGTATTCGCCCTTAACAGCCAACACTGCAATACAGGATCCTTCCATCCCTCCAACTACGAATATTTCACCACTGCTTCGAATTTGTGACTAATGGTGTAGCATGACATCAGCAAAATGTCGCATTCAAAATTCTGTATGGAATAGAATAATTACTGCTATTCTTATAGAAATCGAGCAAATAAAGAAATGTATGATGTTGTGAAGAGTAACGGATATCACTTTATAAACTGACAACCGAATGATTCCGGAGGAATGCCGATCTATAAGCAATTGAAAAGAAAATGTCTTCAATAATCCATAATGGTGTGTTCTCAGTTTGGAGTGGCACTGCTAGAATAATTACTTTTGAGGTAGGATTAAACCAATACTCAGAATAAAAGTGAATATAAACAACAACTATACATGTTGATTCATAACTATTGGGGTATAAACTAAAGCGAAGTTATTTGTACCAAAACATGGCGATAGGTTCAAATATATATATATATATATATATATATATATATATATATATATATTTATCAATAACATATTACTCTGGAATAAACTTATATCTCTCGCTACATCTCACCCTCCAGTTCCAGAATTATAGGGATCACCAGTATCTGGAATTGCTTTAAAGAGAACTCGCTCTCGCTGTTACAAGTATCTAAAACTAGGTGATCAGGAGTTTCTTCCTCTTCTCTATAGAACTTGCACTTTCATTTATTACTAGACCTAGTTTGTTCTTGAGGTGGCACATCTCATAAGAAAGCCAGTAAGAGAATATACCATATTTTTAATAAGATCTAGATATTTCTTAGATTTTACGATATAACTTTTAAGAGGGATTTAGTCTCGGAAGAATCCGACAGAATAATTTTCTTTCTCCTGGGATTCTGCCTAATAAGTGCGTCTACCTTTGCCACAAAAGGGTCGAGACAATAAAAGACTTCGGCACTCCTTTTCTAACAAGTTTATTGACTTTTTCTTTCCCATGATTTCTGAATGTCCAGGAATGTAAACCAAAAAGACTTTATTGGGTTCATTCCTAAGTTATTGAGTTTGATCCGGCATTTCCAAATCAGCTTTCATAGCAATCTAGCAATTACTATGTCGCATTTCTGATAGTTCCTTTCCAGGCTCATGTTCACAGGATATTGGAGGTAATGAGTGCCAGCCTCCGCCTTGGTTTTTGAATTGTCTTTGTACAATTTGATGGTATTTTCTTTCTCAACTTCGTGTTAAAAGCTTATCGATGGTTTTTGATCATTACGTCACTGTGAAGATTTACTGATGAGTTTTATTTTGTCAGAGAGGACCTCGCATTCTTATTCTGTTATTACGTGTACCTTCCTTAGAAATCCTGAGAATATTTTCAATGGTTAATCTATCAATCATCAGATGAAAAGGAGTGCAATGATCTCCAGTGCTTTAGTTGTTCACTTCTAGTGGCTGCAGTGATACATACACAGGCAAGTCTTTCTACTTTATCGACAGCTCTTCTCTTGCTACGTTGACTTACTTTGTTATATCAGGCGACCGCTTGTGAATTTAGGTCTCACAATCGTAATAATCATCCAGTGCAGTGTTTAAGTTTACAATCCCGATTATTATCAGCCAGAGTTCTGCATGCCATCAGAGCCTTCAAATTATGAGCAAAATTTTATAAGACATTGAAAATGGAGCATGCAATGCAAGAATACGATAACTACTGTATAATAGAGAAGTTCAAACAGTTTAAGCTGTAGTATTTCACATAAAGATGTAATTTCAAAAATGTACGAAGTAATCTAAGAAGACAAGGAAATTTTTTGCAAGTATTATCCTGATATTGCGAAAATTAAATTTATTGAAAATTCACCAAGCACTGTAAAATGAATTATTCACCCCAAGAAATTGAAAATTATCTGATAAACGTTTTACAGAATTTTAGACCAGTTATAGAGCTATCAAGGATATAGATGAATATCACCTACATAATGTCCAGCTGTGAAACTTTCTTCAATGAACATTAGTGTTGATAGCCAGGCATTAACTTCTAATAGTCCTGTGTACATGCTTTTCACAACAAACTCAATATTACGCCTCTTTCCATGGCGGCTTCTTACCCTTCTACGTCGCTCATACTCCCTTAAACAGTATCGAGATTTGCCGCTAAATTAAATATTTGCAAAGAAAAATATTTGATATTAAAACCGTCTTTAGTTATATAGCGTTTCTCGGATAACGTTCGTTGAGAAAACTGAACAAATTAATTAATTAATACTTTTTAGTTATTACACCAATAACAACACTATAAACAAATTCGTAAGTACGATTTCACTTTATACGGCCCGAATTGCTTCTATCGCTCGCCACGTCTCGCCAACTATTTTCTACTATGAATCCCTGCCTTTTATATGCTCTGTGATATTCCATATCATATGTAGGACCACCCGTATCTAGTGCCAGGTAATTCCTTCCAGAAATATCTGGGACATAGTTCAATAAATAACCATCATCTTTGTAATTTCGACTACATCAAGTTACTTATAACCGGCGCCGTCAAATAGCGTGCGGATGTGTCCCCGTTACAATAATAAGTAGTGCACAATAAAACGAGAATTTACAAATAGGTAAACAGAACAATTTCGACGCCTATGTCTTAACTTTAATTTAAGAGATTCCAGTCATGTAGGGTATTATATTAAAAACGTGTAGATAGATTAGTTATATAAAGAGAGTTATTAAGTATATATCAAACATATTTTTATCATTTATTAATGAATTGATGCACGAGTACTGTGAAATCATTCAGCTAACAATAGAAGCTCATGGTAAATCGTGTCAAGCCGCTTTAATACATTTGTATTGTTCTTTAAACTCATCCACAATATCATGAGTATCTTTTTCTATTGACAGCATTATTGATAATGCTAAGTTCAAAGATACTGTCATGATATTCATAAGAACGAAAAAGCTATAAATGATAAAAAAGATCTAAATAATTTAAGTAAAATGTATAGCTCTATTTTGTAAATTCTTATAAATTTAATATATTTGAGATGTGGAAACTAATGAAAAATTAGTTGATTTTATTCTTATTTTGATATTCATGATGAAGAGGATCTATAGATCAATATCAATAAGCAAATTGTCAGTGTCAATATCATATTTTGATAAAGACTTAAAGAAAAGTAGAAACGTCAAAATTTATCTTTCTTTTAAAAACTATCAAAAAAAATTTTTTAAACAAAAGAGACCTAAAATCAAGAACATTTAGATGCATTGATATTCATATATTGAGATGTGTGGATAATCGTAATATGAACTGAGGTTCAAAAATAAATATAAACTATTGTACGAAATATCAGTAGTTTAAAAGTCAAAAAAACTATAATAGGGACTAGAACAAGAAAAATCTGAAAATATAGGAAAAAATGTAGGAGTCTATTCATGTTCGTTCTTGAGGGAATAGCCCTTAATAATGTTGTCATATACATCAACGTTGTCGACCACTTCAAGTCTTCTTTTCATTAAAAATTCCAAAACTTTTATTGAATATTCAACTAATTATTTGTTCAAAAAAGTTGGACGATCTTCAAAATCCGTAGACATTAAGTGCATAACTGAGAATATCTTTGTTCTACACCAGCCGCTCTTCAGTGGATTAACTCACCTCTTGAATAAAGGAAAGGTGTTATTGTTAAGCACTCAAGACAGGTCAGAGGCATCTAAATTTGTATTGTTAAGAATCTTTTCAAATAATATCAACTTATGATAACACACGATTCGGTTGTCAATTGAATTTAACTGATGGGAAAGTTCAATCATCTTTTTGACTCATTTGAAAATTATTCTAGTCTAGAACTGCTATTATTTACGCATTATTTTACTTAGCTTATATTCTCATTTCTACAAAATACTTCATGTAAATATCACTGTGAAAAATTTATTAATGTTTCTTAATTGCTAATTATCTAACAAAATCTTTTGGTTGAAATTTTGGCTGTTAGTCATGTGATATTTGTTCTCAGCTTCTCTCGTTCTGTGCGTAACCAAAACTGAAAAAAACATAAAGTATTGCATGTTGTATAATTGTTACTAAGTTAAATTCACTTTTATATGATATTCTAATAAATTTCAATTTTCATGTATTTCTATATGAACTGTTAATTTTTAAATTAAAATTTCTAAAGCGTTTCTTAATGCAATTCTCTCGTGATATAGATAGCTCACTTTATACACACTCATCTTTCTTTTATAATTCCTAAAATTCATGGATTAAATGTTCGAAATGGAATTAGGTACGTGCTTGAAAATTTTTCAACTTCAAACTTGGGCGTATACAGATAAATATATGTCCATCCAACCGATGTTGTGTTATTGCGGGAAATAGACTTGCCTCTTCCTTCGTACATCGGTTCGTTAATGTTCCGATACTCCAATCTACTATTTTGACAAACAGATTATTTATTAATATTAACTTTTGCTCATTTTTGAGGCCGAAGGACGTCCTAATCGTTCCTTGTCCTTAACAGTTTCATTTCCACTTTTAAATCATTAACACTACTTCTAAACAGTCTCTTGAGTTGCAATATTATCACCATAAACAGATTATAACATTCCATGACTTCCTTTGACTGTTTCCTTTAACGTTAACCAAAACTCAAAACTTATACGTTCTTGATGACAGACACTACAAAAATAACCTCTCTATAATGGCTGTAGTATTGGTAACTGTTAGGTATTATGTTTTTTTTCAAAACATATTATATTACACCTCATATATTTGTAACAAATAACTATTATTATTTTGTGCAATTCTAAAACTTATTTTTTATATAAAGATCTCTGTCCTCCAGATTAATTTATATGTATATATATATATATATATATATATATATATATATATATATATACATATAAATGTTCTTGATTTTGGGTCTTGATTGCATTACTGCTGTACCAAAGAATCAAATTGAAAACATAAGTAAAAAATTCAATTCTTATCTTGTAAAACTTCAATTCACAATCGAGGTTGAACAAAATAATAGAATCAATTTTCTTGATGTCACATTACATAAAATTAAAAATAACATAAGAACAGAAAGTATACGAAACCAACTTGGTCCTCAAGATATTTAAACTTCAATCCGTATCATCCTATGTCACAAAAAAGATCAATGATAATAAGTTTGGCTAATAGATCTATCCAACTATCAGATCCTGAATTTAGATGCTTAGCTATTCAAAAAACAAAAACTGCATTGAAAGAAAATAATTATCCGGAAAAAATGATAAATAACATAATCAAGAAAAGGATAAAAAGATACTACAATCAATTTAAAAACAAAACTGAAACGAAACATCAAAACATAAAACATTTTTCCTTACCATATGTACAAGGACTTTCCCAACAATTATCGAATTATTTCAATAAATATGATATTAGTATAAGTTATAAAGGTCATAATACATTATCCAAATATTTCACTAAATTAAAATCTAAAACACCAAAAAACAAAAGAAGTAATATTATATATCAAGTGCCTTGTACTAATTGTGACGCTGTCTACATAGGGCAAAAATATCAGTATTTAGAAAATAGACTAAGAGGTCATCAATACGATAAAAAAATAGAACTGCATTAACGAACCATGAGATATCAAAAAAACATAAATTCAATTATAAAGATTCAAAAATTCTTGAAACGGAATCTAATACACGAAAAAGAGAATTTTTAGAAATTGTTCACATTCATACGAACGAAAAAGCTATAAATGATAAAAAAGATCTAAATAATTTAAGTAAAATTTATAGCTCCATTTTGTAAATTCTTATAAATTTAATATAATTGAGATGTGGAAACCAATGAAAAATTAATTTTTCTTATTGGAACAAAGTTCTAATTTGATTTTATTCTTATTTTGA
This sequence comes from Diorhabda elongata, assembly GCA_026230145.1. Taxonomy (NCBI): domain Eukaryota; kingdom Metazoa; phylum Arthropoda; class Insecta; order Coleoptera; family Chrysomelidae; genus Diorhabda; species Diorhabda elongata. Next base: position 22,275,184 of record CM047937.1, on the reverse strand, counting down.
TATTCATGATGGAGGTGATCTATAGATCAATATAAGAAAGCAAATTATTAGTATCAATATCATATTTTGAGATAAAGACTTAAAGAAAAGTCTAAACAGAAGAGACCTATAATCAAGAACATTTGGATGCATTAATATATCAAAAGGTATAAGAAATTGAAGAAATCTATATATATATATATATATATATATATATATATATATATATATATATATATGTTCTTAACAGAATAATTTGAACAGGAACCTTTTATACACCTATACATTTATACGTTATACGTTTGGATTTTATAAAAATTTAATACAGATATTAAACAACGCCAACTGCCTTCAAAATCATCGCATCATTACCATTCGTAATATGAGACGCGATATTTAGGTTTATATTTTAGTTTATATGACGCATGTTCAATTTTCTATATACAACAATCGATAAACTGTCTCAAGGCACTGGTGACAATCTATTGAGATGTAAATTATTGCATATTTCCTTTCCAAGTATCATCTGCAGAATCTGTTATTTGTTGGTGTGATAAAAACTACCCAAAGTTCTAAATTTAGGGTTTACTTCTTTGTTACATTTTTTAAAACTATATTTGTAACCGAAAAAAAAATGAGTTTTTTTTTTAAATAAATCCAAATAAACATTCTGATGCATTCTAAATTCCCGTCTTTACTCTGCTTTGAACATTCTATTATTCCTCTATGTTCTGTTTAATCAATGTCATAGATTGACAGTGACAGTTCATAAAACGTATAACCTTATTTATTTGTTTGAAAAATATTGATTTTAATTATAATTGTTTTGTTTGTTTAATATACACTTGTAATATGTAATTTAATTTTCAGAATATGATATTAAACTTATCAGATGACAAGTACATGGAACTATACACTTTTAGCAAACTACTGGAAAGGTCCACAAAGTGCATAAGATATATGCATACGTTTTGAACCAGGATCTTAATATATTTTAAATCATAAAATGTGTGTTTGATAAAGATGTATGTATCTGAGAATAATAATTATGTGAGTGAAAACACACTATTGAATAAAATCGAAGTAAATTTTCAATACTCCAAATGTTCTTAACAAAATCTGTACCATAACTTTTTTATATGTTGTCGATTAGTTGATTTGTAAGATAAGATACCTCTTGGATGACTTGTAGAAATAAAGAATGATTTTCAGATTTTAGAAAGGCAAGAAACTATTGTTTTTTTTCCAATCATTTCAAGAAATCAGCAAAGCCATCAGTTTAATTGTATCTGTATATTAAAACTAAAATTAATGTCTTAGTATTATATGGGGTTCTAACTCAAAACTAGTATTATATAGTCCCCTTGAAACAAGGCAGCAGCCCCCAGTTTGTGAACTAGTTCCCTTCTCTGCCCCCCTATTGTCTGAGTGGCAGCCATATTAGCTTGGACTGCTCCGTGCCTTTATTCTGATTGGCTTTGCTGCTTTTCAGATATTTCAGACGGAGAGAGAGACTTCAGTCGAATCTGGATACCTGTGTGTCCAATGTGCTCCGTGATATTAGATACATTGTGAATGAAATTTTGTGACTAGTTTCTGTGTTTTGAAACATATTTCAATGTTTAATAAATGTGTTTAGTTTGGATAAATCATATGACATCTCACTCAGAGGTATGTGAATGCATATAACTGAAAGATTTGCACTTATTTCTACTTTTCTACCTATTCTCATGTATCATTAGGAGATAACAAAAGGTTGTTTGAAATATTAATCATTTTTGGGTGCACATTTTAAATGTCAAATTTTATTTTCATATATATATATATATATATATATATATATATATATATATATATATATATATATATATATATATATATATATATATATATATATATATGATTAATGATTGTTAGGTGGTATGCTCTAGAGAATACATCATGACTTGGTTAAATTTATTTTTAATCTGAATAATAGTAATTTTGAATTCTGGGGTTGATCAGATGGGTTTTCTTGGTCCCTTGAGATTAAGTTAGAATCTACTACATCATTTAAAGGCAGCTAGATTCTTTAGAAATAGTTTTATTCAATTCTTGTCACATACTATCTTTTTTTCTGATATTTTGTAGCTTATAAGTTATCACAGTTGTAGTTGTATTGTATGATATAATATATGGAATAAATAGTTTTATAAATGAAATTTCATAAAAATCAAATGTTGAAAGTTTACTGTTGCTTTATAGAACAACATTGAAATTAACAATACATTTTCTTATTTGAATTATTGTTTCATTTGAAATTGGTAAGTTTATCAACAACTATATGTTGAAACTAAAAGAATTTATTTTAATTGATTTGATATTTTGACCTAAAATATTGTAGACTATTATTCAAGTATTAAAATCCATTTTTTGTAACCTGCCTTTATTTAGTAAAAAAATTAAAATTTTTCTCTTTTGAATAGTTACATATCAATATTAATGTAAATGAATGTTTATCAAATGTATATACTAGGCCTTATGTTATTTACCTTAATGCATTCAAATTTTCCCGTACTTTAAGTTACAACTAAAACACAATAAAATATAGCAAAGTTCACCATTTTTTTGTTTATTCGCCTTATTACTACCAAATAAATTTCATAGCTGTTTCATATTTTATCCCAAAGCAATAAAAGAAAATATTTGATATGTGGTTTTGTATAAATTAATGGTTTGGTCATAGTTCATAATGACCTACTCATTTATGGAAACAACAAACTTCACTCTTTGTTGTATTTTTGATGATTCTTGCAATTGTCAGATACTCATATAAATGACAGAATGTTATCAAACACATCACTTTTTAGATATTACCTAAAATACTTACCCTTCTGTATCCTGAAATATTATTGACAACTATTTTCACTATTTCCAACTCTAATGGCAAATATTAGCAGAGACAGTAGACAAAAGGATGTGGTTTTCTTAAATGATGTCAATATAAAACAAAATTGTTCGTGTAAACAGGAAAAAGTAATCTTTGCTCAAATAGTTAACATTGCTAAACACCAGATTTACATTATTTATTGTATCTTCAATCAAATTCTATTAGTTTCAATGTGAACTTCATTCATTCATATTCGGCCATTATGACAATTCTCCAGGATAATTATTAATGATGCATAGTGCCTTGTGTTCAAATATCGAAAAATTTCATGAAGGTAGTAATGGAAATAAATTTAGTGGATATATATTAATGATAAATCATTCGTTATTTTCTGCCTCCGTTTTCTACGAATAGCTCTAAAATCTATCTACTGTTCACTTTATGTCATAAATTGACCACAGAATTCCACATTACGTTAGCATGAAATTAGAAAGAAAGATCAAAGAGGCCTAATACAAAATAGTTGCCAGTCATCCCTCACTTAATATATAATATACCCTTCTGATTTTCTTTCTAAACTCGAACAACCATTACATATTAAATTATGTAGATGAGTATTATTGTAGACAGCTAATGGTATTAAAAGGTCAGAAATATCAACAGTTTTTATAAATAGAAAGAAATGTTGCATAAAATTCCACTTATTTATTGTCTTCTAGACAATTATTCTCTTCGACGCTCTGCAAAAGCATAAGGAAATCAGTGTAGAAGGGCTCAGTGTATAATATATTTTTAAATAATATATATATATATATATATATCATATTTTGATAAAGACTAAGTCGGATATTGCAGCAAATTTGGGAAAATAAGAACGCTTTATAAAACTAAATCCAAGCTTTCCGAAACTGTTATTCCCATCATCAGGGAAAGAAATTTTTTTTTAAAAGATCCACATTGAAACTGAATGCAATGTTTCAATTAGTAAAACTCATGAAATAGGTAAAAATATGTAATTAAAAGTGCCATCAATCCACCATTTCCACAAAATATTATGTGATGTGTTTTACTATCCACGTGATATACCGGAAAAAGCTAATACATTGATAATTTAAAATTATAAATGTGAATCATTACACACCACATAATATTTTGTGAAAAATATTGAATTCTCTAACATTTACGGTATTTTGAAATATTTTTACATATTTCATGAGTTTCACTTATTGAAATATTCACATTCAGTTTCAATGTGGATTTCTACTATGGCTCACTCCGTTATAACAATATCTAGATATTCATTCTCGAATTGAACTCTTCCTGAAAGACTATTCATCTTAGACACTATATATATATATATATATATATATATATATATATATATATATGCATATGTTTAATTGAACTTTAATGATCGTCCTGTAGTTGTCCCTGTCATCTCTTGATAGTTTTTGAAAAATATTATCGAATATTGTATTTCTGCGGAGTCATAAATCAATTCACTATGTATAAATTACTTTAAAATGATCAGTATCTGAAAAACAACTTTACTCTTCTCTTATAAATAAAGAAATACCAAGAATAAATGATTTTCAACAGTCTGTGTAGAAAAAGGTATCATAAGTAGACAGTACCAACTTATATAGATGTTATGCACCGGAGAAGAAATTATTTATGAAAATCAGAAAGTATTCATCTGAAGAAAGGACAAAATTTATTATTTGTAAATCATATTAACAGAAGACGTGGAATCTTTTAATGCTTCTTCTTATTCAATTACCCGCAACTTCTTCTACCATAGATGTAAACTTGAATTCATTGCCAGAACTATTTGCAACTAAAACGTTTTAGGTGAGCTTGCGAAGTCGTTTACATGACGCAATTATAATAGTCTGATAATTGTAACGTTTGTACATGCAATAATTAAAAAACTTTATAACTATATATTTAATATTGTACTAAACATGTATTACATCACTCAATAAGTCACGGCCTCGTACTTAGATAGCACCTTTCGTTAATACTAAGCTTCAAAAGAAGATTCACAACTTTAGGTTCCATCCATTTTGATATATTAAAAATCAACTTATGCTGAACGCTTGTTTAAAAATTGACTGTTTCTTGCGGAAAAAATAATGTACCAGCAAAGCAATAACTTGATTCGTATTATTCAGACTCTGTTCCACGCTATTGCGGCGATATGTATAAGTGGCTGAGACATGATTTAATTGTTGCACTTCTGAATCAAAGACATCGTCAGATTACTGCCCTATAGCCGACGAAAGCCTGTAGAAAGCTACCAAAATCTCAAACATTAACTTATAAGTTTGTGACATCCGTATTGATATTTTGTTCACCGACTACCTTGACAAACGTAAAATCATTAACAGTGAATATAATAAAGCATTCGTAGATCAATTAGATGCCAAAATAAAAGAAAAACCTCAAATACGAAAGAAAAAAATCTATTTTATCAAGAAAATGCACTATGGGAGAAATTGGGGAAAGCTTTAGTCAAATTGAATGAATTACGATTCTAATTGTTTGACAACCCTGCTGCGAACTTTCCAGATCTAGCCCTCAGTGATTTATGACTTCTCTCAGATCTCAAAAGAATGCTACAGAAAAAGAGATTTGTATCAAAGAATAAAGTGATTGCCGAAATTACCGTCTATTCTGAAAGCAGATATATCGTTCAATGGACTACATGTAACACTCTTGAAGGTGACCATGGTTACTGCTATGCCTCAATGTACTGATGTCACTGATTGGTACTGTTGCATGCTGCTGCTCCACAGACAAGTGCAGTTTCGATTTTGGGGGTGAGTTGTAAGGTTCTCATAATCTCCAAAAACCGTGAGCATGTTGGCTGTGGCATAGATAGGCTTTTAAGCCGCGTCATGATAACTTTGTACGGTTTGCCCGAGGGTCATGCTCGAATTCGTCAAGGAGCTGTTACCAGCATAGCACTTTATGGTTTTGTTGAATCTTAGTTGCGCCTCTTTATATTCGGCTTCTAGATCTTTGTGTGTGTGTGTGTGTATGGTCCCTTGAGTGCATTACGTATGATTATCTTATTGGAGAATCAAAATAGCTGGCCGAAAAAATTGGATTATGTGAAGAAAGAGGAAAGTACGGCTGCGGCTTCATTATTCACTGCCATCATTTATTTGCATAATAAACGAGTTCATCAGATTAGAAGGAAACGGCAGAAAACCTACAACAATGACGAGATCCTTTCGTAAATTTTCATATTTTGTTGCCGGAAAGATTTTACCTGAGAACTAAAACATGGATCGGGAGTAAGGGAATAGAACAAATAATATCCTATGCAATAAAGACCTAAAATTTCATCTTCTGATAACGAATGCTGGTTGAAGCAATAGACAGTCTCATGTGAACCGGAGAATGATACGAGTTAGTTAGATCGATATAGTTCTACTTATATTGTTCCAGAAACATTAGGAATTAAGATTTCTAGTAGAAAAGAGTATTTTGGTTATCATCAGTGAAGCTATGTAATTTTCCTCGTCATGGAAGAAAAGATGTACGGAAAAATATTTCCCGGATAATGGGGTTTAGAAAATCATTCGAATAATCATGATCGCAGCTGTTCTGGCGATTAGTTAGTAAGATTAAAATAACCAACCTTACCGCTAACGTTCGATAAGATAATGCATTTTAAGAAAAAGATAAATTACAAATGTTGTGTAATATTTTCATTTTTAATTGATTGTAACATTGTGAATTTACCAGCGTTAGTCAGTTTTACTAAATAACAACAAAAATATTAAAAACTTTCTTACGTAAATAAAATAAATAAAAATTTTCTTTTGGTACAATTTAGTATATAGCCTATACTATTAGTTGATTGATCAATGAGTAATCTTAATCTGTCTTTAACGTATTGGTTCCATACCTTTTACCTGCAAGGGCAAATCCTAGCAATAAATATAGTTACTTTTGGATTTTTAATTAACCAAAATTCAGATCAGCTGATCGATTGAAATACTTTTGTAAAACTAACTTTTTCGTTTTTTGTGATAATTTAATCATCTTATTGCTTCCTGATTTGCGCTGTTGGCATTTATTCATTTTACTTTTAATTTATTGAGAACTGACATTCACAGAAAGTTTAGTTTTGGTTTGTATTATATAATCGCAATGCTTATTAATATTTTGATGTTGTCTTGTACCATATTAAGCGACATTGGGTATTATGCAAGTGAATCAGTTCCCAATCTGGTAGAATTATATTATCAATAATAAATAATTAAGTAATACTGATTCATTTGTTGTAAAAATAACTATAAAATTTTTTTGTTGTGTATATTTTGTATACAAAAATAATGACTAATATCAGGAGTCAGTACAATTATTAAGCGCAATGATAACATCTTTTCGGCATTATGAATAAGAAATATCAAAACATTCCTACCAAAAAATTAATCAATTAGGTATGTTGAATTATCATTTTCCACCACTATGTCGTGTGAATATTTTCACATTTTCATAATCCTAGAATTATACAGCATTTTCATTTTGGTATGTACAATTTATGCACTACAATTTATTGTCCTCTTGTTAAAGTGTGTTTTAAAGAAATATTTTGGAAATGAGACATTTAATAAGCTCAGGTAAGCTTTTTACAAAAATTTTCAACATTAAAATATTCGATGACGAATATATCGAAAAATGAACTAAGTAACCGAATATAGGTATAATAAATAAACAAACTACTTTTGATGTTTAATATTTTAGGTTAAGTTTCTAATAAACTCTTCAATTGACACTTGTTATTCGAAAATTTAATTTATTAGAAGGTGAAAAAACCGAATTTTTAGTTATTCGGAAAATAATAATTAGTAGGGACTTTATTCGGAAGGGAAGAAACCGCAAGTAAAGCTTTTTGGTTCACAACGTTTTTTTTAATAATGATTTTTTTATATGAATTTAATTTTAATTTAAAAAATTATAAAATAATGATTCTCTAAAATTAATATTAGTGAGAGAAGTAATGAGAGGTTTTTTCTCTATTTCGATGTTATAAATATTGTTATAAATATTTATCAAAATATATTGTGGCTAAGTATACCGCTCAATGTAGTGTTGATCTTGAATAGTAGAGATAATTTATTGCTGTTCTTTTGAAAAAAATCGATTTATGTTAATCTGTGGTTGAAATTTTTCTCGATACTTCTTTTTGAAAAAATTCAAAGCGAACATCTCTGTAGTCTTCGAACCTCTACAGAAATATCAATAAACTATTCAGATATGGTGCTACTTTGAGATCACATAACCAGATTTGTGAAAGAATTATTATTCATGTCGTAACAGGGCCTCTAATATAGTAACAAATCGTATTTTGCATGTTTGAATCATAGTAATGTACGCAATTTTTGTTCTTGAAAACTTATGTCAATCATTGTTTGATTGAAATGTTATATGAAATGTATTCCATCCATATTAAATCCATCAAATTTGTGGCTTGCTTTTCTATCGGGAATCTTCATATTTTTAAATAAACCATTGTTCCTGATGAAAACAAAATATGTTAATCAGTTACCACTTATTTTTGACACTGTTCTTTGGGTCAATATGTGAAGAATGACTCCGAATTGCCTAATAATAAACCATCTGCTGAACAGTTTTGTTTTGACGACAATCAGAGCGAGTCTATAAAAATCTTATATAATATCAAATATACAATTTAAATGAAATAACCACAACAGTCAATGATAAAGAAAAAGAATTTCGTTATGGTAAGATAAACAAATCAGCTTTTTATTTACATCCTGCTTAAAAAATATTGTTCATTTTATTTAGATCCGTGAAGCAAAAAAAATATGAGATATACAAGGGTATGCATAAAATAAAGAATAGCAGAAGTTGGTTTTTGAATTCCAAAATTATACTTTGATACTTTATAACCCGATTCCACTTTAAATATACCTTCAAATCACTATAATTGGTAACTGTCTGTTGTCTGATTAGTTTATGTCAAAACATTCTTCGAATTCTACAAAATTTCTGTTACATTTGTCTTGAAAAATTGATCGTATTTTGCATAAGATTATTAAATGCGTCATCTATTTTAAACTGTTTGAAATTCTTTCTACATTAATAATCTTTATATGAGAAATCATCCACATGATGTAGATATTCACAATCATCTCAATCTTATCATGCCTCATTTCTATACTACTACCACATTTAAGCGTAGATTTTCATGCAGCCTTGTTAATTTTAATGCTAAACTGAAGTTATGGAAGTTTAAAAAACGTTAAAAGGGAAGCTATTATATACATTAATAATTGTACTCAATTTTATTTGGTGAAAATTGTTATTACCCTAGCTTGCAAACTGTAGATAGTTTGAGCAGTCGTTTCGTATGTTTGGTCACCTATATCTATGAGATATTTAATAAAAAGCTATTTTTCTGGGATTAGTACTACTCCTTTTGATAAATTGGGTAGGACTTCCGCAGAATAAATGCTCTGCTGTTTCCATAACTTGATCGCAGAATCTACAGTTGTCCTCTGCCATATCTATAGTCTTAAGGTTGTATTTGACGGGCCAGTGTCAGAAGACCGATCATCCGCATTTTCGTCCATTACTGATTACCCTATGCATTACGTTTCATTATCTATCTGTTGGTTGGCTATGATCATTTTATTGTATGGTAGGTATTATCTTATTTATCTTTGTTATGTTTGTTTAATCCGATTCTATTTACTTGTCTTATGTGAGGATTGTGCCTACGTATTTATTCATTCTTTCGTTACATTTGTTACTTTTTTTTTTGGTTGTCTGACCGTTCAATAAGTTTCTTAGATTTAGAAGATGTAGCATCAAAATCAAATCACAAACGATTGCTCAATGAATATAAGGACCCCCGATCTTTAATTCTAGCAGTAGATGGATGGGTTACATGGATAATATTCAAAAGGTGCATTATTGCCAGAAAATAGCAAAAATAGTTAACCGAGACAGATTCAATTAAAGCTCTAGGAACCTCATTAGACAGAGTGAAGACTATTTTGGCTGAAATCATCGACGAAAGAAAGATCTGGGCAAAATGGGTGACACATTCTTAATATTTCAAGCGTTTTAAATAAAAATGATTTATTGGCGACATTTTATAACTGTATATGAGTTTTGGGTCTACCTCATGATTATGGATCAAAGCAATAAGCTAAGGAAGAGAGCGAATCCGCTATTTCGGCTCTAAAGTGAGTTATGGAAAATCGATGTTAGTATCTGATTTTGAGAATGCAAAAGGAATTTTGCTTATGGATTACCTCTACAATTATAAAAAATGAACGCAGAATATTTGGATTTGGATCAACTGGATGTAAAAATTCATAAAGAAGACCTGATTTACACTAGAAAGGAGGATTCTTGTCAAAGAGCTCAAAAAACATGGCGAAAATCAGTTCGAACTGATGTAGAATCCACCATCTTCATCGGACTTCAGACTATCTTGATAAAGAGGTTATAACAATGGTGTAAACGTATTTCGACAGTTAACCAGATTCTTATTTCAGGAATGAAATTCATAAACATTACGAGATCACGTGCATTCAAGCTCATGGATAATATATTGAACGACAAAATCTTGTTAAAATCATAGAATCGTGTTTTTCTTCTCAGACAAATTTATTGAAATACTAGGTATTACAAACTTATTTTTTAACTTCTCCTAAATTCTTTTGTTTGTTATCCATATATAAAGTGGGTAAAGGGCTGAAAGTGTCTCCTTGTTCTATGCATTTTTCCATTGAAACTTATTTCGTATTTGCTTTTAGAATATATCAAAATAGAACTTATTTGTTCAAATTTGTTCTTCCTCATTTTCTTTTGTTAGATTCAAAGTCACTGCGTCTAGTTATATGGGTTAAGTATAGCTCCGAGTGGATGGTATGAAATGAATGGAGGAATAACTCTTCTCTCTCTAGCTTCTCTATTTTATTATCCAATTTTTTAATGGTTGGATGTATAAGTAGTGCTGCTAAATCTCGCCTAACGAATTGGATAATCATTTGTTGGATAATGCACATCTTCAAATTTTTAATATATGTATTTGGAAATAGGGAAGTATAGAGGGTTTAAAAGGTAACGTCATGATTTTGTAGTACTTATTTTGTGTTAATAATTTTAACTTTTATAATGTCAGAATAACGGAAAAACCCTCCTAAACTAATCTTGGCTGTAGTTTATTTTATTTCGTGATAAAATCTTGCTTTTTGAACAAATTCTTTTACAACAAATAATCAACTTCTATTCAAGAAACAAACGTCAATTAACGTTCCTCACTTCTTGTCAACGGCCCTTCAAAGCACCTACTTGAAATTCCAAATTGCCTTTAACGCCATTTAAGATATCGATCTACAGAGAAATCTAAAGTGCCACTTTTGTAGCATTTTCAACTTTACTCTAATAGTTTCTAAGAATTGGCCATTCTCTCATCCGAGATGTTTCTTGTGAGATAGTTAGAATTTAATTATTAATAGACGACTGATTATATTCGATACGGTTTGTCTTAAATCTGGTCTATGGGTATGCATACGGACCCTTGATACAGATACTTTTGGCAATGTAATTATATTCAATATTTAAATATCTATATCCGATTTATTGTTGTTCAATTGTTCGTTTCTTATTGTAGGTGTTGAAATATTAAATTCTAAATAAATACAGCGCCTATGACAATTAGAAATAAAAAAAACTAGTTAAAATTTGAGAAATTTACTTTCAACTAGTATTTTACAGAACGGTTTAGTTATCTTTCGAGTGTGTATATTAAAAAAAAGGATTTTATCTGCAAATATGGAAATAAATAAATTATATATCTGAGATAGTATTATTTATTTTCTGGAAACTGACGATGTTGATCATAATGGAAAAGTGGATAATGGAGAGACTAGTACATGGTTGATTTCACTGAAAAGAACCTCTAGATTTTTCGGAATGGCTTTCATATGTTCTGCCCTTCTCTTTATAAAATTCAATGTCTCAGAGAGGTCGTTCTCTTTCCATTAATAATATTTTCGTATTCTCCATACGTCAATTATTTTCATACAGAGGAATATGAAACTATTATACTAAAAACATGGACTAATCGGGTTTTGAAGTAAATTTTAAGTCGATATCGACACATTAAATGCAAAGATTATAAAACTTCCAAAAAATAAATTGCTCATCAAATTCACCAGGTACGAATCTTATTCCGATATCTGTAGACTTAGTAGTGGTGTTCTAGAGGTTTGTTGTGGATTGTTTGACTCAACCAGAAATTTACATTTCATTTTTTTTATCTTGAATTCAATTTAACATTAATTCACATCATGTTCATAATACTTTCTGTTCTCACATGTAAGAAGGAGAAGGATCTTGTAGATCCACGTAATTGATATTTAATGATTCAAAGACGGTCTTTCAGCCGTTCATAATTTTATGGGACCTAAATTAAAACTATTTTTCAGTTAACGACTATGTTTTGAATTAATGGGTCCATGATACCAAACGATTCTACTGGTCAACCAAAATTATAGTATTAAGCTGTGTAAGATCGACCTCAAGGTTATAATAATAAATTAGACAATGGAACAGATATTAATTAAAAATGTTGGTGAACCATATTGTTTTGGTTGGTTTTATACAGCAAATGTAATAAAATAATATGAAACCAAATAGAAATGAATAATTTAATTTATTCAGTTTTGCATACAAATGAAACAATACATATAACTATTTTTGATGGAAATTGTGAATAGAATAGTTTCAATTTTAACCCTTAACCGGAGACATGTCAGCTTTTTTGCATGATCATTTTTTAGCTGGCGAAAATAAATAAAATACTTTAAAAGGCTTTACTTTTTATTCGAAATAAACAAACTTAACCCTTTTGGTTTAAATGGAATGAAAAAATGAAATTTAATCTAATTATAAACAAAAAAAAAATAATCATATCCCCAAAAAAGGGAAAAAATAAGAAATATTTGAACAAGAATAAAAATTCACACGCCATAATATTCAAAACACAAAATTTTGTATAAAAAAAATGGATAATAGGAAAGTAACTAAAACTAAAAATATAAAGAAATATCAAACATAATGTCTTGGGGCTCCTCTAACAATCCTCAAAGCTTAGTGTTTATCTTAAATGCACTTGTCACAAATTGGCTTTGTACACTCTAGGCATATAGGTTTCCGACATTCAATGCATAAATATTCGGTCATTCTACGTTTGGCTGACGGTCATAGATGACATATTTTCCTTTTTTCTAAAATAAGAATATTTGGGTGCGCCGGTTTCTTTTATTTTTGTATTATTTTGGTAAAATATTGCCATTGGCCACCTACGAGTTCGTCGACTCGAAGAACTCTTGGAACAGTTCTCATCAATACTGTCAACCCCTCCCTTATTTCTATTACAGTGAGAAATAATTTCGGGTTTGTTTACTGTATTGTCAGTGACAACTCTGTCATGCATCGATGATACCAATATTGTGGCCTTTCCTTTTGTCCCAACATGAGATATTATAGTTTTTCTCCTCTAAACCCATAAATTGTAGATCCCTTTTCTCTTTTCTTATCAGGTAGAAAATTAGGTGGAATTTTGGCAAAATATCCACTAGTTGTATGGAAGTATACCAGTTGTCGGCCGTGATATTGCTATTGAAAAGTTATTTAGCGAGACATAATGCTGCTTGGGTGGGTTTTAAAAGTTTTTTTTCTTCATCAGTGAGCCATACTTGGCCGGTTTGTTTGGCATGTACTATTTGAAGCGACACCTTTCTCTAAAACTCACGACCATTTCATCTATGGTGGTGGAATGGCTAAGTCCATAAGCACTTTGGCAATTTTGAATAAATGTATTGAATACTAAGGATGCTGGATCATTCTGCTTTCGCTCTTCTCGGTCTTATCGAATCGTAGGGCACATAATAAAATCACCATTCGTTCTATGCTCATCACGCATCTAAATATTTCTCTACCGGTTCCATGAGTAGCAAATATAGTCTCTAGATTCTCATGATTCGAATTAAATATGGCTGCATATATCAGTAGACCTAAAAATGTCTTCATTCCAACAATATCAACGTCTCCGAGATCGATTTTATTCTGTACTTTGTAGTGCATACGCATTGTACTAAGTTTTTTATTAGTCCATTTCGTAATGTGTTCTAAAATATTTTCGCTGAATAATAAACCCCAAACTGAAAGAGGATCCGCTGTGTCACACAAACTTCGAGATGTACATAGTTCTATATTATATGAACTTGACAACATTATATCCTCTATAATTTTATATTGTAAATTAAATATTATACAAATATTCTAAATAGAAACCCAAAAACTTTAATTACGTGTTATATAACTTTTTGTCAAATTAGGTACTCATGTAATGTTAGATAGTTATTGCAATAGAAGTTATCGAACATCATCAAAATCAAATGTTTTTTCATTTGTTCCCAAATAAGCTCGATCCATCATAGAACAGTAATTCAATGTTTTTTGGTCAACTCATGAAGCGAATATTTTAAATACTGATGTATACTGCAAACACTGGAAATACTTTATTCAACATATTGGTATAAGTATTAATTCCCAAGATTTTCAGCCGATTTGTTCTGGCAGAGTTTTGTAAAAGTTTAGCCTATATATATAGAAGGTTCCTGATAAATAATTTCGGCCTCAAATGTTCGCTTTGGGTATTAACTAATCGTACAAAAAAAAGCCCTTAATATTCAAAATATAGCCAATCGTATTCCATGGTTTTAACCCAACGTTTAGAAAGCTCTTTGAGATATTGGTAAAACCAGTCATTGGGCTTAAAGACAAAAAATATGTCAAATTTTTCCCACCTAAGAACTTCGCCCTGAATTTGAATAAATAGTAATCTGACGGTGCAAAGTCCAGACGAAATGGAGGTTTGGATCTCCGATGAAACCTCATACATTCGAATCAGCTGTTCATTATATATACTAAATGAACCTTAATAATTCCACCAAACACACAATAAGACTTTTCGCTTGAATTGACGACTCTTTGTAAGTGGTTCTGGTAATTTCCCTTTGTCTAATCACTGATTTTCCATGTTCGGGTTGTTTAGATAAATCCATTTTTCATCGTCACTAACAATACATCTATTCAAAGGATCATTGTCAACGGCAGAGCAAAAAGCTATTTACACACCTCGCTTGATTCGCAGTTGATTCGTATGGCACTATTCGACCTAACCTAATTATGACGATGTTTGGTATCTTTACAAGAGAGTCAGATTATGCGCGAGTGCTCGTAATAGGTTGGTTTTCTACTATTTCCCTTATATTCTCAATATTCCTCGCAGGTGGACGATCTGAGCGCGAACGATCTTTAAGAGTTAAATCTCCACAATTAAAACGATTAAGCCAACGGTTTGTTTTTCGCTCATTATCTTATCTTTAAACTTCACATATTTTCCTTGCTGCCACAGATGCTTTAATCCTTTGTTTCCAATAATGTGTTAACAATAAACGAATTTAATATTTATCGCACTCCAAATTATTTATTATTAAAACGTACTGCGTCGTCAACAAACAAAGAGAAAGTGATTAAAAATCTTCATATTTTGTATTCTTTTTTAATAATATGACGTACTGTCTATTCCTAGTTCTTAGGCTCCTCATCATTCACAGCCTCCTCATTCATTTTAAAAATTATTTTTTCTTGAAACTTCTCCATTTATCTGTACCCATACCAGTCAATCGGGTTTACATCGTCATTCCAGGATTTTGTTAAATTTCATCAATTTCATGTTTTTTGAAATTTTATTTATGAAGGGAACACAAAGAATACAGTTTTTTTCTCACAGATCCATGTTTCTAAATAAAATCCATTTCTTCTTTGGTTGCTTTTTTTCTTAGTCGTTGGGTCATTTCTTCTCTATACTACAATATCGCTTCTTTCTATCAAAATAGACTGTATGGAATGCTTTTTCGAGCGAAAACCTTTTTGTTTTAAAAGTTTTCATAGTATGCTTCGACTCATTTCAGACCAATCCTTATCATTTCGAACCAGGGCAAGAACTTAGTCTTCTGTCGGAAAATCCTTTCTAAAGAATAACGGATGTACTTTCCTTCGAACTCTTTCTTTCAAATGATTTTCTATTTGACATTTTGATTTTCCTTGAGCTTTACGTTTGAAACTCGCCAAATTTCTCTTTTTCAATTATTCTAAATCATATATTTTCCAACACCAAGCGTATTATACAACTAACTATATCCACTTTGTCATCAACACTTTTACATAAATGTTTGTAAATGATTTGAAATAATTGAATAATGATATTTTTTCTTAAAGGAACGAATTTTCGGGTTTACACGGCTTCTCCAAATTTCCCATAATTACACTAGAATTCACAATTAATAGTATGCACATTGGATAAACAAGGATAAACAACTTGAACCTTATTAAATGGAAAAATCTGCAATAATATTTTCGGTGAAATTTGTTAGGAAAAGAGTCTTTGAATCGAAATAAAACAAACTTATTGTAAAATAGGTACTTATTGTGAAAAATCTCATATACAAGGCTTTTGGTCTCTCCAAACCGTTTTCTATTGTTCTATATAGCTTATCGTTCTAAAATACCATTAGAAGACCGAAAACTTGTATTACCTCAGATACATTTATGAAAATTTAAGGAAATATTTAGATTAGTGTTGCATATTCCATTTTATATCTTTTATTTCCTGTATAAACGATAAATGATCATAAGGTCAACTTTTATATTTTATTTATTTTGTTTTAATTTAATTTATTTGCTACATCAACCAAATTTGATTATCAAAATAATTAGCGGTAACAAAAATATAAAAAATATAAGTATTTCTTTTTTGTTAGCTTTTTTCTTCTCTCAAAATTCATTAGCAACAGAGCTAGCTCTAAGTTCCCTGAATAAATATCGAATTTCAAACCTTATTGGTCAATGCATTTGACTTTCGAAAAAGTATTAAATTAAATTTTTAATTTCTTGAAATTAATTAATCTATCTAATTCTAAAATGAAAGCATCTTATAAAAATGCATGGATGTTGTTGGTCTTGAAATTAACTTTCTTTAATTCCGTATTAAAAAATAGACACGACTTTTACTGTTATTGAAACCAGAGAACACTTAATTGCTTGTTAAGTTTTTTGACAAGTACATTAGATAAAATAATGTTGCAATATTTATATATCTAAAATAGAGGAAATATTTTGTGTATTAGAATATGGAATATGTATGTATTTTGAGAAAATAAGGAACTTTGAATAAACTTTTTGATAGTGTTCATAATGTGAGGTTTTATCAAACTTAATTGAGATATAATAAACTTGAAGTGAATGTTAATAAGACGAGGGATATTAGAAAAATAATTAACATCTCAATAAAGGTTTTTGAAGTGCTCATAATGTGAATTTTTATAAAACTCCTATTTCACGTAAATTCGTACTATGTCCTGTGAAATCATTTATTAATCCATGTTATTGAAATAAATTACAATTGTTACTTCGATAAGTGAATTTGTCTCAACCCCCTATCAATTTATGCACTCATATTAACTATATGAATTTAATGGAGTTAGATGTAATTTCTTGAAAAATGCAATACCTGAAAAGCTGTGAATTTTGCCAAGAAAGAAGCTAAAGCGGAGTTCACCTTTTTCTAAAGGATTATTTAAATTCAAGAGAAATGGCATATGTAAAAGGCCTAAAAATTAATTAGTGGTTTAGTTTATCAACATGATGGATACAGTTGCATATACTGTATATATTAACAACACAAACAATATTGCCACAGAATAATATATACTGCTGCTTATCTTTTAGGGCCTTTCTTGGTTGGAATAAAATGAAATATATGGAGGTCTGGCTCTGAGTTAGCATTGTGTGATATAAAAGAAACTCAAATTGAAAGAATCAAATGTCTATTTCATGTGATATTAAACCTATCTTGTTAAAATTAAGTATGAAATTTATTTTACTTACGATATATAATGGAATATGTGATAACAAAAAAATCGATTCAAAAATTATGTGCCGTTTTTAACGTATATATACTGACATAAAAAATATATGGAATAATTACATTGAGTTGAAATATGTATATTAACTTCAATAAACACATAAATAATCGCAGAAACGTGCTGGGACATTTTATTAAGTAAAAACTAAATAAATATATAAAAGCAATTAAGTTCTTATTCCTAAACTTATCTAAGTTAACTGTTACATATAAGAAATGAAACAAAAATTGAATCAAAAAAGTTGTTTCATATAATATAAAATCATTAGGATTGTATAAATAAGGCATCACAATCAATCTAGGTTTCCAGTTCTTTTTCTATCAAGAACTGTTAATTAGTTCATGTATCTCTTCTTGGTCTATTCCTTATACAACTTTTCAGTTCAGTCTTGAATCTTACCAAACAGGGCATCATCTAGTCTTCAACGATAAGTTTTATGCTGATCTGTGTCACATAACAATACATTTACTTATTTAAAATACTACTCCCTCCAATTAACATCTTTTAAGCACAGTTAACCGTCATACTTTAGATCTACTGGTAAATTTCATCAGATGAATATTTAGGTAGAATAATTTGAAAAATTTTGTGGCCAATGGAGTTGCTTGAAAACTATTCTTTTTCACACCTACCTATACACCGTTTGTTAGAACATTATGCATTATAGTTTTACTCTTTTGATCTCAGTGGGCGTAAAATCTTGATTTGATGCAAAATGTAATGTCATAATGAATGCATCCCTTTTCGGTATATTATCTGATTGTGCTTCACATAATAAGTCATCATCATAAATGATCGTTAATATCATCATAATGCTAAAATTGCTCTAGATATTATGAAAAAACTGCCGGAAAGCAAATGATCTATTTTTCTTCCAAGATACTATAATCTGGCCGCTCATTACAGAGAGTAATCACATGCATAGTGCATGAGAGAGAAATTGTAAGCCTGAATCACACCATACACAACAATAAAAGGTATTTAGTGGCAAATTTGAATTGAATTTTAAATGCTTTGTTCAAACTAACATTTTTATTTGAATTTTAAATACTTTATTTTAATATCATATCATATAAATAATACTTTTATTTATCAATTGCATAGCATTCATACATTAAAATATTCGTTCACTTAGTTAACTACTAAATGTTATACCTACATATTTCACACGTTGCCTTGATTTTTTTAAAAGTATCTATAAATCTTTGTTTTCAAAAAAGGTGGTTGAGAGGGATATAAGGGCGGATGAATTTTTATTTTAATCTAATTCGGAATCTGATTACGACGAGGACGAATCAGCTCTTAAATTTATTATTAAAGGTTCCACATGTTTTTCCATTAAATTATCAATGTCCCATATTTTATTTCGAAAAAAGCGGACATGTTGGATTGCCTTACTCCAATTGATTTGGGTAACATTATTTAAAGCTTTACTAAATAAAGTTTGGACATCACTAATTTTAAATGTTGTGATTTTCCTTGCCACCTCACCCTTGATTTGTGCCCATATGAGTTCAATTGGGTTGAATTCACAATTCTAAAAGTATTAAAGCAATGACGCGTTTAGAAATGATTGTTCTTCAGATTGAATAACGTAAATAGACAGTTTAAATTTAGTTCCATGAATATCACAGCCACTTTTAACAATAAAATTTATTTTAAAATAGAGGATATTCAATGTATAACATAACTATAATAGCACATATTAAAGAATAACAAAAATTAAAGTACATGTTTAACATGCGCTATTATACAGTCACATAATTCTTACTGTAAAAGCGCATGTAGTTTAATTTTTAATTTTTATCAAAGTAAATAAATAACATAATAAAACAAAAGCTTAAAATAATTATTAATATAAAATTTTTAGAATATAATAATAATTAATTAATGTAACGTGCAGCTGTGTGAACTTGACTTTCTCAGACATTGCTTCAGCCAATACGAATCGTTATAAAAGGTACCACTAGCATCCCATGAGCCGATCATGCGTTTTTATCGCTCTCACTACTGACCGGCCAGATTATAGTTCAGCATGAGTATCGTCCTCGTCGTGGAATGTGATATCAAGTTGCTACATTTGTTACAGTAAAATGTTCTGTTGGGAATGCTATACATCTCGCTACTGTAAACAAATCGGATCATCCGTACCATCGTTCGCATCACAGTTGGTTTTTTGCTTTGTCGGAAAATGTTAAGCGTAACAGTAGAGTAATGAATTCTTGTAAAACTTGAGAAACCACGACTAAAACATGATTTATCAACAAAAGTATATGGTAGTGAATATTTATCGTTTATCGCGTAAACGTATTTTTGAGCAGTTGAAGTGTTTTCGAGATAGTCGAGAAGACGTTATTCATGATTTATGTCCAAGTCAAAAACGGATGATTACATAGAAAAAATCATTAATTTGAGTGTTGATAAAGAATCCGTATGGAAAATTTTACACGACATTTTTAACATAACATAACTGTAACCTAGAATTATTACAAGAATTGAAGTTAATAGTAAGTGAAAATTTACGAATTCAAATCTTTACGAATATATTCTTCACAGAGACAACGCTTATGAAGGCTGTCAATATTTAACCAACTATCAAACATATTTTTACAACACCAATCCCAACAAAATAGTTTGAAGATTTTATTGTGTTTTGTATTTCTATCAATGACCACTTTTATGTAACATTATACTAGGTTAACACTCAAAGAATATTCGATCAATAATAATTTATTGTAGAAATTCTACATTTTTGTTCCATACAATTTATTTTCACTAAATCACATCTATTATTGCTTCATGAGACTCTATACATAGATTAAAAGAAGTGCATCTTTTTCGTTTAATCTATTAAATGTTTTTTAATTGCACCTTGAATTTCTTCGGCCGTTGTAGTGAGATACCTCGCACCGATTCATGTATAAACAAAGCGAGATCTAATCTAAAAAAAATCACTATTATCTAAATGATATTGAACGAAGTTTGTGCTCTATAAATTTTGAATACCAACGGTTAAGAGGTAAGCAGATTTACGAATATATGCTTAATATCCATGCTGATCAATATCCTTCGTATACGACAGTAAAAAATTAGTCTACAAGCTTCAAAAGAGGTAAATTTTCCATTGAAGATGATGACCGATCGGGGAGGCCAGTTTCTGTGTCAGTCTCCGAAAATATCGGTGCAATTCATAACATGAATGACAGTCGAATTGGGCTAAAACGGATATCTGAAGCACTGATTATTTCATACGAACGCGTTCATCATTTAGCTCACGTCAATTTGGACATGCAATTTGGATCCCCAAATGTTTGAATGTTGACCAAAAGCGACAACATCGCGTTCGATCTGTGCTCGATTTGAAAACGATGTAGACTTCTTGAACCGAATTGTTACTACGGATGAGACATGGGCACATTTCTACGATCCAGAAACAAAGCAACAATCGATGGAATGGTGACACTCTGTTTTGGGGTTGCCATGGAGTAATCATTAATGATTTTTTGGATAAGAGTGGAACAATAACTGGAGGTTACTATTCGACATTACTGACCACTCTACGGGAAAAAATTAAATAGAAAAGACGTGAAAAGCTATCCAATCATGTTGCCATGCAAAAAATTCGTAATTTAGGGTTCGTCAACTGAAAAAAAAGTTTAAAAAGTTCTAAATTTTCTTCCAACGAGGAGGTAATAAAAGCAGACGTTGCAGGTTCGCGGTAATAAATGTATCCAATTAAGAGGAGAATATGTCGAGTAATAAAACATTTTGACTTTGAAATTTTGTTTGGTTCTATAGTAGGCTAAGAATTTTTCAATATATCCTCGTATATATAGGAAATTAATCTTAGATTTTGGTATGGAAACTCCCAAGTCCCAGCAATTATTGTCACTAGACAAGGTCGTCAGTCTTTCCTTGGTCTGATACTGAGACCCGAGGTATGTGCGAAGAGTGAGACTTTCATTTACCAAATATTCTAAATTTTCATTGATACATTCCTGAATTTAACCCAGACTTTCACTAGGAATGTTTTGATTTCGAGAAAAAATCTTCTCAACAAGATCAACGTTTTTTATTTAGTCTTTTATTCAGTTGTATGTTTTCTTAGCACCATTTTAGCATAAATCTTTCGAATGTCCAAGTCGTCTGTAAAGATTTGATCTATGAAAGTATTCAAATTTAACTGTTAATTCATCATCCTTCTTGTTAAAGAGCTGTCGCACTTTGAACATTTTCCTTAATTTTTTACGTCGATGATCTCCCCTAGCGACGTTGATCATCTTGGATTTCTAGAAATGATTCATACCAGCTTAAAACTTGTTCTCTTGATTATCAAGTTTCCCTGTTTGAACCTTTCTAAAGTCACACACACTCGCGGCGCAGTTTAACATATATATATATATATATATATAAATTCCTATGCACAACAATAAAAATAAAACCTCACTGATGTCACTATCAAAAAAATTGATAAAGATATTTGTCTAGAAAAAGCTGGTGGACACAAAGTTGCCACAGTTCCCAGTGCTTCCAGTCTCTTTATTTTGTCATATACCTCATATCATAAAGCCCAAGTCATTAAATCATTTTATGATTTTTTCTATAATAATTTTTGTCAATTATTATGAAGAGTATAAATTGGAAAATAGTTTTTGTTATGTGAAACCACAACAACAAGAAATTAAGAGTCAGAAAGCGTAAGCTGATGCAATCCTGCTAATTCTCCAAAAAATATTTAAAAAATTGTCGGTATTCTGTAACGACAGCTTCTTTTAAATAATTTCAAATTGAATTTCGTCTATCTTTTTGAGCTTAAATTTGAATGACTTGATCGACTGTTTTATAGTAGCATACAATATGTCTACGAATTCATCGATATATTTATATATTTCATGTTTAGAATCAAAAGTAGAAAACTTTATGTGTTGGTTGCAGATATTTTTAAGTTTTTAGATTAGCAAGGAAGGCAACTCGTAATACATCTTTACGTGATCAATAATATTAAAAAGGAATTATTTAATTACTGTACACAACGAGATAAGACTGTATATTAGAAAATTTCCTTTTTGATACTTCTACAACGAACTCAAATATTAGCACTTTAAAAAGAAAAGAGTATATAATTATTTTTTAATATATTTGGCTATTCCAAAATTGTCAAAGCTAAGATTAATATGTTCAATATTCCGTTATCATGAATTTTAAACAAAAAAGGTAAATTTAATTGATACAAGCCGTATTTTCATTTGAGAAGTTTAAAACTTCCTGTGCTTCTATTAATCATTAGGTAATGATACACATCAATTACGTATGAGTATGAAAATTACTTTGTAAAAACAATTTTTGTAGTTAGTCGGCATCTACAAATAATGACTCCCTTAGTAAGGCTGTAATAAACAAAATGGTTCACCCTATATTATTAACTGGCGGCGGCCATTTTTTATCGAAACCGTAATGGATAGGAATTACCGCACAAACTCTAACATTTAATTCAGGCCAATGGGATGGGAGCTAATAACCAGAGAGGTAATAAGGCGTGGGGATTGGCATCTGTGCTTTGAGCAAAGGCCTCAGGTAGAAAATATTCTTCGATTTATGATTCTCATCAGGCAACACTGTTTTAATAACTCGATGTTATTTATTAGTTTTGATGTAATTTTCGTAAGTTATTTTTTGTTAATCGGTATCGTGCTTTTCAGTGTTATTATTTGAGATTGATTTGAAGTGTTTTAGTGACTGGATAAAAGCATGTGAATGAGCATAATAAGGTATAAGTTTTTTTTCTTTTCATTGAGAAAATATGCAATATTTTCCTATGAAATAATATTCTATGAAATTTTCGTGTTAAATTCTTGAGCAAACATTTATCAATATGTTTAAGATGAAGAAATCAATTAATTTGTAACTGTAGTTACCGAATGTATTAATTTGTTGTTTCTGAGTGGTTTATATATGAATAAAATAAATCCCTTCCTGCTTCTGGCTCGTATGCGGTTTTCTATTCATTTTTGATATCTCTTTTCTTTTGACTTTTATCGGTTTATTAGATAGACTGGTTTTTTTGTGGTACATATTTTCTTTTCCTTTCCAGTGGTCGTGTTTAGCTTTAATTTGTATATACATAGTCTGTATTATGTAGACGCACTCACGAATGTCAAGTGAGGATGAACCTATGTTTCGTTTGCTTTTTCTATAATCTACTTTTTGGTCGTGTGTGTGTGTGTGTCTTCTGTATCTAAAAGCTGCTTATTCTTCTTCAATTCTATTTTTTTCTTAGTTTATATCTTTATCTTTCGAATACTTTATGTTTTAGTTATCTTTGTTACAGGCACTTCTTTGTCATGTATCCTTTCCATTTACGTCACTGTTTTTGATGTCATTATTTTTGCTATAAATTCCTATCTATCATAGTAAGTTGATTTTGCTTCTTCTTCTCTCTGATTTCTTTTATTTATTTTTGTTGTTGCTTACAAAAATTTGCAAAATTTCATACTATTTCTTGATATTCAATGGAATTAATTTGGAAATTCTGGAACCATTGAGTGAAATACATACTAAAAATACTTTTTAGTTCTATCACTACCTCGGTACTCACAATTACACTAACGCGCGTTTAGATAACCAAGTTATCGACTTCTGAGATCGGAATTTAGTTATAGTGTGTAATTCAGTAATATATCAAAGTAAATTCAAAATATATTTTTATCTTTTCGTCATGTCACTTTCTATATTACTAAATTAGCACCCAATTTACATAAAGAACAACAAGAACTTAGGTGCTTTTAGTGGGATAAAATTAAAAATATATTAACACATGAAATTGCAAGAGCGGGATGACTAGTTGTTACTGAATGACTGGTAAATCTACTTTTATAATGGGCTAGATTTAACAGATCTTGATTCTCTTGGATCAGTTTGTTATGAAATCGTAGCACCAGTAAATATATATACAAACAAAGAAAACAGGTTATTTGGAACCATATTAGCTGAGATGATTTAAATTTCGAATCAGAAGCATTTTAAGGACCTATTTCAGAACTATATTATATTTCCTTGAAACTTGAACCTTTGTCTACATGATTACGAAGTTGTAGAAAAGTCTTTAAGCGTTCCAAAATTTCCTGAAACTGTTTTAAAGAACTTAACCGAATATTCACGCACAACCCAGGCCAGGAGGAAAAGGAAATAAAATAAATAAAACCCTAGCATTACAATATAAAAGTAAATACATATTTCAAGAAATATCAATTATTATTGACTGAAAAAGTGTAAAACATTACTTATGATAAGAAACGTGCAAAATTTGCGTCTATACGCTTCAGTAAGCGACGGAAAACACAAATTAATTCCAAAACTGAAAGGTTGAACAGTGAAGTCATATAGTACTGATGTTAACAATATAATATAAGGAACAGTCTTTGTACTAGTCCAAAATATACAGCAAGAATAATAAAAGACGACTAGACACGTTTATTCGAAAATGCTGTTTACAAATGTCTGTGTTGTTGTTGTTGTTTTGTGTTGATGTGTGGGCAGGAACAATGTAAATTTTTAGTAATTTGAATGGTCAACGACATTTCGAATCGTTACAAAATTATTATTCACGGCTTTTGAAATATACAGAGTTTACTATAACAAATAAAAACAAAAATTATAGAGCATGAGACATAATAGATAATAGATAGAAAATTTTGTTCCTTCCAAACGATTATGGTCATAGTTTTTTGTGTAGTACTGAAGTTTTCACGTGATTCGCTAAATCTAAAAATCATGGCTGACAAGACAACTTACATCCAAATGAGCTACTGAGAAAAGTAGATATACGATCAGTTTCTATATGCTTCAGGATTTAGAGTTTTCATACTGTTTTCTATTTCTTTCTGAAGCTTTTCTTTTAATTTAAATCAGTTTTACTAGTTGTCTGCGTGGGTTCGATGTTCATGTCATTTTCTTCATTATCACTATTTTCAATTTTCCCAGTTAACAAAATAATGTTTTTTATAGTCATCTTGCTTGGACATGAAAATAACTCCTTTACATCACAATCAGTCTCCAACTCAGTCTTCTCAGTATGAGTATTTTGTACATAGATTAATACTCCACTTAACACACATCGTCGACGATCTTTCAAGCGGTTCAATAAACGTGTCTTCAATTTAGAAGCCAAAATTGAGTCATTGTCACGAAAAAGAAACTTGAGTGTCGCATCCGCCGTGCATAAATTGACATCAGAACGACAAAGTGCTTCTACAGATAATTTAACTGGCGCCAATACCTTTATTATCTCACCAATGAGTTGAAAATCTGACTCTTAAAATGGTACAGGATTATTAAGATCAATAAGTGCCTTTTTTACGTTAGTTTTTAAAAGATCAAATCGCTCCAGCATTGTAAAGAGACTGTTCCAACGCGTTTTACACTCGAATAGTAAATTAAGCTCTCTTCCATGTTCTTTTTTAACATATTTTTGAAGTATTGTATCATTTTTCAAGGATGCTCTTTTGAAAATAAGAATCACTTTACGAATTTTCTTTACTAATTTATTAATATTTCGATCATCATAAGTCAAATCCCGACCATTTCCAGTTTCAATGACTAATCCTGAGTCTAGCCCTTCATTGTCATCATCCGAGTCATCAATACATCAATGGTAGTACATGTGTCTTTTCATACAATCAATCACAAACGGCTAAATGAATACCATGTGCAAAACAAACTTGGTGTTATGTATTAACAAGTTTTCCAACCTTCCAGCATTACATTTCGACCATCAGTCACTTTTCAAAGTAGATAGTTCAGCTATTATTTGTTTTTTTATCTTTACACTATAGTCTAGTACTCTGTTGCGGATTGTTGAAACAGATTTAGGTAAGTCTGAGTACCCTTTACTAACAGTAACGATCTTAAATCGTTTGATGTCACAAATACGCTAAAAGGAAAACCATCTAGCGCAGTCATACGGGCCAAAACATCGTCAATAGTATCAGATTTCACAAAATAGTCGGCAATTGATGTCATTTTTCTCTTCGAAGGTGGTCCTTCATTATTTTGGCTCGTTGAGGAAGATATCTTAGCAGAATCTACTTTTACGGAATGTTTTTAAAATAGATGAGTATGTAGGCCTTTGGTTGATCCTCCTAAGGTTTTTAAAATAGCTACCCGTTTTGTCGACTAAAAAAATGAATCCACACTGACGTAACGTCTTCATTTTTTTATGTTTGACATAAAAACTTTCCTTGGAGAGTGACATTGTTCACTTCTTAAACCTAGAAAGAAAAGAATATTTAAATCTATGTACAACATGAACATAACTCTTAGATCAACAGAAAAAACATTCGCTGTTTTTATCTATATTTACTCATACATGCATTGTTGTTTTTTCAATAAATTAATTGTTTATCACCAATTAACAATATAAATATCAATACTTACACGATCTGAAGCGTAATTTTTACACTATTTTATACACATACTTAATCCGGCACCGGTCGTTAGCAGAAACATCGCAATCAGCTGTGTAAACAAGATGGCAGGCGAATTTTGACGTTTAACGTCAAATGAAAGTGCGTTTCGTTTGACGCACATTTTTATTGACTTATATAAAAAATATAATAGTCCCGAAAATCCAGGGATTTAGAATTCATTGAATTAAATCCCGAAAATTTCGGGATTAAAATATGATAGGGATCCCGGTCTTCGAGATCCCGAATCCTCTAATTGTGACTCTAAAGATACATCATATTTTTATAGCGGTATAAAAGCTTTAGTCAGACATTCTGAAAAGTGTGAGGAAATAAAGGGAGAATATATTGAAAAATAATTACAGTTTTTCATTTTCTTTCTATGTTAAGCTAAATTCTCTCATCTACTTTCCAACACACACACAAAATACTTGAAGATTTGGATCAACTTCAGAATGTTTTCATTGATAGTAATGTACCACTT
Organism: Diorhabda elongata; assembly: GCA_026230145.1. Lineage (NCBI taxonomy): Eukaryota > Metazoa > Arthropoda > Insecta > Coleoptera > Chrysomelidae > Diorhabda > Diorhabda elongata. Next base: position 22,247,338 of record CM047937.1, on the reverse strand, counting down.
CAAAAATTACAAGTACCTTATATTTTGTTGTGTTTCAAAAATGCAATCTTTTTAGTCCCATATTGTTATTAATTTTACTCTGTTGTAATCAACATCATAATAACGTTTCTCACTCTTAAAATAATATCTAAAAAACGATATGAATTTTAAATAAATCATATAGTATTCTACAAACAAACCTAACCTAACGTTCTAAAGTTTCTTTTCTATACATGTGATTATATATGTATAACATACTATATACAGTGCGGTCGTAAAGTATGGAATAAATTCAATAATTTCTAATCCAAGAGATATTTTCAAAAACCCTCAGACACGTCAAATTTATTTTTCGACGAGGATTTTTTTGAAGAAAAAATTAATATACAGGGTGTTCTCAAAAAAGCTGGGCATGTAGCAACTTTGTTTTTTTAAATAGACACCCTCAATTTTTTTACATTTTCGGATTCCTTGTAAAATTCTAAGCATTTTTCATGTAACACTCCCTATACCTAACTTTAACCGTTTTGAAATTAGAGGAATGAACAATTTACTATTAAATTATTAGTAGGCTATGACTTTTTGACACAAAACAGCACTTTATTTCATTTTGCTTTTAATTCGATATTGCCTAAAGTGTTTTTCGATTTCTAAATATCTATCAAAATATCTTTTTGCATGGTCGCAATAGTTTTTTTCTTTTTGAAAAAACATTTTTATAATTAATTTTATTATCAAGATGCGGCTTACTGAGACGCAAACGATAGAAGTTTTAATCATGATTGGCTATGGGAATAGAACCAGAACGCAACAGGAAGTATGCGAGTTATTTAACCAAAAATATCCCGATCGGACTCCAATTTCGCAATCAACAGTACGTAAGATTGAAAAAAATTTCGAGAAATTGGTCATGTAAGAGATGCTCCAAAGTCTGGTAGACCATCTGTCTCAGAAGAAACACAATTGGATGTTTTATTAAGTGTCCAAGAACGGCCGCATGCTACAACTAGAGAACTGGCCTCAGAATTAAATGTTAGTAAAACAGCAGTGATCAAAAGATTACATAAAAGCAAATACCACCCTTACAAAATGGAAGTCCTTCAAGAACGATTATGACAGACGTCTCGAGCTCTGCGAACGTTTACAAGCTATGTGCCTTGAGAATGAAAACTTTGTGAAAAATATTGTGTTTTCGGACGAGGCTACGTTTAATTTAAATGGAAAAGTAAACACGCAAAACTACCGTTATTGGTCGGACGTAAATTCGCATTGGATGCGCGAAGGCCATACTCAGTATAGGGAAAAAATTAACGTATGGGCGGGTATTGTAGGAAACAGTATTGTAGGGCCCTTTTTCGTTGAAGAAAATGTTTAACTGGTGAAAGGTATTTGCAGCTTTTACATAACGATGTTCTACCAGCCCTAGCAACGTTATATCCGGGAGAGGATTTACCTAATGTAAACATTTGGTTCCAACAGGATGGCGCCCCGCCACATTACCATGCACAAGTTCGCGCATATTTGGATCAAATTTTGCCGAATAGGTGGATTGGAAGAAGAGGGGCGATCGAATGGTCTCTAAGGTCCCCGGACTTAACCCCTTTAGACTTTTTTCTGTGGGGTTACATAAAAGGAAAAGACCTGCAGATATGGAAGAATTAAAAAATCGTATTACTCAAGAAATGCGATGTATCACACCACAAGTCATTAATAGTGTCCAGAATGAATTTATTAATCGGTTAGGTTGTTGCCAGTTAACAAATGGAAGACATTTTCAACATTTGTTAAAATCAAATTATGTAAACTAGGTATTAGAGTTAAAATGTCGTGTGAAAATCGTAATTTTTAAAAAATGTTACCTGAAAACCCGTGGATTCTATTAATTTCGTATAAATTTTTCTCTTGTTTGCAGCTGCTCATGGCCTACTTTGACTTAAATTTTTTTTTAACACGCTCTAATTTCAAAACGGTTAAAGTTAGGTATAGGGAGTGTTACATGAAAAATGCTTAGAATTTTACAAGGAATCCGAAAATGTAAAAAAAATTTTTAAAAAAACAAAGCTGCCACCTGCCCAGCTTTTTTGAAAACACCCTGTATATTAATTTTTTCTTCAAAAAAATCCTCGTCGCAAAATAAAATTGACGTGTCCGAGGGTTTTTGAAAATATCTCTTGGATTAGAAATTATTGAATTTATTTCATACTTTGCGACCGCACTGCATGTTGAAACATTAGTTTTCTGGTTGCCACTTGTGTAAATATTTTGAGAATTCATTTACACCTTCTTCTAAACATTTGAAATCATTATCCCTAGATGAATACATACTGCAGTACTGCACACACCCTTTAAAAAAACTGAATTCCTTCTAAATCGTAAGTTATAACTTCAAACATGTACATAATCAATTCCGGAATATTTTTTGACTCAATTTCTTGTGCATTTTCTATAGCATAGCATCATGTATATATCAAATCTTAATGGTAATTCAACAATGGTTCAAATCTTCAAGCTGATTAATTGGATGATAGTAGAATATCAACGCGGATTTACACACAAAAAATTGAATAAAAATGTAATATATGATAAATATAATTAACATAAAATAGAGTTATAAATACTCTTTATTGATTTTCGGTAGGTTTTTGACTCTATAAACATGAAAAAATCCCTGAAAATTGGGAAAATATCAAACAAAATGTTATAATGACAATCAGACCAAGGTTAACCATTAAATTGCCTAACGAGGAAGTTGAAAAAATAGAGTCATTAGCAAAAACTTTATTAAATTGATTAATCTCAGAACAAGGAAAGTGATGGCATATACCGATAACAAGATACTTCGATAATAGATAAGATATATCACTCTTACAATCTCTAAAACCGGAAAAAGAAATCCAGGAGCAAAAAAGTTTTTTTCGTGAATTGAAAGATGTTCTAAAGTGAAAAATTAACAAATTGAAATCTACACTATGGTAGTTAGTTCTACTCTATGCAGCTGAGATAATGATGATAATGAAAGAAGATGAGGAAAGATAGATTCCAACGGTTCCAGAAATTCCAACTTAGTTATATGTGGGGATCATCTAAAATATAAGAAGACAATTCAGAACTAGATTGTTGAAGCATATTTGGAATAGAATGAAGAATGAAGAAAGCGATTACATATTGAATGTTACAGTTTAATCCAGGTGAAAGATGTGGTATCAGTCAAAATGGAGGCAGAAGGTAGGAGAAGACTTACGAAGGGCTTTTATTGTTTCGGTGTTTTCTTTGTTTTGGGCATTCTTGTCACAATTTTGACAAATAATTGTCGTCTATTTGGTTCCATTCTTTTGTCAGGATATTACAATAGTGAGAAGTGAAAATAGGACACTGCTTTCTGACTTCCCTTTCCAATTTGTATCACAACAATTCAATCGGGTTGAGGTTGTGCAACCAAATCATAACTGTCAGCGAATTATTCCTATCCGTTTCATTCAAATACTCTTTGCACAACTTCGAGGAATGATAATATTTTTTATAACCTTATTTTTTCAAAATCTCAAAGCTTTACAAGGTCTCTAGTCGTTTTTCCTCCAAAACATCCGTGTTTTACAATCAAGATCACACATGGATATAACATAAGTTGTTTTTTGCACAAATACTCTTCTCTTAGAGACCTAAAACATATCAAACATTGTCTCATCACAACATAAAACTCTCGCCCACTATTCATGTGTCCAATTTTTCTGGCAACCTCTTAATTATATTTTGACGTCTTGCAAGAAGTTTCTCCGCTGCCTTCCTTTCAAAAAGGCTTGCTTCTCTCAATCTCTTTTTTACTGTTGAAGGCAGATTTCTAAATTCATTTATCTACGCTGCTACTTCTTGGCCCGTGAGTCGTCAATCACGTTTTCTGATCAATACAATACGTTTATCTTCAGCAGTTGTAGTTTTTGCACGTTTTCTATCACCAAAGCTCCTGGTGGATTCAAAATTTTCCACGTTCCACGATACGTCGAGTTATTTTCAATCGAGGTGGCAATGGTAAGGTTTCTTTTGCCTAGACTATGAAGACTTGCGATTAATGTACGAGTTTCAACAGATAGTTCCTTGGTTTTACCCATTTTAAAAATTACAAATCTGAATTAACAAGAATGAAAACAATTCGTATACGAACTTAACAAAAAGATATCTTGGTCCAAAAAGTATAAATCACTTCACGTTCTTGCGTCTTACAGGGCTAACTGGGACTAAACTACAATCATGAACATTGAAAAAATAATTCACAGTTAAAATATAATGTACAAATCAGCCGGTATTTGTAAGTCTTAACTTATCGCTCGTATAACATAAAAAAATAACAGATTATTTTTGGTTTGTAAGACACCGTTCGATCTTGACAATATGAAAGAGAAATTTGTTAATACTCAAACAATTACTTGTTTAAGTATATTTTTGAATATTCTGTTTCACAGTTTCGCATAGAAATTTTTGAAATATAATCCAATTGTGTTTGTCTTCTTCTTGTGACAAAAATATAAACATTTTCATTGTACACGTTTTTTGCGATTGTAGTTTAGATGATGAATTTTTAATAAAAAATTGACGTTTTCCATTGTGTGTTTCCAATTAAGTAAGAAATATGTCAGGTTACCTTGTATATGCTTTCTACAAAATTCTTCTACTGTGTCGTAAAAAATTTATTGGTACGTGGATAGTAGGATGAATATCTTAAGTACAAATTTTCATTTAGACACAGATCACTTGATAAGTGTCCAGCTCGATAGTTAAATAAATATTTGATCGATCATCATTATTTTTCAAATTAAACAGATTTCCATCTTTTATACATTTTGACCCTTTAAACAACTGACGGAATTATTTTAACAATATATGTGATTTTTATCGCTAAAAGTAGTTTTAGAAAATTTTTTCCATGATTTAAGAAGAGATATAACATGTTTTCTCTTATTTGTTGGTTATTTATAGGAGAATATGTGATAAAAGGAGAAGCAGAACCAGAGCTTGAAAAATCGGAAGCAACTGATACCAGCGTCGATCTTGCTCTTGAAGATCTTACACTTCCTTTGCCGGAGTTTTTTCTTGATGAAGCATTGCGTTTAATAGATTTGGAAGATGAAACGTCACAGGTAAGACAAACAATACTGTTTAAATAGATATTTTTCACAATTACATTTATATATGTTACACTATGTATTCTTATAAACGAAAATATTTCAGGAAAATACAGTAAACCTTAAGGAGTTGGAAAACCTACCCAACGACACTGATAGCACTTCAGTGCCAGCTGCTTCTCAAATAACCGCAGCTGATATAAAAGCTGCAGAAAAAACTGATGTCCTCGCATCATCTTCTGAGGAAATCCTGCCTAAAGATCCCGAAGACGAATTCGGTTTTCTTGCAGACATGATCCAAACTCCACAGTTTCACCATCCCCACCATAGGGCTCCATTCCAGGTAAGACAATAACTGAATAGATTTCTATTTAAGAAATTATGTATTTGAAAAAGATGTGACAAATTCTTAACAGTTCTTAAAGAAATTCAAGTAACAATGTGAGTTAGAGTTTGTAAAAAACATTAATGTCAATATTATAAAAGTATGGGATGCCTTGAATTAATTTTTGTATTTTGTAACCAATAGATCTGAGTTTGATTCCCAATCCGGGAATTTTGCGAATGATTTTTTCGGTTACTGAAAATTATTCTCTGAGTAGTATTCCCATTCTTCTTTTCTTTCCCCTCCTTAAAGAGCTTGAAATGGCTTTCTACGGTGAGACGGACCTAAATATTTCTCTGTGGGTCTCTTATTTTGGTGACTGAAATATGAATGCGGTACGGTACGTGTCTTTTGGATAGGTTAACTGGTAAAGCTTCTAGCGCGTAAGCAATAAATTTGGGTTTCGATTTATATTTCGGGTGTTCCAATTTTTTTTTTTTTCGAAAATTACTTATTAAGTAGCTCTTCATTTCTATTCATTCCCCATTTATCTAACTCGTTCTAAATGGTTATATCAAATTTTAGTAATCGTTATCTCTCGTTATAATTTTTCGCTAGTTTCATTCTGAAACATAGAGTTAGCTTAAAACTATTAGAGTAGGCACCCCACGTATTTATGTATGTACGTATTTTAGATGAATTATTTCTAAAAGTGCTTTTTTACGATTTATTTTTAATTTATTATAACTAAATCTACAAGCGTGAAATTGTATTTCAATTAAACTATAATTTATTTTTCACTTTTCATTATAACTAACTCTTGTTAGTGTGTTTCTTAGTGTTTAAAACTCTATTTTAAATTTACTTTCTATTTCAAACCTGTATTTAATATGTAGACATCTGTAGTTGCATCTTGGTGTTATAAGTCTGTGACTGCGCGCTTACGTAGTTTGCTCACTAGCTCTATCTTTGTTTAAAAGTATCTTATTTAAAAATGTCTCTTAAGGGATAATATATCACAGACAACCCTATCATATTTATATATATTTATATATATACATATATATATATATATATATATATATATATATATATATATATATGGATAAGTGTTTATACGGGGACAGTATAAGTTTAAACTGTATAACATATACGGTATAAACTTATACCGTATATATCTTTCCAGTGACCCCAAATACACATTTATATATCAAAAATGTCAGGTCCTCAAACAAACTTATAAGGTATAACTGTATACGGTATAAAGTATAAACCTTCAATTGTCCCCAAAGACACAATTACATATGAAGAACAGCATCATCATTACTGTAATAGCTCCCTTTTGTTCACCTAACAATAAGTTGCATGTATCAGCCCCTATAATGTTGTTATAGTATTATCCAGTACTTCACCACCAAAGTAGGTCTCATGCGTCGTACTTTCTTAATTACTAGTCAATGAATCCTACCAAACTTTCTTGTGAGTCAATAGACATTTGTGATGCGTGGCAACATCTGTCGTTTCGTCAAAAATCACGCTATAGTATTTGCTTAGCATAATTCAACGTAATATTTGTTATAATATTTCATTCCCGTAGGCGCCTTCAATTGACTCCTGACACTACTAATATTTTAAAAAAATTTAAAATGAGTTTGTACATTCTGTTATTATTGGGTGTATGTGTATTTTAGGTTGAAACTGATTTTTCTTTCTCTTCTAAATTCCATAATCTTATGTGAAGGGGGTTGATTACCCCAATACCTATCAAATATCCAATGTTAGCTGTAAATTTCAGTCTGTCAGCCATGAGTTAAACTGTATAAAAAGTTACCAAAAACGTTGCTGAAATGGTTATTTTGTGAATCTGTTTCCGATGTCACAGAGTAAATTTTGTATAAATTTGAATTATTAAGAAATTACTTCTTGTAGTTCGTGTTTATAAGAGACTTTATTAGGTATATCATTATTTACAGTGATACAATTGAAATTCTTTGAAATTTTTTTTAGAAATTTTTAGTATCATACAGTTGGTCATTGTATGTATTTTTTTACATTTTATAGTTAATTTTACGATGAGTCAAACCAAGACTTGAAATTTGAGATTCAAACTTTATACATCTTACACATATCACTTCAGTACAAAGTTAATGAACACAAAATAGGTAATGTACTAATGTCATTTTATTATTATAAAAAATTTTTACGTGCTACAAAACGAGTTATTGTGACAGTAGGAACAGTGTTTCACAAAATAATCATTGTAACTTTGTTTTAAGTAATTTTTCATGTCATGCAGTTAGATGGACTAGTTAACTTGAATTTTGACGGACTTTGGTGTTGGCAAAGATAAACTTAAATCGTATGACTTATTTAAGTCACAGTTTACAGCAATTGTTCACTCCTAGTCGGCACCTTTGATCTCTGTTCCAATTTTTCCATTGCGCAATATTACATTGATTCCCACACGCATGGATGTGGAGCCAACTAATACAACGATCGCATGATGTTTTGTAAACTTTTTATAACTGCCAGTAAGTAATAAATGACAAATATTCTGTGTATTGGATTTGTTCCCCAGGAGAGAGAGAGAATTAAGAGTTTATTCCTTATTCAAAATTATGAAATTTCAGAACCAGTTTCAAACCAGCCAAATATTTCGAAAATTTATTTTCATAAGATAGTAATCAATGCAAAAAATACTTTATCGTGTTCAATAGAAATAGTAGGATTGGAGAGCCAACATTCTTTAAATATACGTTTTAAGCTTAACACATTTTAACCAAATTGAACTGATATTGTTACGTTTACATCGCTAAATATCCGTAAATGCGAAAAAAATTACTTCATTTACTACCAATGTTATATGAAAATTAGGTCTGTGAAAATCGGAGATATCGACCACCAAATTGGATTGCCCATATAACATCAATTTTCCAACCATTCTCTCTTTTACTTGTTTTGCACAAGCTCAATCCAACTATTTATCCTTTGATGTTTTTACTCATTTCATCATACCTAGGTTCTTTTGTAAATTTATACATGCTCATTGCACAATACATAATAAGTACCATTTGCTTCTTATACACACTTGCTCTTCGACTTTAGGAATAATTGTAAATAATGCAGATTGAGCCGCTTCTTCAATGTCGCTCGGTACGTCGTTCTCTGAATCGGACATTGCAGTATTTATAAATTCTTCTACTTTAAAAAATAATGAATTATTTGGGAAAAAAAACGATTTTTAATTTCTACTTCTTTTGACAATCAAAATCACGAAACATGATATTAAACAATACTTCTTGCTTCCATAGTAACAAATAAACGTCTCCAATTTTAGTAGGCGACTTAAAAGAAAATACGAGGGACGCTCGTAGGGACGTTTCAAGTACTTTAAATTTGAATTCAAATAATCGCATCCATCTAAAAATTAGAAAAAATATTGTCCGAAACACGTTGGAAAACAGTATTTTTTGCCAAATTTTAGAGGTAAATGCAACTCGGAATTGAGTCGATGCGGTTAGTTCTTTATAATATGACAAAACAAGAAATATTTGAAATTCTACTGATTACGAAGATGCCTGTCAACTGGTCAAGAGGTGACATTTACTCACTTAAGCCGCTGTAAAATCGATAAGTTCCACTCTACCCGAATATATATGTTTCTAATATATTTATTCTCGATATACCTACCTATTTAAAATTGAAAAATGAATAACTGGAATTCGAACGTTACAGATAAAAACGCGGTCTAAGCGACAACGAAGCTCTCCGATATCGACAAAAACAATACATAAACACAGGGGAAGTAGAACGTAAAACAATCGCCAAGTAGGAATTTTTGGCACTCTTAATTAAACCTACAAAGGAAATATGCCACCAGAAGTTTTATAATTTTGGAGAAAATCGTTTTTAAAATGGATTTAATCATACCGCCTAAAATAATGGTTATACAGAAAAAGTGTGAATAGATATTTGCCTAAGGTTATTTATAAAATCTACTTTTCATACACATCCTAAAATATATTTTTCGATGAAGTTTAACGGTTGGGGATCTGTTGGTATGTTTGTTTGGTCAATGGTTACTTATCTTAACTTGGGATCAGTCAGTGAACACATCCAAATAAACTCACTCGTTGTTCTGTCAGATTATAAGTACTCCCGATGAAGTTCTGTGCCAAATTAATTTTCATAAAAAGAAATAATTCAAATTTTATTTAGAACATTTCATTTTCATATGAACTAAAAGTAACAAAATAAATAAGGTACCTACCTTTTTCGACAAATATATGGACAATAATACCTCACATACCTACCTTGGCGCATAATTACTATTATATGATTAATCTCATTCTGTCAGTTACTAAACCTATTTTTATGATGGTACGTTGTGTTTATTGGTTATATTTTGAAAATTCTTAGTAAAAATCGATCTCATACACCATGAGTACCAAAAATGTCTCGTCAGGTGCTTAAGGTAAACACTGAATAAATTCTCTGCTAAAAATATTGTGACATAGGATTCTACACACAGTCCATAAGCGACAATGTGTTAGAAAGAAACAAGTATAAATTCAGTGCATCACTCTTTTCCTAATTCTCTGTAATTACAACCCCTGTAACTTACGTTCCTAATAAAATGAATTGGTCGAAAGACGGAAGATGTCAGAAGAAAGAACATAAATCTAATTATTTGCTAAAACTGAAAATTTTAATACGTAGCTATAAAATACAATTTGGGGTTCAAATTTTTGGCCAAAGTTCAAGAACTGATGAGAGTGAACGGGTTTTGTTATTAGGCAAATAACAAAAATCGTCTGACTATCTTAGCCACTTTCCTAAGTTTTAATAGAAAAATCATAATCGTCCAGATGACTGAGTCTCTAGTAGAATAGTTGCTAACGCGAATTCTCCTTAAAGTTGCTGGATTTAATGCTAAATAAAAAATGGTTCTCTTATTCGATTCAGTCCTCGAATTGCTACATGCTGTCCCCGAATTGCTTAGTGTGGTCCCCATTTTGCTCAATAGTGTCATCAAACACCAAATTTGATAGTCCCCAAACTGCCCAAGTCCTCAAAACAACAGTTAGGCATATAAAAAATTTGGGGACAGTCCTCAAATTGACAAAATGTCTTCAAACAATCACTTACGGAAATATTTTGTCCCCAAACTAACAGTTTGGCATACATACACATATATATATATATATATATATATATATATATATATATATATATTTACATTGTATAGTACTTATGTATATATTTTATATATGTTACCGGCAATGTGTATAATTCAGGTAATGTATACAATCCCTGGGGCGTCCAGGCAATGTATGAAATATCATGAATATCATTGTCCATTTTATACTTTACCTAGGTATTGTATACAATTCCTAGGGATTGTATAGAATACCTGCTGGTTCACCGGTAATGTGTAAAATAAATAAATCTTAAGACTAAACTAATGTTAATTAAGCCGGTTAATATCAATAAATCTAACCTGAATAGGTTAGGTTAGGTTAGGATACCCGCGTGCGGCGTACACTCGCGAGTGAACGGTCATGCTAAAACGATTCCCTTCCATTAATGCTTGAAATGGCGCCTCTAGGAAGGGTATCAGGGTTCTATGAAGCTTACCGTACTTATTTGTTTGTAATAACCACAATTGCGTTCGAGTGTTACATTACCTGCTGCAAGTTTGGCATTGTATAGAATACCTAGGTAAAGTGTAAAATAAATTCTATTTCATACTTTACCTGCCCGTTTTAGGTATTCTATACATTGCCTAGGTATTGTATACAATACCGGATTATACACATTGCCGGTAACATATATACATATAGTGTTTTTGTACAGATGATTTCGAATGATCCTTTTTATATAAATCTCAGTTTGAAATTGCTTCAACACTTCAATAAATAAAAGTATATCAAAGTATAGAAATATGAGCTAAACTTAAAGTGAAAAGACTCGTACGTCGTTCTTTCAATGCTGCCGCTGATTTTCTGATATATAGCTCTCCACTAAACAGTCGACGTATTGTGTTCACACTTTCTTCCTGCTATCACACTAGAGGAGCAAACCAATATTGTAATATTTACTGATATTTGATCATTGAGTTTACAACGAAAGCGAACATACGCGTCTATATATACCAGAAATTCAAATAAACCTCAAATTCGATTCATTTAAATGCTCAAAGCAACGACACACACTAATTTATTTGGAATATTTTAGCTATAATTAATATAAATATGTTTGTTTGAATTTTTTACTAGCTTGTTCAAGATGACAATGTTAATGTATCGTCACGTATCTGATGACATCCCAAAATATGTTTTTTTTTCTTCACTAATGCGATTTGCCGTCGGATGCAATAACTGAAGTAATAAATCTTTTATCACACCCCCAATTTGTATCAGATTCCGTGACTTAGAATAGCATATTCAAACTCTATTTTTAATAAAAAAATAATTCTCAACAGAGTAAGTTTAGCGAGAAGTTTTCGGATCATTTTGTTGATACTATTGGTTGTGGATCTAGGGTATCGGTGAAAAATTACGGAACATAGGAATATCAATGTAAAATCAGCTAAATTCCGATCTACTAGTAAAAAATAAAATAAACTTGATTGCTCACTGAATTTTTACTTCACTTTACATGTTCTTGATATTTCTCCCTTCAAACCGATCTACCGATTCCGTTTTAATTAAGTATATTATTTAAATAAAGTACTCATACCATTTTTAAAAAATGCTTCATTCCTCGGTCACCTACCATTATTTATTTATAAAATTATTCAACTGGTTAAAAAACCTAAGTACTTCTCATGAGTGTGTACTGTTCGACGGAAAGGTGACTTTATAAAGGTAGACAACATTTTCGGTACGGTGATTATGTTATTTTTGGTTATTTCAAATGTCATCTCTCAAAATTTTACGTACATTAGGAGAAAAATACTTTCAATTCGGCCATCAAATGCAAAGAAATCGAAGATTGATGCTATAACCTCTAATACATATGGTCAACTAGAACTGCACAAACCTGACATAATTTTCTTCGACCAATTATATCAATTATTCAAACTCCCCTCACTCCATTAACTAATTATTTGAAAAATATTGTGGAAAAAATTTTATGGGATTTCAAAGAAAAATAAATTATAATAAAAATATCAAAAATCTATAGGAATATGTATTTATTTGGATATCCAAAAGAAGTAATATTATATATCAAGTACCTTTTAATGGTGGTGACGCTGTTTACATAGGACAGACACCTCGTCATTTAGAAAATAGATTAAAAGTTCATCAGTACGATAAAAAAATTAGAACTGCATTAAAAAACTTAGAAATATCGAAAAACGTACATTCAATAATAAAAATTTGAAAATTCTTGAAACGGAATCAATTAAAAGAAAAAGATCATTTTTAAAATGTTTCACATACATAGGAAGAGAGAGATAGAGAAATGCTTTATTGTCAAAAAAAATTGTTAAAATTTGTAGACAAAAGCTTTTAAAAACTAAAAAACCAACATAAAAATAAACTAAATAAAGATACAAATGAAATAAAATTTCAATATACAGAATAAAAGCATAATGAATAACAAAATTATAGGTAATAGTAATAGGTAATAATTAGTATATAAATCCATAGCAAAATGAAACCAATATGCAGCATGCCCGGAATTAAATATTATCCTTAGAATAGAAGTCGTTTACAGAGTAGAAGATACTTTCCAGTACGTAGGCTCTCAAATTATTACGAAATGCGGGAAAAGATAATATCGATTTTATTGCTATTGATAAGTGTGAAATATTGAGCCCTTAACTAATTCTGAACGTGGAGTAGGTAGGTAAAAATCGTGCTCCAGATAATGAATACCTCTTAATAAAGGTACATTTATTTACAAAGAATTGCTTTTTAGGATATGTTTCCTTAAATTAAGTTTTTTGTAATTAGTGGGCGTCTAAATAAGTAAAATGTATTATATAATTTATTGAAAATTCTATTCGAAATTCTGTTAGATAGATATTTCTATCCATATTAATAAAATTCATTTAACGGTCAGTGGTGCAGTGCCGCGTATCCACTTTTTTAGTTTTAGTGTTAATTTAGTTTTACTAACAATAAAATATATATATATATATATATATATATATATATATATATAAGTTTGTTAGTTAGTAAGTAAAGTTGAACTCTCCGCACTTGTTGTCCAATATACTATTTCTTTATTTGGTAAATATGAAGAAGAAATAATCTCGAGTGTTGATTAATATTAGTTTTTATTCGAAAAAAAAAAAATTAAAGAAACCGAGTAAACTTGGAAAGTCGCTGGACAAGTGTGTAGACTTTAAAAGGGATTATGTTGAGAAATAAAATATTCTTTTCCGTCAAACCTTTCATTACTCGAAGTTTCACTACACTATTCGATTTTTTTTATTTCATAATTGGCTTTGTCGGAAGATTATTTACAAAAAGTATCTAAGCTTAAGTAATGCTATATAAAGATAAAGATATAAGTAATGGAATTTTAGGATTAATAAATTAAGATCCCTATTCTTTGTAGTCTTTAATAAACATAACATGATTTGTCACAGATTACCATACAATAACACTAAAAAAACTTGGTGTATCTCCTTTAAAGATATGACTGGTAAAAGAAAAAATTGTACGTTTATCTGTTTTTTATAAGGAATCACAATACCGCCCACATTTCTAATGATTAACATTTATTAAGTCGATAAAATTAATCATATACTATTAGGAACCACCCACCGATGTTTTTTACTTAACTTATACTGAGTCTCTTCCAATAGTGTCTAGTTTAAATAAAAAAATATTTCAACCATGTTAAATAATTGTAAATAAAATTAGAATCTAAACATCCTTAGTTATACAACAATCTTTTTATTTTTAATGGTGTAGAGGTATTATTGTACCTAAATGTCAGGTGTACTTCAAGGCAGTGTACTGTTTCTATCAAAATTCATAATAGATGTTTCAACGTTTAGTGTAACATTTTATGATAACCAAGTTATCATCATAAACTACAGACGAATTAGCTAACTTTCACAAGTAAAAAAATCAACTATCTTGATCTACACTTTAATGAGAAATTAATTCACAAAAATATAACAAGTGAAAAGTCAAAAACGCCAAGTTAGAAAACAATAATTTTCTTATATTAGAAGTAAGCAAAGAAGGTAAAGCCTTTTGCATTCGCGTAATTCAAGTGGTGCCTGCCGTATGAAAATGCCGTATATTAATCTTGAACTTTATGTACTGTATGTTGTAGTGTGCGGGAAAGACGTACCTTGGTAGCTTATTCAACAGGCTTGCACTTCTGCAAAGAAAGAAGTCCCAATAAATTGATGTTCTGGGTGTCTGCAGGTGAACTCGGTGATCACGAGCCACGTCTGCCTGTCGAGTAGGTCTGGAAAATACTGCTCTAGGTAGTATTTTGTTGGACAGCTTTTGGTGATATCTGTAAAACAGAGTCAGGTCGGCGATCTTTCTTCTATGCCCTGAGCTGTCCATGTTTCTGGTCAATTCTGGATCATGTAGTCGAATTGCTCTCTTCGAGCATTTTAAGGTTATGCTTGGGAGCTGAGCTCCAAATGTGCAAGCAATATTCCAAAGATGAACGGACCTTGGTCGTTAAGAGGATTAGAAATTGTTACGGTATATATAGCTTTTTGGTCTTATTGTTAGAGAGGGCTCAAAGTTTTTGTCAAGCTGCCTTGGCTAAGTCGGCCACCCGTATGTAATTTGGAGTAGTCAAACAAAAAACTACAAATGGCTTGTAGCGAATTAATACCCCATGAAATACAAGGTATATCAACCTTACGATATACGATTGCTCATATCTTTTAAGCTTTTTATATAAGGTTTTGTTACGATATACCGAGTCATTTCAGAGGTATGGACACGTTTATGTGAAAAAGCTTCCTGTGCGATGAATAAATTTAGACTATTTATTCTACACAAAAAAGTCATCAAAAGTATAACCCTATTCGTAATATTAAACTAAATGGTGCGACTTGTGATTCTGCTGCTACAGCCGCTTTAATAAGATCATATAATGCAGTGTCTGACGTGAAAAATGGATTTTGCAGTAGCATTAAATTTTGTTTTAAGTTAAAAAATTGTAGAAAAGAAGCTTACGAAATGTTAAAAACTGTTTATGGTGATAATGCAGTGGGAGTATTTACGAATTGTCGGACAAACAGTTACAAATACACCAAAAATGGATCCACTGGTTTGTCCCATCTGGCTTTTGCGAAACGAGGTGCACAGAGACCTGAAAAATAATCGTTTTTTTTTCTCATCCTAACGACTAGCTGTGCCACATTTTGCGTTATTGGTCGTTAAAAGTCTTCCATTATGTCCACATCCACCGTATTCATTAGAATTAGTCTTTAGAATGTAGCTCAAAAAAGTTACTCGACAGGTGCATTACTTGGTGGAACACCCACTAAATAATTGTGAAACAAATATTTAAATACAGATTGTTCGCACATAAGATCAGAAATAATTCCAGCCAACGGTTTTTAATAGCATTCTAACCAGAAATTGTTTTCACCTGTCTCAAACACGCAAAATAATTACTTTCTGTACCAAATCCTATTCAAATTCGTTTGTTGTGTTAAGTAGACTCGACTACACAGAGTTATGTGCTTGGAGAATTTTCAAAAGGGAAACAGTTTTGCCCTGACTGGAGACATCGGGACACTTAGCCTGAAAGCAGGACTATCTCGCCCAAAACGGAACGTATGGCCACGTTATGTATAGGCGGTTGATTTGTCTTATGAGATCAAAAATAGCTGAAGCACTAGATGATATTTGCTAGGAAATATCTTTGGAAAGATTCCAATATTCCCCCAGCAATTTCGGGATGAAAGTCTAATCATATTCTACACTCTGATCTGGGGAACATTTCATACAAATTATTATTCCTAAAAATGTGAGATACAGCCATATATTCTTCCAAAAATTAATGTTACCTTGGTATTCATCTTCCAGTATTGATGTGCGATATCAATGAATGGATAATCATTATCCAAAATAATTTTTTTTTATTTTTCTGGAAAAAATAATAGACTGAGGCAGTTTGCATCTCCGTATTAATCTTGAAACAAATCGCCAAATTTTAGAATTTCTACCTTTTTTTTAAAAAAAAAATTTCTTACGGTTTACGGTAATTATAATCCTTTCGGATTTTATGTTGTTAGTTTAAAAAGTGATTGTCCGGCAACTGAAATTTGGTACATTTCACAAACAGACAGACAGGTACAAAAGGTATTTCTATAAAAGATTAATGTTTCTGATGATGGCATCTTAAATCTAACATGATGATAATTTGACAAGAGGAGCCCACAAGACACAAAGAAACGACTACCTAAGCCACCGCAACTCATTTGTCATAATAAAAGTTTCACTTTAAATTTGAATGGACCTAGTTTAAGACCTAATCCCATTAGGACCCTTTGGCTTTTACCGTTGTTACTGGGTGTCTCAAATTACCTGATTGATAAAATTGACTTCTGATTGTTTGTCGATTGAAAGATCTAATACATAATTGTTATCATTATCAGATATAAAACAAACATATTTTATCAAATGTTTATCAAATGGTATTGAATCAATTACACACCAAGAACTTTTAGAGTTACAGTTACAGTAGGGTGTAAAATTTATCTATTTTTTCATAATTCTCCAAGAAGCTAGTTGCCCTTACTGCTTTCGAAGTATTGCCCACAATAACTTTGTAACATTAAACGCAAAAACACAATTCACCGTTATAATAGGTTTTTACAATACTATTCAATTTTTTTCACAAATATTGTCTGAAATAATTTTACATAATTCACAAACCCTTTTTATTTTTATGGAGACTTAATTAATTGAAAGTAACTTATTCATTATAATTTAAAAATACCACTTTGATAATTTTAATTGTTTAACTTTATGTTCGTTTTTAACGACCTGAAAAACCTTTTTCTCTTCTATTTTATTAGTAATAAGTGTTTTGCTCTACAAATCCTTCGTCTTTTGGAGGTTAAAGGTTTTAATTTTATCATTTTCTCAAATTATTTACAGTTAAATATTGACTTTTCAAATTACATTATTTTTCGATCATTTCAGATGTATATAAAGATATAATACCTCATTTGTATATTGTTTGTTTTAATTCCAATCACTAATCAACATTTGTTTACTTTTCCTTCGGTAATGGAATCCGAGCAATTTTAAATATAAAGAAGTATTATTGAAAACAAGTCCAATAAACATTTATTTAACGAAAATATCATATAGTAAAAAAACAAAATTAACATAGTATTTTGCCAAATTTTGCATCCATGGAAGCTTGAATACGACTGTGCATGCTGTTTATCAGACTTTATTGGTAAGGCATTATCGACTTTGAAACTAATATATTCTCAAAGCAGCAGACTATACCTCAAGTGGGGGGAAAACTATGTTAATGATGTACCTCTCACCAATCATGGTGGCATCACTGTATCAATTCTGCTCGGTGATCAGACATGATACCGGCCTCACGAAGGATCGGTACGAGCATGAACAAACTGAGTAGCTCTATATCCCTCTTTCCATACTAGTATTTTAAGACTATCACTCACTAGACACACAAACATAGTTTCATCTAAAAAAAAAATACTAAATAATATGATCCGGAACTGCAGTCGGTGAATTCTTATAGTCGGAGAAATCTTAAAAGTCGCCAGCATCTCAACACTGTCTTAATTCTTAATTTCACAACTTCTTTCTGGTATATCTTCGAGGTGCTGTTATTCATCTAGTGGAAATCCTTATGGAAAATCTGATGTAGGAATTATGCTGTTGGTTGGTAATGAACCTTATATGGAATAATATTTTTCATTTAATTTAATTCAAATAACTATACCTAAAGTCGTTTATAAAAAAAATAGAAGTTGATAATTCAGCTAAGAAACCTATGCACAGAAATATTCTTTCAACCTAAAACGAGACCATTTGACAATTTTCTCATTTATATCAATCAATAGATCACCTGAAATTAAAATATAAGGATGAAAATCTATTTGAACCATCCCAAAGAATGTTTTTAAAATCTTTGTTGTCATGTCTGAAAAATAAGTACGAAGCAGCTGTCAATTAAATTATTCAAGCTGCATTCAAATTTATAGGTAGACAGCTTTCTTGTTTCTATGTATGGGAACCATTTCTCCACATTTTCTTGAATTTGATTCTATTTCAAGAATTTTTTGATTTTTATAGTCCAATATATGTTTTTGATATTTTAATATTTTATGGTTTGTTAAAACAGTTTAATGACTTTTTAATCTATTTTATAAATACGGAGATGTCTGTCCTACAAAACACATATAGATATGTTTTGTAGACTGTGTTTAGAAAAAAGGTTTCCAAAAGTAAATAAATCTGAACAAACACTTATGTATTTTTAGAATTCTCTAGAATATACGGGAAATACGAATCGTTGGTTAAAAAAATTTGATCCTAAATTCAAACAAAACGAATATGATATGAATATTAAAATGTGTCAAGAGATGAATAGGTAGGTAGGTTCAATAAAAATAAGAATGAACCTGTGTAAAAACATTATTTGTTTACATAACATTGATTCAGGGTGCATATTTTCGAGGAAAGGTGTTTATTATAAAAAGGGTGGTGTCCCTACTTCCTTACAAGTCAGTCAACCTGCTTTACCTGTCTCTTTAAGTGCTTTTCATAGTTTTGTATTCCCATACCCTAAAATAATTCCACTAGAAATCAGCTATAAAAATAGTAACCATGAAAGTACAGTACAATAATAAATGAAAATATGTTATGGAATCAATTCTAGACATAAATCCGTATTTAGAGTGTGAACTGACTTGTCATTGTCAGAATTCTGCGATATTTATTTATTCGAAAGTTTTCGGGTATTGCGAATTTATGTAAAATTCAAGTACAAATTTTTAATTTGTCAAATCACATCGTACTACTTTTTTCATAATTCAGTTATATATTTTGCAATTTAAACAAAAACATAACAAATGTACATAATTCAGGATTGCGGTAGTTTAGGGTGACATCTGTTCTGACAATATTAAGATGTGATACTCAATAAACTACTTCTTGGTCAGCGTTCAGTAATCGCAAAAGAGTAACAATTTCTTTTCTTATAGTATTATTTAAAAATGTTTCTGAATATCTCTAGTATTTTCGATTATTAGAAAGATCACTAATATTTGTTGTTTGAACGGTCATAAACCAAACACAACAGTAACATTTTTGAGAGAATTAGAGCCTACTATTCAGAAAAATATTCTGCTTAATTTTGTTTACACAATAATTCTCCAGGTACCGGTAAACCTCCCTGTACTCTCATAAATATGACATTAAAACTAAAAATATTGGTTTCATAGCTTTTGGCAGAAATATGACAGTATTGGAATTGAATTCTGCACTTAATAATAATTATATTTTTCGGAGTCCTAGAGTTGAGTGCTGGTTTCCATAAACTAAATAAAGATTATAGGTGAGTTGATAGGTCAAGAGATGTAGTAATTGAATTTTTCTAGCAGTAATTGATTATGCGATCGCTCGATTCAGTGCCTAGATTACTTTTTAGGAGGCATCTAAAAACGATTGTTTATGAAACACTGCATTGAAATATGAAGAGAAGAATAACAGCTGCGTGTCTAGACTTTTCGAAATATGAAGACTTTAAGATCAGACTCTATCACTCTATAGAAAATAATGAACATTTTGAAAGTTCATTAAAATACGCTACTTTTCATTGTTTTTTCATGTTTTATCGCCAATTACTTGTTACATGTAATATATTTAATTCATTTCTCCTAAAGTAATGAAAAAATGGAAGAAGTAGTTAAATGACCCAACCTTAATAAGCTAACACCCATTTCTATTTGAGATTTTTAGTGTTGTTACCGCCTCTACTAGAGAATTTGATGCAGTTTAATTGAGAATCAGCTTTACATATATAATCTGTTTCCAGCCTAACAAAACAACAAAACATTTTTTTTCCATAATCATTTTTATTTTTCAACATTTTTTCAAGTCTTACTCTTTTTCGATGCTCTAACGTTTTTAACCCTTCCAAATAATAGTTGCGGTCTTGTCAATTTTGCCGTTTCAGGAGTGTAGTGCTTAATCAGGTATCATCTACAAATCGATGCAAAAATCCGACTTATTTTGCTTAAACCGCGTCAATAAGACCCATTCATGCGCTTTTCGTCCAAAGTGAGCAAACTCGGCAACCATCGCGTGCATATCTTACGCACACATAATTCTTAAGTAAGTATGTGGCAAGCTCGTTTTTTTAATATGCCGATAGCCCTTTCTATCTCTCTAACCTTATTCCCAGGGACGTCCAGTACTATTTAGATTACTTTTTCGAAGACATCACTGGTTGTCGCACTTTTTGGCCGTCCTAAACACTCATCATCAAACAATCTGATACAGTTATATTTGAAATTCAGCTGCCGAAAAAAATCTTCACAACGAATACTATTGCTAAACAGAAACTAAGCGTCAAAAATAGCTGAAAATTTAGTGAGAATCTCACAACATATGCGCAAATATATTTCCCAATTTATATTGACATCTTCAAGTTGAAGTCAATTCAGACAATTCTCGTATGCATTTGAATTTTGTATAGGGTCCAAATCAACACTCGGTACTTTCTCCAAATTCACGTAGAATCTAGAGTGATTTTAATTGTACAAATAACACTGTATATAATTTATATCTTCAGGGCTAAGAGCATTGGTTTTTTTCCTTCTATCGCAGAATAAGATTTTATTTTTACTTTATTTTACTTTATTTTTACTTAAGAAGCTCACATTTTTTCTATTTATTTTTTTCTTATTTAGATCTAATCCAATGAGTTTTTACAGTAACTTGAACGTTAATAAATTATAAATCTTGCAAGTTGCAAAACATGTTCAAGTAATCATAATGGAGTAAAATTTCTTAATAGTCTAAGTAATTACTTTAATGAAAGTTGCATTATATTAAAATGTAGATCAGAGAACAAGGTTTTCTTATATGAGTTCTAATAAATAATTAACTATCTAGGCGAATAGCTTATACACAGTACGTCCAATTTATTGTTATTTTAAGAAATAATTAAACATTTAAGTAGTGATGTCATCATTCACTTTCAAATTATCATTATAATATTATTTTCGTTTTGTTAACATGATATGTAGACAAGATATTATTTAACTTGTTGTCTTATTTATTATAATTAAATAGTATCTACTTTACCACCCAAGGTCAGAAAGCTGTATTTCATGTGCGATATAAAAACAGCGTCGACGAACGTCAAAGCATCGTTGTCTAATCTATGGTCTGGTGAAATATAAAAACTTTGAAACCCATACGATCACTTCCAAATAGGGAGAGGTTAGGTTAGGTTAGGTTAGGCTTCGTTAGGTTAGATTACATTAGGTTAGGTTAGGTTAGGTTAGGTATGCATAAACCACATACGATTTCTAATTTTGAAAGGTATCCATATATATTATGTATTTTTTTGGGTATTCAATTTACAAAATTTATATCGTTTCCTCAAGTTAGTTAAACAATTCGGCATAACTCCGACTGTTTTTCATCTGGTAACATCCTCCAAAATAGTCCCCATTGGATTAATAACAATTTTCCAGTAGTGTTTCTACATCCTGAAACAATCATTTTTTGGAATTGCCGTCAGTTTCAACCATCTCTTTAAGACATATCTAATTCAGAACGAAATTTAGATCACAGTTGCGTTTCAATTTTCGATGAAAATCTCAAATTTAATACGTGATTTTCAAAAACTTTTGGTTTTTATTACTTTTTTTGAGCGTTGATCCTTCCATGAAATTTATTGAGTTCTATAGTAAATTCTACATGTTTAATTGAGTTTAATTTTATTGAGCATTTATCAACGATTTACCCTCTCAAACGGATTTAATACTAATAAACTATTTTTTTTGCTGAAATGCCCGACAAGGATAAAAGCCACAAACCACTTGTAACATATCAATGACGCTGCTCATAAGAATAAATAATTTTCAAAGGTCAAAAAGCCATAGACATAGAAACAACCCGTCAATTCACATACCCACCGGTTTATCAGGGTAGAAAGGATCATATCATATGGCTACCATCCGATTAACTAGATCAGTATCCGAACAACAATAAACGTGATCCAGGTTAGTTTTTCTGATCAGAATCGGGTTAACCTAATCATAGTTCTAAATACATCCAATGTATCCAGGGATCTAGGTAGGTATCTTTAATCCGGTTTATGTGCATTCATCCTATTTGAAACTTTTGTGATATTTCAGTATGACGGATCAAGATGCACAAAGTGCATTCGAAACTTTGTGAACAAAAATTATGAATAAGTAATGGAAACTGCATTCATGTAGGGGAAAAATATATTTTGAAAAGTCCATCTCGAACGGTTAATGGAAATGAAAAATTAATTACTCGGAAAATATGGTGCATTATATATTTCTTCATTTTCTTCATCTACATATTTGGTAAAATATTAATGATAATCGTTGCGCCAGACAATTGTATCATTTTTATGGGGACTAAGTCTTGTTCTCTTAGTTTTCATCTCCTCCCAGTGGGATTCTTGCTTCTCTGATTCCCATAAAACTACATTTGCGCTTGTAAATAGACTCTCTTCAAGCTTATTAAAACTTTATGGATACCTCTCACCAGGTACCTCATGTCGTGATATTCGTGTTCACCAACCTCGAAAACTCCTTGAACAGTAGGTAAAATTGAACTTATTTCCAGCAATATCTTCCGAGTTAGAAATTTTTAATTTTTAATTATTCGAGATACAATTTTCAAAATGCAATCCTTCCCTGAACAAATGTTATTTTCATTTCTTATTAATATTTTTTGTTCACAAAGTTTCCTGAAGTTCTCTCAAATCGTACCTGTTTAACTTGGTACCTACAAAAATGAAGAATAAAGTTTAGTTAGTTATTTACTGAAGTGAATATTATACAGATCTCCTAGCCAGTTGTGAATTCAAACTTTAATTTTAGTAAAAAACGAAGCAAACTATCAACAGTAGGTTACCTTGCGATACCAAATATCACAGAAAAGTAGGTCAGGGAGCATAAGAATGTTGAGCTTGGTGGCGTTCATGTAAGAATGCATCTTCAGAACATATTCTGACCAAAGTATGCGCATTTAAAACGTTCAGAAGAGTTTATTCCGAATGTTTGCAAATTATATATCGCGAACAAAGCTATTGTATACACTGCGTACATGAATTATAGTCTATTTTTGTCTATAAGAAAGTAATAAAATAATGACACGTTTTTTTGACAGGTCAAAACCTTTTTCTATTGTTCTGTACAGCTATGGTTTTAAAGACCAATAGAAGACCGAAAACTTGTATTAACTTGGGTATATTTATTTTAGTGTTGTAAGTTTAGTAAGTAGATTAATTACTCCCTACTTAAAAATAGACTATAACATGTCTAGTCGTTAATTTCACACACAAACAATTTTGTGAAGACTTACTGGTAACGCCCATGACCCACTGAGATCGCTCGAAAGAAGACATAGATATATGAATGTAAACTAATTACTTTTGGAAAAAATTTCATATTTCCAGTTACTCTGAATACATACATATAAACAAATTGAGGATCTTATAACACCAGATAAAAGAAACGACAGAAATAAACACTGATAATCAATCTTATTCTAATTATTCATATTTTCTTTATTATTTACAGAGCCGGATGCCATTTGTCAGAACGGTGAGCATGGAACAACGATGGCAAGACCTAGCAAACTTACTGAGTCTTCCTAGTCCGGATAGTGGAGGACTACATCATCCATTTAGTCATCACCATCATCCTTTGCACAATTATACTCATCACCCACATCCCCATAGCATGGGTTATAGCCCGGAAGCCGCCAGAGGTGTCCTTCTTCATAATGCCACATTACCCACACCTATGGGCGATCTGAATTCATCTGTGCCATATAGCAATATAGGTAAGCTTAGAATTGTTTCGTTTACTATTGTTCATTAATATGAATAAAAAAAACTCGAAAATCCGTTATACGTTATATGCAGATTTATAAGTTAATTTATCGTTATATGCAGTATTTCTAAATGATGCGCCATTCTTACTGCTCCCCTCCCCCATTATGATTTGAAGTGTGAAAAAGATCCGCCCTAGATTTCATTTAATGTTATAAACCGTAATTACGTTCTTCATAGGTGGTACGAACTTTGGGAGCGCCGTGGCCAGTTCCATGAACCTCACGAACAGCAGCGAACCAATGGGAGAGTCTTCAAACACACCCCATTATAAACTGGAACCTTCACACGATATGGTATATTACCAGGTATGATTATCATTAAGGCTCAGTGGTAGATTTTTGAAGTCGAAAGACTTTTTTATTTTGATCGAAGTTCAAATTATTTGAAGGGTATTTTGATTATATATATATATATATATATATATATATATATATATATATTTAACTCACATCTTCCACTAAATTATTGTGTCTGGTGTCAATATCTGAATTTTTACAGGTGGCGTATATTGATACTTAAACATATTTAAAACATTCGTAGGATATGAGGTGTCTACCTAAATTCAAGAATGGATTATAGAAACTTCAGTTTATTTAAGTACACTTTTTGTTATATTACAATTAGTAACCATTCATACAGAACAATAGAAGCAAAAATGAATATAATTAAAATGTCAACAAAATGCATAAACAATCATATTCACCAACAAACTGAGAACGAATTTCTATAATATTTAAGAAGCAAACACAAAAAAAATTACTTTCGATAAATAAACAGAAATCGAAACACATGACGATGAGAACAAATACCACCAAAATTAATAGCCACAAATCAGGAAAAATTCGAAATTAGAATGGGATGGTCCATAATAAAGTGAGCAGCAGGATCATTGATGAGTTTTGTAAGAGACAAAAACTTTTCAAAAACAAGTTTAGAGCTTACGAAATAATAACAACGGCGGTAGTAGTAGTAAATTGAGAAAAATGGGATGATAAAACAATAGAGAATAGAATAGCAAAATAAAGAGTTATGAGAAGAGTATGATATGGAGGGGAAGAGGCATCAATAAGAAGATGATTTGAAAAAGTTACAAAAGGGTTATTGTTGTAAATTAAGAGGCACTGTCGAAACTATCTACAACAATAATATATAATAATCTTATTAAATTAAAACGACTTAACATGAAATGTTGAACAAAATTAATAATTTCATATAAAGAAGAAATAAAAACGAAAATTTCTAAAATAAAAAACAATTAGATTATTTCGACTATATCTTACATATCATCATCTATGAATGCTGAACGAAAGCTTATGGATCTGATCTGAAAATTTTAAGCTATTCTTTCATCCTTCCAGGTTTAATTATAATCTTTTGATGATTTGTTAAATTACATTTTTTCTGGCATACTACAGCCTCAATATACGAGTATTGTCTAGTATTTTACAACTTTTTGCCAACCAATTTATAATCTTAGCAACTATGTCATTATTGTCAATTTCTAGTATTTTTGTCTCTCTGGCCTGGTAAAATATAATTAAGAAAAATTTGTGCTAAACGATTTGAATTGTCTTGAATTATTTGAATGAAAAATGGAATAAGGATTATAAAGAGAGATTAGCATCGACAAATAATTAGAAAATTAATTGTCACATTTTTTCCACATTACCACGTACATAAATTGCTTATAGCCATAAAAAATATGTCAGTCGACTATTCAGAGATCTGTTTGGAGTTTGTAAGACTTCAGCAAAACCAGTAATTATTTATTTTCAACATAAAAGCGAATTTATTTCCAAAGTAATAATTTTTTTGATATTATTCAAGAAAGTCGTAAGAAATTGATCAAAAGTAATTAGAAATTTCAAATTTCATTTTCAAATTAACGTTCCTCAAATTTCTATTAGGAAGACCTCTGAATGTCATCTATTCAACGAAAAGGATCATAATAATTCTATAATGGGTTTTACAAAGAGTTTCACCCATACATTTATAGATCTTCACAAATAATTGTTCACTTGTTTGGTTCAACTCACTAATTCAAATCTAAATAAACAGTTTTTTGCATTTGATTATTTTTGAAACAGTTACAAATAGCTCTATTACTTGTATTTTCAGATAAGTCGTAATAACTAAAAACCAACCTGTTGTTGGTCTTGTTAGGCTTATCACTAGTTGCATTGATTTGATATTTGACAATGGATAAAACATTCATTACTGCTTAAAAGGATCTGCCGGTAAATATGTAAGAGTAATTTAAAGTTACCAAATAAAGAATAGTCTTCTGTATTTTGTATGCATATGAAATTCATTCGTTTGGTATTATTGTATTGACTGAGTAAAGAATCGCATTCTACCATGTTTTTGAATCCCATCCACATTTCCTTAATTTAAATCTCTTCTCCATCCTATTTCTATTTTCTACACACTGAAACATTTTTGTATTACGTTTTTCTGTTTCGATATAAGAACAAAAGAACAACATTATTTTCGCAACCATTTTCGTGTAATAATGGACTCCATTCTTAAACGTTTTTGGTAATTTTGTGTAGTAAGTTAGTGCACCTAAATAACAGTTTCATTTTGACAGCTGACGGACGATGCCTGATATTTTGACTAATATTTAACGTTGACTTTAAAATGAAATAAGTCTTCTACATTGTGGAGCATTTATAATTTTTACTCATGGCATAAAAAAAAAATAAAGATAGTTTCTGTGGTAATAGTGCCCTCTTTATCCGAACAGCAAGCTATATTCTTTTTCATAATTTTTTTTTGATTTAACGAATAGTAAATTATTTATGGCGGTAGAGGCCACGTCCCACAATTCTGGTGGAACTGTCAAACATGAATCAATCCTACCAACCGACCACTCACGTTACGGTGTAGTTTACCTAATGTAGATTTTAAACAATTTTATGAATAAATAAATTGTATATAAGTCTAAACAGAGATAATAGTATAAAACACTCGTAATAGAAGGCCATTCCAGCCTTTGTTCCTTCGATTACTCGCGCTTACTGGAATGAAAATCCTTCTTTTTCCTTTTTGTTGGTTCTTATTATTCAAATGTATTTTTTCCATCGATAAATAACTCACTCATGTTTTCTGTCACTAAATCGCAATATTTTGCAAAAACAATCTATAACACGATCAAAAAAACTACATGTGATTTTGTTGTTTGTTTAATGTAATTATATTATATTATACTGTCAATTTTAGTTGTCTATGTATTTTTAACGTGTGAACTCTTGCATTTTGAAATGTCATATTTCAAATCCCTTCAACGACATTCTTTAGTACCATTTTCATTAAAGTATTAAAGTATTGTCAAAACTGGTATCCGTCGTGAAAAACTACACCGAATTTTATTTAAAAATTTTAGGAAAAATATAACTAATAAAAGTGGTCTACCATTGACCCTTAAAGCACTGAATTTTTATCTTACCACAGATCTAAAGTTTCACACCGACCCCTAATAATTACAGAAAATTATTATCTGTAATTGATGTAGATGCCAGGTGGAGATGGAAACAGGATTTTCTAGATGTTTTTTATGCATTACGTGTTTGCTATTATTTTTGTTGGAAATGCACTCAGGTCTTTCACGTAATTGGTAGATGCAATTAACTATAAGATAAATATTAACACGATAAAAACTAATAGACAAACTTTGTTTTAAAATTTTATTTATCATAATGTCTTACAAGTAGAAGAAGATGTAAACTAATGAGAAAAGGAGGAAAATCAGATATCTCAGACACGCAGTCTTGGTTCAACAAGAATCTAAAATATTAGTTGAGGGAAAAAGAAAATCTCATTTGAAATACAGACACACTTTTGTAACAAATAGAGTCAACAAGAAAATCCAGAGATCAAGAGATAGCAATTGTAGAAATTTTTCATTGAAAATGATCTGATGACAAAAGGAAGTAAGGAATCTACCAACCAATATACGAATACATACAAATTACATAAATACCTTCTAAAAAATGAGAAAAATATTTTGAGAATTTGTTTACCTATCAGAAATTAATTCTTTAACATACCAAAAACATAATAAGGAAGAAAGTGTCTTATATCAAAGACCAATCACAAACTAATGATATTATACACTACATTTACGTAGGATGTAGCTTGATAGAATAAAGAAAAATAAGAGAATCTAAAATTTAGATTTAATGTATTAATGTCTTTTGAATATCCACGAACTTTTTCTATTTTATGAGTTAAGGATTTTGGCTAGAGTTTATGAAAGTACCAATTCTCTTCGGTTGGAGAGCAGGTGCTTAATGAATAAGGCGCTGTCGCAGTGGAAGCGTAAAACTGGGTCTGATGTTATTAGTTTGTCCAGATCTCAAATAACTAAAAAGTTTTTCTGGTCTAGTGTTCTTGAAGCATTATGATACATATTTGAAGGAAAAGAGTAAAAGAAGATCCACGGAACTATCGAGGCTTTTGCTACTAAAGAAATACTATTAACTGAAAAAAGCTAATACAAAAAGTAGAGGAGAAAAAAGTATATAACAAGATTTTACAGGATATAGTCATAATAAGAAAAGAGGATTGCAATCCTAGAGAAAGAGATGAAAAAAAATATCTTATCTTTAAAGGCGTGTCAGATACAAACACTGGAAACGACAATAAAACTGAATTGGAAGACGTTAGGAGAATTGGAAAATACAAAGGGTGAAAAGCCAGACCGATCATGTTGAAGTTAATGAAATTTACAAAAAAAAAATGGAAAATCTGCGAAATACAAAAAACTTTAGAGGAGACTGATATTTGGATTGAGGAGGATTTTTCTAAGGAAGTCTTGGAAGGCAGAATACAATTACTGCCAAGAGGCAAGAGCAAATAGAAAACGAGCGGTTATTGAATATAACAAACTGCTAATCAACAATAAAGTTTATCAAACATCCCTACAAAGTGAATGCTTGAATAATGAAACAGACTTCGTGGAGATGAAGATGAAAAGTTAAAAGAAAAATCAGTAGCAGATCGCCCAGAGACTAATCTTTAGAGCAGCAGATGAAAAAAAAAACACGGTAAACAAGGTAAAAAATAAACAACACAGAAATACATGGTCAACATGGAAATGACACATACGACGAACAAAGAATATGCAAAACTGGAGCAAAAACCAATACAATCACTAAGCCAAAAAGAAAAATGAATATAGGAAAAAAAGAATACAAGATAACACTTGGAAAATTTCTACTTGAGACACTTGGAGTGTTAATAGAAAAGAGGTACAGCTGGAGAATGAGTTGAAAGTGTCTATTTCAGGTCCACCGGACACAAAGAAAAAAGGATCAGAAAAAACAAACTGAACAACGCACACATAATACTTCATAGTGGTATGCATCCAATGAAAAAGGCAGCTGTAGGCGTGGATTGTTTTATACACAAAGACCTAGTTCATAAATAGGAGGATAGAGGATAATGAGAGTAGAATTGTATAAGAAAAAAAATATCTTGTATTATTGTGGTATATGGGTCAAATGAAGATTGTGAAGACCACGCCATGTGACCTTGCATTTAAAAATACTTAATACAGGCAGACATTTTTCCGAACAAATTCCCTCAATAAAACGATAATCCGTCCACACCTGATTCGGGAAATAGCAAGTAACCTTCTTAATGTCCAAATAGCACACAATTAAATTAATCCTTTCCAATACACCTGACTTTGTGAAAAACAAAAACCTTCTACCTGCTCTCTGTTCCATACTTACACAAACCCTGGTGAAGCGTTTGGAATCGTGGAGAAATTCATTTTAATTCAGCTTAAACCTTCGATTTGTATATTTTTGTATATATAGTTTTGTTGATATATTATAGTCAGTTTGAGTTATGGAACTTTGTTGATTGTGCTACCTCTCCACTTGACATTAACACTAGCGCTTATAAGATGATGAAAATAACAAACATAAATTTTGAAATGACCTGACATAAACAGTAGAAAATGCAAATGAGAACATATATCTAGGAGGCTTTTTTAACGGAATAGTAGAGAGAAATATATATATATATATATATATATATATATATATATATATATATACAGGGTGATTCATTAAGAATGTCCAATCTCTGAACTGTAGATTCTAGACCTCAAAATGATGATTCTGCTCAACATGCCTTATGCAAATATTGCTAGTTTCCGAGATATGGGGTGTTCGTGGTCTTTGAAAGTTGGCAATTTTACGTTTTTTGGCATGAGGAATCATAATTTGCACTCTAATTTAACATTGCTAATAGAGGGCGCTAGTTACACTTGTTTCTGTCAATTAAATCAAAGTAAACTTTGTTTGGGCTAAACTTACAACTAAAATAATAGAAAAATATTAAAAACCATTAAATTCTACAAAAAAAAGTTATTTGCTTATAAAAATTTTATTATTTCTTATTTATGTAACAATAACAAATTTGCAAACAAAAATAAAAAACTTCAAAGCAAATGCTCAAAATACCCACCATTTACTTCAATACACTTTATGATCCGCTTTCGTAAAGATCTCTTAATATCAAATAATCCTTGTCTATTATTTTTAATTACATCCGTGGCCTCTTCTATTTTCCGTCGCAGTTGTGGAAGAGAAGTAATTTTTTCTTTGTAAACTAATGCCTTCATTTGCGACCAAATTGAAAAATCCAAAGGATTTAAATCAGGGCCTCTTGGTGGCCAAGGAAACTCACTTCCACGACCAATCCATCGATGCGGAAACTGTTCGTTTAAGTAATGACGAACTTGTAAACAATAATGTGGTGGTGCTCCGTCGTGCAAAAACCACATATTTTGTCTTAAAGCGAGAGGTATATCCTCTAGTAATTCGTGTAAAGGTTCTTGATGAAAATCTAAATAAAGAGTTCCATTTAAATTGGTTGGCAGTTCAAAAGGACCTATTAAATACCCACATATTACACCACACCAAATGTTAACCTTAAACTCGTGCTGAAAATGTGTTTTCCTCATAACATGTGGATTTTCAGAATCCCACAAATGATTATTTTTATAATTAAATATTCCTCGTCTGGTAAATGTTGCCTCATCAGTAAAAAGAATTGTATCCAGAAAATCTGGGTTATCATTTTGTTTATCTTGCTAAAAAATTAAAATTTATTGAACTTTTTAGAAGCAAATAACTCGATAACCGATTGAAAATCAAAGAAGAGTAACTTTTTTTGTAGAATTTAACGCTTTTTAATATTTTTCTACTATTTTAGTTGATTGATAGTGACCATTTCCTTCTAGTATTAACGGTGAGGAAAAAGACATAATAAACAAATGTGAAAAAGATAACTGTAGAAAAGCCAATATCAAAACTATAAGAACGTATAAATCAAAAGAAGAAGAAGAAGTAGGACTATACGCATAAACAGTCACAGAAATTATACTAGTTAAACCACTGCATAACTTTTCGGAAAACTTAGAAGAAACACGCAAAACAAGTATGTGAAGTATGCAAAATAACCACCAGCTGAAAATTGACACTATGGTGGACGACTCAAATAAAGAAAGAAAAAAGGCACTTAGAAGCGATATATGGTAATCAGAACAATAAAAAACTATGAGCAATACAAAGAACAAAGAAAAAAGTGAAATATGTGGAAACCAAAGCGAAGAAAACGAGTTGACAAACTGGAAAGTGACAGCGAAGGAAACCCGAAATTGTTTCACAAAACAAATAAATATTTGGAAAGGGTAATAAACAAAACGAAATATACATTAAGGATGAAAATGTTAGAAAGGTATAGAATTATTCGCAAAAATATGCAACATAGCTTGGAATACGGCAATTATACCAAAAAACTGGGAAGTAGCATTGTTACTAGTCATTTTTAAGTCAGGAGATGGCAAGTAATGTAACAATTACAGAGGAATAACTTCGATGTGTACATCGATGAAAGTTTATGAGAAAATCCTAGATAAAAAATTGTGATCTATAGTAGAAGATACACTAAATAATACACAAAGTGGATTCCGCAAAGGTAGAAGTGTACAAGACGACATATTTACCATTAAACAACTTATAGATAAAGCTGTCCGCCGATATGCAGATGCATTATTTGGAATTATTGATATGGAGAGAGCTTTTGACAAAGTGCCAGTATGGGAAGAGAAAATTAGATGTTGACTTACGAAATACAATCATGAGCCACCACGAAGGTAAGGTGGTGGCTTGAGTCCATTACTTGTTAAAATATTTTTAGATAATATAATAAATTTATGCTCATCCTATTCAAAGAATATGTGCCTTGGACATAAAAGCCTACTTATGTATTCATCATCTGAAAAATAATTAATTAAAATTTGTGGCGGTTTTTAATTTTGTTATTTCTTGTAATTCAAATTCATCATATATATATATATATATATATATATATATATATATATATATATATATATATATATGAACGAAAGAACTAGGTTCACGGGTGGAACCGCGTTGGAATTTGAAAAATTCTTGCGTTTAGGGTCCCACTTTGAAGCAAATATCAAGAGAAGGGTGAGGATAGGGTGGTTATGTAAATGATCCGTTTTTATGGTCTCAATCTGCCTTCTCAACGCAACAAATTCCCTCATTTTTTGGTTTATTGCATGGCCTCAATCTGCCTATTCTTTGGAATTTCACCGAGGAAATGAAAAGCTGAAACAAAAAAATATTCTAAGGGGTAGGGATTTTTTAAATGGAATAGCAGATTGAGACCACAGAATCGGATCACTTCTTATCAATGAGCGAATAACCACTCTATACACACCCTTCTCTTTATGAACGCTACAAAGTGAGAGCCGATTTTTCGATATATAGTAGGACAAAAGTAAAAAACTATGTACAGGACGTAGTAAGAGGGACAAGGAACATAAGAAGAAAGTGGAGAGACCACGTATATGAAGAAGAAGAAGAAGAAGGGTATCATGTAATTCTAAATAACACTCTTTATATTCACTATATCAGTCAAATATTAATACATAATAATATTTTGTACACTCTATATATTTTTTCTTAGACATACATGAGCTCAGAATAATTAATTATGTTTTCGAATAGATGTTTTCTTTGTCCATTATCCTTATCTCTGGGGGATAGAGAAACCCACTGAAGTATATGCACTTCGAACATTTTTCATATACGCCACCTCGAATTTTTTTGATGTCACCGACAAGTCATGACGTTCGAAAAACAATTAATCTTTTTTTTTATACAGAACGGCTCGTCTGAGATTAATCAAACTGATGGTTTTCTTTCTTCGATTCTAAACGACGAAGATCTACAACTAATGGACATGGCTATGAATGAAGGTAAGAATTTTTTTTCAAGAATTTTTATTGTTTGAAATCGTGAGTAAAGTATCTACATACCTGTATTTTTTGGTACGTTTTAAATACTCGCTTCCAATGAAAGGGTTTATATAGCATTTTGCAATTCAAAACACGTAAATAATTAACACAGCAAGAAGTGTATTACTTTTGTTTTAAATCATGGCGTGCGGTATTACAAAATTTTAATCGTGTTGTGATACTTGAAGTCCTAGTAAAGCAAATATAGAGATGGAAATTTCCGCTTACACTTCTGTTACTTTTTCAAATTTCTTTACATACATACATACATTATCCATCAAAATATTTTGAAATCAAGATCATTTATAGATTATATATAGAGGACTTTTGTGAATAATTATTTGATTACTTTTGAGTTATTTAATTATTTTAAAATTTAGAAATGTCAGCGATTTTTAGTTTTAACAATGGATTTTATGAAAACTTCACGGATTGTACACATCGTACCTGTAAATCTCTAGGGGCCTTAGCTGTGTCTGAATTGTTATTTCCCAGATGTATTCAAACTTTATACCTACATGCTAAATCTAATGGAAGTACCGCTAATAGTCTTTTTTGAAAAGTAACGGTATTAATTCCTCAAAACTGCTATGCCTTGTAATTACAAGTATTTAAATTGTGATTTAAGATGAAAAACAAATATGTATATAAACGTGAATTCTTAAATTGATATACATACCAAGTTATGGGAAAATTAAATGCGTTAGTAATATTCTATTCTATTCTAAAAAATGTTTATAATTTTTTTCCAAATCAATTTAACACTTTTTGTTTTTTTAGTCTTTGGTATCGATTTCAGAACTTGAATTATTTTTCTTTAATTGCATTGTTTATTCCTACCATTTTTTTGGAAATTATTTCTATTTTTTAGTTCAACCAACTACGCAAATTGACCACAATGGTACAAAAAATGGAACGGACTTGTATAAAATATGCATTATAACATTCCCATGTTGAGTTTCTAAACTAATCACTTATAAAAATTATTCATTTCATTCAGATACAATATTGTTGAAATGTCCCAGAAAAACAAAAATATATGAAGAATAAATATTCGTGATATACAAATGCGATACAAAAAATAATCAGCCATCACCTCTACTTTTGTCTGAAATCGCCAAGCCATTTTTTAAAGAACAGAAAATGGTCGGAGGGATCCAGATCAAGTAGATGTGGCGGATGAGGCAATAAATCGTAACGTAATTCTGACGAATGGGTAGGCACATAGCCGCGATGAAACGAAACTCACCATAAAATCCGATTGTTTTTTCTTAAATACGGCACAAATACGTGTCAGCAAATAAGCATTAAATTGGCTCGGATGAAATCCATTGTTCCGACTGTATTCTGTTTTTATAAAATGGTGCACCCAAGTTTCATTTGTAATGACACGTCAAGGTAAAAATTCACTTGGATAATTGTGAAGATATTCAAATATTTCTTTGAATTTTTAATGTGAACAAGTTTTTGCGGTCCCCACTTTACAGATTGTTCATATGAAAAATTCCATGCCAAATATTGCATACTCCTTCGATTGAAATATTTAGTTTTATTCAACGATCGCTCAGTACCAGGGCACGGATTTAATTAACTGATAATTACAATAAATGAAGATCTAGGGCATTCATCATCATCTGTATTTTTATGTCCATTTTTAAAAACAAAAAACCACTGGCAAATCATTTCATGGGAAGGAGCAATTTCAATATAATATTTATGTAATTTTTCCCTGTTTTCTTTATTTGGTTTTCGATATAAAAAGTAATAATTAACATATTTTTTCTTTATATTTACCCCATAACAAAAAGTTTATATGTGTATTAAAACTAATACAGACGATAGATTTTTCTGAAATCTTGGCAGATGATATCAGACACATGGAGAAAACGAATCATTCACCCTGCTATGGATGTGCAACTCCGAGTCTAGTTCCCAATTTCTAGTGGTGGCATATTATTACCACTACAACAAATTGAAGACATTTGACATTGCAAATTATTAGTATTATTTTTGAATAGTTACTATCAAAATAAACTAAAAATTATGGTCGATTTATTTAGCATGATGTTTTGTGAGCCACTTTCAAAACATATTTTTTTTTCATATACCTACTAATTATAGTCATCTGTATGTTTTTTCACCTCTTCACAATACAGGGATCTAAATAAGTTACAATGTACAGAAACCATCCCTCGTATTGTGATTATCCCTATTTCCGATTTTTTGACCTTATATAATTGTCTTCTTAACGAAATGTATTCTTTAAAAGGTGTAACTTATATTTTGAACATACAAAAGAGGGGCCCGTTGACAAAGGTAGACAAAGGAAGTGAAAGGGATTTTAATCGGATATAGAGATGTCATTTTAATGGCTACTCAATACTATCTCGTATCAACCAGATGTTTGAACGTGTATTACAAATTTGATGACTCCAAATCATTTAATTACCACTCTTCGAATTCCATTACCAGTTTCTTTAGACGAGTTTCAAAAACTAAAATGAATACTGGAAAACCGTGAATAAATTTTCATTATTTATTGTTTCGAACTCATGTATAAAATTTAAATTCTACCTCTTTTGATAGTCAATTTCATGTAAATTCTGATCTAGAACATTGGTAAATACATGCTCCGTATTGATTAAATATCATTTCAATTCCAGCCCTGTTGTGAACTCACTCTTTTTGTTCGAAAATGAGAAATGAGAGCAATCGAGGGATTTGAGGGTGGGCTTTAAGTGGTCGGATCGACAGGGATACATGTGGATCGTTGTGTAGCGGAGGCGGTACGGGAATAGCAGGAATCAAACCATTTTTCATTTGTAGGTGACACCCCGCCTATTCCTGATTCCATTGCCAGAGGACATGATGGATAACTAAAAAGGGAATTTTCAGACACCATCTTGGATATAATAAATATATTTTTTTTTGAGGTTGTTCTGGAATTTAGATTATTAATTGACCTTAATACTACAACGCCACTAATTTAAAACTTCTAGATAAATATTAGAACTGAAAGGAATATTTAATATAGATGATACAAAATAAAATGCATAAAATAACATACACATACTACCAACTGAAAGCTTTTAGAATTAGAATTTTAAAAGGCTGGGGTGCAAGGATAACTAAGTAATCGCTAAATTTTTGGAACATGGCTTAACTGTAGATTCCGGGATTGAGAATGCAGTGATCTAGCTCAATTTATAGATATCCAAAATCGTCATCTTATGCTGCGTCGAGGAGTTGGTTTTACCCACAAAAAGAGTTGTATATCGATTTCATTCTTTTTGGCATTGCGTCATCTGTGAATATTCGAATAAGTTACGTTTTGAGGTTATAATCAATAATTTCGAAACTATTTCACCCCATAAATTTGATGATAAATTTACAGAGGTGGGAAATTTTTTTCAGAAAGATATATTATTCAAACGTTATTCTTTCTATTGTTATAGTTCTGATATAATTATCTAACAGCATCAAACTAACAGCAGCACCTTAGTGGCAAATATTTTATAATTTATTTTATCAATAATGATTACAATGTATTCTTATGGTCAACATACTGATATTTTGCTGGTCCTCGGTTTTTGTAAAGGAATCTTAGAGTATACCAAGAACAGTTCCTAATCATCTGATGCTGAATCATAAGGCATTTGCATAATCAAGAGACGTATTCGTGACATTGAAAGACTCAAACCATTCAATGGGAATTGTGACGTCCTCGCGCAGTTCGTATTGCACAAATGAAAGAGAACATACTTAACACCTTGAAAGAAAATCTTGAAAGGAGTACTCATAGTTTTTCCTATAGAGTTTCAAAAGACGTAGTCTATAAGGTTTTCTAAATACCTATACTTTGAAAGTGTATATCATAATATATTTTTATTAATTGAATAAAATATAAATCTCAATCTTGTATACTAATTTAAAATTAAATTTGTTTGGAACCCAGACACTGACACTTTCTCTGTCACATTAATGCACCATATTGATGAAAAGGTGAAAGAACATCAAACAGTGGAAAGATACAACGATGGCAGAAATGCGGTGTAAATTTTTTGTAGAACTTTGATGTTTTCGAACGTTGCTGAAATTTTGAAAGATCGTGAAATATTTCGCTGTGAATCATACTCCCCCTTTGGAGATTAAAGTGTCTCTTTTACATAGTCACTCAGTATACTCGAAATATCCACTTCATCTTTATATTATTACGCTCCTAAATCATTATAATTATTTAGCTTATTTTAGAATAATTTTCAATAAAGACAAACTGCAGTTAGATAAAAACTCCGCTTCTCTACATTCTTAACCAGTCCATCCCTGTTTCGGGCCTCGATTGCTTTCATTTCTCATTTTGAGACATAAAGGGAGAACCCTAATCGGCTTTATATTCGATTTGCCCTTTGCATTCAGCCAGGCGCTTGAACAGAAAATGTAGGGTTGGTAAGCAAAGGGAAGGGTGAGAGGAGGGATTTAGACGCCATTACGTTAGGGAAGAAAAAATTCGATAGATAGATGGAGGAAGAGAAATCAGGATCAGGACATTCAGAAATTTAGAGGTGAAAGAGTATTTTCAATTTATTTTGAAAGTGTTAAGATGTTCTACTAGATATTGGAGGATTAAATTTGAAGTTGTCAAATTGTATATTTAACTTACTAACAATTTACTTTAAAAATGCCCTTAAAAAGTGAGAATTTCTATGATTTAATATTCGTCTGGATCGAAGTAATCGAAATTAAAATCTATTATAATGCCAAATTGTCACGTGTATTTAAAGTTCTTGTACTCAATTGATAAATAGTCTACACATCTCTTTTAAAACAATCTGACATCGTATGAGAAAAAGTAATTTCTACGTGATCATATTACTAATCTAAGCCAAAACCAAATACCTAACAAATATTTCTATAATTATGCTATTGTTTTTAGAAACCACCTACAGCTGTACCTATATATTATGTAGGTAGTCAATTTTTAGTGCCTAATTTTTCTTCTTCTCGTTTCTTTTTACGTTTTCAAGTGTCTTCCCTCTTGTACCTTTTTATTTCACTGTTTTTGCCATTTTCCTTAAGTTTATACCTCATTCTAGTCCCAACTTATTTATTTGGTGCCCTTTGTTTCGTACTTGTGATCATTCTTCTTGTTATTGGTTCTTGTTTTTATACTTGCTTTGTTTTCCATTTTTTTTAACTCACCTCAAACTTCCTATTCTTTTGAGGCATATTTTAATATCTATATTGTTGCGTTCTGATATGGTTTTATTTTTCGTGTCAATATCAATATCATACTGTTATGTGTTCTTGTATATGTGGGAGGAGTAATCACTGTCAATCAACCAAAGATAGCTCTATTAGGTTAGTCGTTTAAGTTTTCTCAAAGTAGTATTACGTCTTCATGAACAAGTATGAAGTAGATCAGTAAACGTGCAACATATAAATTCATAGTTCTAGACGCTGCATCACCAACACATATTCACGAACGATTGCTGCTGCATTTAGAAAATAAATGGTCATCCAAGTCTTAAAGATGCAGATATTGTAGAGCTGCATCGGAAAATTGTAT
This sequence comes from Diorhabda elongata, assembly GCA_026230145.1. Taxonomy (NCBI): domain Eukaryota; kingdom Metazoa; phylum Arthropoda; class Insecta; order Coleoptera; family Chrysomelidae; genus Diorhabda; species Diorhabda elongata. Next base: position 22,207,901 of record CM047937.1, on the reverse strand, counting down.
ATTACTGATCACTGATTATAATTGGAGATATCGAAAATCATTTGCAAACAAACTGTATTATTGTTTGGAGATCAAAGAAGATCATTTTTAACAATACATTCGTTAATTTCGAGATATCTCAAGAGTTAATAATGCTAACTATGTATATCACAAATTTATTTGATATCTCCATAAAAATTTTATATCGGATCTGAATTGAACTGAACTTGAAAATGTTATTATGGAATATTTTTCAAGATAAAGAATATATTCCAATGACTTGTTCAAAATTTAGCGTGTATTTCTAACGAACACCGCGAAAAACGAAAATTATTAAGAATAGATCAAGGTCCCTGAATTTTGTCATAGTCTTAGCCTAAAATTAGAAAGAATATTTAGCAGTAGACTTTTGACATCGTACGGAACAAACAAAATAGTGTTACCGATATTAGTAATCCTACAAAAATTTAAATAAATCTAATTTGAATATCCCTGTGTCATCTATTTATTTGTGATTAAAATAATCTACAAACCGCTGCTACTTATTCAAAAAAGTTAATTGAACGTTTTTTGTGTACTGTTTGTTGTGACGGTAAATCAGTAGTGCACATTTTTCCGATAATGAAGTGTGATGATATATACATGATAGTGATATTCGTCACTTAATATGGTTGAGTTACTAGATAATTATTTTCTTGTAAGCTTTTGCATAATTTCTTGGAACGTGATCAATAAGGTAGTGTACAAATCAGTATGGGAAAATATTAAAAATCTTAGTGGTTTTTGGGAAACTATGATCATGATCTTAATGTTCCGATAATAAACCGGATCACTGTTGTTTAAAAACTGATCGAAACAATAGCCCATTTCTACCATAGATAACAAGTGGGTAAATGCAATCAGCTGACGGGTTGTATTTTTTTATTTTTTAAATTCCAAAAATCACTTGCTTCTCGTACATTACTATTTTTGATTAATTCTTGAGAAGCGTATACGACTGGTTACTGAGGCCTAAAATTTTCGTAATTTTTTTCCTTGACATAACGACTTTCGGATTTATGGTATACAAATTTGTTGTAAAATACGTGTGCGTTGGTAAAAAATACCTGATAATTGTTTAATAACAAATATTAAAACATCTGAAATTTATTACATAACAGTTTAATAATTATATAGTTATAAATTAACGTGCAAAAGTAAAGGTTTTTGTAGGATGAGTTTTAAAATTTAAATATTTTCTTAAAACGAAACGAAACACTCGAAAACTATGATAAAAATTTCGTTCTTGGTTATGATCCGAATCAGCTTATAAATGATCTATCCAATCCCGGGTCATAGTTTCCAAAAACCTTTGTTAACATAGAAGCGTCCTGTGAGTGCAGATGTGTTTGGTTAGATTTTCATACCTCTTCTATGTACCGGGTGTCCCAATAAGAATGGCTCTCGACCATATCTCGGGAACAGTTTATAGGACAGCTTCAGGAAAAAAAAAATTATGACAAAAGTGACCTCGAGAAAAACCTGGAAATTATTTACAGAGTTGTAGGTCTACCGCCAGAGGGCATAATTAAATACCAAAAATTATGAAATGAATAATTTACAAATTTTGCCCAATTAAGATGCATTTAAACTATGATTATCGTATTCTTCAAGAAATTCAGCGTATATTTGATTTCACAAGTTCTAGTCTATCTCTTCAAATAAGAGGTGGAGGGAAGCGGGAACTGTATTTTAAAAAAACGCCTGTCCAGTTCTACTTAACCTATCTATGCAAATTTAGTCTCTAAAAGTATATTCTTTATTAATAAGCATAATAAACGTAGAATGTAACATATACTTATTACTTACTTACATAACAAGTATAATAATAGAAGTAGAAGATATTAAAAAAGAAAAAAAAATAACTAATGGGAGGTATAAAACTGTTTTTTATTTTTCATTAATTGGTCGATATCAGGTTTGATAGAAGACAGTTGAAATCTCATATCAGGTTCGGCGTCCAGTCTATTCCGGTATTTTGTTTTCGTGGCTGCATAGGTTGAGAATCCTGTTTCACACAAATATGTTGTTGGAAATGGAAGAAGAATATTCAGAGCCATTTTGGCAAGCATTGGGTATTCATCACGGATTCTGCACCAATAATCGTTGAGAGATGTCGTTTTGAACAATGACTCCAAACTTGTGTCTGATGACATTTCTAAAAGAGATTCATATATCTCATTTGACATACTTTTGCGCTTTTGCAAGGTGAGTAAAAAAGGATTATGAATCCATGAATTCAGTTTCAATTTTGTATTCTGTTCTTCGTGGAAAATACTTCTCAAAAGATGCGCGCATCGAAGTGAGATATTGGACCAATTCTTCAAATACATCATCATGAAACATTTCTGAGTCGTTATCGCTAACAAACTCACTGAGTAACGTAAAGCTTTCTATTTCTCTCTTACTAACGCAAATAATCCAAAAATCTAATTTTCTTTTAAAGGCAGTTATTTTGTTCAGGCCTGGAACACTGTTATCTGTTTACCTTGCAATGATAAATTTAATTCGTTCAGTTTTTGAAAGATATCCGCCATGAAAGTTTTACCCCGAGACAGCCATTGCACTTCTGTATGGAGCAGCAGTGTTTTATGTTTGCTACCATAATCTTCACACAATAATGAGAACAATCGGGATTGTAGTGGTCGTGATTTGATAAAATTAATAATTTTTACCGCTTCATCCATTACTAATTTTAGGTTTGACGGCATTTGCTTCATTGCTAGTGTTTGTCTATACAGGAGACAATGACTGGAACCACAATTAGGTGCTTTTTTTGTATTCGTGACACGACTCCTGCTGTTTTACCCGTCATCGCCTTGGCTCCATCTGTACAAATATCAATGCAATCGTTCCAACTGAGATTATTTTCTTCAAAAAATATATTTATTTTAGTAAAAATTTCTTCTCCGGTAGTGTTTGTGGGCAACGGTGAACACTTAAGCATGTCTTCTTCAAAAGAACTTTCATATGGATATCTCACGATAACCAGCAAGATAGCCAGACCAGCGACATCAGTAGACTCATCCATTTGCAAGACGAATCGTGTTTTTTGTAGACGTGTAACTAGCTCTTGTTTGACGTAGCTTGCCAGATCATGAATTCGACGTGAAACAGTATCGTTTGATAGTGGCACAGTAGAAAGATGCTTTGCAGATTTTTCATCGAGCATACATTTTGTTATGTCTAACACACATGGTTTGATTAAAATCTCAGCGATAGTGTGCGCTTCACCTTCTTGTGCAATGCGATAGCAAACTAAATATGATGCCTTTGTGACCTTTTCATTGATAGTTTGGGTTACTTGCATCATAGTTTTTTGACTTTCCAATAACTGCTCTTTTTTACGTACAAAAAATTCTCTATTCTTGTCTTTAGACTCGGGGTGTACAGTTTCTAAATATCGGCGCAACTTGGCAGGTGCCATGGAACTATTAGGAAGCAGTTTACTACATAACGTGCAGAGAGGTGAGCCGTTGGAATCAACAAATCCGAAACTATATATGATTCATCATACTTCCTTTTTTTCGCCTTTGAAACCGTGGAACTTGACGTCGTTGCATCATTATCATCGATAATTGCTGTACACTCCGCGCGTACTGCTTTTGAACATTCGGCTTCGTTAGAAGATGTTGTTGCAACACGTTTAACGCCTTTAAGCCAACGTTCCATTCTTCTTTATTAATAATTACTTGTCAGGGTGGTGGGGTCAAATTAACGCACGATCGTTACTGAGTAGAAGAGTTTAGTCCAAAGAAGATATGTTCAAAATTCAAAACAATTAGAATACAGCAGTGGAACAAAAAAAACTTCGTTTCTAGCAAATAGGTACTTATCGCTCCGAACGCTAATCGTCGACTGACTCGAGTGTCGAAGCGCGGTCGTCGCTTTTATAGTCCTAGCCTCGATCTCGAACATTTTTAAAAATACTCGAGTCGGCGCCTTTGATAAATAAAAATCCTAAATAAAAATAGAAATACAAAGAATGCGGTATAAACAATCTCGACTTGTTTTGAAGTTATATAGCCGAAAGTCGCTTGTTTACAACTATAGCGTCTAATCTCAGCGGCGGCTTTTATCAAAGTGACTGCGCGCTCACAAGTAGATATCGGCGGTCGGTTTTCATCAAGACTAAGGCTAAAGCGACTTTCGGATCTCATCGGTGAGACATAAAGCATAAATAAATCACCTTAAACTTAAGTATTAAGTCTATTCTTTTTATCTAGGCGCGTGCCGTCCTGAATAAATATTTGGGCTACTGTAGAGATATATTTTTTTAATCTTCTGACTCTCGTATTTTGTACAGGGATCGGTGTAAGTAAAGAACTTGCAATAGGTTTGCCATAAAGTTTTATTGAAGAGCGGCGTGATGTTAAACTCTTCTAGTAAAATGCACTGTTTCAAGTTAGAATGAAATTACTTTACTGTGCTGGGTGGCGACTGAGTTCTAAATTCTTGCGGAACCCCTACAGGGGTTTCGCGGAACACACTTTGAGTATGGGGGCACTAGAGGGCGCTATTTATTTATTGTTTTAAATCTAGCTATCCTTGAAAAATGTTGAATGGAAACATGCAGTTTTAATTGAGGAATATAAAAGTAGACCAAATTAGCAACAGAATAGCGAAAGGCAAGACAATTTTGAGGAGTCAAAAAATGTTAAAATCCGTTCAGTCAACCCGGAGTAATTTATGTTTAAAGGAAAGTGCTTAAAATTTACACATTTCTTAAGATATCTCGTAATACGAAAAAGATTTCGACATGCGGTTTTCGCTATTCCGTTGCTAATTCATTCTACTTTTATATTCCTTAATTAAAACTGTATGTTTCCATTCAAAATTTTTCAAGGACAGCTAGATTTAAAAAAATAAATAAATAGCGCCCTCTAGCGTTACTCATTAGGTTGTTTCTAAATTATAACTCTCACATTGGTAGAAAGGAGCTTCTTCAAAAAGACTAAATTTGCATAGATATGGCCGAGAGCCATTCTTATTGGGACACTCGGTACATACTTCCGTGTACATCCTTACCAAAGTATCTCTGTTTAATGATATAGAATTTAACTTTTTTTGGAAGGTTTAAATAATACTCATGTGAATTATCCACTTTTTTTTGTTATCTTCGTATGGTCGAGTGAGAAATAGCACATACGTAGTTTCGATTAAAATCAACTGCGCATAAAGTTTTCTGTCTGTCTATTTCTGCTTTTTTGCTCTCAGAACACTAAAGTTACGGGTTAATAAATAATGTTCGAATGTAACGATCAACTATCCTTGCTCCGTCTAATAACAATTTTAAGATATTATACACCGAACTTCTCAAAGTTATGTGTGCCATTTTAAACTACCAAGCACGCCGACACCTTGTATTAGATTTTTGTAATGTTTTTTCTAATGATCCACAGAAGACTGTATCAATGTCATCACAAATAATCACTAATAAACATTATCACTACTTATCACTACATGGTTTTGAAGCCCTCTCACATTTTGACCAGCGTACAAATACCAAAAATCATTGGTCTTTTATTAGGTCGAATTGCTTTTTTAACAATAATAAATCGCGAAAAAATATTTTCCGAGTTTTGCTGCGATAGTTTATAGTGCAATTAACCGTTAAGCTAGAAATCTAATTTTATTTTTTGTGTGCTTGGGCTTACCAGATGCTTTTTCCCTTTTCTGTTCTGCTAAATTGATGAAATAAAATATTTCATCATAAAGGTTTTGTTTACATTCTAGTTGAGAATATTATATTCATAAATTGAGCGAGTCCAACTCTACACATTCAAAAACATTTGATAAGTGATAACCTGATTTGTATTTGAATCTGCATTATAATTTATAAATTGTGCATCGTTTAAGTGACTATGTACCATATAAACTAATTAGATGTGCAAGTATATGGATATGATTGTATAAAAGCAGTAAATTATTACAGATCCAATCGTCAATTGTTGAGATAATTTTTGCGGTTGACGTATAATCTTTATAGAATATACATAATTTAGAATCCGATAAAGACCTAAAATTTGGTGGATTAATCTCATTAAAAAGAAATTTATTAATACTTTTATAGTTTTCTAATAACAATTGAGTTAATAATATGTGTTGGCAATTTTTCCGACTTTTTTTTGGTTCGAATGTCTTATGTAGCTGTTCATATGCATCCGTTGGACGAAGATGAAATCAAATGAGTAATCAATCTTATGTGATTACTGATCCTTGCACAAACCCAAACTCACTTAGAGCATCTCCAAGACATTTTAGCAGTTTGGTAGCTTTCAAACTTAGCTTTTTGCTCGTTATCGTTTAGTTCCTTACACTATGTAACGTTGTATTAAAAAAATGAAATGATGTTGACTTTTTAATGTACTGTATTTAGCACAGAATTTTTTGTCGATGCTTCAAAACCAGTATCGTCAGCAGAAAGACCTGTGACATGTCACTGACATATCAGTTTTGAATTGTAACATCACGAGTTGTGGGAACCTCGGCCATTTTGGATGTCATCTATCACCAGCCATGTTGTGTGTCATCTTCCACCAATTCCATCTGTCACTCCACTCATTTTGTCTGTTATCTGTTAACAATGCCATTTGTCAAACCACTGACCGTCATGTGTTCTATGAATGTATTTATCTATGATCCCATGCGGGTCACATGCTTCAAATATCTTGTATCTGTGTCATATGATCGCATCCGTCATGTGTTTTTTTTGTTTGTAGGTCGTAACCAATTCATTTTATATTATTTTGAATGAAGGTAAAAAAGCTAAAAAATGTTTTATGTCATAAATAGGGAGACGGTGGGAAAGGCATTATACGCAATATATTATAGGGTCGTGTTCACTCCAGATAATATTTAGAAAATTTAAAAGGAACTGATGAATTTTTAAAGATCCGACACTGCTGTCTAATACCTAATACAAAAAAAAACGTAACTGATAAGAGATAACTTGATAAAATGAATACTTAGTATTACGCTCGATATAAATCAAGAAGAGTGAAAATCTTTAGAAAATGCATTTTTTACCAAAATGTCGCGAATGTGAAACAAATTCCCATTGTTTATACTATGAGTTACGTAAGTTAAAAGCATTCTCTTATATTGGCATGATAGATGGGAAACACCGAGTTCTACAAGATATGACAGAGGAATTTTGATAATAAAATAAACGAATTAATGAATTTATTCGCAATGTAAATACGTCAGCAAGTATGATTAACCTAAAAAATTGTAAATGGAAGTGATTACAATAAAAGTGCGGCTATTTCTTCAAGATAATGAAGCTGAATAGAATCAGTCGAGGTAAATTACTTTTAAAAGCAGAAAAAATTCATACGACGTCGAATATGTGATATATATATATATATATATATATATATATAGACGTTCTTGATTTCAGGTCTCTTTTTATTTCAAAATTAGTTTTATCTCATAATTTTTAAATATTTAAAAGATAGAAATAAATTGATTTTCGACTAACTCCAGTCTTTATCCAAATATTTTAGAAATCATCAGAAAATACTAATTTTGAAAAAGAAGAGACGTGAATTCAAGAATCATAAAATATAAAGATATCAAGAGGTCTAAGAAATAAAAATTAAAGAAAGTTATTTGTATACATACTCATGTGGATAAAGTTAGGTTTTTCTACCTCTAGGAAATCTAATGGAATAAGAAAAACATTTATTTTCCTGCGCTGTCCTTCTTATTAAATAAAATAAAATTGTATATATACACAGGGCACTTAAAATTTTGATCATTGGTGAAAAGACCAGAAATTTTTAAATGGCATTATTATGTTGAAATTTGAAATTCAATTATTGTCAATTCCCACTATGACTGAGATACCTTCAAACACCGTCTTCTTGCGCTCTAAATCGAACTCTCTTGATATTCATATTAAACAAAACTCGACGATTTGTATCACTAATTGTTTAATCAAAAAGACAAGTCTGCATTTTTGAATAACAGTTCATTTTAGCATGAATTTGAAGTATTAACAGTTAGGGGGTTATAGTAAAGACTCTCTTATTACAGACGCTATGACAGTATGGCATAAAATTTAGTATAAATAAGTGCGTCTAGTTAATTTATATATAATTTCCACTTTCAACTCTGATTTTGTGTTGGATTACCTGAAGGATGATTCGCATTTGAAGGAAAAGTATTAGAACGTTCTAAAGAGATTCTACAAAATAGAAACCGGCCCACGTGTTATACCTTTCTCCTTGAATTTGCCAGCTATTAAAAATTAAAGGAAAAAAGGTCGATCGTCACGTTTTTCGGAGTAGTAATTCAATTTATCTTCGTATTGGTATTAGCCAATTACATGGTCTGATGTCAAATTTATGAAGATTCGTTTCGAATATTGAGCAAAAATGGATGTGTACGGAATCTACGAATATATCCAAAAAATTTTTGTTTCGATTCAATCCTGAATACCAATCATGACCGAACTTTTTGTTTTTGAAGTACTCTAGTATTTGATATTCACTGCAAAAGGCAAGTTAATAAATGAATTTAATAGAAAAAAAAAATAAAAAAATATTCCTCAGATCGAAGGTTTACACGACAGGATCATATTCACATCATCCTAGGCTAACTCACTGTCAGACTTGGCGTGCCGACTTGAGGAAAATCAATTTCACGGAGAGTAGTTGAAGAAGCTGATATTCTCAAATGAATTCGAGTTTAACTAACTGGAAACAATACATTCCAAAATCTAAGCCTATTTTACATCACCGCGTATGAAATTTTATGCCAAAATTAGGTTTCTAAGTAGTAACACAACAAAGGTCATTAAGAATATGAATGAAATCAAATTTGAAAGTAGCCGAAGGAGTACTACAGATTGAAAAGCTACAAACTAAGAATCGAATAATGGATATCGCAAATTTTAAAAGGAAATCAAGTGAATTGACTTGGAATTCCATATCTATTCTATGACAAAAATGTACTATTTTACACTGTAGATTTCTATCGACTTATTAGAAAATCCGAATATTTTTATATAATCTCATCCTACAATCAAATTTAAGGAATATATTAGTTTTAGCAACTTTAATTATTTATATTTAGACATGTCTTTTTAAAATAGATTTTATTCGATATCAATAAAAAAACTAGATGATATAATCCAACGTGGATAATTTTTTGAAATTGAAAATTGATATACAGATATACAGAGAAAACATATATATTTTCAATCTTCCTTATTCAATTTTTTTCTAATTTTCACAATTATAAGCTAAATAAAAACTTTAATACTATTTTGTACCTTTCCAAGAAAGTTTTAATGTGTTTTAATGTACGAAGTTTAATACGGTGAATCAATTCTTATAGCGGTAATTATGCTATATCTCATATCCTTATGTGTTGAGGTTTAAACCAGTGACAAGTTTGAACCCGTTCGAGCTTATCCATCCGCTACTATCACTGCTTTCTTGAGAAGTTGATTTAAAATTGCTTACGTAATGTCAAAATCTGCTTATGGTGACAATTTTACTAAGAAAGAGAACGATCACGTAACTTTGGTTTTTAGTAAATAAAAAATGCGGGGAAACGTTATGCAACAAACCCTAATATTAAGAAATGCAGAACAATTCCGAAAGAAGCCTTCCAAGAATGCTCCATTGTTTATTATATAATTCAGCGGTTTTCTATAACGATTGTATAGAAAATTATTTATGCCTGCCGATAGCAACGAAACTCAAAATTATATTTCGGTGCGCAGTCTGGAATAAACCTATTCTAGTGCAATTATTATTGCTTAGTCATTTTTCGGTGAGCCACGATATTCATATAGTAAGCCATTTTCAATTTCATTTGTTTTCAGCACATATGTGAATTCAAAGTAGAGTGGCATGTATTATCAACGATGCAAAATCTTTCAATAAAGTTCAATTGAAAAGAAAGGCGCAAAATTATATTCCAGGCCGCAACACGTGATTCTCCTGTCAGAATGTATTCAAGTTTTATGTTACTTTTTACTTGGATTAATGATTCTACCTTGTAGTGGAATGTTAAGCATCATTGATAATCCTGCTGTTTAATGGGCGTTGTACAAATACTATCTAAAAACTGTGCGTATATTTCCATCTTTAGATTGTTGTAAGTAAACAACAAAAATTGGTAAACCTTATACATTACAAATGAAATCGCGCTCATAAATAGCTGACATTTCACATTTCAATTTAAGACTGTACAATATAGCATAAAATTTTACGTAAATATTTCTGTGAAAATAATTGTTTTTAAATTCGAATAATTTGTCTACACTTGAATAACTACATTCAAAACGGCTGCTAATTTAACTTTGCCAGGTTGAGACACGGCTAGTAATTTAATCATGTAGCGAGTAATTTAGTCCAGTAACCAGTATCTACTAATCTTTGTTTAGACTAGTTTAGTTCAAGTATCAAATAGTGTTATAGGGAGAATAAAATGTATATAATTAATTGGCCGAATGTATAAAGTTAAATACCACGTTTTTCAAATACAACTACTTAGAAAACCACATGGGTTAGAGGTTATTTTGTGGTATATATTACAAAATGTATAATGCACACGCGCCAGATTAAAAACTATTACCAATGTCCGAGGATATATTGGACGTATTCAGAACACGTTCGGAATTAGGAATCAGTGCTCTACGAACACAGGATTTTAAATCCTGAACATATTTTATTAGCACCGCTAACACACAATTCCACACTGCCCATGAATCTGATAACAGAATATGTTCAGGATATCTACCGCGAACAAAGCTAATAATAAACACGCGCGTTCTGACCTCATGCACTTGAAGTTTGCACACTATTTGTCGAGTGTTGTATTGTTAGAAAGAAAGAATTAGAAAATTAGAATTTGTTCAATCTAACATACGAGTACTTGTAATAATATTTCATTTTTTTAAAGAATTTGTTGTTAGTAAAGACAGCGTTCGATATAATTTGTTTATAACTTCTCCATCTCCTGGGGATTTGGATTTCCCATGTTCCTTTGTTTTTCGTTGTTTATTTTTCAGCTTACTCAAAAATGACTGTGGGCGTGATTCCATTTTTCGACATCGGTTCCATTTGGTTTGGTTTTGTAACGGGTCTGTGGAGGTCCTTTAAGGCTTTAAGTTTTGATTTCTTTCATTTTAGGTTGTAGTTCAAGAAAATGTATGCGGCCGTGAGTGTATCTTTGCTTGTCCCTGGTTTGAAATTAATCTTTCTTTCGTTTTTTTATTATGTACAGTATCTGTCGCAGTGTCTGTTGTTTTATCTGTTTGTATTGTCTTGGGTAGAAATCTTTACAATGATTCATATCTTTTCAAAGTTTTTCTATTGTAAATTTTAGTCGTGTTTGTATGAGATAGGAGTTTGACCCATCTTATTTTTATTGCCTAAAACGGTCTTTTTACTTCCGGAAAGATGTTCGCTAATCTCTTAATATTTAATTTATTCAATACTTCAATGGGTTTTAGTTGCGTTGAGGAGTTGTTATAGCCCCCAGTAATGCATAGGACATGGAAATGTTTAAGATTATCGAGACCAATAAGGCCATCGAAGGTAAAAAAAGTTTTTCTAGAGAGTTGAATTCTGGAAATGAAAGGATTCTGACACTATGCTTTTATGAATAATTTTGAAAGATGTGAAAGTGCTGATAAAGGGATCGTATTTTATTAAATTTCGAAAATTAGTGTAATTTGTTTTGGGAATGAGGCATGATTTTGTAGAGCTTGTATCAATTAGGAGTTTCAAAGATGGATAAGAAATTTCGGTATATGGAAGTTCCTTTTTATCAGAAAAAGAGTGCGACTCTATTATATTCTTGCTCCTGTCCATGGATCTTTAGGGAAATTTTATGTGCTCTTCTTACTGGATGCCTTGTGCATTGTCGAGTGATCAGTCATCTGGTGATTTTTCCATTTCGAAGAGGTTCTCTTCATCGTCGATTTGTTCGATGTTGAACATTTCTTCGGCAATATATTTCGGGTGGGATTGTAGAGGCCTTTGATTTTTATTAAGTGGTCTGTTCCTATTTGTAACAGCTATCGATATACTCAAGGGAGTTGGTCTTTGTTGTTACGATGTTCCTGGTCGGGATGACCAGACGTTCGGTTGATTAGCTGTCTTAAATGGTTGTCTTATTTCAGGTCTTAGTTGGTGAATGTAGGCCTTTGGACATTTTTGAAAGGTTGTCTCGGCGAATATTACCTTTTTAATTTCATTGGGAGTTATAAAACACAGGATGTTGTTGGACCATTGTTTGTAGAAATGCTAGAGGTGGTTAGCTGGTTATTTCTAGACGGAAAAGTTGTTTGTGGATCGTCCCAGAATTGACGTTTGAGGTAAATTATTACTAAATTCTAAATATCGTATGTTGTTTTCTTCTTGAATATATTGCATCGTTGTTGCTAAATTATTCGACCTAATTGTTGACCTAATAGTTGAGCCTAAAGGTTCTCGTAAGCCTTCTAGGAATGTTGTTAGTACCTGTTGTCTGAAAAATGAGAAAGAGTGACCCCTGTCGAAGGTTAACTGAATCTCTAGTGAACAAATTTTCATTTCTTTGATTTTAGAAATTCTGAATCAAGATGTCTTTTACAGCTTCTCATGTGTTGTATTCATACATAGAAATTACTTGTTTGGCTCTACCACTTATTTGAAATTCCATGTAAAAGGATTTGGTTCTGAATATTCGCTGGATTATTTTGGTTATAATTATGGTTCGATAGTAAAGTCGATATATTGATGAATTGAATTACTTCATTTGGATTTCCATTAAAGTAAGGGATGATGCATAAATTATTCAAGTCAAATAGAGTCATTGTAGTGTTATCTCTGGTTTCTGTCTTGTTATTACAGTTTGAATTTTTAATACTTGAGTTATTTAAATAATTTGATCATTCTTGTCTACTTATGTTAAAATATACTATGCTTGGTATCGGATCGTTAATACTAACCTAAGGCGTCTGACATCAATAAAAAGGCATACAAGATACAGACGATCGATGCTAAGGTGCATTGCTGAATCTTCTTTCTTGATGGTTATCCCTGGAGCTTGATTTTTCGGTGATAGTGGATAAACTGTTGAAAACAACGAGGATCTCTAAGAACTCTCCACTATTGTACTAACTGCGCCAAATATGTATAGTCTCTTGAAACCTCATTTTTTTTTGTAAACACTTTTACTAACTACGACTTTTACAATAAATTTAAAAGTATACCCAATTAATAATATAACGAAACTAAGACTAATTTTGGTTTGATTAATTTATATAAAAAATATTGATGATTCAGCATCGAATGTTCTATTGGAAGGTTTGTCTATCCATAGTTCTTTCACTCGAATGAATTAAAAAAATTTGAAATAATTTGTTTAGTCTAATATACTGTAATAATATTTCATTGATATATATATATATATATATATATATATATATATATATATATTTTAAATTTGTTGAGTTAGCAAAGACGGCATCCGATATAATTTATTTATTCCAACGTAAAACGTGTCTGAACTAGGCTTTACAATTAGAATACATACCTCGTTTGTAATAACAACTCTATTCTTTACAGCTGTGTACCGCCAACATTTTTCATTTGTATTGATAAGTAATAATATTATCGATATTTCTAATGTTGATTCTCATATCTTATCGAAACATATCGATGTTTGGTTAATTATAAACTAAGTGTGGTTAAGCTGCAACATCGAACTAGATTGGTCGTGGTTCATTTGGAGACCTAAGGCCCACTGTACTAACCTTTTTGGTTAATTTTATAATATATCTACTAATTCCATTATCTAGAACTCGGTTCTTTCGTGAAGAAGAAGTATAAGTTCACAACAAAAAATCATAGAACTACCAAAAATCTATAAGGTTAATCCTCATATTCAACATTTTCAAAGGTTTATAATTTCGAAATATTTCTCACTCGTAGACAGAGATTCGGAATGCGAAGAAATGCTATATAATAAATAAACATCTTGTTTCCATATCGTAATGTTAGCGATGAATCGTTTGAATTATTATTGAGACTTATCAAGAAATGTATAACTACTTACCAGTATTCTGGACTTAGGTAAATTTGACTATAAAACGTGAGATGCTAACATTTGATATACCAGATCCACATATTGTAAATTGATGCGCAACGAAATTAATATGTGAACATAAAAATATTCTTTTTAGGTTTTTTCCAACACAACAAACAACAAAATCATTCAGAAACAGCCATGCTCATACGCAGTACCAAAAAGGTGTTTGGTCAGTTTTAAGAATGTTCTTATTTTATTACTATTTGCGTACCGTTTCTTAACGATCACTTCGCTCCATGATTTGAGCTGGAACGGACATCTTTCCAGCTTGATATATTTCAGGATCATTTTAAAACGAGGTGAAGACTGAATCATCAAACGTTCATAAATATACGTATCGAATAATAACATCTAATTTAGGTTTTGGTTGACCAAAGAGTGACTTGGCGATTATAATTGCACTAGGAATGAGTTCTAGACTGCACCCCGGAATATAATTTTAAGCTTAATTATTGTAGGCAGGCAGAAATAAAAAAATCGTTATAAAAAATCGCGAAATGTATAATAAAAAATGAACTGTAGGCATGAGAATTTTTACTTAGTAGCTAGGATTGGACGCATACGCTTGTGCCGTTAGTATTATTCGTCATAATTAAGTTATAGTTATATTTTTTTATAATACAATTTTTTGACCATTTTAAATCTTATTGAACCGAAACTTGAACATTGTCCTAAATTTCATTCTCTACACGCATATATATATTTTCCTTCATTGGATTAATGAAGTTCAATCATATTTCTGATTATTTTTAAACCTATCTCTCTATGAATAAGTGATTTGACAACGAAAATGTGTAAATATATAAATTTTAATAATCTCTCCGTATCCTGTCGTCGAGAGTTCTATCGTTTGCTCCATAATTTGCTAAATCTTCTATTATGTTATCTTATTTCATTCAGGCATGTATACAATGCGTATGTTGGATGGAAACAACACAATTAACAACGTAGGAACCAACAATACTACAACAACAATGTCACGAAATGAAATGGAACGCATGGATACTTCAAGCGATAGTGCTGTCAGCTCTATGGGTTCAGAAAGAGTACCATCACTTTCCGATGGAGAATGGGGAGATGCTGGCTCGGATTCTGGACACACATCTAATGAACATTATGTTACTGACTATACATCGTAAGTTTTCATTAACTAGATAAACTGACATTTATTACAGTATAAATAATCGTTGGATAGAAGAAATAACAGTAAATTATTCCTCTTTTTGCCAATTCTATGTGTAGTTGATGTCGCTGTCTATGCAAGTCTATGACTTATTTGACAAACCCACATGTCCAAAAAACAAAATTATGAGAAAAGCTTAGAAATATGTTTATTTAAAAATACCTTCACAATCTATGAAACACTAATATAAAGTAATATAAATTACTTGTTAAATTTTGAGCAAAAATGAACAAAAAACTCTTCTGACTTTGTTGGACAAGAAATAAAATAGTGGTGGACTTATATAGGTGGAACATGTGGAGTTTCTCTTTAAATGATGCATAGTATCTAAAAACACGTAAAACTAAAAAAGTTAAATTGTGGACTTGTCGGGTTTCTGAAATAAGCAATGCAAATGTAAAAAAGGCTGGCAGATATTCTTGAAAAGCTATAATTTTTTTGCACAATACAAATCTGACCTCAGAATTGCTCTATCCTGTCAAGTCTTCAAATTTAGAAAAACTTCTTTTAAATTGAGATAATGTTGTTAGTCATCTAGTATTTCAGAAATTCCGTTATAGCTTTCAAATACACATATTTGGTAAATTCTGCTTAAAAATGTTTATGTCTAACATCGTCTTGTGATCCTCATCCCTTATATGGGAAATTCAAATTTCCTTACTTATATTGGTATTCAGCGACTCTAAAAAAACCCTGAGTACAAATTCTCACTGTGATAAACTTAATTGAGAATAGTGCTCCAAAAATTTTATTGCTTATCAGAGAGTAGGGGTGCTGGAAGTTCTATACCCCGGCCACAAGCGTTACGATTTTTCAATTTGAAACAGATTTCTATCAAGAAATGACTATTTTAAAAATAAACTTCTACTTTCAAACAACAAAACAGTGAATACTCATATCTAGAATTGTATACTGTAGAAAGTATAATTTCTGCTTTAATTCCTTCAACGAGCTTTAAAAATTTGTTTCATGCTCAAAAATGAATTATTTTAAACTCGATATTACATTGTATGTTTTGTTTATATACCTTATTGCTTTTTATAGAAAATTGCGGCCATTCGATTACAGCTATACTAGTCGACAACTCAACAGTGGCCTAGCGAGCTCAGATAACCCTAGAATTCCGCCGGTCGCGCAAAAGAAACATCAAATGTATGGAAAAAGGTACTTCCAAGACCACAACTCGTTAAACTCATCACAACCTCCTGCCACATCTTTAAAATACGAATACAGAGAACCTGCTTCAGTTTATAACATCAGTAACCAATCGGAAGGCGCTGTGGGACCGAAGATTCCAGAAATTAAATACTCCTGTTCTATGGAATTCGGCGTCCAAGGACATTTGGCGAGAAATCCAGTAAATCACATTCCACACAATCACACTTATCATTTACCAGCTGAGAGTTCGGGTGCCATGCAAAGACCGCTTATTCGAGATAAAGCAAAACAGGTGAGATCAGATTGATATAATTGTTAAATCACAAATATTTATCAAAATATAAATAATGAGATAGATTCTTATTCAGTTTCGCTTGTCTCAAGTCTGTTAAGCCAATAGAAAGCCACTATTTGGTATGAATATCACCAATAGCTCTTGAAATGCTAACTTAGAATGTATCCCTAGCTAAAATCCAACTTTCTTAGTCAGATGAAATTAATATTTTATGTACCTATTAATTATTTATAGAATTAACATTTTCCTGTTAGATTCCTTAGATTGAGAATTGACTACCCAAAGAGTGTGGAATGATTTAAATACCCAGCAATAAAACATAAAAAAAACATTGAAAAAAAATAATATTATGACAGACTACTGAGTATACTATAGTATGTATGTATAGTTCTGGGTATGATGTGTACACTGCGACCGAAAGGAGCTATTGTGTATTGTGCACTAACTAGGTTATAAAAAACATCCATTTCCCACTAACATGTCTGCAAATACAACTATGGAACCACTATTTTGGTTGTTCAAGAACCATGACCAATCAGATGGACGAGATGGTGGCCGCTAAGACCACCAACAAACTAAGTCTTTATTTTAATCTTACCTCTATAAGAAGCAATTATTCATAATTAAATCATATTCTCATAATTTAGGAGAGATCGTAGGCTTCAAAGGAACAATTTGAGAAACCGCTAATAATTGTTAACGGAGAATGAACTATGATTATGACTAGTCACTAACTGTGGAAAAATATTCGACCCTTTGAAGAAAGACTAAAAATTTGTTACTTCCTTACCCACTCCTTGACACTTTCAATTTTAATTGAAAATATAACGACTGGTTTTAATGACAGAAAAAAAATAAGAAGTGAAACATATTACTTTAATTTGTGCGTTAAAAATCACGTTCTTCTATTCATTAAATCTTATCATTTGAAGAATTGTTGTATTCATTTTTCAGCGAAAAACTGAAGATGAGCATTTAACGCGAGACGAGAAACGTGCCAGAGCATTAAACGTACCAATTACTGTGGACGATATCATAAACTTGCCAATGGACGAATTCAATGAACGCCTTTCTAAATACGATCTCAGCGAAGCTCAATTGAGTCTAATTCGAGACATCAGGCGAAGAGGAAAGAACAAAGTTGCTGCGCAAAACTGCAGAAAACGGAAATTGGATCAGATATTAAGTCTCGCAGATGAAGTTAAGGAAATGAAGGACAGGAAAATGAGGTTAATCGCTGAACATGAATATGCGAAGAATGAATGTAAGCGCCACAGAGATAAATACCAACAACTTTATAGACATGTTTTCCAAGTAAGTATTAGATAGTAAAAATTCAATTCTTGCTGTGAATCTGAAATATTCATATTTAAATGTATATTAAACACATATTATTTTCAGAATTTACGGGATCCCGATGGTAACCAATATTCTCCTTATCAATACAGTTTACAAACTTCAGCAGATGGATCCATAATAATGGTTCCTAGATCGAATTCTAACTTATCGAATACTGATCCAAAAGACCATCTTCAGAACCGCAAGGAACCGTAAATAACTTGCTCAAAACTTTTATTTTCTGATTGTAGCACCAGGGTTGTTTTTGTTTTGTTTTTAATATTCTATTTTTACATAACAGGACACTTCAACATTAGTAAAAGTTTTGAATTAATCAAAATTATAAATTCTAATTTTATAAAATTAGCACACATTCCCTATATATCTGAAAAGTACAAAAGAGTAGAAACGACGCAAAAACATTTTTACTTTGAATACGTACAATTTCAAATTATTAATTAAACCCAATGAGAAAGTTGTACTCTACCTATCGATTCCCATGTAAAACCAAAAACTTGTCGGTGATCACTGAACCTAACTGGATAAATATTCTACTCTTTCTTAATAAATTGAGGTATTTTCACAAATATAAGGTAAAGTAATATTTTGTAACCTACATTTTGGCTTTGAGAGCTTGATTAAAGAATATTTTTATAGCAAAATTGTGTTTGTAAATTTCATTTTTTTGGAGAAATTTTGTTGTAGATTTTATTCGTATTTATTTAATTATATTACATAATCCATCAAACAATGCTAGGCGTTTCAATTAATAGATATATTATTATAATCTAGAACTTGAAAACAGGTATCACCTTAACGGATAGATTTAGATAGAATCGAAAGACAGATATTTAGCATAATGGATTATAAACTTTCTTGGTTTGATTTATTTATAAAAGCATTTCTATTGTTGAAATATTCTGTATTCACACTAATATTTCAGATTTCAATTATCAAGCATTTGTTTTATTAAGATTTTTTGCAGAAATACCCCTCTATTGTAGTATATTACCTTTATAAATAATATTAAAAATAATAAGGAATGAGCCGTTTCCAAAATCTCAATATATATAAAAAATCTAATTGCATTGATGATTTGATGAACGAACACAGTTTTATACTTAATAAATAATTATAGGACATTGGAGAAACTCTCATGCATATTAATATTAGTGAAATATGTATTTATAAAAAGGTATATGTGTTATTAATTTGGAAAAGAGGTATAAAATTGATGTTGGGTGGATAAACATTACATCTTTTTTTACTAATTTGATTGAAAATACGATGAATAATAGCTCTTTTGAATTTACTTGCATAAAGTTGTTTAAATTGATGTCATCGATATCATCCTCTGAAAAGTTGAAACTTCTCAGGAATAACAAAGAGATTGTCATTGTATTTTGGTCAGTATAACTAAGTAGTGAATGTAATTCAATTGAATATTGTACATCTGAAAGCAAAAGATGTTTCTCCACCTAATTGATTTGATAATGTATAAAATCTTATATTTAATCTAATTTTCATTTTATATCTTAGAGTAATTAACTAAATCGAGTAGTAGATAAGTTCAATAACAGGTTTATTCATTAGTCACTATGCAGAACAAAAGTTCAGTAACTCTTAGTACCTACTTATTTCGTAAGCCTCTTGGCTTTATTGAGTTTTTGCTTAAGTACAATGTTTAGTTTCTTTATAGATTCACAAAGTACTGGTTATAACACCAGACAAAAATACGAGTTGTATAAATTGCTGATTGTTAAGAAGTATAGATTGTTCAGTAATTCCGTAGTATTGGCTATAATTGATAATTGTACAATGCAATGTCTCACTTTCGACATCTTCATGAGGTCTGTTTTAAAACCAGGAGTGTTTTGAATTTTAAGGACATTCACAATACCCAAACATATATGCAAATGGGATGAAATGTTTGAAAAATATAGTAAGCATGACAGATGATAAACGTGAGAGATAGATGATATCTGCGTTCTAATAATGTTAACTGTGTAAATAGGCTCTTTCTTACTGCTCCTAGTTTTTGAACAGAGTATAGGACTGCGGGATTAGTTTTTTCTAGCATGTATATTTGAGAAATATCAACATGAAATTGGGAAACTGAATATGAAAAGAAGCCAGTGGAAAAAATAGTTTCATGGTCCGAGTGAAATACAATATAATACAGAATAAAGTAAATAACCCAATTAGCTTTAACTAAATTAAGTGATACAACCTAATATCTGTCCTTCCTCAATTGCTACTACCATCTTATAAGCCATCATGTGTAAAAATGGTCAAAAAGCAATATATATACCAAATATCAAAATATTTGGTATATTCAAATTTGTCGCGCACTCCTATATTTTCTTCAGCTTGCAATACAAAACATACCTCAGAGATTCAGCATTAAGGTGCTCTTGTTTTTGAATGTATGCCGCATTCACAGAAAAAACCATTTGCGCCTTACTCTGTAACTCTTCACATTATATATAAGGTTTGTCTTATCATCAATCAATATCTCAGCTACATCATTTTTCTAAGTAGTGTGTCACCAACTAATGTAATTTGTATTTTGACGTTTCTGTGTTTTCGTAATAAAATAGGAAAGTCAAATCAATCCATTTCCAAACAAAGAATCGGATATATTTTTTATATAAATAATCAGGTGATGAATATGCCTTTTTCTTAACGTTTTAATGTATATATTAATTAAGGTAGAAGTGAATAATTAAAATGGTGTCTGACTGGTGTTGGAAAATAGCTTACTATTATTTTTATTTGACCTGATAAATAACTTACAGTTATTATTATATTTCAGCTTTCATTAATAATGAATCCTAACCTTGTATTTATATTTTCCATTTTATTTACGTAATTATGTTCTTGATGTCATATATTAACTTCGTCATATTTTGTAAAATAGTTCTTTACAATCTAGATGCATATATTCACTTTTATTCATGCAACAGCTGAAACTGTTGGCATATTTAAAATAAATTCAAAGACGTTCGATTGATAATAATTTTTAATTTTCTCTTTTGACCATTCAACAAGTGATATGCCATCTGTCGATAGAAATCTGTATAAGTGAAAGCTAATAAATTCTCGTTTAAAATAAACAATTTTCATTAAATTTAGTAACGTTCTCTTTAGTTTTTATGGTATTAGGTATGCTTGCTGTTTTTATTTTGTACCTCTTCCGCCCTTTTCAAATTTTATTTAATCCCTAAAGCCTTCACAATCTTCGCTAGCGAGGACTATCATAATTTGGTGTAACTCATGGTTAATGAAGAAATTATCATCTAATGTATGCTTCCATTTTTTTTCCAAAATAAAGCAAAATTTTTATGACTCATTCATCATGAAATTCAATAGAAATAAGCAGAAAAACAAAGGGACTATGTCTCAGGATTCAGTTCAATTAATTTAGCAAAATTTCGCCTTATAAGAATGAAACCATTATACACCTAGATGTTTTCACACTTCCTACCTATTACTGCTTCACAAGAACCTACTCCATCACCTTTAAGAGCAAATTACCCAGATATTTGGTAGGATTTAGTAGTTAGACCACTACAAACAAAATGGACATATATTTAAAGCTTTGTACTGATTCTTTGTGGAGGCGCCCATATACACCCAGAAACTCATGTAAACTTACCTGATTCAATTTAATGCACGAAGGAACAACAGACTGATATTTCTAGAAAAGTATTGTGCTATTTGTTTACACTTTATATTGGCTTGTTCAATTTAAAGTTATAAATTTAACCGTCGGAGCATTAGTATCTACGCAGAAGATCCCAATCTGTCAAATAAGCTATACAGCACTAGATACGTTCATAATAAAAAGTATATATGAGCTGGTTTTATTGGAAGTGGTATGTCATTTTTACATATATTGAGATATTTAAGGGTTTGCGTTTGAATCAATTTAAAAATATTGGCCATCTTTAATTAACTTGAGTGATGTTTTTTACATCGTATATATTTTGAATTTTATTATGAAATAATAATTACTAAAGTTATACCACTTTAAAAAAAACAGCTCATATATAAATTTGTACCAATATCTTTCCATTTAAAAAGAAATCAGGCACTCATAGCTGTATAAGTGCTTTCGAAACAAAACACAAATTTTTAATAGGTATAATATTCCAATGACTTGTATACTTCACATATTCACACTATTATCGAAACTGTCTATCTTACAACATTCACACAAACTAAGCAAAGATGGTGGACAAATCCAGTCTAATATATCCCTTTCTCTTATATATTTGTTTATTTTTGAATGAAGCACTTCAATTTATTACATCAATGACCCTAATATCATTAATAATGGCATATGCATAATAAAAAATGTATACTATGTAAATAAATTGGAAAATATTATTTATCAGGCTAATGTTTATATAATAGCCTGTCTAGTAGTCAGATTCGGTATTACTGAGGAGCGTATGTGATTTATAATTCATTTATATAAAATTTTTAAGTAGGATCATAATTTCTATTATTTGATAGATGTATCAAAATTCTAAGATCAATTATATTAATCTAGACTAATATTTTTTATGAACATTATAGGTTTTGTACATTGTATAGTGTAAGTAGCCGAATAAAGTTATGAATGTAATTAAGTCGTTTTTTAGTTAACACTGGTCTATTGGTACATTCACATGTAATGGGTCTGTTCATAAAAAATCTAAAAGTTTGGTCCTGTTGGTTTATAAGCAATTTCTTACTTAATAAATAGCATAAAACTGATAGTAAAACCTAGAATAATGTGATTTAATTGATATGTACATATGTCTGTATAATTTTTTTATTGAAATGCTTGAACTCGTAGGTTGATGTTTTTATTTTGATTTTATTTTTTTAACGTTTCATTCCTCATTAAGAGCATTGTCCAGTTTTAACCATGGTGATAATATTAATCATAATTCTTTTGATAGTGCTCCTAATGAGACCAAAAATATATAATTAAAATATCAACTTCATAATCCTAAAAAGTTGGAGAAAAATAAATTTAATTGTATACTTGCTATAAAATTCAGGTAATTGTTGATGAAATTTATCTATACTCCGTTTTTAAACTAAGAGGACCATTTGAATTTAAGTTGGCAAATCTGTAGATTCCCGATTGTTCAAATCCCAGCCGGTTTTACACAGCACTTTTGACGTATATTACGATTGACAATAGACAGCTTAAGTCTGACGTCACAGAGACGGGCGGAGCTTATACCGACTCCAAACAATTTCGTTGATAATGGTAAATGCCCATAAGCAATTTTTCATTTAGTGTTTTCGTGGTTTATGTGATAGAATAAGACTTTTCAGTTGAATATATTGTTGAAGGAACGCACTATTTAAGAGGTTTTTATTAGTTTTTTACCAGGTGAGTTAATTTAACTTATTAATTGTGCTTTAAAACTTGTTGAACTCTATACAAATTTTTGTTCAGGAAATTATGTTTTTTAATATAAATGTACAATGCCATTTTGCCAATAAAGATTTTTGAAACAAATTGCATTTGTTTACTTTATGAAAATTGTGGGGATTTACAGGCTTTTATTAAATTAGCAAAATAGTATTATTATTAGTTTTAACAATAATTGTATTACATCAATTACGTCATTTATAAATTAAGTAAAATCTAAATATACATTTTTGAAATAAAAATTTCTAAACTTTTACAAAAAAAAGTATTGCTACAATAAAAAATATTTAAAACTCAAAATTATCCTGGTAGCGGCTCACTTAAATGACCGGGTAGTGGTTCGGTTGAAGGTCCTGGTAGTAGGTCGATCACAAGGTTTTTTACAGTTCGCTTTCTAAAAAATGTGGTTTATTAAACTAATGGACTTGCTGCAACAAAATGCATACCTATTTTCTGGTGATGTCATATTAAAGTTCTTCCGAATATAAAAATCAAATAAAGTTGGCCCATTCTTTTTTTCACATGGATCTCTAGCTTCTGTAAATAAATAAATGTAAAACATGAATCTTTGAAAAGTGAATGTTATCATTCTTTTACCTTATGAGAGAAATCTATCTATTCCTCTCGGTCTTGTTTCTTGGGAACCGAAAAAACTTACATGGATGCTTTGAACTGTACTGTTTACAGTCTGGAACAAAGAACATACCCATTCTGAAGCAGTCCTCGATCTTAAAAACCTAAAAATTAATTTATTTATACTCGAAAACTCATAATTATTAGTAGATGGCAGAGATTAACAACAAAAAGAAAATAGACATAACCTCAACAAGTTTCAAAGCACAATTAATAAGTTAAATTAACTCACCTGGTGAAAAACTAATAAAAACCTCTTAAATAGTGCGTTCCTTCAACAATATATTCAACTGAAAAGTCTTATTCTTATCACATAAACCACGAAAACACTAAATGAAAAATTGCTTATGGGCATTTACCAGTATCAACGAAATTGTTTGGAGTGGTTATAAGCTCCGCCCGTCAGACTTAGCCTGTCTATTGTATAAATTGTAAACAAATAGCGATTTGCGATCTTGTTATTGTTTTATCTAAATATAAATACAGTTCTTGTAAGGACCAATTTGAAAATGGATAATGGATAATATTTCAAGTACTAGCAGACATCATTCGCCCCCTAAAAAGAGGAGCTCTGTAATTTTAGGCCATTTATCATCTACAAAGAAACAAAAAATTGTGCATTTGTATAAAACAATCTCAGATGATGAACCACGGACAAAGGTGAAGGCATTTGTGTTTAAAATTATAAAAACATTGGGTAAGTTATCGAAAATACCATTTTTGTATGATATCAACAGATACAAATTTAATTTTTTAGGATTATATATATATATATATATATATATATATATATTAAATAAAAATTTCTAAACTTTTTACAAAAGAAAGTCGAATAAGAAAATATATTGCTACAATAAAAAATATTTAAGACTCAAAATTATAATATGTCTATGTACTTTGGCTCAACTACGTACAGTTAATCAATTCAGTTCACATTAAACGGTATAACCTACATTATAGATCCTACCAATAATACTCCTCAACTTCTTTAATTGGGGATATTGCAAGTTTGTGAGGGCTGCACACAGTGGAAAGATAATTGAAATTTGTGATATATATGATGGAACTTGCTACAAAATATTATAACACTTTATTCTCCTGATGGCCCGTTCTACATGAATTCTAGCCTTTGCAGTTTGCTGAGTTCCATATACTTGGGATTCTGTAAACTATGGTGTTAATTAAAAATGGAGGTATATTTAATGATACTCCTGCAGGGAGAAGTTCCTTAATCAAGAAACTTTTATCTGCTAATATCAAATCTCCAGCCACCATCAGATCTAGAACCTTACTCTCCTCAACATTTTCAGATGTAGACCCTAGATAAGCTTTGCTAATAAAGGTGATTACACCGTTTGGTGCAACACCTACCAACATTTTTCACGTGTTTCGGTGTTTGTATGAACTGTAGGTCAATCTCTGGTTTTCCATGCTTGTTAGAACATCTGAATAAATTTCAGTGCAATCCAAAATTATCCTACAATTTTTAAAATTCATAAAAGCAATAGGAAGGTAGGCCTGATTCCGTTGTCTTGATGATATAGTTTTCATCAAATTATTGAAAAGGACTTCATGTAGAGCATAGATCCACGTCATTATAATATTGGTCACTGTAGCTGTACTACAACTAAATCTAATACTCAAATCTTCATGTGGAAGATATCAAGCCTTAGCTTCATTAAGGTCATAAACAGTTGATCAATTTTAGGAACAATCTGAACATTCCATCCAGCATAATATTTTAATTTAATGCTGTCTATTAGTTCAAAAAGAACCATGAACAGCTTATTGGTTGGAATACCAGTATACATTAGTACATGAGCACCTTTGTTCTTCACAATTTCATAGCTGAACCTTATTGATAACTTTTCCAGCTTCTCAGTTAATTCAACCACCTGCTGCCGCAAAAAGTAATTCTCAGCAACTTGAAATGCAGATGATGGACTCAGTAGTGAAGAATCAAGTTTAATTTGAATCACTTCATGATCTCGTTTTGAAGACCCTGGCAGTAGTTTGGTTGAAGGACCTGGTGATGGTTCGGTTGAAGGTCCTGGTAGTAGCTCGGTCACAAGGTTTTTTATAGTTCACTTCCTAAAAAAGTGGTTTATTAGAGTAATGGACTTTCTGCGACAAAATGCAGATAATTTTATATTAAATCTTGAAATATTGAAATCAAATAAAGTTTTTATTCTTTATTTAAAAAGTGACAATTGCTCACTTTTGCAAATTCACATGGATCTCTATCTTTTCTGCTGTAAATAAATAAATTTAAAACATAAATCTTTGAAAAGTGAATGTTATCATTCTTTTACCTTACCCTGAAGCAGTCCTAGATCTTAAAAACCTAAAAATTAATTTATTTACACTCGAAAGCTGACTATAAGTAGATGACAGAGATTAACAACAAAAATAAAATAGACATAAGCTCAACAAGTTTTAAAGCAGAATTAATATATTAAATTAACTCACCTGGTGAAAAACTAATAAAAACCTCTTAAATAGTACGTTCCTTCAATAATATATTCAACTGAAAAGTCTTATTTTATCATATAAACCACGAAAACACTAAATGAAAAATTGCTTATGTGCATTTACCATTATCATCGAAATTGTTTGGAGTCGGTATAAGCCCCGCCCGTCTCTGTGACGTCAAGACTTAGGCTGTCCATTGTATAATTTGTCGGTAAATAAAATGTCAGTTGTCATCTAATATAAACTGACTTAACCTAATACTATTTGGCCTCGTCATTTGAATTATATAGTCACCCTTTTTTGTTGTATCTTTTACGTTAGCTTAAACAACAAATATCCAGTTTATTGTAATGAACGATGTTATTAAAAAATTAGAAATTCGTAGCTATTCTCAATATTTTTCATTATTTCCCTGTTAATTTGTCTTTTCCATGAGGGTAAATTATACAGCTGTGGCCTGGTTTCTTTAGTGTAATATATTATTATAGAATTATTATGAAGTAACATACAATGTGCTCAAAAAGTGACGTTTATTTAAAAATAGTTGATTCGTCTATTTAATTATGTTTTAGTTAGAATTTTGAGGAGATGTTCACAACCTAGTCTACCATAATCATTCTGATAAGTGGTAATTGGCGAGTACATTCTTGAAGATGCCAAAAATCCCAGTACTAAAATGAGTTTACCTGTGAAAAAATGTCATTTATCTCATATGACCATACAAATGATTAAACAAATGTAATAAAATTTATATAAAAAAAAATAACTGTACATGGTTAAATATTATTCAGATTATGACTTACTTCTTTGACTTTCGATAGTCGGTAAAATTTTGCCAGTTTTTTCTCCATACAATTGTTCCGAAATTTTCTGCTCACTCATTTTCAACAATATCTTCTTTAGTCTCTGAATCTATAAGTAATGAAAAGTGCGTATTATCTACAGCGGGTAGTCATTTAATAAGTATTAATGGTTGGAAAATAACAAAAATATTGAATAAAAAACCAGTTCAAAGCACAGTTTAAGAATCACAATGGTTTTGTTGTCATAAATATAGACTTGCATTATTGAGGTTAGTTTTTTACAGCTCCATATTCAAAACTTGCCCTTTACATCAATGAATCTGTTTCGTCTTGGTTCGGGTATTTCTAATTAAATTTATTATTTCGATAAAACAATCATCGTCTTCCGAGTGATACATACAGGATGTCCAGTAAATAAGTATCTTGAAATTAAAGAATATTTACGAACCACGTCATAGGGAAATTTGACAAAACTTATCCACTGTTGATGTTTTGAAGAAAATTTATCCTTCTATCCTTTAAAACGATGTATTTGACGCATTTTTTTATGCATTAATTTTCTTCGATATTTACCTTTTTTCTAATCTTTGCAATAATCTGTTCTATACGTAGTTGAAGACATACGTTTCGCTTCGTTTCTTTTTCAATTTCTTGAAAATGTTCCTATAACGGAAGATACGGCGTTGCAGAAGAAATTGCGACATATTGGGAAGGAAATACGATCAATTTCCAATAAAATAATATTTGAATTTATATCCTCACTGTTTTTCCTCCCAAATCTTTTTCTGTTAACCATTCAAAATTTTTGAATAACATTCGTCGTTATATTTTTTTTGTTTTATACTAAAAAACAAATCTCTATAGGAAGTTCGTCGGAAGTGACTAGAATTATATATAAAATTTCAGTACGTTCTTTTTCTAGTACGTTCCATCTATAAGTATTTTTCGCTGTGGTAATGAACGCTTGAACCATTTCCTACTTTAATTTTTTTACAAAATTCCTTAACGTCAATTTAACATTTAATTGAGTTTGTTGACATGACATTTAGAGTATTTTACAACTTTCTAACCAATAGGAATTAGTGACAATACAAAAAAAGATCTAGCCAACGAATTTTCAGGGAATAAGGGAGGTTCAAGTATATGATTCTTAGAGCCCTACCTCACCGAGACGCCATAGCGACGTCTTCGGCTACATATCCAAATAATTCATATTGAAATGTATGGGCGTAGCAACGAGTAGGCGACGTCGCCAATTTGGAAGCGTAGCCACGACTGACGGCTCACTGTGAGCGACATGGAGACTTTACCAGTGTTATATACACGATCAAAATGCGACTTACTAAGTAGTCAACCGGTCACCAAGACAGTTTCGATACAGAAAGGATTAATCATAGAAATTCAAAATCGACCATATTTATGGGAGACCGCAATACAAGTTGGCGACTAAAATTAAAATTATCCCTGTTATTAATGAAGGGGGACTTTTGGTCGAAACATCCAAATTCGTCAACCTCGTGTATTCAAATAGTCGCGGAAATTCTGTAATTTTATCCACCATGGGTTACGATATAGAGTCCTCGATACGAGAACTGAGAGATTTAACTGACATATGGTTGCCTCTGACTACTCCATTAAGCGCCCATACGTAATTGGCTACGTCGACATGGCGTCCCAATAAAGTAGGGCCATTATAGTGGTAAAACTTCGCAGGTTTACTGTATTAAACAATCAGTATATGGTAATTTATTTAAAATTAAAAAATTATTTTCTCGTTTAAGAAGTTTTTCTTCAATTCCAAATATATAGATTGTACTTATATTGGAATAGAAAATGACGTTTGTCAATTTGAAAGTGTCTAAAAATTGTATATAAACTGTATGATTTTTATTTCATTCTAAAGTGAATTATTCTAATGGAGAGTCAGTAGAACTGAAGAGGATGAAAGTTAAAGTGAAAAAACATTGAGCGAAATAGAGCTGTGTGATAAAGGAGGTCAAGGTACTCTACTGCACTGTAGAGTCGAGTTGTTTTTAATCATTTTAAAAAATTATATAATGAATAATAGGAAAATTATTAAATAACAGAATAAGTACAACTTTCGTTGCCATTTGGAGAATGATTGTTAATATTAACTGGTTGAATAACTGTATTCACTCGAGAGTCCAAGTCCCATAGTCATATACAACAATATTTAAATATTCATGCTTTTTTTTTAACAATCTACCGAGATTTTGTAAATATAAGTTACTAGAAGATATGAAAAACTTAAACAGTTTCAGTCTCTGAAGACGATAACTTGGTTATTGAAACGCGTCTCAGACAGTGTAATTGTGAATGTAGTGTGTTCAGTACAAATATCACCTACAATTCAATAAATTCCAACTTAAACTTAAATTTTTAAAAATAAATTTTGGAATGTTATTCTTTTAATAGTCGCGGCACGTTCTGTATACTACATCGTTACATTCAACGGAAATACTTTGTCCTTGTTTACCGTGATGTTTATTACTATGTAGATATAGATACGATACGTCTGATCACACTTGTTTTTCTTTGGTATTGAAAAAGCGAATGGTAAGTGTTGTAACGTACATCGCTAGCGTTGTCCATTAACACGGTAGGTAAATATAATCACAAATACGAGGGAATGTTTGAAACTTTTCGAATCGTTTGGAAGTTACGTACAAAGGATATGAAAACAGTTATAGGAAAATCGGTCAATATGGCGGTTAAAGCAACCGGTGCATTATCTTGGAAATTATTCCATGGAACAGATAACTTTTAGGTGAATATTTAAACTACTGAACGACGTAGTGGTGACGAAAATCAAAGTGAAACTCATAGTTTTCTTCGATTAACGTGGTAAGGTACACCATGAATTAGTTCCAGAGGATCAAACAGTGAATAAGTAGTAGTACTTGGTCGTTTTGAAGTGTTTTGTGAAGCAAGTCATTATAAACGACCGGATTTATGGGAAAAATATTCATGGATTTTTCGCCGTTATATTCTAGTATGATTTTTTGGTCAAACAGCTACCGTAGCCAGAATTGGTTTTCTTCTTTTGGAATCTAAAAAATTTGCTTTGGGGACCGCACCATGAGTCGAATAAATCCTTAAAAGGTGATTCGCTTAAGAAACTGACATACAGGAATAGTTTTTTTTTAAATTAGTGTCAAAATTAATCTATCTGTCAGATTCATTCATTCATTCCATCGAACTACCATTATTTTCGAATTATTATTGCTTATGTGCAAGCCATGGGCCATAAAAACATGCTCAACAGCTGCACTAGAAGTGATCTCAATCTGTGAGATAGCCGATAGTCCGATAGCCAAGCAGCCATTAGAGCTTTAAGCTCCAATACCTTAACATCCAAACTCGTTTGGGATTGCAACGAAAAATTGAACGATCTAGGCAAAAAAAGTTACCCTACACCGGAGTTGACGTGCTCACTGGAGCGAAACCTTCTATGGTAACAGCTAGATAACAAACAAAAGCATTGGAAAGGAAGGTATACGAAACACCAATTTTTAGCACAACCTACAGAGGCTGACAATGACTCTCGTAAAAAACTATAACCAGATAAGAATACTAAGAGGAGTCTTATCGGGGTAATGTCGTGTCAATGGGAAATTGGAGACACTAGACTTAGTACAGAATCCAGATTCTTTCGAAGTATGAAACTTCAGAGCACTACACCTGGAAGCGTATGAAGAAGAAGATCTTCGATAGCTACACCAACAAATCAAATTGAGAGCCAGTGAGTATTAACTAAAAATCATTTCCAAATTGAACTACGATTTTTGGAATGTTGTTAGACAGTTTCTTTGGCATGATGATCTCTGCAATTCTATTGATGGTAATTCTAAACTGAATTGAAAGTTTGTTATAGCAGTAGAGATAGTTTTGAGTATATTTTGGAATAAATCGAAAATAGAAACTAATCAATAAAGTTCATCATGCACAAGATTTCTTAAAGTTATGGATGACGAATATTTTTAATTTCAGGAAAAGGTGATAGTAGAAAATTTCTAATTCTTTATAGAGATTAAAAAGTTTCACTGTTAATCGATTGAAGATTAAATATGATATTGACAAATTGGACTCCGCGTGAAGTATGGAATACCGAAACTAGCGTTGTTGAATGAAGTCAAAACGGACGTTACACCAAATCAAACAGTTCAAAATATTATTACAGAAAGTACTAAATTTCCTCTAGCATTTTCAACGTCAACTGATAAATGCAATTATCTCAAATCTGTAGTGAAAGAAAAAGTATTAGAAAAAAATATCAACTCGGTTTTTCCAATACTTCACGAAACATAATCAACCTCTGCTGCATCTTCTTATTATACAAAAGACAATACAGAAACTGTATAGAAAAACAATTTTTCCAAAATTGGTTTCAAAAGATCTAATCGCAAAATTTATAATGAAGAGACCGGCGGTTTTTTTGAAACGATGAATATAAACTTTTGGACGGAAACACCGGGGAAGGTAGCTGGGAATCCATAGATACAAAGAAAAACCTCCTATTATTATCGATAATTACATGGGATACGACGAGATAAAACTTTTAGCTTTCTTATCGATTTCTTCTTTTACTTATTTCGTCAATCGAGGAGAACGAAATAACGTAGGTAAATACAAAACAGACAGAAGCAAAGTTGAAGATACTGGAATTATCGTCGGTATGGTAGGACCGAGATTGGAAAAAAGTAACGTTATGGAATACCAAGAAATAGTCATCACCCCAAATCAAAACACAGAAGAGAAAGGCTTCGGTAATAACGTTAAACGAAGCATTCAGAAGCTTTTCGCTAATTTCTACGAAGAAAAATGTAAATTACAAAGAAACGTTAGTAGCAAAAGGTGAGGATCAAGTCGGAAAGTATATCGATATCTTGAGGGGAGACATTTTCGATAATTATTTCTATTATAAGAGATTAGAAATTTCTATTGATACTCTATTAATCGAAGCTAATCATAGAAGCAAGCAATTATCTAAATCTGCGTTTTTACATGTAGTTGGATTGGGATTAGGAGTCTGGAAAGTTAGCGATTACCAAAATAAAATTTAAATGGAAAATTTCACCGACAGAATTCATTAAGTATCTTTAAATTTTATATAGTTAGGTTATCTATCAACACCAAATCGTAATTCACGATCAGTAGAACAACTTATTTGGTTAAAATTTCATAAACTCATTCAAAAATTACTTGACTTTGATTCCAGAAAGCTAATTTTTGTCTCAGTTTGATTAATATTTCCCTGATCGACAAGACGTTATAGAAGTAGATAAAAATCTTAAATATACTCGTACATCACTAAAACCATTTATCTAAGAATCTACACCAAAAGATGCTCAATAACTCCAAAAAGTTTGAAACAAAACGATATCTACTTACAGAAACAGAGATCATCTACGACAATTTATGTACAAAAGACGTCGTACCCAGAGAAAACTGAAGAAGATGCTTAGTGTTGGATGGAATTAAAAGTTTATTGTTCACCATGAGCTGCTACAAAAGAATTCGTCGTTTTAACCTGGAGAAGACTAAAAAAGATGCTTAGAACTGGATGGAATTAAAAGTTTATTGTTCACCATGAGCTGCTACAAAAGAAGTCATTGTCGAAACCTAGAGACAACTGAAGAAGATGCTTAGAACTGGACGGAATTAAAAGTTTATTGTTCACCATGAGCTGCTACAAAAGTAGTCGTCGTTGTAACCTACAGAAGACTGAAAAAGATGCTTAGTGTTGGACGAAATGAAAAGTTTATTGTTCACCATAAGCTGCTACAAAAGAAGTCGTTGTCGAAACCTAGAGAAGACTGAAGAAGATTCTTAGTGTTGGACTGAATTAAAAGTTTATTGTTCATCATGAGCTGCTACAAAAGAAGTCGTTGTTGTAACCCAGAAAAGACTGAAGAAGATGCTTAGTGGTGTAAAAATCTGGTCGACTATTCACTGAACAGAACAACCAGTTTTGGTCAATAGAGAAGCTCTCACGACCACCATTAATAAGTTAAATCTTTTTCTTAAATTAATTAGTGTTTTAAATCTATGAAACGTCAGTGGAATTTTCAATTCTTTATTTTATTTTTAAATTTTTGGGTGAAAAATTGTATAAAGTATCTGACATATGTTTTTCACATTTGAGAGTTGATAAATGTGGAAAATACAGCGACGAAGAGATATTTATCATAAAAAATCATCCTAATGGTGGAATCAAAATTCATATTTATAATCAAGAACCCCATTCGAAACTCGTTGGTAAAGACACGGGTAGTTAACTACATCTCTGTTTTATTAAAAATCCCCACCATATTTCATATAATTTTCATATAGTTATATAAATCATTTTAGGTAAATTGCTGGTCGTCTCTTACGCTAGGGATGGAAATTCGTTACCCGGAAATGATTATTAGATCGGTAGTTTATCCGGAAGCGGAGATTGAGCTTACGCATGCTCGACGCAAATTTGCGAATTGCACAACCCTTATATCAACTCAAGGGTATGCGTGGACAATTTACGAATCGTCACGTCAGACGCGAACGTCGTAACTTTGAATGAATACAAAAATATTGTGAATCGTAAATGTACAACTGAATAATAAAGATATGCATATAAAGGTCTTTTACTAAAATCTCTTTCCCCTTTTATTCGTCAATGAAATAGCCAACTCGATCACTAGATTTAACACTTTCGGGTTTGTTTTCTTTTGAATTAAGGCCACCTTTTCTTCTAGCTCGTTCTTTATTTTACTAAAATTATTTTAAGTTTAAAACCCATTCATCAAAAAAAAGATGATAGTTACTCTGTTCTCTCCAATTCCATCACAGTTTGTTTGAATCTCTCCTTTTTCTGAAGAAGAATTTTTGAATTCTAAATGTGATAATCATTACAATGTTTCTTTAATTATAATTATATGATTATGGCAAACATCAGAGGCAGAAATAATTTAACAATTAGTTTTCAACTTACTGCCAAATCAACCAAATTCAACTTTCCCACAGTAGTTTTATTATCCTATCTATTCTTAGAGTCGATAGTAACAGTGAAAATTGCATGTGATCTGCTGCTAACATCATTCATCAAAGCAGATCTAGTAATGCTATTTTTATTACCACAAATAAGATACCCATAAGATCTTTTACATACACATCAATATCCTTTCTCTTTTGGGCTAAGAGATCAAGTTCTTCCTCATTTTAAATTTCTAAATAGGTGGCTTTTACAACAAATGATTTTTCTTCACTAACTCTGGCGATCTGACTAAAAATATGAGAGAAGGTATTTGGCACAATACCTTTTAGTTCTGGAACCAAATGGTTGCCTAATATAGTGTAGGTTTTGCCTGTTCCTGTTTGGCCATAAACAAAAACAGTACCATTATAACCTTCTAACACTATCCACTATTGGAAATGCTGTCATCTTGTGCAATTCCAACTGAAAAATGAGTTTAAATTGAAAAGAAACTCTGTTTTTTGTGTTTTTAGACTGTTTCAGTCTGTTAGAGAACATAAACTTTGGAATAGTTGGCTTATATTTGTACCTAACCAAATGTTAATGAATCATAATCCATAGATATTTAAAATGTTAGAAGGGTGCATTAGAGATGAAAGGACAAAATTCTGTTTTGTTTTCAATTAAAAAAAAATATGAATAAAAAATTTATATAAATATGCGATAATAAAAAAATGTTTTTATGGTTGTATTATGATAACATATATTTGTACACAATTAACATCAATAGTGCAACTTGTCCCTAATTGATGAATTTGACTTACTTAAATTACCCATAAACAAAATATTTGATCTACTGATGAAACTTAATAAAGGAAAAACATATTCTTTTCGTAGAAATTCTATTGATATGGTATTCACATAGTAAGTGGTAATGAATTGCATAATTTACTTTTGGGAAAATCTTTCTTGAAAGTGAAAAAGAACTACAAAATATACCTTACATAGTTTGTAAAATCATCACAATATGATATGAATAGGAAAACTTAGGTCAGAAGAAAATAATTAATTGATATTTAAAAAGCATTAAAACAACTGATAGAAGTTTTAACTGATGAAACTGCCTAATATATCATTTCTTAATATAACAATGCAGCATATCCTTGAATGCATTGTTATTAAGTAAGGCTGAGAAATTTTTTTTGTTTAAAATAAACTTTCTTTGAGTTTTTTATCCATGATTCAATAGTTATTTGGTTTATATACAATTTTATTAATTATCATGATCTTATGTTTCTAATGCAAAAATGTATTCATGATTTATTATTTTCCAATAATGTAGGTATCAATAATTCTTATCGTTTCTTTAAAAAGACTGTGGCATAACTATTACTAGATAATACATCTCTCACAACAATGAACAGTTGATTGTCATAAAAGGAAATTGCACATTTAATGTTAACCTTATTTGTCTATATTTATTTTGCAATTAGATGGAAGGTCATCAAACAAAGTTTTTAAGGAGTTGGTTGAATAACAGATTAAATTGTTTGTACTTGTAACTTGTATATGGGTATTAATTATCAATTATTATTTGGTTACATATTTGATTTAATAAATGATACCCTTAAATAACAAAAGAGACTTACTTGTGTGGTATCCAATCCAAATATATGATCAAATTTAAAAGCCTTAGTATGCTCTCCATTTTTTTCTTAATGCAATTAGTTTTTTCTATAATCGCACAAAACAATATTTTCATTTTCTTCAAACAGTCCTTTTTTATTAAGCGGCCATACCCTTATAAAGACCCTTACGTTTTCTTGGGATTGTCGATATTCAGTCTCAGTACCGTTTTCCATATTTCTGAAAAAATGTCACTGAAATATGATCTACACATTTTTTAAATTTTATTACACTGTTTACCTTGAATTTATCTATTTATTGGGTCTTACATGATTTTCAGTATATTTTCTAATTCACATTTTCATAACAACTACAAAGAACTACATACATAACCATGGTAGCTGCCAAAACAAAAAACGATTTAATAATATTTCATTTTTCTTCTTCCTATTTTTTGTGAATTCCATTAAGCCTTCACAGTCACGGTCTTACAAAAGATTTTGAAATGTTGACAGCGTTGGGGGGGTTCAAAAAAGCACACATTCCAGGCCAATCAGAAAGAGCTTTAACCTAGCTGATACCGACTTTAACAAACAAGCGCGACGAAATTGAAAAATAAGTTTCTCAACTGTACATCTGACTTTGTTTCTAGAAATTGGGTTTTCTTGCCATTGCGATTTTTAGTTAAATTCAGCTGCGTAAAACGTTTAGATGATTTGATTTATGTTGAAATAATTTTGTCAAGCTTTTAGAACCATTTTAAAAGATTTTTAAACGATTTATTGTGATAATGTATGATGTTATTGTATCCTATGTAGTACATACATAGCACAGAGAGGTATGTAGTGGTTACATTGCAAAAACTTTTATCTATTTTAAGATTAGGTAACCAGGTAATAATAGCTATCTAGTATTTTGTGCAAATTTTTAATAAATACAACTAACTTGAAAATTTGCAAACAAAATGCACAATGGCACAATTATTATTATATGGTTACGTAACTCCACAAATTCAGTTAGTGGTTTTATGAGGTTTCTTGCAACAAAATTTGTGATTTAGAGTGTTGTACAGGGTATTGTAATGTTCTGTCGCAAAGTATTTAAAAATAGATGAGCCTTCGAAAACTTTAATTTGCTGCCAGGATGATGTTAAATATTTCAAGAAGAATGTGACAATATCCTATCGCCTCTCACATATGAAAAGAAATGAGAACTAATCATGAAAAAATGTTTTTGATATTTTAGTAATTTATTTATATATTTTGTGATTTGTAGATTCATTTTGAAGATTTGAATAAAAATCTTAGAAGTGTGCAAGCCAAGAACTTTGAATGTTTTATTAAGCTATTAAAAATTTGGATTGGTGTTCTTCTAATAATACTCAACCAAGTAAAAAAAGAAATAGATAAATAAACATATCACCAAATAAAAAGTGGGATTGTAGGGGTTTTACTACATAGTTGAATATAATATTTTTTTTAAAACCACATAGTATGAGCATGTTTATACTATGTGAACCAACACTCAACAAGACGATTGTCTTATGCAATAATGGCACAAGTCAATTATTCATATTTTCTAGGAAGAGGGTTTTTTTTGTTTGAAGCATTTATTGTATTTCGTAACATAATTTAATAATTATTATTGTTTATTTTTTACTTAATTATATTATAATATTGTTATTATCAGATGGTAATAGTTAATCTCTAAAATGGTTATGTACAAAAAAATTTGAACTTATGCCACTATTACATAAAAAGAAATTATGTTTTACTTGTTTAGTTGTGTAGTAACTAAATCCAAAGAAATGAGTAGAAAAACGATAATATATATATATATATATATATATATATATATATATATATATATATATGCGGTTTCTTATTAAGAATGAAACACCAAAGTGGAGTAACTTTAATATATTTTCCGAGCTTTCGAATACTTATGTATTCATCGTCTGGGACAGAAATTGTGGTCAAATACAATATAAGAAATATGTGTAAAAATTATAAAATTTCTACATAACAATAATTAATTAAGGTTGTCGGTAGTTTTGAATCGTATTAATTCTTGTAAAAATTTTCCATTCATAATTTTCAAAATTCAATATTCAAATTGAGGTTGATAGAAATATTGATTCTGGTTACTATAAGAATTTATAATAAATTTTCATTGGTTAGATTATGAATGACGGTTAATTTTTATAGGCTAGCTAAAGATAAGTTGTAGTGAATAATGTTCAATAT
The DNA here is from genome assembly GCA_026230145.1 of Diorhabda elongata. Taxonomy (NCBI): domain Eukaryota; kingdom Metazoa; phylum Arthropoda; class Insecta; order Coleoptera; family Chrysomelidae; genus Diorhabda; species Diorhabda elongata. Next base: position 22,169,622 of record CM047937.1, on the reverse strand, counting down.
TGATTGTTTAATTTATTGATAACATTAAATTTCAATAGGCTAGTTCGTTATGAATGTAGCTGAATATTTATTGACTAAAATATTAATTTTATTTTATAGGTTAGGTCCTGATAGGTGAAGTTGAAATTTATAGGTTAAGTGAAGTTGGTTGGTTGTTAATGGTGGTCAATTTTTATAGAATTTGTTTTTTCAAAATCTAAAAGATATGAAATTACACTAAGGTTGTTTAAATCAGTTTTCTTATTGATACATTGATCATTTTGGGCAATATATGTTGTTTCTGAAAATAGACGTTTTTTGTAGTTTTTTTCAGTTGTCAAAACTTTGGCGAATTAATTCATATTGTGTCCTTCATGATAGATATGAGTCGCTAATGAACATCTATCAGGATATTTTTGGAAACAACATATATTGCCCAATATGATCAATGCATTAATAAGAAAACTGATTTAAATAACCTTAATGTAATTTATGCATATATTTTAGATTTTGAAAAAACAAATTCTATAAAAATTCAACTCCATTAACAACCAACCGACCTCACTTAACCTATAAATTTCTACTTCCCATCTGTTTAGATCGCCTTTCTTCATTTTTACATTTTTTTATTAACTCTTTATCATCCATCTGAAGATGTTTCTGACTGACATTCTTGTTGTACTTCGCTTTATCAGGTATGTCATGATCTTGATCTTCTCAAAATGAAAAGGAAGAGCTTGATGAAGAATTCCAATCGGACGAAGATTAATTGGAGGAGGATTTGTATGACGGCAAACAATTTTGATAGCTTAAGGAATCTTGAACTTATTTAGTAGCAATAAAAACAGTACGTGATAGTTTTCATACGTTGTATATGTCGTAGTCTCATAGCGAAAGCTAAATAATAAAAAAAAGATCACATTTTTTACCTTCTTTACCAAATATAGTAATTTCGTCTTCTACATTGTTTATTGGGCTGGAATAATTTCCAAAACCATTTTTGTTTCTTGAAACGTTCCTTCTATTATTGTTTTGGTATTTTAATATTTATCATTATTCTAGCAGTGCGAGCCCGCATAGACATCTTTGAAAGCTGTATTTCTATAAAATCATAATAATTTGATTAATTCCCACATTATACAATGCCACCCTATATAATCATAATGACGTAAAAGAAAACACAAAAAGGCATTTTGTTAGTTATGCATAAGACCATCGAAGTGTTAATTAATTTTTAAAATACGCCAGTTAAGAATATTTACTTCTTTTCTGACAGTCTTAAGCCTGAAAAAGTGTGAACGAAAATCAAATATTATAAAATATGAAATTTTATTGTAATAACATAAATGTAAATTTTTAAAATGAATTAATGACAAGTTCAATTTATTTTCAGTCTTTGATTAACCTTATATAGCACAGATTATAAAATTATTTTTATAATTATTCATTTCAATGAAAAATGCTAAAACAGTTCAGATTTGTTCTTAATTTACAAATTTTTGAGTAATAATCACTTAATTTGTTTCTTATGCGGCACCTCGCATAAATATATTTGAAATAAAAAAATACACTTTATTATTATTACACTTTATTATAATTACACTAAACGGCCACCAAATATGATTAAATTTGGCGGGCTCCGCCTACAATTAGTGCGGCTTTCTGATTCGCTTGGAATGTGTGTCATTTAGCGTTTGCCATGTATAGTGTGCATTCCACTAAGCATTCATAACCAAGATCTTTTCCGTTCCACTTAGTTCAAAATTCACATTAAAATAAAATCCAAATTTCTTCTGCGTGAAAGTAAAATATTTGGTTATGCGTCACAAGAATGCTTCAAAAGTACAATAGTATAATATCCCAATCCGTATCAAAGAATGAGATAGATTTTCATGGTTGTCATCTACGTCGCTTGAGTTTTGAAAATTTCAATAATTCTTTCAACGCTCACCTTCGACCCACCTCTCTACAAAAGTCGTAAACGTTAGTCATGAGTGACACTCTCGCCGCGACTATAACGATCGTAGTTGATATGTGGAACGCCCAAAAGAGTATTTCAGGCGCCGTGAACGCTTCGTGGAATGCATCAATACTGTACTAATTAATTTGATTCTGTGACAGGAACTTTGAAGGTTATGGTATTAAACATTTTTATTGTCGTTAATGACTGAATAAAATAAGAAAATATTGGTAACATTTCCTAAAGTAATAAATCAGGTTGGTGTAGATTATTGTAATAGACTGTGTTATATTACAAAATATTAATCATCCTTACATTGTATATAAAAAAATTATTTTTCCTTGGCAAGTCAAAAAATTGTGAATATTTCAAAAAATTATGCAGTTAATAGGTATTTCATTTGTTGAGAGACCGGAAAAGTTGTCATTGGCTTGAAATTATTTCAATGAAATGTAAATTGCAGTATATTCTATTAACTTTGTGTAATTATGACTATTGTCTTATTCAGGTTTTGACTATTGGACTATTATTCCAAATTTTAATAAATTCTACAAGAAATGTAAAAATGAGCAGCAGTTGATAATAGTGTGTAAATAATTGTAGGTGCAAGTATGGGTATAATATTTGGCAAAAAGAAGAAACCTACTAGAGTCACAGAACAAGATAAAGCTGTACTTCAATTGAAGCAACAAAGGGATAAACTAAAACAGTACCAAAAGAAAATTGAATTTACATTAAGTACAGATAGAGAAATAGCAAAAAAGCTACTTAACCATGGTCAGAAAGATAGAGCAAAATTATTATTGAAGAAAAAGAGATTTCAAGAACAACTACTGATCAAGTTAGATGGACAACTAGAAAATCTTGAAAAACTGGCTAGTGATATAGAATTTTCACAAGTAGAAACTCAGGTGATAGATGGTCTCAAAAGTGGAAATGATGCTCTCAAGAAAGTCAATGAATCTATTATTATTGAGGATATTGAACGTATCTTAGACGAAACAAAGGAAGGAATTGACAAACAAAATGAAATTAATGAACTACTTAGTGGCCAATTAACTGAAGAAGATGAAGCTGCTGTAGAAGAAGAGTTAGCAGCTATAATCAATGAAGAGATGCCTGCAGTGCCTTCTGAACAACCTCAGATGGAAACACATGAAGATGAAGAAATACTTGAAAAAGAGAATAAACTACCAGAAAAGCTAAAAAAGACCAAAGAGAAAGAACGAATTGCTGTTCTTGTCCAGTAACTAGTACCAGAATTTTCAAATATCAATGTTTTTATGTAAAGTTATTTTAATATCAAAATATATTAAAAATTTTATATCAATATTTTTCATTTTGCTATTTCTAGCATTGAAGCCAATAAAAGTAGTATTTAGTAAAATTTGTTTTTAGAATACTTTCTCATTACTTGTAATATATAATATATATATATATATATATATATATATATATATATATATATATATGTTTTTTTTTGTAGTTTTTAAAAGAAAGATAAATTTTGATGTTTCAACTTTTCTTTAAGTCTTTATCAAAATATGATATTGTCATAGACCATTTGCTTATTTATGTTGATTTATAGATCACCTTTGTCATGAATATCAAAATAAGGATGAAATCAACTTAGAACTTTGTTCTAATAAGAAAAATAATATTAAATATATAGCAGTAATCAATTAAATTATTTGTAGTTTTCTTAGAATTTATAAAATAGAACTCTAAATTTTACTAAAATTATTTAGATCTATTTTTTCATTTATAGCTTTTTCATTCTTATGATTTTGAACCATTTCTAAAAATTTCTCTTTTCATGTTTTAGATACCGTTTCAAGTATCTTTATAATTGAATGTCTTTTTTTTAAATTTCATGGTTCGTTAATGCAGTTCTATTTTTTTTATCGTATTGATGACCTCTTAGTCTATTTTCTAAATACTGAGAGGTTTGCACTATGTAGACAGCGTCACAATTAGTACAAGGCACTTAATATATAATATTACTTCTTTTGTTGTTTGGTGTTTCAGATTTTAATTTAATGAAATATTTGGATAATGTATTATGTCCTCCATGACTTATACTAATATCATATTTATTGAAATAATTCGATAATTGTTGGGAAAGTCCTTGTACATATGATAAGGAAAAATGTTTTATGTTTTGATGTTTCAGTTTTGTTTTTAAATTGATTGTAGTACCTGTTTATCCTTTTCTTGAATATGTTATTTATCATTTTTTCCGGATAATTATTTTCATTCAATATAGTTTTCGCTTTTTGAATAGCTAAGCACTAAATTCAGGATCTGATAGTTGGATAGATCTATCAGCCAAACTTATTATCACTGATCTTTTTTGTGACATAGGATGTCTTGATGTCACATTATATAAAATTAACAATAACATAAGAACAGAATGGTATACGAAACCAACTTGGTCCTCAAGATATTTAAACGTCAATTCGTGTCAAACTATGAAAGTGGCTTGAATATTCGTTGGGTCACTCTTTGGTCCCTTTGCATACCTAATGAGATTTTATTACTCTATACCTTTCTGAAATGAACTATAGGTTACTCGTATATGACAATAAAACTAGAACCACTATACAATTTTCAGAACCTAATTTCGATCCTAAATTATTAACGTATTCAAGGAATTTACTTCGAAAAATAAACTTTTTACTATAAATATGGACGGATAAGATTTAATTCCTAATCTATGTCCAACGTAACAAAGAACTTTCAAAAATTCTGCATTTAAAGCTATTATCTGCAATACGGTACTAAAAGACATGGTTGACCATGACTCAGGTAGAAATGGTAAAAATTTATCATGAACATAAAAATAACCATAAAGGCATCAACGAGACAGAATAAGAAATTAAAAGCAAATTTTATTGGCCGAACATCAGAGGTACTGTAACTAAATATAGAAATAATTGCGAGTTTTGTCAAATGATGAAGTATGATAGAAATCCTAAAAAACAAAAATTTGAATTAACACCAACACCCGATAAACCTTTCGAAATAGTGCACGCTGTTCGAGGTCATCAGTCTCTTCAAGAGGTATCATATGGAGTACATCTAAGGCATCTCCCGCATTGCAATGGTCAAATTCACTGCTTTTTCTTTATTGGACCAATTATTTACTATAACGGCTGCCTCAAACTGTTTTAACATAATTGGTCGTCGAACGTTGGGACCTTGACTCGTGTAAAACTGCTGATCTCTTTTGTTTTGAGTGATGCTTGTATATTGCGTGGTTCCTATGTGTTCGATCATTTTCTTTTCTATTTGAGTGTTTTTTGTTCTTAAATCTATCATCTTTGTCTCCAACTCCTTGATTTTCTCGTTCATCTGATTTTTCATCGTTGTTATCTCATTCTCAATATTGATTTTAGATATGACATTTTATTTTCGACGTCAGTAGCAATGTCTGTTTTCAATGATAAAATTTCGGCAGAAATGTCGCTTTCCATAGTCATCAATATTGACCGAAATATTATTTTTCAGAGTTGAAATCTTCTCGTTCATATTAGCCGTAAGATCGTTCTTCATATCAGAAATCGACGAAATCAAGGTGCAAGACTCGTATTTGAATAAATATGTTTCTGAATGAAAGTCTTCACTTATCAGCGCCACTTTCAGTTTTTCTACTAATTCACTCTTTTTACCGGATTTTTCCAACTCTTAGACTCTTGGCTTTGTTTATGTCAAATTTACTCACAATACCCCACACTTTACACCAATTTAACGTTGTTCGTATTTATTTACACTCTTTCTATTTATAAAACACTGTCTCTTACGTTCATAATTTATTTACAAACTATACAATATACTTAACTTATAATAGTTCACTTATAAATCTCACTTGAATCTTTCCACTAAGACTATTTATTTAAAACTAAACTAACTGCGTTTACACAAATTATTTATATACCACAATAAAATTCTATAAAGTTCTAGAGCAAAAAAAAACAATAGAAATACATAAATAGAAATTATTTAGAAGAATTACTGTGAATAAACCGCCTGTTACTAAGAAAATTATATATAAATAAAAATAGAAAAAGAGGTTCAAGATGGAGATAAAGTGGGTAAAAAGCCACGTAAATCTGTAGAATATAAATATGTTTATCAGCAAAATTGTTCAAATATGTGATTAAAAATGACACTTTTTTGAAAATTTATTTTAGAATAAAAAAAATCTCATGCCAACTAGTTTATTCATAAATTTAAAAAGATTTACTTATACAATATAATGATCATATTTATTGCATCTGTACAGTTTGAAAGTTGGATGGGTAATGTCTTCTTAAAATCTAATATTCTTGCTTAAAAATAAGGGATTATATTACTGGTATTTGTTTAGGACAAGTACATAAAATGTAATAAAATAGTATATGTTTGTGTGGAATGTAAAAACCCTGAATTATACAATAAATAACAATAGAAATTAAAATATCATGAAGAGACAAGATATTTTTATATTTAATATAAACATTATACAGGGTGGGTTATAACAATTATAAAACTTATTTGTCTTCATGATAATGAGCTTATAGTCTATAGTATTGTAATATTAAAGCCAGGAAATCTGTAAAAATAGTGATGATCTATGTATTTCAGGGGTGCTTTACAACAATAAAAATTTCTTATAACCAAAATCATATAAACAACTCACAAAACTATGCTATAAATTTGAGAGAACACTACACCTTTAACGGTAGCAACTGTTCAGAAGATTCTTCTCTTGTAACTATTGTTCCAGCAATGAGTTGAAATTGTTCATCTTCTGCCTTCGTTTTCTGATTGTATTTTGATATGTCCTAAGTTTGTTAGATTTGGAAATAGTATCATGTGCTACATCCCAAAATCGTTTCCTCCTCATTTTTTCATCTAAGTCGAAAAATAAAATTTCTTAGTTTATTGGTAGGTAAAATGACAAATTACCAAGTACAAAATAATATTAATATAAATGCCAATCTTCTGAGAAAAGGTTTTTCTCTAGAGGTTGAAGGGATCGAGTCAAAATGTACGGTCATTGTAGTATTTTGTGAATTTAAATCCTTCAGGTAATCTTCATGAAGTTCTACCGTTAGTTCAGTATCCACAGCTGGTGCATCTGTACTAGTATCTAAAAATATGATTAATAATTAACAAAAATTATTTTACTTCAAGCACATTAACAAACTGTACAATCTATTTTTTCCTCACATCAATATCTTCACTGCTTAATCTTTTCCTTTCCAAGGGCCTCCTTTCTTGTACTTTTTTTTGTAAACGTTTGGGAAATCAAAAACAAAAGGAACTGCTCCTGCTTTTAAAATTCTATTCCCGTGTACATTAACTTCAAAGTCTTCTTTGGTAAAGTGTTTTTCACAAATCCCTGTATAGTCACTTGGTGTAAAATTGTCTCTTCTTATAGCCACTGGCCATTTTTGCCTAAGATCGGGGTTTTTTGGTATTACAAAATGAAGGTACATAATAATTTTTGATTGCAATGATTACAAAATATTAATTTTTATTTGGAAAAAAAAAATTAATACTGATGTTAACATTCTTACTTGAAAAATTTCAAATCTGCACATTTCTTCCTTCTAGCCATACAGCTCATAGCACAACAAGATTGAATCATTTTCAAAACTTGAACTTAAAAAACAAAATATTTCTCTGAATGCAATAAAATACAAAATACGGGGTGGTTCCATTTAAAAAATAAAGAAAGTTGATATTTATGAAGTTAAACTTTTTATACACACCCTGTATAAAATGAAAAAATTTACAACATAGACGTCTGACCTTGCTAAAAGTAACCGAACAGAAACCATTTTCATATCTTTAAGGGTATCTTCGTAAAACAATCATTTATAAGGCTCTACCACGGTCAAATTTTTTACAAAAAAATTAATAACTCAAAATATGCATTTTACGAAAAAAGATTTTAGACAAAAGTATGCTACAATTTTACGTAGATTTCGAAAATGTATTAATATACAGAGTGTTCCAGTTAAAATAATAAAGTTACAGTCGACTTCCGGTAGAACCGGAAATTTTTATGATTTTACTATAAGTATTTTGCTATATACAGATGGTTTTAACTCGTCGTGGACACCCAGTATAGTAATGGGAGAAGGAAAAATAGAGGATTTAGCTGAGAAGAAAGATAAGAAAACCTGGATACAAAATTATGCTAAAGCACAGAAGATAATTATCTCTACAGTGGATAAAAAGTTACTATTTCATATAATGAACTGTGAAACTTCAGCCCAAATGTACACAAAATTAAAAACGCTCTAAAAGGAACACAAATGATAAAAAATGTTATTTGTTCCAAAAATTTTTTAGTTGCCAACTTGAAAAGGGCACTGACTTATCTAATCACTTAAGTAAACTACAAAATATGGCATACAAATGCAATCCCTTAAGCAATTAAGCAGTTTATACCAAATTATATGCTTATGTCAAAAATTCTAATAACTCTATCAGAAAAATTCAGATACGTTTAAATGGCCTGTGAGTCTACTCCTCAACAGGATAAAATGAACTGATTTCAAGTTTGTTAGTAGGAGAGAATGATAATAAAATTAATAATAGCAAGCAAAAAAGTTTGTGACATATGTAACAAACATGGACAAACAGCACGTTTTTATAGATAGAGATAAATAGATATAAGCAAGAGAAAGAAAATAATATTCAACAAGTCCAAGAATAAATGCAAAATATCGAGGAAGATGAAATACAAAGCACATACGAGGAAAACTAAAAACGTGGAAGAAAAACGAGAAGAAATACCAGAAAGAAGAAAAATTCAAGTAAAATCGGTGAAAGATAATAAATGAAGAAATAGAGAAAATTGTTACAGAAAGCGATATAGAATATATTTATGAAGAAAATGATGGAGAGGAATCAACCTTAGGACAAAGCATTACAAGAGGAAGACATTACATTACACATGTTTAACACATGTCGACTCGACACGTCAGAATGCGACACATCAGATAGGCCGGACACATATGTGTGTTATAAAACGTGTGTGCCAGCTGACATTTTGATTTTTTAACCTGTTAAGTAGTATCCTCGACCTTCAGATGCACACAACACACATTCACAATCCTCCAGAGGTTATAATATAATGGAGCACCTACAAGAAGAGATGGATTGGTTGGACGAAGAAGAGGAAATGGTTGCGGTTAATGCAGCATTGCTTGTGCTACAATATGAATCTAGGGAGTACTGGGTTCATCCAATAAACCAAGGTAGGCACGAATTTGGTGAATATCATGTTCCGTGGCCCGAAATGACGACGACAGGTGTAAAATGTATATCAGGATAACCAAGAAGGAATTCGATGTGGTTTACTATTTACTATTAATTAAAGAAGCAAAATACAAATTTTAGAGAAGCAATATCTCCCGAGGAATGACTTTTAATAATTTTAAGATAGAAAACAACAAAATACAATATTATATTTTCTTAAATACAAACTAGTATAATTATAAAACTGGACATAATATTATTTTTGGAAAAGTTGGTCTCGGTAGTCCTTATTTTGGAAATTGTACAAAAACTCATACTTTCGTACCTCTTCTATAAATTGTACCTCAATTAACATAAAGATAATTATTGATATATTATGGAAACGAATAGTTTCAGTCACGCTCAGAACAAACTCGGCACAAGTGGTGAATATAACCTACGACACTTTGTAACACTTGTAACGTAAAAGATATTTATATAACACATGTTAATGCGTGTTTACACGACATGTGTCCTTAGCTTTATCGTCTTCAGAGATTTACTTTAATACGTTTATTCAACGCATTGATGGTGTCGGAATTTAGACTTATTTGGTAAAGAATACTAGAATATACAGTGCATTTGTAAAAATCTTTAGTAAGATTATCTGTATAAGATTTAAAATCTATTATTACCTAATCTATGATTTATTGATTATTAGTAATAGAACTTAACGTTATTGTGTACTTATTGGTTAAGATTTAGGACAACTTGTGCATTCACTTTTTGGACTATTTTTTGTAATTGTTTCTCAACACATTTAAAGTTTTTTCAATTTTTTTCCGTCATTCGCATCTTAGGTTTAAAATAAAAATTTAAATAAAGTACCACCTGCGAATTTGATGTTATCCAATTCTTTGGTAATTCGTCAATTATAGAATTCAAATAATCGAGTTTTGCTGGTATATTTTCATGGTTAGAGAAATTATTTATAATGCGGAATATTATACCTAATATTTCGATTTCTTTTTCATATTGTCTTAACGAAATTAAAAATATCAGGAAAAATTTGTAAGCTTAAAAAATTATTATATGGTTCGAAGCAAGCTCCATTAAAATGGTATGAACATTGTACCAAATTTTTATAAGAAAACGACATAGATGCCTTAAATGTATATTTAAAAATAATACTGGACCCATATTTCTAGCAATATAGGTTGATGAAGAGTTCGTATTTGGAGAAAACATAGAAGGAATAGATAACCTGTTATGAAAACTCGAAAAAAAAAAATTTATTAAGAAGTTTGACAATGTTGATTGTTTTTTGGAATTAAATTGACCAGAACTACAAATTCAATAAAATTAAATCAAGATCAATCACAGATTATGAAAAAAAAAAACAAACAAATAAAAGAACTGATGTCATTTTCATATCGTGAAGCTGTAGTCTACTGTATTTATTAAATCGAACGACATATTCGACATATGCTGTTGGCTATTGTAGTCAAAATTTAGAAAATCCATCGAAGAAAGATGTTCAGAATGTGAAGAGAATACTACGCTTTTTAAGAAGTATGAAAAGAAGAAAATACAAAAACTGAAGTTTACACTGACAGTTACTTTGCAGGATACAAAAACACCAGAAAAAGCACAACAGGCTACGCCATATTTTATGGTGGAGGGCCCGTCATTTGGTGTTCCAGAAAATAAGCTGTCGTAGCACTGAAGCGGTATTTATTGCCACTGCTGAAAATCAGTTAAGGAAGTTCTAAATTTGAAAAAACTATTGATGAAAGATGCAGATGCATGTTTGAAAAAATGGGCAATCAGAGTGCAATAAATATTCTTAAGAATGAATTCAATTTTATTCATGAAAAAGTAAGAGAGGGTCTAATTAAAACAAAATACTAATGTCCAGAAAATAATACAGCAGATATTTTTACTAAATCACTTCATACTGTTAAATTCCAAAAACACAAAAATATGTTGGTAAAATAAGATTTTTTAATTGTTTTTTGTAATAATTTAAAATATGTTCTTTGTGGAAATTTGAAAATAATGTTTTTTAATTATTAGGGCAAGATGTTGAGGAATAATGTTAATGACATTAATCTTTGTAGGTGACTTAACAGTAAGTTTAATGTGTTGATGTTCTTGATTTTAGGTCTCTTCTGTTTCAAAATTTCTTTAAGTCTTTATCAAAATATGATATTGACACTGACAATTTGCTTATTCATATTGATCTACAGATCACCTTCATCATAAATATCAAAATAAGGATAAAATCAACTTAGAACTTTGTTCCAATAAGAAAAATTAATTTTTCTTTGATTTCCACATTTCAAATATATTAAATTTATTAGAATTTACAAAATATAACTTTAAATTTTACTTAAATTATTTAGATCTTTTTTATCATTTATAGCTTTTTAGTTCTTATGAATGTGAACCATTTCTAAAAATTCTCTTTTTCGTGTATTAGATTCCGTTTCAAGAATTTTTGAATCTATAATTGAATTTATGTTTTTTTGATATCTCATGGTTCGTTAATGGAATTCTATTTTTTTTATCATATTGATGACCTCTTAGTCTATTTTCTAAATACTGAGATATTTGCCCTATGTAGAAAGCGTCACAATTAGTACAAGGCACTTGATATATAATATTACTTCTTTCGTTTTTTGGTGTTAGATTTTTTAGATTTTAATTTAGTGAAATATTTGGATAATGTATTATGTCCTCTATGACTTATACTAATATCATATTTTTTGAAATAATTCGATAATTGTTGGGAAAGTCCTTGTATATATGGCAAGGAAAAGTTTTGTTTTTAAATTGATTGTAGTATCTGTTTAACCTTTATTTGTTCTTTATCATTTAGTTCACATTCATAAGAACGAAAAAGCTATAAATGATAAAGAAGATCTAAATAATTTAAGTAAAATTTATAGCTCTATTTTGTAAATTCTAATAAATTTAATTTATTTGAGATGTGAACTGCAGAATATATCTTCAATTTGTGGCTGGATTATAAAAGCCACTGTAATTTCAAATAAACCTCAAGTTTGTTTCAGCTATAATTTATATATAAATGTAGAAATAATCCAATTCTACTGACTAGAAATATCAAGACAGTTAATCAACGAACTACAATAACTATTTCAGTGCTCAATTCCAGTTCGTCACTATATCTCATATACTTTATTACAACTTCAAATCTTTATAAAAATAGAAACAAAAATATAAAAATAAGAGAATCGCTTTATTACAAAAAAGTAACACAATATACGTGGAATTTCTTTAAAAAAAGTACTCTACACAATATCGATTTTAAAATTATAATTCAGTCTTGCCTGCTTTGGGAGATCCACTCCTATCATATCCTTTGAGTTCGTTTGTAGCCTCTTTGGCAATGTATTTGATAAAATCATCAATTTCTCGTCCACCCTGTAAGAGAAAATGAAAATTCAAAATTTGATACAGACAACAAACATATTATTTCTCTATCAATACACATAACTTATTTTTTTGCAGTTATGAGTTTTTCCAGATTTTCTAAAATCCGATTCATAAGAACTCTTATTCCCACCTTGTAGAGCTTATTTTCAATTATACTTTTTTTTATTATTTAAAGCCTATATTAAATAATTTTTAAAATCTGACTATCTAACAAATAGAAAAAGTTGTCCTTCAAATAGAAATTAAGAATCTCTTTACTCTCGTGCTCGTTTTACCAGCTATTAACTCCCAGAAAGAGAAAAAACCAAAAGGAAGGCAGGAAAAATTCATATCTTATTCATCAATACAGAAAAAACATGGTTCTTAAAGTTTGAGAATTATCTAACTTATTTCTCTAACAGTGATATGTTCACTAGATTAGTTCCACACAAAAACATTCATTAATTAATACTAATTTATTAAGCTTTGTTTCTTCGGGGAATCAAAGGGTGCATTCCACTCTCTCACGACAATCGCGTTTATGAACAGTAGAATGGCTTATGAGGCGTTTTGAGCGTTGAGATAAACATTAACAAATGGCAAAACAGAAAAAATAAAGCGAAAGCCTTAAGAGGATGTATTATAATTTGTAAGTTCAATTTTTTAGTAGATTACTTAACTGATTTACATTAAGTAAAATCAAACTATCTTCTGCGACGATAGTAAAATATTTAGTGGTGTGACACAAGAATGCTTCAAAACTATTTATAATATCCCATACCGCATCAAATAATGAAATATACTCTCATCGTATCTGCGTTGCTTGCGTATCGACAATTCCGCTAATTCTTTCAACGCTCACTTGACATTCTCGCCGCGACCATAACGATCGTAATCGCTATATGGAACGCCCAAAAGAGAATTTCAGGCGCCGTAAACGCTTAGTGAAATGCATCAAAAGTTAAATTTGTAAACTGTTAAAATTCATTTAATTGATTTGACAATATCCCACTAACAACAAGTATATTAACTAACTATTCATAGCTAAATAAATTGTTACCCAGGACCAATATGAAAGAATATAGCATTTATTACCTCATATTTGATAGGTGAATCCTTAAAATCTTTAGGTAACCAGAAAAGTGTGGGGAAACCACGAACTTCATAAGGGGATGGGACATCATTAGCAGTAGCATCCATTTTAACAATGAATACATCTTCATCTTTAAGCTAAAACAAAAATATTGAACTATTCAGTTAATAATTTTATAAATAACATTTTTTCATTAATAGTTATTCCAATTAAGACTTACTTTTTCGGCGAGTTCTTCAAAAACAGGTGCGAGCTTTTTGCAGTGTCCACACCACGGAGCATAAAATTCAATAAGGGTGTCCTTTCCATTATTGACAACAACTTCTTCAAAATTCTTAGCTACTGCTACCTTTAATGGTTGATCATTGCTTTCTGGAATTGGTTCAGATTTTAAATAAGGTTCAATAGAGCCTTCCAACACATCATTGATGAATATTTCAAAACCTTCAATACTAAAAAAGATCATATAAAATCATAGTTAGGGGAAAATATATTTTTTATAAACTTTCAACTCACGAGAAATCTTTAAGAACAAATTTCTGATTTTTAGCATCTCTAGCTGCAATTACTGGTTTATCGCCTTTAACATAGTCTAAACCAAACTCATTCAATTCATGTTGGAATTCATCGTTTGAACTAATAGCAAAATTAGCTTTACCAACAAATTCTTTGGCAACCTAAAATTTTATAGAATTATAATTTTGTAATAACTGTCTTCATTTACGTATTTAAGAAAGTGTTTGGTGACAAAAGAAATAATCATATAATACCTTTTATTGGGAGGAAATGTCCCACATTAAAAAAATAGAAGGAGCGGAATGTAAATGTTATCTTGATAATCACAGAGTGGATAAAAAAGTTAACTCACCTTCAAAATTCTGTTACGCCAGTAGTTTGTTCCCTTGGGGTTCTTAACATAGTCAACACCATAGTAAGCAACAAACAATGGATTTTCGAATTCTTGTCTGTTGTCAGGTTTACGATGTCCTACCAAACCATGGCTGAAAAACGATTGATAATAAAATGCTTTATTCCAGTATAATTGTTATTTATGAAGGTCAAATCTTAGTGGTAGATATTAAGCTGGAAAGTACTGGAAATAAGTAGTGGCTTCAATACTTCAAACCTATAATATAATCAATAACACAGATGAAACAGAAATAACTCTTTATATCAATCCTGAAAGGTTTGTGAAGCGACATTTATTAGGTATTTGAAAACCTAAACACAATATATTGTTAATAGGATTTTAGACGATATCATGAAATAAAAAAAGACCTCACTAAGTTGAAATTTCCGAAACCGTTGGTGATATTCATACTGAACACACTGCTTATACTACCCCTACACCCATACTCACAACACAACAGTTAACCTTCAGTCTCTGGAGACGATAACTTGGTTATCGAAACGGGCGTCAGACAGTGTAATTGTGAGTGTTGGTGTACTGGTACTGTAAGCAGTGTGTTCAGTATATATCAACCTAGCTCGATACATAGTTGAAGCAACTGAAGACCAATCGTCCTGACATTGATCAAATTCTGATTACCATTAATTTGAAATTAAATTATACTTACTAACTACCTATGAAAACAAATAGGTGTATAAGAATTGAGAATAGAAAGCTGTAACTGTAAAGTGTATGAATGTTTAAAGTTAGCAGGAATTATCTGTTAAAGATGTACTGGGCAATCCAAATTATGTCAAACTATTAAATTAAGAGAATCACTGCAAAAAAAATCATACTACCAATACTCACAAATTTTTAGTAATGAATTTCTGAATTTCAGCAGCATCGGCATCACCAGTGTATTTTACACTATTTTCCTCAAATTTGTTTTGCAAATGAGTAGGTCTAAACAAGACCAAACCATCCCTGAAAAAAATTATACAACCAGTGAAATGAGTGAATTTTAATATTACTATTTTTTATCAATATGCATGACAATATGGACTGAAAGTCACACGTTATACTGTAATAACAATTCTGCTCTGTGATAAGAATTGTTTTCAGCATTTTTTTTTAAAACAAACTTGTAAAAATCTTTTACTGACAAATATACTTGTATTTTGTAAATATCTACATTAAGATAACCTTTTTATAAATATTGCTAATAACAATATAGAAAATATTTAAATATCATCTTTTTTACACTGTCTCCTTTCAATAACAAAAAAATTGATTTATTAATAATTATGTTACTAAACCATTAATTTAATCAAATTTTCATAATCCCACAGGTATAAATACAAGTTAACAATTGAACGAACATTATAAATAACTGCTTGTTATTTATATATTTGCACTAGTTTTTCAATTCCAATCCATTAATGAACCCTCCTTGGTACAATGATGATTCTACGCAATAGAGATTACGTGTTCCAACAGGGGGCTTACTGTTATATTAACGATTGTGTTTTCGGTTCCGACTGACTTGAGAATTGTTTGTAAACCATTTTCAGGATGATTCCTTTGATACTTGGTTGATAGCAAGTACTGTTACAAGAACCTTGCATAGCCGGAGATTGCGCAAAAATATCATTTAAATGCTTCTAATAACCATTCCTAGAATGGTACAGAATAGCAGATTGGAACAAACCTATAATTACTACTTAGAATAAATAGGTAATTAGTGTTTGGAATCAACATAATTAATAATTAACACTTTTTGAAATAAAAATATAACATTTTGGAAACAATCATTAACCTCTAAATATTTTGTAGATTTTAATATATTGATGAAGCAAAAGATCTTGTTTTTCATTTTTCAGCTCGCAAAATCCACACAAAATGGAAACTGTAATTGTATGAAATCAACAGGTTAAATTAATTTTAAACTAAGACACAAAATTGAGGATCATTGGCTATTTGATCTTTATAATTAATAACATTTTTATTGATGAACTAAAATGAAAAAACTTTATAAGACTTACTTGATTTCTTGGGTATCCAAAAGTTCCTTGAAAGAGGTGTGAGCAAATTTTACTTTTTCTCTCAATTTATCAGCAATTTTAAGGAAAGAGGCCTTAAGAAGTGATTCTTTTTCAAAGAAACCCACCACTACAGACTCTTTTTCAGCTGCCAGTAATTTTTTCAAACAATCTGCAGTTTTTAGTTCCACTGAACTTGGACCAACTTGAGCTTTCATGTACTTGACAATTCCTTCAACAATATTCACTTTTAAACAGAAGGGCTCACATATATCATGAAAAAAATAGATATTTTAAAGTTCTTAATTCTGCCTTTCAACTTATTGTTACCTCAATTTTTTAAATATTTCTTTACAAGTTTAATTTGGCAGTTGATGAAGACAGCTTACTATAATCTTAAACTGATAATTTAAATCACACATAACCACAAGTATATCTTTTTCCGAACTTCACCCATTTCCTCACTTTATCATGTTATCCTCCAAATTCCTCTTTTATCTTGAGATTCCCTCACTCAGTGTTCTATTTTGAAGAGTCCCATTCTCAAATATGTCTATGCATTATACTACTTAATTGTTTGTCCACTGACCAGCAATTTGTAATATTTTTCAATCACAAATCACGTTTGATGACCATATCACAACTTGGTAATTTGAGAATTATAGATAATACTCGTCATTCATTGGTAGTGCTATGTAATTGCACTTTCATTTTCTTATCCTCAGCACCTTCACTTTATAAATTTACAGATTTATGAAAAACTTGTTCAAGACCTATCTTGAGCCTGACTTTTGTTATTAAATCATAGTTTGATTTTACTTAAGATCTTTCTCTGTTCTCCTTAATGTTAGTAGATATTCCTCTCTATTTATTATTTGATGTTTTACAGTAGGTGATGCTCTGGCTTATGTTGCTGTCAGAACTTTAATTGAGATCAGCTGCTGGCATAATATTTGCAAAAAATTCATATTTTGACAATTAAATGATAAAGTGAATAATTTTCAAGCAAATAGTGATAATATTCATATTTCAATACATTCAACAAGACAATACAATTATTTAAAATACCTAACTTTGTTCAATTTTAAAAATAGTGCATATTCCATGCTTTACTGATCAATTACCTGCTGCTTCTCTGGGTCCATTGTATTCTTGGGAAACTTCTCCATTTCGGAATATTCTCAAAGTAGGGTAACCACTTACACTGTGCTTATTACAAGTTTCTTTGCCACCTTCTGTGCAGTCTACTTTGACCAAGGCAACTGGGGGATCATTTCTGATTAAATCTTCAGCAGCTTTTGCATATTCTGGCTTTAATCTCTTACAATGTCCACACCTTTAAAATCAATATTTATTAGCGAAATATATTTTGTGTAAAATTTTTTTAACGTTTTTATCCTATATTAAAGATGATAAATATTCATGTAAACCTTTTTTATTTCTATCAAATTTCATCAATAAAAATGAAAAAGTTGTTGTGAAAATACAGTGTATTTTACCCATTACATTTTCTATATGTTTCAGAAGCTGGAAATTTATAAAAAATACGACAAAACGGTAGATCTATTATTTATTGCCATCAAGTCTGGCAATAATGCAGTGGGGACTGGACAGGAATTCATAAATTTGATAATCACAATTAATTTAATAGTAGTTTTCACTGCGCGTAAGATTAAAAATTAGAGACTTACCAAGGAGCATAAAACATAACCAGAGCAGTTTGATGTTCGGCTATTCTGGATTCAAAATCACTATCCGATAACTCTATAACATCTTCTTCTCTTGCGAAGCAAGTATAGAAAAGTAGAGGTATGAGGGAAATTGGGAATAAATACATTTTCTTATTTTTAGCCGGCTTAACAATTTTTCGATACGACCTCAAGACCTTTGCGTAAATGAATCCTTGAATCTGACGATACGTGGCTTTTAAAATGCGCAAGACAACGTGTTGTCGGTTGTTTATTGGTTACTATGATGTATCTAAATAATATGATTGGCTGCGAACGTGGAAACATAGATGAACTAGATCGTTTGTGATGATGTGGTTGATCTATGGATTATATCCCTTCCTACGTAACCCACATTTAAATAAACAACTTATGTTCCCGAGGTCCACAAATTCTGCAAAGGTTCCTTCTGTAAATAACCTAGATAACATAAATAAATATCTTTATTTATCTATGTAATTTAGTGTTACCTAACCGAACCTAACCAATTAGTATTTTTACGCATCTTTTGTTACGCTGCATGTGAACATAGTGGGCGAGACAATCGGGTTACCAAAGATTCGTCAAAATACTGATTGTCTCCACAGAACATACCCTTCGGAGACCCTGTGGAGCCCATCAGCATATTGACACATCTTTTGTTACACGATTGCCTGGCCCATTATGTTCACATGGAGCGGATTAAATGCGGAGCGATATGTGCGTTATAAACTTTTAGGTCAAAAAATTATTGAAATATGTGTCAAAAATATAAATTCAATTATTATTTAGAAAACCACAAAATCAGAGAGAACATGAAATTATAAAACTATTGGTGAGAAAAAATACTGAATATCAATTTTTACAAAAATGTATTTATTCACTCATAAAAAATCAATTTCACCCTAACAACACAAAACATACCAACATAGGCTGTATTCTGTACTTAACAGCTTATATTAATTTCATAGTTTATTCATATGATACTTCTCAAATGCGATTGAATATTTATTTCTAGATCAGGTGTGACTGCAATTGGTGGAAATATATTTACTTAAGTTGAATTTATGAGGAAAAAAGATTTAGAATGAGAAAGAAACAATTGACAAGGTGTAATTGTACTTCCATGGTACGTAATTTCTAAAAAGTAACATTTTTTCATTGAGATTATTAATGTGGTTATTTTGATTTAAATAATTGTTTAAGCTTTCGAGAAAAAAAACCTTGAATGATAATGACTTTACTTACGTCAAATTCAAAAGTAGCACAATATACCACTAGAGAAAATGCCTAGCTTAATCAAAATAAAGAAAAACGCAGAAGAAGACTAATGGAGATTAAATTTTTGACAGTGGTAAACAGGTGATTAGTTTTGGATAAGTTTTGCCGTGGTGGTTAGTATTGACGGTGAGATCAATAAAAAAATGTTTTCAGTTATGAAAATGTTCGTTATAACTTTATAAGTTTTTAAAAGATGGAGGAAACAATGACTACTTCTCAGGGTGGCGAATCTGATATGGATTGTTCAGATAATGAATTTTATGACGATTATTATAATACCAATGACGATATTGATATAGAACAAGTTGACCCGAGAAAAATTGATCCTGAATATTTTGAATTTAGCTGTCTCTTGGAAGAACAGGTGGATAGACTTCTCAATGAAACGGTTGAGACCTTAAGTAACAATTTACAAATATCGCCTTCACTTGCAAAAGTAAATAAACTTTTAAGTGCATATACACTTAGCTTTAAAACTAGTTTTAATATAGGCACTTGGGTATATATACATACATAACAAAATATCTTAATAAAGACGGAAATTGGTCGACGAGACCTCAATGTTTTTACCTGTTATAAAAACTAATTTTTAATCAAAAGAAACTTGAAACCAGTTTTAAAGGTCCCCTGGGTAGTTGTAAAGAGCTTGTATTTAGGCCTCTAGTTTTGGGAATTTTTTATCAATATTCAGAAAATATCTGCTGAAATGATTAAATGCAAATTTGTTTCAAATACTAAACTTACTTTACCTAGAAAATATTTGTAACAAAATTGCTAGAGCAGTAATAGACAATTTTTCTATTTATAAAAGTTGGAAGAATACTATCTGTACTGTACTATCAATTTTTACCATGACTAAACAGTTTTTTATCTGATTTATTATAGGTTTTGTTACATAACAATCAATGGAATATTATTGAGGTAACTAAAATATTCAATGAAAACCCTACACAAACATTAATTGCAGCTAGAATTGAACCTCCCACATCACCAAACAGTATACTTTTAACTAGATATGTCAATTGCCCAGTTTGTGTAACAGTTCAACCCTTGGACAAATTCTACAGTTTATCTTGTGCACATATGTTTTGTAAAGATTGTTGGATCATGCATTTTGAAGTACAAATCAATCAAGTGAGTTATTGTAAACATTTTTCCAGTATATTATTATTATAAAACTTCTAAAAATTATTTTAGGGCATTTCCACAGGAATAGCATGTATGGCTAGAGATTGTGTGGTATTAGCCCCAGAAGATTTTGTGTTAAAGCACCTACACCTACCAAGTATGAGAGAAAAATATCAACAGTTCTCATTCCAAGATTATGTAAAATCACATCCTCAGTTGAGATTTTGTCCAGGTCCCAATTGTTCCATTGTAGTACACAGTAAAGAAGTCAAAGCTAAAAGGGCAAATTGCAATAAATGTAAAACAATATTTTGTTTCAAGTATGTATAAATTAATGTTTATTCAATACATGTTCCAATACGTTAGAAAATATACAATAAAATTTTTGTTGGAACTATGCAAAATAGAGTTAAAATTTATTAACAAACTTAACATTATTAGAAATCCATGTAAAAAATTTTCAATAACTGGGACACTGCTTTAATTAAATTAATTGAATGGAAGACCTTATAATGATATTAAATATAGATAACATATGCAAAATTACTTATAATAATAAAGGTATGAACATACTAATTTTTCGAAATATTCTATTTTATATGATTTGTTAATTAATGTTGAATCATATATTACCTAAATTAATAATACTGTAATAAAAAATTGCAAAAACGTTTTTTGAAATGCTTAAAGAAACACATTGTGAAAAGAGATTGTTAAAAGGAATGACAAATTTGTTAAGGGATGATAAAAAAATGAGGGGAAAGTTTTTCTAGTTATGGAGTTGAGAGTTAACAGTCACGAAGGAAAGGCGATAGAAAATATTAATTTGTAGCTAGTAGAAGTAATAAAATGAAAATTTTTTGGATAAAGAAAAGAAATTGAAATTCCTGAGAGTCAATTGAAGGTACTTAATATATATTATTACTTCTTTTGTTTGTAGTGAAACATTTGTATCTATATACATATATATATATATATATATATATATATATATATATATATATATATATATATATATATAGCCAAATTCTCAATACGAAATTGATCTTGATAATAACTTCAAAGTGGGAGCTGAAACGTTGAGAATTTTCAAAAACTAGTAACAATCAAAATAGAACAAAATAATAAAATCAATTTTCTTGATGTTGCATTATATAAAATTAACAATAACATAAGAACAGAATGGAATACGAAACAAATTCTTCCCCAATACATTTAAACTTTAATTCATATTGTCCTATGAAACAAAACAGATTAGTGATTATAAGTTTGACTGATAGAGCTATCCAACTGTCAGATTCTAAATTTAGACACTTAACTATTCAAAAAGCCAAAACTGCATAAAAGAGAATAATTATACTGAAAAAATGATAAACATTAAAGAAAAAGATAAATAGATAATATAATCAATTAAGAAACAAAACAGAAACTTGACATAAAAACATAAACCATTTTTCCTTACTATAGGTACATGGACTTTCCATACAACTATTGAATTATTTAAATAAATATGGTATTATAAGTCATAAAGGATATAATACATTATCCAAATATTTCAATAAACTAAAATCTAAAACACCAAAAAAAAATAATTTAAATTATGTATCAAGTACCTTGTAATGATTGTGAGTGTTTACATAGAGTAGACATCATAATATTTAGAAAATAGATTAAAAGGTCATCAATAAGAGAAAAAAAGTAAAACTGCACAAACCATGAAATGTCAAGAAACATACATTCAATTACAAAGATTCAAAATTTCTTGAAACGGAGAATATGATATACACGAAAAATAGAATTTTTAGAAATGGTTCACATACATAGGAACGAGAAAGCTATAAATGATAAAAAATAGTTAAACATTGGTCAGTCTAAGAGATCACTCACCAATCGGCTTACCTCTTTCAAAAGTGACAGCAAATTATAACTGTACAGATACTGAACATGTTTTCTATAAATGTCATTCTATGGATTATAAATCTGCCAAAATTTTAAAACTAACAATATCTACCAAAAAAACCTATTTCTAAGAACAACATATATTGCTCAAAATGATCGATGTATTAAAAAACTGATTTAAATAAGCATAGTGTAATATAATTTTTGTATTTAAAAAAAACGAATTCTATAAAAATTCAGCGACATTGGTAACAACATAATCCATGAAAAATCCATGTCATTTGTAACGACGTAAACTAGTGGTAACTTTCAATTGGATGTATTTCAAATTCAAAAAAACAGTTGAATAGCAACCAAAATTCATATGTATGTCCAAATGAATTTTAAATCTTTTCAACAAAATATATTTCATCACAATTCTTCAATTAATGTAAGTACTTTTCAATTTTTAAAAATATTTTCAGGTGTATATACATTTACTTGTATATCATATTTCTACCATAATTTCAATCCCTGTAGATTTGTAAGTTTGGAAAATATGCTAAAAAGACTTTGGTGTTTGATTGCTAAAGTCTCATATTTCTAGCCGTTTAAACTATTCCCTTTATCTTCTACAAAAAAAATATTCATATTTATCTATAGAAAAATCGTTAAAAATATTCAATAGATTACAATTTCAGATGTGGATGTGACTACCATGCACCCACGGACTGTCAAGTGATCAAGAAATGGCTGACCAAATGTGCCGATGATAGTGAGACTGCTAACTATATAAGTGCACATACCAAAGACTGTCCTAAGTGCCACATCTGTATAGAGAAAAATGGGGGCTGCAATCACATGCAGTGCTATAATTGTAAACATGATTTTTGTTGGATGTGTTTGGGAGATTGGAAGTCACATGGGTCTGAATATTATGAATGTTCCAGGTATAGAGAAAATCCTAATATAGCTCATGAATCTGTGCATGCACAGGTATGTATTTTACAGTTATTTAAATAATGATACAATTATAATTAAATTTTCCAAATTGAATATACAAACTATAAAGGTGAATAAAAAGTAATTTCACTTTCTTAAATTAAATTCAAATTAATAAATTTTAAGAAGCGCCTTATTGAGATATAAACCAGGCTTTGCGATACTTTGTAGTGGCTTATTTCATTTCAAGACAACCAATGCCTTTTGTGTCAAGGATTATGACCCATTTGTCGTCTTTAGTGAATAAGGGATTGAAAAGTGATGCTGTTGAAGGAATATGTGATAGTTCGGTTGGCTTTTTTTGGCAGATTATAGGGGACCCAAAAACCAGCTTTTCTTATTTTCCAATCAGTTGCAAACATTCTTGGATGGTCAACCATGATTGATTGAGGGTGTTTGAATGTTTCTCGATTGTCTGTCACTGATTTGCTCCTATTTCTCCTTTAGAATGCCATTATCAAAAACTATCTTTGGCTTTTACCAACATCTAATGCACTTGGATATACATTGCAAATGTTTTTGATCATATCTTTTGCGTTACTAGGTGAAGTTATAAAAGCATACCATGCTAGATATGCTCTTCTGGTATTTTACCCGAAGTTGCAAAAAAGTTCTAATATTCCATTATTTAGAAATGGAAAAGTCGCAATAACCTTGTCATATCTTTGATACGACTTTGAAGTATACAATAATCTGAAGAAGGAAAATGAAATTACTTTCTAATCCCCCTAATATATCGCGCATAGCATTATCATAAACATCAGTGTGCGATTACATTTTTTGATTAATAAATTAATAATTATAACAATTTAACATATACTGTTATTAATTTCAACTAGCCCTAAACTTAATTTCTCTGTATATTAGTATTCAGTTATATCGTTATTGGACTGAAAAATTTTATTTATAAAAAACACAGATCATATCACATATACATTGTTACTAGAGTGCGATAATATTAACCAATATATGTGAAATAAAAAATATGGTGAATTATTTTTTTCAACACAAAGTAAACAGATAAGGTCTGGAAGGAAGGAATACCAGAAAACTGTTAATGGCTAAAAACTCGCGCATTAAAAGCAACTTGAGACATAGCGGATTATCACTATGAAGAAGTAAGCAGTTGACTAATTTTCCAGGTTTCTTACCCATATAATATTTAAATTTATTTATTAAACTCTCGAAAATTCAACTGCCTATTTGAACAAACAAGTTTGCCTACATTTTCATCTGTTTTTGAGGTTGAAGGACATCTCGACTATTCTTCATTTGTAACTTATACATTTTCAATATTAAATCGTTCATCTTACTTGTAAACAGTATTCAAAATTATTATATTATTACCAAAGGCAGATTTGACATTTCATGAGCAATGTCGCTATAGCAGCAAGGTAACAAACTGAAATGACCACTTATGTGCAGTGAAGTAATTGCTGTTATAAATATTCATTGACCATATTTTTTATTACACCTCGAATTATGTATTATCAGAATATTTAGTATACAAATTGTTCATTTTCATTGTGTTGTAGGCAAGAGAAGCATTAAAAAAATATTTACATTATTATGAAAGGTGGGAAAATCATTCTAAATCACTAAAACTAGAAGAACAGACTCTAGAAAAAATGAGATCACGTATAAATCAAAAAGTAATGTCGGGGCTGGGCACATGGATTGACTGGCAATACTTGTTCACTGCAGCCAATCTTTTAGCTAAGTGCCGATATACTTTGCAGTACACGTATCCATATGCATATTATATGGACACCGGATCGCGTAAGGAACTCTTTGAATATCAACAAGCCCAACTGGAAGCAGAAATAGAAAATCTATCATGGAAAATCGAAAGAGCAGAAACAACAGATCGAGGAGATCTGGAAAACCAAATGGATATTGCTGAAAAACGACGTATTACCCTTTTAAAAGACTTTTTAGATGTGTGATATTTATCATAGGTGTATCTAACTTATTTATTTTCAATATCCACAGTGCTGCCAATGTTAACACAGCTCATAATCTCAAAAATTAGACTGTGATGAAAACACCAGCTAAATTATAATTATTTAATTATAGCTTTCTGAAATTGAGTGATAGGGTATGTCTAAAATTTACTATTTCATTTAAAAACTTTGAAACAGTTTAATTGAATGTGAATTTATAGTTCAACTCATAGTGACTGGTTTTCTTGTTATATTACTCGATGCATAAAAAAGTCATATTGAATATTAATTTTATTGTATGGATATAAAAGATAGGTTTTTTCACAATAACTAGAATTTTTATATCTTTCCTAACGTTGGAGAATCCACACCTGTCTGCATCACTGGAAGAATAGTGATGTAACACACACGATCTTTCATAAGAAATATGTTTGTCAAAGAGAACTTGACTAATAGTAATGTCTACTAGTGTGCTTGTACAGGTAGCGTTACTTTTTATTTGAGGTTGGATTTATTAGCATTCCAAACATGTTTCAACTATTATCAACACATACATCAGAAATTATCAAAAATAAATTATTATGAAGTTATGATATGGTTAATTCTAATAGTAGATAGAATTATACTATAATCCACCATCATTAATATGCCTTGAAAGTATTCAATTTTCCTTTGTAATGCATTATAACTAAAAGTTAATAAAAAGTAAGTAAAAGAAAGTAAATAAAGTGAAAATAAGTTTTAAATTTCTTGTAAATTGAAACCCCGAAACCTGGTTTTAGTCATATAATTCTTACCTGTACCCAAAGCATTTGTATTTAACACATCACTTAATAAGTGGTGTGACTAATTAAGAAAAACATTTTTTTGCCATAAATCGTTTTTATTCATCAATCAATCAAGAGCAATACAATAATTCCAACGCTTCTCTAACTTCTCGATGCCGTGCTTGTACAAGAATTTGTCATTTACCTCAAAGTAAGCTTGAGTTTTAGTAATTAAGTCTTCATTTGAGCTGAATTTTTTACCGGCGAGGATTTTCTGAGATCAGCAAATAGCCAGTACTCCAGTAGACACTGGGGGCTAGATCTGGACTACTACGACTATTTAATCATCGTTTCCATGGACTTGTGAATCGGTTCATTGTTTTGATGAAACTCGAAATTGCAATAGTAGCTTTATTTAAATGTTTGTCACTTTATTCTGATTAATCGAAATGTCATGAAATTTTATAAGTTTAAAATCTTTTTATTATATATATATATATATATATATATATATATATATATAGCGGATTTTAATGGATTTCTTTGGATTAAAACACGTAAGGGTCACAAGGAACAAATGCATAAATTATATCCTTTTATTTTATTAAAATATTGATAAGCTGTACATTTTCAAATAAAATCTGGAAGGACGGTTTATAAATCAGCCAAATAGTTAAGTTGAAATTTTTGAAATGGTTGGTAATATTCATACTGAAACACACTGTTTACACTACCACTACACCAACACTCACAATTACACTTTCTATCGAAACGCGCAACAGACAGTGTAATTGTGAGTGTTGGTGTAGTGGAGTGTATATATAAATATTTCGAGATAGTATTTTAAAAATTCTTTGAGTAGTGAATTATGTAGTCGTTGAAATGAATCAACATTCCTAACCAAATCTTAAGACATCAATCATGTGGGTTATTAAATTGTTTTCTTGAAAATTATCAATATGTTTTAAGATTTTGATAATAAAGGCATGTATTCTGGATCTCATAAAAAATATTTTATTTAATGTTTTAGCTACAAAGACACTTCATTGTGGTTCTGATTTTATACTATAAATTCTTTACAATTAGCATGTATTTATATGGAACGTGTGAAAACTGTTTTTTGCAAATATTTTTTTACATAGTTACATACTGAATGTTTTATTTCATTTCAATTATTGATGTTTATTTCATGATCAGAGTACTGTACATACCAGTGATTATATCATTGATGCAGTATTTTAATCAAGATAACACATTATCTCGTGAATAGTAATAGAAAATGCTCTATTTTCATCTATTACCTAATCTAATTAAGAGTTATATGAAAGCTACTGCGGCAAGATTGTTAAAAAAAATTTATTATTTATGACAAATTAGTGTAAATTGATAAATTTTCGAAAAATTATTAACACATTAAGTTTTTAGCATTGGTGTAAGAAATCTTTTTTAAAAATGATTGGGTTTTTCATATTGGCAAGAGAGTGGAATTCTCTGCTTTCCTTTGTCAAAAAGCTTACAGATTGCCGTACATATACTAGGTGGTAGAAACATCGTTTTCTAGAACTAATACCATGTCTAAATATAAGGATACTGCTTCATGTACCCTTTTTCTTAGTTTGAATAATAATGGAGATACTACTGCCACTCGTTAAAATTGAGTCTTAATTTTTTTAATATTTCGACTGGTTTTAATTGCAGAGTTCATATACATACATAAGGATAATTTTTCATGTCACCTCCTATGGTATTCTATATGAATATAGTTTTTTGTTGGAGAGGTAGTACTGGTTGATAAATTACATTCTTTAATATCTAATAATGTGTAGAAATTATTTTAGGTTTCCTTAGACTTTCCTTTACAGCTCGTGCAATAATTCCACACATATCAGAGTCATCCTAAACAGCTTGCTTGTGAATGGATATTTTCCAAGTCAGCTCTTTTGGAATGTTGAGATACACAATTTTATCCCTCTTTTTGGAGGTCTACCTAAGGGACTTGCGTCTGCGATTTATTATCCATGGCGATTTTGCTAGTCTTTCTCTAACTATTGTTTCCTCCTTCCGTTTACATCCTAATTTAACACAGGTTTTATTCATTTCAATTTTTGATATTTTGGTTGATGTCCCAAATTGCGCTTGATATATGTTACAACGATTTTAATTTTGGCTTCAGGTGATGGTGAACAGCTGAATAATCTTATAGCTTTGCTCTCCAAAGCAAGTTTACATCTCACTAGTCCCTTAAAAATGACGAAAATTGTGGTTTTTGACATGGTTTTTTATATTATCTAGTATAAGATTAAAGAATTGGTTGCGATGTGTACTTGTCGGATTCCCATTGGTGTTTTTATTATATCTTCTATCAGATTTTGCTTTACTGATATTTGAGTAGATAAATTATGTTTTAGTTCTCATATGATTTCTATTATAGTTTTCACTACATGTTTGTTTTTAAAGATATTTACTATGTCGCATAGTCTCTCCCTGTCAAATACTTAAGTGAGGTCTATGTATAAGACTAGTATGTATGTATGTAGATATTGGGGTGTCATATACACTGCGACCCAAATGATCTATTGTGTCCCCTTTCCTTGCTGCGATACTGGGGATCTCAGTGTTAACAGATGATCTACGTTTTCCGAGAGCTGGTATTTTCTTCGCTTTTTTGAGGTGTGAAAATTTTAGTATTTTTCTAGTAGTACAAATGAAAACGAAGCTAACCATGTGCTATTTTAATATAAAATCAATTCTTCTAGAGTCAGGGTCTGTCCAGTGTTTACCAGAGTAGAAAGGATCCTATCATATGACTACGACACGATTAACTAGATCAGTTTCTGAACAACAATGAACTTGATCTGGCTTAGTTTCTGAACATTCAGATCATGATCGGGTTAGCCTGATCATAGTTTCCGAAAAGTATATCTCTATCTACTTTCTCAATACTTTGTCATAATATTTATGAAAAAATTATTATTTTAGTTCTAAAAAAAACATAAACTAAGGCTTAACTAGCAATTTCCTATGTTTATACTGATTGCACTTTTATTGTCAATATTTAAAATAAATTTTGCATCTTGAAAAATCAAACTTTCTATCAGTACCTAAAAAAACAACAGTTCTTTAACACATTCAGCGGCTGCTAAGAATTCAACTTGAGTAGAACTCAGTGCTACTATGGAACACTCGCTTATTGGATCACCAGCATAAAAAACAAAACCCTAGTAGTTTTGTTCCCAGCAAAATCACTATCACTGTATGCCTCTATTTCTGTTTTTTTATCATCTTTTTCGTAAACTATAACATTATTCTTTGCACCTCCGAGATATCTTGAAATTCTTTTCGCGTTATTTATGTCTGACACATTGTTGGATTTTCCAAATTACTATTACACAGCCTAACTGCATATGCTATGTCTGGTAATGTTTTATTGGATAAATATGAAAGACTCCCAACTGCCTCACGATAGTGGGATTTTATTTCTTGTTTTGACTCTGCGGATTTTTCTGCATAATCTGTAATTGGTATAACTTTTGCATTTGTCACTCCAAATCTCTTCAGTATACTTTCAATGAAGTAGGTATCAATCCATTGTTAGTAGAATTCCTTGTGAAATGTTCGTTATATTTCATAGGTGCTAGTTTTAGCCCATATAAAGATTTCTTCAATTTACAATTGTTAACTTGTCTCTCAAAACCTGCATGCAAATGTCTTCATTTATTGTACCAGATAGGAAAGCTGTTTTTTTATAAAATTTCTTTATTTCATATTGCTTTTGCCCTGACCTCTTCCTAATCTACACCTTTCTGTTGTTAAAAACCTATTACGACCAATCTTGCTTTGACCTGTATTTTGAATACCCATTTGTTTTTGTTGCTTAAATTATTCGTTATTAGATTTAATTTGAGTCTCATACTATAATAAGATCACTAATATAATACATCTTATTTTTTTATAAATTATTACCTACTTTTTTAACAGCGGAGTGGGTTAATTTCTCGAACACTTAATTATCTCATTTTGTGGTCGCCAGGGCGGCATTGGGATCGAGAGGTTAATGTGCGCATGCACATAATATGTATTATTAATATTTTCATAAGTAATGAATTATTATGAATAAAAGTAGTTAATATGTAACGTGATATGTAAAAGTAGTTTATGATGTAAGTATTATGAATCCTTAAATTATTGTTCCTGATGTCCGCGTTTCATAGTTGTATTTTTTAGTGGATGTGACTTATGTCTTGGATTTTGAATTTAATAAGAACAAATAATTATAGTTGTGAAAATGGTTATAGATAGAGGAGATATTCAAGAGTTGGAATTGGCCGATGAAGATTTTATAGAATTACTAGAATTAGAATTGTTCTCAAGGACTCCACGCAATTTTATAATCAGAAAAAATCATTTTTTTGACTGGAATGAGGAGAAATTCATAGCTCGATTTCGATTAACTAAAGTAACAGCCCAATTTGTTATAGAATACGGAAAGTTATAAAAAACATGAGAGAGTAAGTGTACTAAGAACATTTTACCTATATAGAAAATTTCAATCTCTTTTATCTTTGCAGGATTTATGCAATCACTAATTAGGTAAAGGTATTATTAGGAGCACGAATTATTTGTTTATTTTTCATATATTATTTTGCAGAGTTTTTGTTCAGTTTTTATTCTTTTCAATAAAAGCAATATGTTAATATGTAGGTTACACTCCATAGTTTAAACAAATAACATTGACACGCCATCGAAATATAGGTGATCTGTGATTGTAGTTAATTCCTCATGTTTCTGAATATTATTAAAACAAATACCTTTTGAATTAAAGAGTCTGTTAAAAAATGAAGTTTTAATCTTGACTTATATTAAATCGACAAGTAAAATATTTTTGATAGATTTGAAAAGCGTTTTGCGTATACAAATTATGAACGAACATGCTTTTATCAGTCTGCAAGTGGTAGAAGACAGATCTTGCTGAACACTCTGCGAGTAATATCCGTGGAAATTTTTATATCTGGTACTCACTAAATCCATAGTGACCAGGAAATACACACATCCATTTCATGGGTGGTAAATTTTCTTCCTTTACTAATCAATAGCAAGATAATTGTTTGGAATGCGTCATTTTGTACGTTATTGCAGTTCAGAAACATATTCTTTACTCTGATACAAAAATGTCCACGAAAATGTATTTTTGAAAACGTGTTAGAAGGTATTGTCGATAATGGCCGTCCAATTAAAAAATGACCATGCGTTAAGAGGTGCAAATTATCCGGTTTTTACAATAACTGCGTCATCGGGGGTGAATTCAATACTGCCTCACTTTGTGTAAGTATAGTGTTCAAATCTTCGTATACATAGCCTTGATCCGCGTCCCTGATGATTTAATGCTAAAAATTGACCCCAATGCTCTCAATTGGGTAATGACAAGATTGCAAATGTAATTGCGACAGGATTGCCCTAAGGGGTTTGATTCTTTTTGGGTATTTTCAATTAAAATATTCTAATTCATATGTTTCTAAAGGAGAACTATTTTTGCGCCTAATTTATAGTTACCAATAATAAGAAGTATGTACGCTATTGAACGAGTAGATCTCGATAGATTAGGAAATCACTTGATCAATGAAAACTGGATAGAGTGATTCATCGCCTTTAACAAAGTCTGGCACAGTCCACCATAAATTTAGATATTAGTGAAGACATATGTACACCACGGGAAATAAAATCGACCGGGGTCTGATCAGTTGGCACGTGTCTCCATTCGCTAGTATTTCCAACGATCTCGGAAACATGATTACGTACAAACGGTTGCAATCGACTTAGGTGCATCTTCAAGCAGCCCAGGATAATTATTTAAATTTTCCAATTGTTCTGTTCTTAATGCTTCTATCACCTTTCAAGACATTCCTTATGGTGTCGAAAACGTATGAGTATGGATAGTAATTCATTTTGAATAGTCGGCCCAACCATCTGAATACTATTTAAAGAAGTCCTGAGGTAGTGGGATAACTAGCTCTCTCGAAGGTCTCTGTGATGCGGTAAGAAATGGGCATACTAAGATGGTTATTCACATTCAGATATGTGACCTAATGATTCATATTCCAACATAAATTCACGATACCGACTATAGAAATCGGGATTGTGCAAAAGTCTACGATCCAAGGCCAAAAGACATTTTCTTGTATTTTCATAAGAATTTCCCAAAACATTAACATAGTTTTTCATAGTAATTCTAACAGAAACATCATTTATCTAATCCACTAACATTATTGATGAAGTGTTCATCATACCTTTTCTCTTCATTAGAATAACATGTCGACTGTAACATTTTAAAAAATTAGCTCTAATTACTTGATATATAACATTTTAATTAGTTATTTTTGTATGCAAAATTTTATTTAAGAATAAATATTTTCTTCAATTTTGTGATATCACATCTTTAAAATATATCATTTTGAGAAATATAAATATGAAAGTTGATGAGTTCTGGTGTAGCAGTATGAAATGATTTAAATGAAGTATATTATATTAACATTATTAACGGTTCAGGTTCAGTCGACGTCAATTTGGTTAGAACAAATAACATTGTCGTGTTCCATCTTAAAATAGGTGATCTGTCATTCTGTTGAAAAGTCGTTATGGATTCATGTTTCGAATATGGAGGGTAGAGGTAACGAGAACTATCTCAGTGTATCAAGAAGTGTTTGAAAGGAAACAAATTAAGGTGGCCCTATAGTAGCGAGTGGAAGAATTTTAAAAAGAGCGCCACAAATTATTAGAGTAGGATAGTAAATTAAACTCTTTTTTAAAAGTCAAGATTATTTCAAGGAAACTATTAATATACAAACTCATTCGAAAATTGTGAATAAAATATATCTGCTAAATTCATATCATTTCCATTTGCTACACTTCATATTTATAATTTGCTGACACTTTTGCAAATAATACCCCTTGCAAGACGATTCTCCTCACCTCTACCCTCCATAATTTCGAAGAAGAATGATAAGTACGCCAATTTTTGACAGATGACGTCACTATCCAATGAATTTCATATATTGCCGTGACAGTTCATACTGATTTGAATTGTAACAAAACATTGAACGAATTTACATTAAAAATTGGCATACCAACCATTCTTCTTCGAAACATAAATGAATCACTCAGAAACTTACATATATATATATATATAATGGATGGAATATAAATTTCCCATTTCTTAGATCTTTTATATATGTTTATGTTTTTGAATCGTCTTGATTTTAGGTCTATTCTGTTATAAAATTAATTTTTTATAATTTATAATATAATATATAATAAGAAAACGCTTGTGTATACTTTTCGAACAAATTTCATCTTGAAGCAGACTAGTCTTATAGCATATATCAAAAAATTCTGTGTTAAAAGGAGCGTTTTGCAACCTGTGTCAACTAATGATATACAAGATTACAAAATTGATCTAACTTGCCTTGAGAATGTATAAATACTGTAGCAATTGAATAAACATAATAGGAAATAAGTAATATTTATGCGGCGTAAAAAAAGTGTGAGTGGATTGGTGATTGCTGTCATTTTCATGTCAATTCGCCCACTTACAATCGAACACCCAGTACTTATGTAGATTTTGTGTTTGTACGCATTAGGTTAATTGGGTTTATATTTGATGATTTAATCGAACTAAAAAACAGTCTAAGGTAGTTTCTCTAGAAAAAGAAGCCGCGGCTTTCGGAAGCCAAAGGGTTCAGAAAATTTTATAAACTCAATTTTACCACAAAAATGACTCGTAAGTCTCTATTAATTATGTAAAAAACTGGTTAATAATTTCATTTTGATTCAAAGGTGGCAATCAACGTGAATTGGCGAGAGCGAAAAACCAAAAGAAACAGCAGGAGATGGGTAAAAATAAGAGAAGTGACGGTCTTACTCTTGAGCAGCGTAAATTCAGGTAAAACAACTTGTAAGGAAGACGAGATTTTATAATCGCGGTTGGTATGTTCTGTAATTTGATATTTTGGCAGTTTATTAGTGATATTTCCGGATACTTCTTACAAATATAAGTATAAAACTTCAAACGTCATTATGAATTTTAAGAATTTCATTCATTTAAAAATTTTCATATGAACTATCAATTAATACTATCTCAGTTCAATTAATATCAAATACCTACAGTTGAAAAAGGGGAAACCTGTTTAATCTAGAAATTATACACCTGAAAACCCATTTTATTTTTTATTAATCAACTAGCTGGAAGTATTGTATAATAATCAATTAATTAAATAAGGTTGATAAGAAGTTTTTAAATTGTTATTTGTGATTAATGGAATGAAATACCCATTTGTTTGCATAGAATTTTTTATTAGTATAGATAAATAATGAATGTACTTATAGTGAGGAGTACTATAGAGATATGTGTATGTATGTATAATTTTTAACTTTTTAATTCTTAGACCTTTTTATATGTTTTTCTTGATAATTTGTCTGGATTCTAGGGCTTTTTTATATGAAAATTAATTGTAACAATTGACATTTTGACCAACTTTATCAAAATATGACTTGACACAGATAATGATTTTTTCCTTAGTTTTTACATCTCAAAAATAAAAAGTAGCTATCAATCAAATTATTTGTGATTGCATTAAAACTTATAAAATAGAAGTATAAATTTTACTCAAATTATTATGGTCTTTTTTATCACTAATCTCGTGCCTATGTTTGTGAATTATTTCTAAAAATTTGTGGATTTGATTCGGTTTCAAGAATTTTTGAATTTGATAATTAAATGTATGTATTTTTGATATTTTGGGGTACATGAATGCAGTTTTATTTTTTTATTGTACTGTTGACCTTTTAATCTATTTTCCAAATGCTGATTTCTATTTTTATTTTTATATTCATGATGTATATCATATATCAATTAATATAATTACACATATTGTCAAGATGTATATGTTATTTTAAACGGATTTTTATAGAAAATAGACCCAAAACCAAGACAAATGACATTAAAAAATCAAATAGGTATTTTTTTGAGGTGTTAAAACTTGAGCAATGATATGTTGATAAAACATATGTTAAATACCAAAGTGTACTTATGTATTCATCATCCAGGAATGAAGTTTTGGACAGAGTATAATATAAAAATCTGTATAAAAGTAAAACAAAATTGAAAATTATATAGAACATATATAGAAACCTGTTAGTTCTGGAAGATATATTAATCATCATTTATATAACCCAAGTAACATTGAGATTAATTTGATCAAACTGATGAAAAATACAGTTTTTAAAATTTCAAATACAATTGTCAATGAAAAGAACTGAAAAATACTCTACTCAACTTTTTTGCTGCGGCGTATTTGGCATTGTATACTCCAAAATAATCCCTTTCTTCTTGCAGGATTCTTTAAATCTATTTGTTATAAATTCACCACCGTTATCTAATCTAATCGCTTTAACATTTACTTCTTTTTGCCTTTCCAATTCTACTATGTAATCTTCTAAATTTTTATCAGCTTCATCTTTTGTTTTTCGAACGTGATTACAAATTATGTTTCATATTTTGAACGGTAGGATGGGATTCCAATAGAGGTTATAAAGTATGGGGGCGAATATATAATTTGATTATAAACATATGCGAATAAGAACAAATACCAAACCAATGGGATAAGGCAATCATTTACCCAGTACATAAGAAGGGGAATGTGACAAACTGGTGAATTATAGCGGTTTCTTTTTGTTTGATGTGGTACACAAAGTTCCAGCTAGAATTATAAGGAAGAGATTAGGCAAATACTTGGCTGAATAAGTGGGTGAGTACCAGGGAGGTTTCAAAAAGAGGAAGTCAACTAGTGATCAAATTTCCATTCTGAAGGCAATCCAGAATAATAGCTATGGCCAAGGTTAAACCTGAAGCTCATCTTTGTGGATTTCAAGCAAGCGTATGATTTAATAAAAGTGACGACAGAGCAAAACAAGGAGTGTACCTTTAATAAAGTCTAGTTCAATATCTGATTGATAAAAGAGAGGCAAGAGGGAACAAAACGTTATTAAGATCAAAAGAGCCGCCATCTTAGGAATAGAGAACTGGCGTGAAGCAGCCAGTTCTCATTTTTTATTAAAAAAATAATGGAGAGGAGTAGTTTAGCGACGCCGAGCCTTGGTAAAAAGCAATGGTAAAACTTACACTTCTGTTTAATGCATCATTCAGATTAAGGTACGTGCCATGGAACTGGAAGGTATCAGGAGTTATTTTGATACTGAAACCGAAACCAAGAAAATCTTAAAACTGATATGAACATATGCTATTCAGCTTTGGTTATGCGCCAGTCAAAGTAACTTAATTATAATACAAATACTTCAGGACAAAGTATTAAGGAATATAGTCAACACTCATTGGCACTGCAGAAATAGTGACATTCATTGGGACTTGAAAATGAACACTGTTGGACAGACTATTACCAAATTTGTAAGAAAAAAGCAGAGTATAGTGTTCGGTAGTGTACACACGTCAAATTTATCAGAACCTAAAATATACTAGTGAGTAGACTTTAGTTAGTCAAGTCTCATGTATTAATTTAGGTTAG
The DNA here is from genome assembly GCA_026230145.1 of Diorhabda elongata. NCBI lineage: Eukaryota > Metazoa > Arthropoda > Insecta > Coleoptera > Chrysomelidae > Diorhabda > Diorhabda elongata. The sequence continues at coordinate 22,132,706 of CM047937.1, read as the reverse complement.
ACAAAAATTACTCATTGATAGAATTATATAATCGTAATGTTGATAAATGCGCTGCTAGTCATTTGAATAAAAAAAATAATGCAACTAAGAACAATTGAATTTATGCTGCTATATATTTTAATATATAGCAATAATCGCTGTTTTTACACTTATTTCATTATTTTGCGAGAAAACTATGCGTTCCAGTAAAAAACTTAACCTAGACGAGTTGTAGATAATTAAATTTCCTCCAATATTGCTATTGAACATTTTGTCGTACGTTGCATATTTAAGTCGCTAGAGACCACGTAGAAGATTTTAAAACTCATTTATTGCATTTTCTGGAAAACTATTCTTCTCTGGGGAAAATAGTAAATAGCAAAGTTGTAACATTCCCGACATGTTTTTCGGAATAAACCATATTTTTGCCGCTAGGGAGTGCGAAGTTTCTTAAAAATCAGTTTTTCCGATTTTCCCGGAAAACTATGCGTCTTAGGGAAAAAGTTGAATGGCAACCTTATAGAACATAACTTTTATCTGAAATATTTTTTTCAATTCTGCTTAATGTCACCGCTGGAGGAACTGGAAAAATCGTGTATTCGGCTATATATGCCACATTGTATATAGAGTCTACTGTTTCTGCGCAACCTGTATACCGGTAGCCGGCAGCTGCATCATCAAGCAGAAGACAGGCTCCTAGATCAAATCTTTTGAAATCAAGAGGATTGGGAGCGGAATGTCTGTCTATTTCTTCTCTTTGTGAATGTCTGTTTCTTGGATGAGTGAAGATTACGATTACATATTTTTCTACCTTATGCGTCCCAGTCCCATGAATTTGAATTATAATTCAAGTGTCTAAAATTCTGTGCTCGATGTATCTGGCGATATTGAGGATATTGATTGGACTGAAGAACTCGAAATTTCCATTACTGAGCTAGAAACACCCATGGCACCCATAAACGAAGAAGAAGAAAGTGATTCTGATGATGATGATGATGATGATGGCAAAAGGTCTTGGGATTTTGTATGCTACAGCATTGCCATTTACTATTTTCCCCAGAAAAGCATAGGGAGATAAGTGCAAAAACAGCGAATTTTGGTGTATATTTGTCAATATCTCCACCCCCTTATTTTCGAAACTCGAATTCGGTTTCAAACGGCCAAAATACGTCAGAATTGACTGGTCTCGTTGCTGTGGGGAAAATTTCTATGGAAAATGTCTAATTTGACTGGACTATTTTTGAAATGTAACAACTGAAAAACATCAGTTTTGTGGTTAAACAGATTTTTATTTTAATATTCATGTTGTAGGTGATCTATTGATTAATATATTACGCAAGTTGTCGAAACGTCAATATTTTTCTCTTTTTCAAAAACTAATTTTCAATCCAAAGAGACCTAAAATCAAGGCGATTTTATATATATATATATATATATATATATATATATATATATATATATATATATATAAATGTCTAATAATTGCAGAGCTGAACAAATTTATGTGTATAGTAATCTGTTTATTATTTATTAGCTTTATCACATAATAGGCTATTTGACAACATTGAAAATATACTGCAAATTGTGGTTATCCCATTAAATAATAGTCTAAAAAAACATAATTCTAATTTTTTTATCAGAATTATGTATATTTGTTTTAAATTACACAAAATAAAATATAATAATTTTTGAAATTTTATCTATAATGAGAACACTCTGTGATTGGTGATAACGCGGATGACATCACAGGCAGGTAAAGTTAGACTACTGACAGATTATTGTTTCTTTGTTGTTATACGTTTGTGGTTGTTAGTGTTTTATTTGTTAACTTCTATCTCTGAGGTATTTCTGGAGCATTTTTAAGACAATTATTGATCAATATTAGGTAGTGGCATAAATATGGAATCAAATTTTGTGAGAGCCGATAACAGCAACTTACCCAAGGTAGATGCACTTATGGTTGCTTTTTATTTTAAGAATAACGCTGATTATTGTGTAGAGGAGTTGAGAAATGTTAAAACAGCAGTGTAAGTACAATGTCTAAATTATTTATTCACAAGCCTTCGAGTTTAATCATTCACTAATTTTGTTAAATCTTATTTTAGGTTATGTTTATAAATGGTCTTTGTTTTTGTTCTTCAGGTCTACGATGGAATCTTATGGAGACGACGCGATGTCCAACTACACTGGGAGGAAGGCATTTGCACAGTTGAGTGTAAAATATGTCCATAACATAAAGTTAAATACAAATCATACGTGACAATAGTTGTTGAAAATGATGGCGAAATTATTAGTTGTGTCATGATTGTGCTGCTTCAGTCGGAGGATGCAAGCATGCAGTTGCTTTTTTGATGTGGATCCATCGTCGCACTGAAAAACCAGCATATACGTCCATAGAGTGCTACTGGAAAACTGTTCAGCAGATGTCTAAGAGGAAAGTAACTCACAGGTCAAGTACATCCGCTCTATATATTGAATTTATCTCGGAAGCAAAGAAAAGAAAAGTAAATAATTGCGAATTGTTAAAATATTAGCATGATTTCAAACATATGGATGTGATGCAGTATTCATTGCACAGTTTTCAAAAAGATCTAGATAAAGTTCTAAATTTGATGAAAGCTACATTCACTTGAGCTGTGACAAGTGCCATAGAAGTAGCTAATATAAGATAAAATAAGAGCAGATTATGGTATGAGATGCGTTATGACCGTATCACAGCATAGTGTGTTTGTCATACACCAGACAGTTCATTGGTAGTTACTATAATACAAAAATACCAGTTACTGTTGCAATGGAAAGAGGTAGAAATTTGGAAGTATCTGTTCGAAAGACAGTTAGTAAAATACTGAAAAAAAATCAATACATGTTTGCTTTATGAATGCGGAGAGAATCCTATAATTGCAGTTTCTCGTAATGGTAGTATGAAGGATGCCATCATTGAGATAAAATGTCCTACCAAAGCAAAAGCTAGGGACAATTATTCGAAAAATGGCATTATAACCGAAAAATATAGAGCACAGTTACAACTGCAAATGTATGCAACTGATGTGGGTTGCAGGTAGAACAAACAAATGATGTGGACATTATTGTGGTGATATATGATAGTAATTATATATATCCTATAATTTACCATAGCATCAATGTATAATAATTATTGAATGAAAAACACTGTTCTGCATTTATTTTTTTATTGCTCTTAATATTTTTTGCTAATTAAATGTGTAGTATTTTTGAGACACTGCAATTGTACAATTTTTTCATTAGTTCTGTAATATTAATATCCGAATCGGTTATATTTGATGAAGATGTAGCTACAAAAGATGACGAACGAGCGGTTTTGATACAAGAAATATCACTATCTGATTTCTCATCTTCGAGAATTTTTCTCTTCAGTGATTTAACAACTTCTGAATGATATGGTTAAATATGGTTTCCTTCAAACTTGAAGGGCGAAGTGGAAGAAGAAGCTATAGTAACTTTAAACAGCGAGGTGGAAATAATTTTATTTTGCCATCTCGTTTGTACAGCTATAATGCTTACTAAATTTTGTTGTTTGAATAGACTTGTGTCTATACTTATGAGAGGGTCAGTGATTGTTTCTTTGTCTTCAGTTTTTGGAAATTCGGAAAAGACAAAAAAGTATTCAAAATAATTTACTCAGTATAAATATGATTAAGATAAATATATAGTTATATTATAAGTTATAAATATATAACAAACCTTCAGACTCGATAACTTTTTGTTTCAACTCATCATGTTTTTGAGAACTTTCAGCATGAGTTTTAGTAGCACTTTGAACTTGCAGACAATCTGCGACAAGTTCAGTCCTTTGCCTTTTAAGAAACACTTTTCGAGAAGATGTAGCATTTGGCATTCGTCTTTAAATTAAATTAAAGAATGATTAAAAACATTTTTTAAATATTAGTCAAATAGCCTATTGTACACTTAGTTACAATTTCCATGTAGTTTATTGAATCCATGCAATAAATATCCAAACAAAATACATTTGAATGACCATAGAAATAAAATGAACAAACATGAATAAAATGTAAGAAAATATATTAATATAAAGATGAGCTAGGTCACTTGGACAGAAAGGAATCGAAAACAAACTATACATAAACTATTAAATATACAACTACTTATCTAATAGCGTAAATAGTATTAATAAATAATCTATTAACGTAATTTAAAACAGTATGAATAAATATTTGAATAGTTTATCTTTTATTATAGAGATGCTGAAATGATGAGGGAAAAACAACGAAAGAAAGAAGAGGACGCAACTGAGAAACGAAAAGAACGTTATAAATAAAATTTTACCATCAAGCAATGTATTTTGTATAAAATGAATTATATATGATTAAGATAAATTCTTTATTATATAAGTGATAGTATGTATTTGACATGTTAATGTACCTAAAGCTGATTTACAAATTTAAAAAAAATGTAATATTTTAGACTTTGATTTAAAGTGAACAGTAACTTTTGCATAGTTTTATTTTTTAGTCTATCACGTTTGTTTCATAGTGTTGATAAAATGTTTATACATATAGAGCTGGTTTTTTTTGCAATTTAACTTGAATCTATATTTGCAAATTCACAGATTATGAAAAATATCAATGGTAGGACAGGTATAGCCTATATAGTATATGCAAATACTCGCTTCTATTTTCCAGTAATGTAATCTATCTTTCCCATGTGAATGCATACTTTTTATGATAGAGGAATAAATAAACATATAACTATTTAGAATCAGAATGAGGAATATATAATGAAGCAGGTAATATTTTATATTTCATCGTAATGAAGAGATTCAGTATTCATCTAAATACTAATCTATGTGTAATGCAAATTGTTATGATTAAATTCAGTTCTACATTTATATATATACACATATTGTTTGAAAAGATCTTTTGTTATAAAATTATTATTCCGGAAACTGAAAAAAAAACCTGTGCACTATTTTAAGCATAAAAGCGAAGTACAGTTAGTACTTTTTCATTTTTTACGGCTTACATGGTTCACATTCATAAGAACGAAAAAGCTACGAATGAAAAAAAAACCTAAATAATTTAAGTAAAAGTTACAGCTCTATTTTGTAAATTTTAATACAATTATGAATAATTTTTCTGATAGTTGCTACATATTTTTGAGATATAAAAACTGAAGAGAAATTGATTTTTCATGTTACAACAGATTTCTATTTTGATATTCATGATGTAATTGATCTATTAATATAAATACGCAAATTATCCTTTGATTTATTAATGCAATCTGTGTAATATTCACCGTCAGGTGCGTCGAGTGAGCCCATCTCAATTGTACCTTTGTCGTTTAATTAATTCCGCGGTCACGGTGGCTTTTTCTGTTATGAAATTGATCTAAAATAGTCGGTAATTGATGTTGTTCTGGCTCTTTAGTAACATTTTGACAAATAGTGAATTTCATATCAATTTCTGAAATGATGTTTCTAATATTGGTAGATTAGGGTTAGGTCTTCAACTGCATATTTTTCTTAGGGTTTAAAGAAACTTTGGTTTCTGAAATTGATCTAAAATAGTTGGTATTTGAGTTGGTTCACTTGGTATAGAAATAATAAGGTATTTTCTATTTTTGACGGTTTTACTGCTAAATACGTTGATTGTTGCGTAAGAAAACTCAGGGCTTTTTTCAAATATATCTTCTATTATTTTTCATAAAAATCTTGTGAATTATTTTCTTGAAAAATGGTTTAAATGTTTTTCTTTTGCTTATCCAGTAAATGGTTATTGGAATATTCTATTTTAGAATAATCAATTCATGATTTTGTTTTCGACAAAAGAGAATTCTTTTTCGGCAACTTCCTAATCGACTTCCGGTTTCATCAGTTTGTTCGGACGACCCTGGAATTTCATGAGTGAGGTTAAATGAGTAAGGAAAACATTTGAAATTTTCTATTTTTAGAAGAAAAGAATGGAAATATTCTATCCGAGAAATGGCAGCTGCATTTTTATTAGAAATGCCAGATTTGAATTGGATTTGATAATCGTATTCTTCTAATTTGAGGCACCATCAAGCAAGACTACTACCAGGTTCTTTTATTTTAAATAACCAAGCTAACAGTCGGTGGTCAGATATTAGTAAATTTTCTTCCATATAAATAGGGTCTAAATTGTGTCACTGCCCATACAATTGCCAAAAGTCTTCCTATTGTAGAGTATTTTTTTCTGTTTTGCACAATGTTCTATACAAGGGGTCTCCAAACTTTCCAGCCTTAGGGCCATACTGATTACTCCAGTAAGTTCCGAAGGCGAAAATCATATTATCATTGTTGGCGGTGGTAAAAAGTGAAATAGTCCACTGATGAAAAAAATCCGAAAAAGTACGCAACGTTTAAAAAATGCTGTAAATCGGACTAAAGTTCGCAAAACGGCAACACTGCATATTAATTTTCCTATCATTATCTGTAATTTCTAGATTAGTCGTAGAGTACGAGCCATGAGGAATAACGTGACACGACATCTGGTGGGCACAAGCTAACAGATGGTGCTAATAACACGTACAGAATAATCTCGTTGGTTCGAGAAAGTTCTGGTGTCTTCCACTCACTTCTAGATGGCAGTAATAGGAATATATAAGAAAGCTAGTGGCGCAACCACAAGTCAGTTCCTATGACACTGTTGTGAAATAAAATAGTGTTTACGTTTAAGACATCTTTGTAACAGTATTTTGATTTGAATTGTTGCTTGTGTGTGTGATTTAGTAGTATGGAGAAGAAGCGAAAAATTGATAGTGAATGCAGAAAATTCAAAGATCAGTGGAACATTTAGTATTTCGTAATTGAGTCCAGTAACAAGGTGCTATGTTTAATTTGCAATGAAAACATAGCTGTTCTCAAAGAATATAACATTAAACGTCATTATGAAACAAAATATTTTCTAAATTACTCAAAATATACAGAAAGTTTGCGGGAAGAAAAATTCGAAGTTATGAAGCGCGGATTGAAATCGCAGCAATCTTCATTTATAAAACTTAAAACTGAACAAGAGGCTGCAACTCGTGCCAGCTTTCGGGTGGCTCTTGAAATTGCAAAACGTGGAAAATTATTCACCGATGGAGAAATGATCATAAAATACATAATTGCAGTAGCCGAAGAAATGTGTTCCTGAAAAGGTAAATTTATTAAAAACTGTCAGTATGTCAGCAAACACTGTGGCTCAAAGGGTAGAAAACATCTTTGAAAATATATCCTCTCAACTGTTCGACAAAAATGGACATGTTGAGTGGTTTTCTTTGGCCTTGGATGAGTCAACAGATGTGTCAGATACTGCTCAGATGTTGATTTATATTCGAGGAGTAGATAAAAGTTATGAAGTGCATGAAAAACTTCTTGATATGTATAGTATGGCACAACTACTGGTACAGATATTTTTAAAGGAGTTGAAATGGCTATTAATCAAAAGAACCTTGATGGAAAAACTTGAAATGTATTACAATTGATGGAGGCAAAAACATGAGTGGGAAAGATAAAGTAGTGGTCGCTCTTGTGTCAAAGGCTGTAGAAAATGACGGTGGTTTAAAACTATTAGTCTTACATTGTATCATTCATCAACAGTCTTTGTGCGGAAAATGTTTGAATATGTCTGAAGTTCTGAAGTCCTTCAGCGCTTTTTTTGAACTTCGAGCAGTGATCGAAATTTTTTCAACGAAAAGCATCGCCCTCTTACTGAATTACAAAACAACGCATGGCGGTGGAAGTTAGCATTCTATGTTGATTTGACAAAACATGTGAACGAACTGAATTTGAGATTGCAAGGAGAAAACCAGCATCTTCCTGATTTATACACTAATATCAAAACATTCCGGAAGAAATTGAAACTGTTTCAATCACAACTACGAAGTAAATGTTTTTCATATTTTAAAACATGTGAAATATTCAGCCACACCACTGAGACTGAGTTTTTTATCGATTTTGCAATCGAAACTTTGAATGCTTTGAAAATAAATTTTGATACTCCGGACTTTGATGCCATTGCGAATCAAATTAAGATTTTTCAGAATCCTTTTGATACTGACATTGAAACCCTTGCTCCGGAACTTCAAATGGAAATGATTGATCTAAACTGCAGTGATATAATTAAGAACAAAACTCATCTTTGTTGGAATTTTATAAGAGTCTTCCACTTACACAATTTGATAATTTGCATAAATTTGCTCATGGGCTGTATTTTGTTTTTGTGTGAGAAGACCTGAAGACCTTCTCCAAAATGAAGTACACAAAAATGTTTGCAGATCTAAATTAACTGATAAGCATCTTAAATCTCTTTTAATAATTGATACAAGTAAAATTAGTTCACAACTACAAACTATTGTCAGTGGAAAATCTCAATTACATAAATCTCATTAGTATTTCATATGTCATTATGCTTGTTATAAGTTATGTTTTTATTTAAAATGTATAAAATGTTAGTTGGATTCATTTCAATCATGTTTGTTATTATATACTGAAGTTAAATTTTCTGCATATTATACATGTCTTTACTCATTACAATTCTGTGTTTCTTTATCCAACTCATCACAAAAACAATAACAATAAGCCTACAACAATGTTATGAGTTAGTTAGCCCATGACCATATCAATGTAGATGTCATATTAATAATTATTCAACATAAAAACAGAATACTTCAGTAAACTAAATTTAATTTGCTATAAAAAATATGTTCTCTAAAAGGAGTTTTTCAAGTATGCTATGTCACCGCGGGCCGGACAAAATCTGTCCGCGGGCTGGATGTGGCCCTCAAGCCGTAGTTTGGACAGCACTGTCCTAGACACAAGCTATAGGTAATTCTTTTCCTTTTGGGCTTTGCTATGAAACCGCGCCGATTGCATATGCTTGTGTAGTTAAAAGGAAAGGTTTGAATGTATTAAAATCAGAGTAGTAGTTAAGCATCTTTCAATTCTTGAAAAGCCTTTTGACATTCGGAGTCACAAATGAACGGAACATCTTTTTGTAGAAGTGTTATCGGTTTAGAAATTTTTGCAAAATTCACTATAAACCTTCGGTAGTAATCAGCGAGTCTCAAAAAGGATTTAATTTATTATTTTTTTACATATTCGATGTTTGTCGGAAATGGCTTAACACCGTTTTCTGTAATTAGATGTACAAAGTAGGCGACAACGGATTGAGGTTGGCTTTTTAAAGTCTCTTAAATACATCCGTTAAGCGGGAAATATGTTCCGTATCGTCGAGGAATAGACAATAGTATAGTCTATCTAGACTAGGCATCTTTCACTTTGAATTCTAGCATTCTAGCCATACGGCATTCTAAGGAATTCGAAATTCTCGTTTACGTCTGTTAAAACCCAGATGCAAGATCTAGTGTCGTGAAATATTGACATTTACCAAGCGGATCCAATATTTCTCCAATATGTATTTATCATCTACGGTAACTTTATCTAATTTTCTATAGTCTACGACGACACGCCATTTTTGTTTGCCGGGTGCGTCGAGTTTTTTAGGCGACAACAGACGACCATGGAGAATTACTGGTTGTATAATGTTTTGTGGAAGTATTTTATTGATCTGATATTTCACTTCTTGTTTATTGATTTGAGGGTAGAAATATGGTTAAACATTAGAAGGACGAGGGAATTTATTTACCTAAAAGGACGGCACGGGTCATTCTACCCTTAGCATTATTTTACTCCTCTTATAATTAATTTGGTTGATTTATTTTTATCATTTTACCTATTAATTCTATATTGTAATAAATGGGGAGGTTTAAAGGTACAGTTCCAAATAATTTTTAAAAATCCTTGGAATAAAACTTATTTTTATTAGTCTGTGAAACAATATAACGATAAAAAAATATTTTTCTTATATTGAATCATATGATAAAATACTTTCACTAAATTAATTACTCTTGCAATTTATACACAATGTAATTTTAACACTACATTTTTTCCACAATAAATTTTTTCACACTTTACACAAATGTTTGAGGATTTGTTCTCACATTCCGGCATCTTTTTCTTTTGTAGGCCCCCTGAGGAATATTTTCCGTTATGTTTTGAGCTGTTTCGCAAGTGGGTTGAATATCTCGAGAAGAACCACAAGTTGATTGAATTTCTTCAATAAGATTTTTTGTAAAGGTCAATCTGCTTATCTTTTCATTTGTTGTTTCTTTATAGAGAATCCATGAATTCAAATATTGTAAAATACATGGACTGGCCATATCCTTGTAACAGCTCTCGTAGAATACTTCCGGCACACATAGAGTCCATAGCATCTACTTCGACTTTGTTTTTATTATAAAACCCTACCGTCTCTGGATTTCTTTTTTAACCTCCTGGTATACTTATGTCACTTTGCATTATGCTAAGCAATAGCACATTTTTATGTCTTTTCGTTTGATATCCCGTGAGCGTATGCTTTTTTGCATTTTGAAATATTTTGATGCTATACCAATCAGAGTTTTTCCTAACAGAAGGCGGTATCTCTCTTCGATTTTTTTATGGGTCCTCCTAAGGAAATTTTGTTTGTACAAAATTTCTCAGCCAATTTCACATAGGAAAAATAATTATTACAAGTGACATTTATGCCACTATTTTTATATGGCTGTAATAGGCGTAAAACGACATACTCTCCTAACTGCTGATTCGAAGGCCTATTTTCTTCTTTTCCCAAATACGGAAAAGCGTTCAAACAGTACTTCGATTTCACGTCTGCCAGAATCCAATATTTTAGACCAAACTTGTCGAGCTTGTTGGGCATGTATTGTATAAATGGACAAGCTAGTACAAACCTATCAGATCGCAAATTTCTATGCCTGTTGTTTGGATTGTCGAATTGGAGATGTTTAATGATATTCAAAAATCTGTCACGGATAAATCGTCTTGACCTAAAACACCAGCGTAAACCAATGAAATAAATATCAGAAGTTCTTTAGTAATACTCCAATTTTTGTATTCTGATTTCCCGTGCTTTTTTGAATATTTTTTTAAGATCTGTGCGTCGAACGCAGTTGCAAATTTTTGGGCTCCATGAGTTTTGAAATTGTAATTTAAACACAAACTTTAGGATTGACGGTATGTGGGCACCTATTTCAAATCGATTCCTATTTATTTAGATTTGTGTTAAATTAGAACAAACTTTCTTATATTACTGAATTTAGAGACAAATTACTTAATGAAGATTATTGTAAAAGGGCCTGAGAAGGTATAGTAATAGTATAGTTTCAAAGAAGTGCTTCCAAAGTATTCGTGTTTTGTATTCAGTTAATTAAGTATCTTTTATATCGGGCACGGCAACAAATAAAAAAATGATTTGTGACATGTTTTCAAATTTGACACAAAACTTACCGAAGTTTGTTCCATTTGATTCTTGTGTGCCAAGCTCATGAGCGTCGAATCCATGGGTTTCGTGCACAAACACAAATAAATTGAAAAGCAACTATTATGTAAAATATAAATAGGGTAATCAGGAATACTGTTCAAATATTTGATTTAAAATGACACTTCGTCGAAAATTTCAGATTGAATACTAATTAATACTTATTATTGGTCGCTAGCGATATTTTAATTACTTTCATTATATTAATAAGTGATATACTCGTATAAATAAAATAATATGGATAATTTAACTAACAAATAGGTATAAGCGGTAGAAGTAAATAGATAGATAGTAGATAGATGAAAAATTATGTTTTATTGAAATTGTTTCTTCTTATAGCCAACTAGTTTATTTATAAATTTAAAAATATTATAAATTATTATATAAAATATAATAATAATATATAACATCTATACAGTTTGAAAGTTTGTCTACTTAAAATCTACCATTCTTGTTTATAAATAATATATATTATTGGCATTGTATAATATAGGTAATATGTATACATAAAATGTAATAAAATCATTAGGTATGAAATGTAAAAACCCTAATTCATAACTAATAATATAAATGGTTAATAAGTATATAAGTATAAAAAAATTAAAGTAAAATAAAGAAACAAAATAACAAGATATCCTTATATTTAATATTAACATTATATACGGTATGTTTCAACAATAATAAAACTTATTTACCTTAATGATAATAAGTTTCTAGTCAAGGATAATAGTATATATATATATATATATATATATATATATATATATATATATTGAATCTAATACTGAAATAAAAAAATAAAAAGCAGAAAAAAAAACTTTTCCTGCTTTTAAAACCCTGTTCCTAAATACAACTTCAAAGTCTTGTGGTGAAGTGTTTTTCACAAATCACTGTATTTTAATTTATAGGTACTTCTCTTGGGAGAAAAACGATTATCACTGATCTTAATATTTTTATTTGAAAAGTTTTATTCCGCGTTTTTTCTTTTCAGCCATTTATGGCACAAGATTGAAGCATCCTTAAACCACAAACTTGAAATTAAAAACAAAACATTTCTCAATCACTCAAAAGGGCACTTGAAGATCCTCTAGGAACTCTAAGATGAAGTATTTTACTTAACTATAAGCAAAGGAAGTAAACTCCGGGCTCTAGATATAAATTCATTTTATTTTGTCTTCTTTAGCTCCATCCTTCTTATGTTGTCTCTCTTGCTTTGCGTTGGCATCGATTTAAAATCGTTTGGGCTGGTCCATAACCTTCAATAAGTCGATGGGTGATATACTTATCTGTTGTATAAGAGTGCTGGAACTAGCCCTGAAACAGGTTTATATCTATGAGAAACCTTCCTTGCAAGATTTCTACCACCTATAACCCAATAAGTTTGCCTAATAATACTTAGCAAGGTTTTAGGACCTACATGAAGCAATTTACTATGTTCTTTTATTTAAACAATAATTCTTTAAATATATGTTTGGAAGATAGGGTGTTTTTTTATTGTAGTTAAATCCTGATAGATGTAATCTACCCCAAACTATCAAGACTTTTTGTGAGTCCATAAATGGACTAAGGTTTCTTAGGGGTCGAGGGGCTCTGGAAATATTTCCAATCAGATTAAAACTGAACAGAAGAAGGACCATCCCAGGGTAGGCAAGTTGTGCACGGAGAGTCCTAGAACTCTCCATAAACTGATTATCAAGACAGCTAGATACTCCCATTATGATTGGGCGTATGTGCTTTCGACTGCATTCTTCTAGTGGTAACTAAATCTGAATCTAGCTGATCTAGACCGGGTGATAGATAAACATCTCACGAATTCAAGTTAAAGACATCGTGGTGACGGATGAATGGCAGCAGGGCGATTGCTGTCTCGAACGATTCCCATGGTCGCACCACACTGTATCCAGCATGTGGAGCTCTGCTGGAATGGACCAAATGTTCCCTAGCGACTCGTAAAAATAACAATGGAGAAAGGAAAAAACAGCGGGGACATACCACAAAAACTGAGAAACCCTCCACATCACAAGAATACCTGGCGAGAAAAGGGAAACAGGGAGAAGAGGGATCCCCCTTTTCTATGAAAAAGGAGAAAAACATGCTGGAACATGGATAATCAGGAAGTAGAGATGACCCACTGAGACGTGGACTCAGCGTAACAGTATGCTGATGGTATTTTCGCTACCGAACAGAACGAATAGAATAGATTCCTGTATGGTTATATTTAAAAAAAAGTGTAAATTCGGTTTGTTATACGTTAGAGCATAAGCTCCTTTCATTCAAATCTGTTCTTACTACTCGTTCCTTCTTCCGTAACTTTCATCTGTGTTAATGTTCCCTTCCTCACTTTATTTTTTTCCTGCAGCTCTACAGCTGCCTGGTTGGGAGTTTAAGTCACCAAGGATCCAACCACCAGACTATAAACTCAACCTCAACTCTAACTGAGGCCGAATACCACTTCCCGAGGAAGAGTCTCCTACGTGGAATTTAAGGTTATTATTACTATTATTACTATTGTAAAAAGGAGATCATCATCCTGTCTGATAGTCAAGCAGCCGTTAGAGCTATAAGCTCTAATATCATAAAATCCAAACTCTTCTTCTATCTTTTCTATAGGAAATTCTGACTGTTTCATTCTTTTGTTGTGCTTTTAAGTTAAATTATCGTTCCATCTTTTCTGGGGTCGACCGAATCTTCTTCTCCCAGACGGCGATTTGTCTCTTGCGATCTTTACTACCCTGTCATCTGTCATTCTATTTATATGGTTGTTTCATTCTTTTTTTCTATTCAATAACCACTCGTTAATCTTCTCCACATTACATGTTGTTCTAATGTAGTCGCTACTTACTCGATTTCTCAATGTGTTCCCCGTGATTCTCCTCAGTATTCTCATCTCAGCTGTTTCAAGAATTCTTTGTGTTTTGGACGTGTTCGGTCGCGCTTCTGCTGTTATGTCATTATTGATCTTATAACAACTTTGTAAATTCTAGTCTTAGTTCCCGTTCTAATATGTTTGTTTCTCCATATTGTATTATTGAGGCATCCTGCTGCTCTATTGGCTTTCTGTATTTGTTTTTTTACTTCTGATTCTACATCTCCATTGCTTGATAGTGTGATGCCTAAGTAGTTAGTTTCCATGATCTGTTTAATGCTAATGACCAGTGTTTTTGTTTTTTGTGATGAAATTATCATGTTTAGCTTCTTTGCTACTATGTTAAACTTGTGGACCAATCTTTGTAAGTCGTCTTCACTTTCTGGTATGAGAATAGCATCATCTGCATAGCAGAGAATTTTTATTTCTATATTTCCCATTATAACCTATCCTTCTTTTCACTGCCTTTATTATTTCATCCATTATGAGATTAAAAAGTAGGGGGCTTAAGGAATCTCCCTGTCTTATACCCGTACCTATGTTTATTTCCTCTGTAAGTTGTCCGTCTATTCTAGCCTGTATTTTGTTGTCCTTATATGTCTTCGATTGTTTTGATGATGTCTAACAGTATTTGTCTATTGTATAAAAGGTGATCCACGTCTTTTAATCTAGCTCAGTCAAAGACTTTTGTCAAGTCAATTATGCAAATGAACGTCGGTCGAGTATATTCTAGAGCTTTCTCTGTGATTTGTCTAGTTGCAGGATCTCCCACTTCTAAAACCTTGTTGTTCGACCTCAAAAGATATCCTTTGATTCATTAGTTGGATTAAAATTTTGGTTGTCATTTTTAGAGTAGTGTTTGAAAGATTGATTCCTCTATAGTTTTCCGGTTCTTTTCTGTCAGCTTTTTTAAACAGTGGAATTAGTATACTTGTTTTCTATTCTTTAGGTACTTTAGTACTTTTTTTGTACTTTTAGGTACTGTAATATTTTGTTAATGAACACTGCCAACTGCACAGTCATTGCTTTCCCACAATATTTTAAAAGTTCATTTGCCATTTCATCACTACCTGTGGTGCTTTTGGTTTTTTAGTTTTCTCTGAGCTTCCTTCACTTCCTTTGTACTTATTCTGGTCTCTTCATCAGTTGTGGTTTCTGGTGTTTCCGGTTCTTCTGTTATGAGTTGGTTTTGTGAGTACAATCTTTTTAGGGTAGTCTATCCAGGTTTTTATTCCTTTACGTTTTACTTCTACTATTTCTTTCGTTTCTTGCCTCTGTCCTCTTATAAAAATCCACATTTTCTTTTATAATCAATGCAATGTGAAGTTATGAAGTATATTATGAATAAATTGAAATAAATGAATGTAAATTAAAAAAATGTTAGATTTTGGCATAAACGTAGAGCATAAATGGATTTTTGCTCTGAGGTAATTGCATCCTTCATATTTGATAACTAAATAAAACACTCAAAGTTTTAGTAAATGAATTTATTAGAAAATATCGAAGAGAAATATTAAATAAAGTAACAATAATAATTATAGACTGAGCGTTTGAAAAAATTATCAGAAACTACAAGTAGCACGGTCCTGTATACATTCCTGTTGCATTTTACAGCTACAACATTGTTAGTGGGAAATTCGAATGGCTAACAAATTGAGTAAATCTATTGTAATTTTAAAACTTTTTCAAATTCTCAAAACGTTTGTTAAAAAGTGTGATAATGTAAATTATTCACATTCTAATATTTTTGTTTTCTGGAAATTATTTTTTTATAACCAGTACCCGACCCATTAGGACTATGTGTTATCAAGAAAATATATACAAAGTAGCTCTTAATTTTAACCACAGAAAGAAATGGACAAAATCCACTAAACAACCTGAATCTCCGTTAAGAAGACTGTAAAACCCCAAAAATGTAGTACATGTAGAATTTACTCGCGATGACCTCTAGATATTATTGGGTCAAGTTGGGTCACATTTACTATTGAAACACCTACTATAAATAAAAACGTTGATTATTATTGTTTATTCATTATTCTTTTTGTTGTTGAATATTGGAAATCAAACCACAATCCACACAAATATTTCAATATTCACCTTTTATCGAAAATATAATCTACCGTGAATGGACCTTGAAAAATGTACGACAATTTTTTGCATCACTCTGAAACCATCTTATTATAAATAATAATATATAATATTATTGATGTTCTAGTTTTCGAATTTTTTCATTAATGTCAGCTAGGGACCAACAATTTTATAAAACATTATTCACCAGTTTAATTAAATGTCCCATTGACATAGCAAGCATTCGAATCTTTTTTGAAACTTTCTATGGCGGAGGACGTTCGATCAAACTAGCAGACATCAACAACAATCGTAGACATTCCATATTCTTCACATTTCTTTTGTAAAAATTCAACTTTCTGACTACCGCGATCGTAAATATAATCAACATTAGGCATTACGCTTTTCAAAATCTGATCCAATTTTGAATAATCAACATTTCCAGAAGAATACTTAAATCCATGGATATGACGTTCCAAAAACTTGTTTGTTTTTTTATCTTGATTGTTTAGCGAAGTGAAGTACAAGAGCGAACAACGTTTTCAAATCCTAAAAATTTACTATAGAAATTCGGAGTCGCTGGCCGCTACTTTAAGAGCGTTAACTCCGATTTTCGGTCGTAATTCTGGATGTAGTAGACAGGCAGTAACAGTGAAAAAGTTTGAATCTACATATTCGTTGTGTGATGTTGCCGTGCCAGTGAGACTACGGGTTGGACGAAGTATCGAAAATATCGCTGCCGTTAAAACGTCCGTAGCAAATTATCTAAATCAGTCAATTCCATGGCGCTCTCAAAAGTTGGGCATCGCTAAGACCACTTGATGGCGATTTTTGATTATTTCCGTTAGCGGATAATACTCCAATAAACAGTCATGTATAATTATACAATATGCTCTAGTATTTACAGGAAATCCTACACCTACTTCAATTTCCACTTTTATATCAACCGTCGATGCTCTCATTCCCTCCTCCTGTTTGGAGCAGTCTATTACGAAGAGATCATGATATTAGAACGCTTCATAGTCCAATGTCGGATATACTAAAAGCGGTAATAGGAGCTGCTTACGTGTTTCAATATTAATCGCGATAAATTCACCCAAATCATAGCGATCATATACCAAGCGTTCCAAATACTTCTCTAGCGTTATGCAGATGCTGTATGAAAAGAATTACAAACGAGGGAGTTGCAATCTTGTCCTACTTTTATACATACCTTTCATTATAAACACAAATATTGTTTTTATGATAGATATATTTTAGCTTGGAATGTTCAAAAGGTGGGTCCATTTCACAAATAGGTGTTGTTTTCACGTTCTTTAACATAAACCATATCCGCATTAGATGCTTCATCATATTACTAAATTGATGTAAAGGTGTCGTGCGATCTTGTTTGAATTACGCCAATCGATGACTATTTAGTTGGTTGTCATGGTTTATACAGTCTTAAAATGCGCATTAATACTGCCTCACAGTCTCACAGCCTCTCGACCACAGGGTCATGTCCACTGCTTCGCCAAATCTTTTTTTTGGAAATCAAAGTATTAATACCTGTTTCTTTGGTATTTCGATTAGTGTTTTTGCATGTAGCGACGGCATTATGATCTCATAATAAGAAGTACAATCTTTTAAGAGAAAAAAATAACAGTTAGATCAACTCTATAATAGCCGCTTAACACAACAAAAAATCACAAAAATCCAGTAAGTACGTACAACTTCAACCTAATATTAATGACAAAAAACATTCTGATTCCAACGTAACGTCATGCGCGAGGCGTATCAAATTTGAGCCGGTGTTTGTCTATCGTGACAGCAAACTTTCCACTCGTGAATAATAATCTTCATCACACACTCGTGAATAATATACTAATTTAGAAACAGAAAAAAAAATAAAGTTTCTGATTTATACATTTCTTCACTTTTATTAATCGAACAGTAAAAAGTGGTTTCGCTCTCGAATTCTTAGAACAAAATTATGTCATTCTCATCATGTTTTAGTTCTGTTTATTGGCGGTAAATTACCACAAGAGTTTACATTTCCCGATATTTTACTGTAGTATTTTTAATGTGCAAAATTATATTTGTAAATTAGCAAAAATGTAAAATATGGTATTTTTACATACTTGTCTAGTAGAAATCAGTAAGCAAGTCCTTACATTATCTTAACTCTATGTGTCGTAGGTGATGTTCTGTCTTTCATTTATCTATGAAATTATGACTGTACAATCCAGTTATTGACAAAATATCATATAAGGATTTTCGCAGTTTGATTGTCTATAGATCAAAGATTATATACTATAGATTTTATTTTCTATGATAATAAAACATTTGTCATTAAGTACACTAGAATTATTGTTAAATAAAGTAAGTAAATATAAATGGATTTTGATAGTCCAGATGTCATGAAAGATTTTCCAGGACTGTATGCTTCAGATATCAATAAAAAATGTAGTAATGAAAGTGACTGTAAGTTTCATACAGTAATAAAGTACAAATTCTTTCATCTGTTTTTCTGTAGATAGTGATGAAGTAGAGAAAGTAGTGAAAAAAGAAACATTAATTGGTAAACGTAAAGACAAGAAAGATAAGGAAAGAGGTTATGCAGCTCTGGGAGAAAGTTCTGATGAAGGATCAAGGTATTCAATGTCTTTTCAATTTTATAAAAATCGCTTGTAAATATATTGGAAGTAATCTTTCTTAAATTTTGCATATTTATCACAGTTTAGATATTTTTTTCTCTCCCTGAGTTTTCAGATAATTATAGGCTGATTTTTTTTATAAACTGTGTGCTTGGGTGAGAGCTGATTGTTAGTTAATATTTTTAGTACCATGTATTATTTGTAAGCAGTACTACCTTGTACCCATTTCAGGAGTCCATCAAAATCTAAAAAGAGTAAATCATTCAAGTTTTCATCAAAATCCAAAGAAAAAAGAGAAAAATCTAGAGACAAAGAAAATCCTGATAGGAAAGACAGAGAAAAGAAGGTAGATAAAAAACTTGAAAAAGAAAAATCCAAGAAAAATAAAAACCCTGTTGAGGACACAATTGCTTTTGCAGGTATATATACTATTATTACTACTTGGCAAATTCAAATGTTTTATACATTTCAGAAGCTCTACCAATTTTTGGGGTCAGCTTAGACATTTCAGTTGAAAGAAGTAGGTGTCATGATGGTGTAGATTTACCATTACCTATCAGAGAATGTATTGATTATGTGGAATCAGATGGTATATCATTTGAAGGAGTTTACAAAATTAGTGGTACCAAAACTAAAGTCTCTCAAATTAAAAAAATGTATAATCTTAGGGAGAATGTGAAATTAAGCGATTATGATGTACCTACAGCTACCAGTCTTTTAAAAATGTTTTTAAGGTGAAATTATTCATATATTTATTTAATATATTTATCAAATAAGTAGAAATAAATATATATTATTATTTTTTTATATTATAAAAAAATAATACAAAATTATTTACTTGTAGAGATCTTCCAGAACCTATATTCACCAATGATTTGTTGATACGATTTGAAGAAGCTGGTGCTATATTAAATTTCAATACCAGAGAGAAACATTTGAGAATATTAGTAGAAAACTTACCGCCATTAAATAAATTATTGTTATCATGGCTCATTGTTCATTTACATAATGTATCAATAAATGTAAGTAAACCAGTAAAATATTAAATTTATCAAATTTTATCAAAATTGTCTGATGAAATAACATGACCAATTAATGCATAGCTTTCAATTTTTGATTAGTTTTAGGGTTAATTGATAAATTAAAGGTTTGTAAAGAAATATATCAAACAGAATATTAATTGGCCTGGGAGATATTCTGAATCAATTGGATATTTCATGTTTAATAATATAGAGTTTTTAACAAAACTGTTTGGAATTTAATTAAATTTGGAGCATATTTGTTAAAATAGAATAATCTTTTG
Organism: Diorhabda elongata; assembly: GCA_026230145.1. Taxonomy (NCBI): domain Eukaryota; kingdom Metazoa; phylum Arthropoda; class Insecta; order Coleoptera; family Chrysomelidae; genus Diorhabda; species Diorhabda elongata. The sequence continues at coordinate 22,112,480 of CM047937.1, read as the reverse complement.
ATCAAATTATAAGCTTTACTACTAAGACAAATAATGAAGGCAGTAGAAGTCTTGTTCAGGTTGCCTAATACAACTAAACATGTTATTTATTGTTTCTCACTAACAAAATTCATCTAAATAAATATAGAATCTCAATTACTTTTTTGTTTCCATAGAGGGTACAAAAATTATTAGTAACAATATTTTACCTTAAATTTAGCACAGTAGGGTCTAAAGCATATAATTATAATAACCTTAGTAACACTTCATTTAAACATACAATAAAAGTTGAGAAAAATTAAGTTAAGTCGAGTCCTAGTTAAGCTGATGAGTAGTGGTGTGAAAAGTTAATGAAAATAGAATTGAGAAAATTTACTGTAAATTGTTGGCAATCGAATTACTAGACTACTCTTGTAAGAAGACATCATGGAAACTATTCTTCTGTACAAATCTTGAAAGGCCCCGTTGGAAAACCATCATAATCTATAATATATATTACTTTTAAATTTCAATACTTTACATTATCATATCTTTTAAATTTTTCCTTAACTTATTTTTCATTAATTTTTTATATTGCCTCCAGGTTAACTAAAAAATAAAGCCAAACTTTGAGTTTTGGCTTTATTTTTTACTCTTAAGTGCACATTAGAGTGTTTTTTGTTTCATTTTTTCATATTAATATATTATTATGGTAGAAAATCATTCAAATTTGAGAAAAATGTTGAAAAAAAAGAAGTAAATTTAGGAAGTAATTCAATGACTTGAGGTTAGAACTAGAAGTCCTATTTCTAAGATATTGAATCGTATTCTGTTATATGAAAATGATTATATAAATGTATATAGTGAATAATATTTACAGAATTGCATGATTATTTCCATCAATGGAAAGATGAAATAAAGTAATATTGAAAAATGTATGTTGCCCTGAAAATTGATTCAGCAATATTGGAACTCATTAACCTAAGTGCTAGGCCCCGTTGTATTTTTATAATGTCAGAAAATGTTTATATAAGATACTACTACCCCAACTGTAAGTGAAATGTATAATTTATCTTAATATAGTAGTTCAATCAGATACCCCTAATGATCTATAATTGTTTTGTGGGTGTCTCATTCGATCTATGTATTGTCATTGGAATTAAGCCAGTTTGTAAAATTTCAAGTCAACAAGAAGTTGTTTAAATAGTAATTTCTTCAAAATTTAAATGAAGCGTTTTAAGAAATAGTCTTACATTGTAATGAACAGAGAACTTATTTGTAACTTCAAGGATAACTTGAAATCACATAATCATAAATTTGTGCAAATCCCTCATACTTATTCAATACTCAGAGTTAAGGGTAAAGAAGTATGTTTCCTTCCTTCAGTGTTAGCTTCTGTATTCATAATTTGTCCATGAATATTATTATTATTATTTGTTGTAGGAAAAACAAAATAAAATGAGTAAACATAATATCGCCTCTGCCCTAAATCATACATTTCATGTATCATCAAGACTTCTTCAGGCTTTGCTTCAGCATAGTTCCGCATTATTTCCAAACATTGTAATTTACAAATACATACCACCTGTAAAATCATGTGTACAGTTACCAGATCGACCTCAACAACTAGAAATGGAGTTGAAAAAACAAGAATCTTTGTTGTCACAAATACATAATGAAATGAATGTTGGATGTATATCCAAAGAAAGGGAAGAAAAGCTTTGGGAAGTGCAAAGAATTATTACACAATTAAAAGTGAGTAGATGAATATTCGATATTTTCTAAAAATCATCTTATTTTCAAGCTGTCCAAACATGTGTCTTTTTAATCTGAATTGATATGAGCAACAAACAAATCACATTTGAAAGTTCACTTAACACTTATTTTACTGAAAAATCAATTAATTATTAGTATCATATTCTGTATCTAATTTAAATGTGAACATTTTAAAAAAGTTTCAAATCGCCCGTAACAAATATATGCAACTTAGAAATGTATACCCTGTTTTTGAACTAGAAGGACCATTTTAGGAAACCTGAATCACACCACTAGAAATCACTAGAAAAGTGGTTAGATTGGAAATGATGACATAAAATACTAGTCATACAGTCTAGAAATAATTTACCACAAACTAAATAATAATTAATAGACACACGGTAAAAAAGCAAATGCATATTATTGAAAACAAAAAAATATAATTAATTGTAAAATTAAATCTATAAAGAATTTTAAGGTCGGTGACTATGAAGGAACCACAATAGAGTGAAATTGCATTATTCAGAGAGCAGAGGATGTTTGTTTTTCGAAAATTGATCTGTATGTGAAATGAAATCAGTTGAATTGAAAATTGGTTGAGTATGAAATATACGAAAATGTTCCATTGCAAGTAGAAGAACATTCGATTTAATATTACAATAAATATTTTTTGTTCTATGTAGAAATAAATATCTGTATGAGACACACTTTATCAAAATAATGTTTTTGTCATCAATTCTTGGATAGATTTCTTATTTGGAACATTACATTAAGATTAGGTACCTATATAGAACAGGAAATTTCAAATGGTATGAAAAAGGGCCTATTTTTCAATAGACTACTTATTATAGTTCATTCTCATTCTAAAAACAGTAATTACAGCACTCAGAAACCAGATATGGTATAAAAATCATTGAATTAATTTTTTTATTAAACATTATTTGTAACAAATAAACATTTTACAGAACCTATATCAAAACTATCAATTTCATTGTCTATAATTTGTTAACTCAACACTGTCATCACTTGAGGAAGAAACGATTATCAGGGGTTCAATAAGATTATCCATAATCCTAGGCTTGCATTAGAAAATCCTTTATATCTTTTAGTTTAAAAGTAGTATCTTGTAACATATGAATTGTTTAACTCATAAAAACTGGTATAATTTGTGGCTTACTTAAAATTTATCTCTTTTCATATCTTTATGTAATGATGAACGAGAAATTTGTGGTAAATAAGGGCATTTTTTTATTGTGGTTAAAATTTTATTTCAAGATGGTGTTTCATTGTTAACAAGAAACTATGAACATTGCATTAAATTATATTCTTTGTTGTATCGTGTAAGGTTTTTACAATTTTTGGATGACCTCCTCGATGGTTAGAAGAGACAATCATTCTAACGTTTCTACATTCTTCAATAATTCGAAGTACAGTCGATCTAGCCACTCCTAAAAAATAAAATTGATATCCGTTAATTTCATACAAAAGTGCTATTTTATTTACCTAACGTTTTTACAATTTTAAACACAACGGCATTCACTTTTGTCTCTGGTTCATCGTTTCACATTTGTTTATACAAATTCACAATGTTTTGCTTTTCGAATGATGTCTGCTAGTACTTGGAATATTATCTGAGTCCATTTTCAAATTGTTCTTGACAAAAACTGTTTTTATATTTTTATAAAAGAATAACAAGAACACAAAAAATTTCAATATTTCATTCGTGGATTCAAGTTTTACCAATATTAGTTGTTCATGAAAGTCTTGTGAAAGTGAGTTAAATATATGTTTAACTAGAAATTCTTAATTGAGAAAACTTGAAATCTATAACAACTTAACCAAGAAAAAATACATGATTGGTTGTATTTATTTTAAAGTACAAATACTGTTGATTCACAGTTCAAAAAGAGTTGGTGAAAAGCTCTTAAAGCACTTTTGTAAACTTTGAGCAGTGATTTTATTTTATTTTGACATTGCCTTTTTAGAGGATTACTGAATAGTAAATTCCTGTGGAAGTAAGCATTCCATGTTGCTTTCACAAAAAAATTGAATGAATTTGAGATTTTGAAGAAAAAAAGTTCCTCCTGGTTCATACTATAATATTAAATCTAACTATAAGTATAATTATGTAAGGATTTATATATGTTTAGTTTTCTGTTGTTTACGGTTTTTAATATTTTATTGTCAACATTCTAGATGTAAAAGTTATTCATTATTATTGAAATGATTGATTATTACTGTTCATTATGAGGTCAAAAATAAAAATCCCTCATTCTACTTAACTTACTTTAACATTTGTTAACTTGACCTGATCTGTTAATACCAATCATTGTGCCAATTTTTATGGTCACTTATTAACAACCTTTATTTTTCTTATAGTTTTTGAGAAGTGTCTGTATGGAGCTTCTTAAAAGCTAAATTCATCAACTGAAATAACTTTGCATAAATATTCCATGAAACAAGCAATTCGTTATTTTCTTTAATATTTCTGCAGGACATTAATTGATTATTAAATTCTGAGCTAAGGTATTTTGATGTATGTGTTCCCTGGAATAATGGCTCTTGTAAGTCAGGAAAGAAAAAATATGGTTGTCACTTTGTTGTCAAGTGCTATAATTCCAGATTCTACCTTAATTTGTTTAATCTACCACATCGGATTATTTTTTTCTATATGTAGTACACAGAATGAACGCGAACATCGTGTGTTATAAACGTTCATAAATGTCAAAGCTAGTTCAACTGTTGAGAAACCGTCATAATGCATACAATGACTGCGCTCGTGACGTCGAACTTTCAAATTTTTATATGCTGGACGTCAAAAATATAACATCACTTTTCTAGTGTAGTTTGTAGTTGCACATCGTGATTTAGTAATTATAAATTGAATAACTTGAAAAATGACTTTTCTAAGTGATAGGCTGGTGGAATTTGTTTGTGCTCATAAGTGTTTATATAACAAACAGTCGGCTGGATACAAGAATGTCATAGAGGAAGCTAAAATTTGACAGGATATAGGGAACAAGTTAAACATTCCAGAGGAGAGGAGAAGTTCAATAAAAAGTTAGATATACAGTGAGGAGTCGGGAGGAGCGCACCAAACTCTAGGAGTGTATTATACACGTGAAAATAATGTAAAAAACTCATATGGTTATCCGATTTTCATTTGTTTTCAAGTTATAGCATATTAACAAATAAACAAATTAGCACATAAAAATTTTCTTAATCATAGCGTTCTTTCAATAAATGTTCAAAAATACCGCCATTGACTAAACATTTTCTGCTTCGTCTACAAAGAGCGTTTGCTGCTCTCCCAATTGATTCATTTCTTTCTTCTTTAATATGGGCTGCAGTATTTTCAATTCGTCTAAATAGTGCATCCCATGTGTCTACTTTTATTTTGTAGACATCATTTCGCATCCAGCCCCATAAACAAAAATCTAGTGGTGTGAGGTCTGGAGATCTTGCAGACCAATTAATGCGACCTCCACGTCCAATCCAACGCCCTGGAAAACGTTCGTCCAAATGTTGCTTGACCTGACGAGCGACATGTGCAGGAGCTCCATCGTGCTGATACTACATGTGTATTCTAATATTTACAGGAACATCCTCTAGTAGGACTTGTAATTCATTTTGTAAAAAATTTGGGTAGTTGTCTCCTGTGAGACGATTCTCCAAAATGAAAGGGCCAATTAAATAACTGTCAACCATACCACACCATACGTTTACAGAAAACCGATGTTGAAAATTGCTTTCGACTGTTGTGTGGGGATTTTCGTCCGACGATACATGATAGTTACGAGTATTATTAATGCCATCAAGGGTGAATGTAGCTTCATCCGTAAAGAGTATACTTGATACAACACGATTATTATTATTTATCCACCGACAAAACTCCATACGGTTTGCGTAATCCTCTGGTTGTAGATGCTGTACTCTCTATACGTGATAAGGATATAAGCCTATTCGTGGAGTGTGTTTATCACCCTTTTTTGTGGAATTCCCAATTAAGTGGCAATTCTCCGTGAGTTTGTAGCTGCGTTTTCTTCTACTAGATGCAGAATACTTTTTACTTCTACGAAACCTTGTCGAGTAGCGCGTTCAGATGATACGTTAGCACTGGGAAGCTTACCAGTCTCGCACAATTTGTTAAAAACTCTAATAAATACGTTTTTATCAGGATATCTTTGGTGTGGAAAACGTTGACGATATTCTTCAGCAGTAGAGGTAGCTCTTCCATTACAGAAACCATAAACAAACCCCATATTTACATATTCTAAATTTGAATAAGTATCTGGCACTTTGCAACACTAACAATCACATAAATTCGAAATTAACTTTCAGTTATTGTTCATTGTACACTGACAGTCTATCAAAACGTCAGAATTATCAAATGCCTTTGAGCCTCGAACATGGCATACTTTGATAATGTTAAAATTCAGATATAAGTGGAAAGCTAGATGAACATTTTTAATTACTCCATAACTTGAAAACAAATGAAAATCGGATAAGAACATATGAGTTTTTTTACATTATTTTCATGTGTATAATACACTCCTAGAGTTTGGTGCGCTCGTCCCGACTCACCCTGTATAAAATGAATTACCTTTAGATAATTGTTCCAAGAAATGCCAAGGCTTGATGGATCGCTATACCTATGAATTAACTAAGTTTGAAGGCATGTCGAGTACAGGTGTAGAATCAAACACTGTATGATAGTTCTCAATTTGAATACACAAAAGCTCTAAGTTTCCTAGAAGAGTTTAATAAACCTAAAAAGTACAGTACATAAATAACTATAAATTTTACATTTTAATGAATGTAGTTGTAGAACGTCGTCCAAAATGACTGCTAGCAGTGGTCTTTTACATCCACAGCCATCTACATCTGCAATCTGTGAGGATGACGACATTTCGATGGATTCATTTGCTGATTCAGAAAGAAATGTGATAAAAAAGTTTACCAAGAACTCCAACGCCAAACACACATCAAATAAAAAATGAAGGATCGTAAGAAATAAATACAGTCTTTACACAAGCTACCAAGGTCTTTAAAGAAACTGTCGCTGCAAAAAAGAAACTTTTTAAGTTTGGACACAAAGTTGGATTGTTGATTTCATATACTGAAGATCCCCTGTTACAAAACTAACTCACGGCTGAGGTATTTCAGTATTTAAGTAAAGTAAATGCAAAAGAATCTAAGTAAGTGTTCATACATTCTATGTACTCAATTATGTATTAGAAATAATTTATTGATAAATTGATTAATTGGCGTTCTCAAGTGTTTTTAGTTATTACTCCATTTGAACAACACTTCCAAATAAGTACAAAATATCACTAGGTAAAAATGTTTTAGCAAATTATTTTATGACAAAATCCTATATATTAAAGAAATTGATTTGCTTCATTTTGTTTTTCAATGAAAGGTATTGATGCACAGATCAGCCATCAACCATCGAATTTCATTTAATTTTCACCATTCTCAAGTTATACTCAAATGCGATTTCCCCCTGTACATTACTTATGGGAGTTTTTCACATACACACGTTCTATCCTCAATATCTCAGGTTCTATTCAAGATAGAGACTTCGTTTTGGTTTAAGAACACTCGCTGAAACACCTTCTTTCTTTTGAGTTTTTGAACACTTAAATCGGTTGACTTGGAGAGGAGCTAGGTGCGGACATTAAATGTGGAGTTATGGATTTTTGTAGGTTTTTGCAATTTTTAGCTACAGAGTTCGTTCTTTTCTATTATAATGATTTCTGATACTTATTTAATGGATTCGATGCGAGCGAAGCCGCGGGTAAAAGCTATAATAAGTTATTATTTACTTTCCGTTATTACTATAAGGTATGTTGAAATGGTACAGACCCTTCTGTCATAAAATACTCTGCTATAACATCTGAAATACTTGTCTGGTGGTATTAATAGAGGTCACTCGTACTTTTTTTAAGCTGTTGGTATTTTTTTTTTTCTCCACTGTCCCAAATAAACAACACCATTCTTGTCTTCTGTATCTACTATATGCCATGGGATTCATCTTTATATATTTATGCAGAGCAATTGTAAATTGCAGTTTTTTAGTATAGGTAATTCCTTGTATAATAATTTTTTTCAAAAATTTGACCGAGCAAGAATACCCTAAAATATAAAATAGAAATATCTCATCACTACATTGTTTGCAATTCTCCACCTGAATCGCTATCACTATCATATGATCATATGTGTATGAAACAGTAATCTGAGTGACAAGTAAAAGTACACTAAAACTTCATATATGATCGTAATATAATGATTCTGAATCTGTAGGACACTCTATGTTGATATATTTGCCATCAATTGCTTCTAAACAGTGAAGCATATTCCATTGTAACTAAAATTTCTCAAGTATAAAAAAATAGTGATGTAATGTTGGAGGTCATATATAAATAGGATGTAATATTTTCCATGTTATTTTACATGTATCTAGCATAATTTCTCTTACAGTGGATTTTCCCATTTGAAAACTCCATGACAAGACTGGTGACTAATTCCCGAGATAAATATTTGAAATCATTTGCTACAACCAAGGCCATTTTTGCTTATAAAACAATATCTTATTTTGTGGCAGAATTCTACAATTTACAGTAGACTTGATATAATGACATAATTAAATTTAGTGTGAAGTAAGAAATTATATATAAGTACTATATTAAGTCAAATTGTTATTTCATATTTTTATATTATCTAATATAAAATTGTGTGCTTTATCGATAAAATTGTGTGCTTTATCGATAAAATTGTAAAATTCTCTAATGACAACAGCTTATATATATATATATATATATATATATATATATATATATATATATATATATAAAAATATATAAATATATATATATATAAATATATAATATAATATATATATATATATATATATATATATATATATATATATATATATATTGCGATGGTGTCACTCCTCTGGGTAATACTTTAGGTGGCAGGCGATTTAATTCATAACTTGAAGCCTTAAGAGCCTCGCACCACAATTCTTCAAGCATACCGAAGTCTATTTTTTTTTCTTATTTTATCTAATAGAGTTTCTATTCATTCTTTCGGCGGTTCCGTTTTGCTGCGGTGTATTTGGCATTGTATACTCCCAAATAATCCCTTCTTGCAGGATTCTTTAAATCTTTTGTTATAAATTCACCACCGTTATCTAATCTAATCGCTTTAACATTTATTTCTTTTTGCCTTTCCAATTCTACTATGTAATCTTCTAAATTTTTATCAGCCTCATTTTTTGTTTTGAGAGTTTTAACTACAACAAAATGCGAATAATCATGGTCTGAAAATATCGCAATCCATCAAAAGCGGTAGGATTCATTGGACCACAAACATCGCTGTGGATCAACTCGCCAATTTTGGTTGATTTTCTTTCTCTATCAGTAAATGGGCATCTTGTACCTTTACTTTCCATACATGAAGAGCAAATTTTATTTTCTGTTGGTAATCCTAACCGAATTAAAACATCTTTTTCAGCATGACCCAGTCTTCTGTGCCATATCTTCATCTAATATAACATTACATTTCTCATCTTCATGTCTTATTTTGTCAATTATCAACACATATAGACCATTCTTGTTCTTACATTTTAAATGCAAATTTTTACCTTGTATAATCATCTTTTCTCTTTCTACTATAATTGTATGACCCATTGAGGTAATTTTCGAACGTGATAACAAATTATGTTTCATATTTTGAACGATCAATCCTTCCAAACAAAACTTTTGTCCTTGAGTTCCTATTTTATTTGCTTGTAAAATGTCACCGTTTCCAATATGAATGGTTACTGGCGTGTCTAGCTTTCTTATATTAACCATATACTTTTCTAGTTCCTCTTACAATAAGTGATAACTTGCTCCAGATCCATAATCATTGCCATTTTTCTTCCTCTTCTTCTTTTATAATGTTAGCTTGCCCTGAATTTTGAGTATATGATCTTTCTCTTCATCTATTTCTTATTCTTCCTCTTCCACGTCCTCTGTAACCACTGTAACCTCTGTCTCGCTTAGAACATTGTGAAAACCAGTGTTCTTGGCTTCCACATTTATTGCATTCATTTGAAGCTTTAAAACTAGATTCTGTAGTAAAGCAAACAATAAAAGACATACTTTATATCCTTCATCTAACATAGATCCCATATCTTTGAGATCTCTTATAGTTTAACAAATTTTAAAAATAGGTCTTCCATTTTTTCTAATTCCTCATTTTTCATAGTTAATAAGTTTCTCCATAATGCCATCTTAGTCAAAGAACTTGTCATTACAAACACACTTTTAAGTGCCTCAATTTGTTCTTTGGCCGTTATGCATTCTTTAATAATATTTAAATGCTTATCTGATATACCCGGAATAATAATAGACTGAGCTTTTGCATATTTACACTCCCATTTATCCTTCTCTTTTCTACTTGCTGTTGAGTCTGGTGGATTAACATCTATTGCTTCCAAACACTTATCTTTTCAGCATAATATTTTGATCCTAAACAGCCAGTTGCTAAAATTGTTAGCTTCTAGTATCGGTATAGTCGTATTTGTAGTCATTTTTCTAAATTCTTTCGAGACTTTTCTCTTTTGACCTTGTCAATAAAACGCTAATTTTTTTCTTGACTGATTTCAGCCACGAAATATTACTAATTCTTCTTAACAACGTTCTGGGCCCATAACCTATTGGTTATGTTAGTCCTTGCAGTGGAAAAACTACAATAAACTTAAATAAAAAAAAAATAAAACGCTGGCTGTTTTCTGACAACTCAAAGACGTCAACTCTATATTTTTTTTAATTATCAATATTGCACAACAACTGAACACAGACAAAATAGCCTGAACATATAGGGGCAATATCTAATACATACTAATATCTATATTTAATAAGTAACTGCAGATATTTTTATTCAGATTGAGGGCTCTCACTCACCAACGCCGTGTAAAATATCGGTTTGTATGTATTTCTCAACACATTTTATTAAGTGAAGTATATAATACAGTATATAAAATTTAAAATAGTCCACGACCGCTTTCATTTATTTGTCACTTTTAGATGCTACACATTTAAGGTTATGTTTAGTAGCGAACTAACATCATGTTCGCGCTGATTCTGTGTAGCTTGAACTTCTGGGTGTATTTTTGATATTTATAATTGTTTAAGGCGCGTCGTGTTTTTGTTACTTGGTTTTTTATCCAATATCATTGCAACAATACCGGTAGCGACGCCCTTGTCTAGATAATTGTATTTAATCGATGTACATATAACATGAATTTTAGTATAAAAACAATTTCTACTAATTTCAAACCAATATTTATTTCAGAGAAAAATGAAAACAGTACAGAAGATAAAAAACAGTTCACAAAAATGTGACGAGGATATTAACAATGAGCATAAAATTGCAGACAGTAAGTCTTGTAAGGATCCTGATATAAAATCTGCGTCGAGTGATACTAATGAATATGTTTTCCATTCAGATACTTTATCAGTTAACTCACAACCTACTTTGTCTGCGGTGAAAAATGAAGCAAGTTGTGAGACTACAATTGAGACAAAAGACCAAGAGAAAAACGTTACTGAACACGAGGAATTTATTATTAAAAAAAATGATTATTTGTTCGATGATGATATAATACTGTTAACTTATAAAAGAAATGGACTAATTCAATTGAAAGAACAGTTAACCAAAGATATCCACAAAGAGAAAATTGAAATTGATGTTTTGAAAGGCAAAATTGATACTAGTATTAACCAAACAATTCCTTCAAAAATAGTTATTCCAAAACAAGAAAGTTTAGACCAAATCATGACATTATTGCAAAATGAAAACAAAATTTTACAAATAAAAAAAATTAATCTTGTTAGAAAAATTATTGAACAAAAAGAATTGTGCATAGAGTTTAGTGCACAACTACGATTGACGGAAAATGAAAAGTATTCGAATTTTTAATGAATATCGACAAAAAATATATATTTTAATTAGATATTAAATTTTTATTGAGATAATAAGTTTCATCATTTAACAATCAATTATTTTGTATATATAGTATTTCAATAAAAAATTCTATTATATTTTTAATAGAATTTAGGGGAAAATGGATACAAATGTTTGCTTATAAAATCTAAATAAAATTATCCTAAAACTTAGAACTAGGGGAAAGTACAATTCTCTTGATTTTAGGAAAAGCTGTGCATTTTAATTAACCTTTAATTTTAAATTAAGTATAGTTATATGAAAATAAAAATAAGTTGAAAAATGTATCAAAATCAAATCTAAAAATTGAAATTCATAGTTGATAACTATTATTATCATGTTTGATTGATGATTTTAATATTTTGTTCAATTCGACAAGTTCCATATTTTTGTTCCTCTTTTAGTAAATATACAGTAACATCCGACATGTTCAATGTTCCATTCTTTTACTTACTGCCCAGATAAATTTTGCAGTAGTAAATGGGTGATACTGTAATTCCACAACATGACACTGTTCTGCAAATATTTGTAGTGGGTATATATTTTTGTCCAAACAATCTTTAAACTGTCCAGATAAAAATATATATGTTTTTTCTAATCGCCAGCTGTAATACGGGTTATTCGTGCAGACTCCAGTTCCAAAAATTCAACAAACAATGAAACCATTTTTCAAACACATCCGTATCACTTTCTTAGTGGCATTTGCCAGTTCTTCTGGAGTTAAATATCAATTCAATGTTTGGTAAGAAGTCACTATTGCTCCTTGTGCACCATAACAGAACTATCTTTTCCAGACTGCTGTCTGTAAAAAATTTTTGTGTTAATTTATATATCTATTAATTTGACTTATATATGTTCTCCATATACATGTTGAGGAGTTGAATATAAATACTTTTCAATTTTTTTATAATAAAATGATGAAGTATATCAAAGAAGCCGGTTCTTAAACTAGAATAATTCAACATAAATTGTCTGTAAACGTATGAAGATTCATTTAACTCAAATATCAACAACCTATCAATAAGCTAGAAAAACGTAAAAGCTACATATCCTACAGCGTTGTCACAAACCTTACATTAAATGCTAAGATTTAGTGTGATTTGCCTTGACTTCCCCTTGCGTGAAATTAATGGTAATATTTTAAACTAATTTTTTTTTATATTCGTCAAAATAATAAACCGTTCAGGTATACGATAGTTAATTTATTTTATATGAATAAAATTCAAAGTAAAAACAGATAAAAACAAAACTTTTTCAAAATTTTTACTCAATAAATCAATGTACTTTTTCTATTGAAATAGTTGGACACATGTCATATGGGATTCTGTGCTGGAAGACAGTCACGGGAAATGTCTCCTTTTTTTTTCGTCTATACAACACAGAGCATCTATTTAGCACGAGGCTAGGCTTGCCTACACGTATTGGTTGAATCCTGAAAAAGAGGTTATCCAATATGGTAGCATTTTTTAAAAATAGAATTTGAGACTGATGAAGCAACAACAAGTGATGTTTCAGCTTACCGGCTTATAGAATTCTCCTATAACCCCTCCCTCTAAGGAACAGTATTAATGCATATGTTCAAATATTACTATAAAAATCATTCCATCCAGCTAAGTAGTAGTGAAATGTATGAAGATCGCCTCCGAGATTTTTTAAAGAGGTGAGCATAATTCAAACAAGAAATCGAGTTTTATGAAAAATTGCGACTTATAGAAAGAAAAATCAAGAACATACAAATATGCGGCTAGTTGTATATGTGCAAGGGTTCATAATTGAAAATAATAAATTTATTGTGAACGAGTTTGTCGGGTATAATATGGATATGGTATTTATATTAAAGGACGGGAAAAGAACAATTTTTAAAGAAAAATATTGCTCCGCACCTATTTGTAAGTTGGAATTTCTGGAACCGTGGTCGATATTTATACTGAATACACTGCTTACCTACAGTCTTTGAAGATGATCACTTTGTGCGAAACGCACGTCAGACAGTGTAATTGTGAGTGGTAGTGTAAGCAGTTTAATTCAGTGCGAACCTATTTGTGGATTCTATGAATACCCACCTTTAGAACACTCGAAGCCAAAATGTTTTCATCATAAAACAATTTATGTGTTTTCGCAGTATCAAATGTATTGTTTTTGTATGATGCTTGTGTAATAAAATATATTTTTTTATACTTTAGTGTTTTCTTTCGTGGGGGGAATGTATAAAAGGGTAATTTGTAACCTTAAATCGCCGGCAGGAGACTCTTTCTTAGGAAGTTGTATTCGGCCTCAGTTAAAGTAAGTATATAAAAACTGGTACTCAGATGGGGTGAACAATTAATATTAAATTGGACGTCATTAGCTTTTTAACGAACGACGCGACGTTAAAAATTAATAAAAAAGTTGGAGAAGCTGTAAACACCTTATGAATTAAATTGAAATAAAAATTAAACAATCTAAAACTATTCCCGGACACATTATTATCCAAATTAATATATATTGCTAAGAACAATAAAAAAGTTTCACAACAAATAAATTTATTGAAAAAATAATAAAGAAACCCCGAAATCAATCTTTTCCAGCAGAGTTATTCGTCGTCCAGCTGCCAACTGCATTGCTTGTTTTCGTGACAAACCATAATGCATTTTACTGCACGACAATAAATAACAAGTCTTGGTTATTGTAAATACCTGTAATGCTTTGTACAGACTGTTTTTATCTACAAATTTATGAATATTATTTATATCTAGTTTGTCTCGTCTTAATGTACTTCTGTCTATACCCTACTTGGTTGCAATTTTTCTAATAGAAGCGCCTTCATTAATTTCGTTTATGGCATGTTCTCTCCGTTTTTATATATTTTTTTCGATTGCGTAACATTTCAGGTGTTTTGTACTTAAAGGGAATCGTGCAGGTAGGTACTGTAAATAAAAATTTAACATTAAGATACTAAAAACCATATAGATAAAACCTACATTTATAATACCTACAGAGGGAGATATGAACCATTAAGCATGTCTCCCGCACCCTCCCTGGTGTAACTCTTCTACTCATATTAATTTCACATTTAGCTTATGGCCAAGAAAAACTTCCAATCGTAGAGAAAAAAACTCAAACTAAATTTATTTGGTAATATAATTATAGTAATACAAGATACATACCTTAATAAATATGACTGTAATCTCAAAACCACTTAAATTTAAAAAAATGACTCCGGTGCAACATAAACACGTATTACATTCTCACTTCCAAACGAAAAAGCCATGATGCAAAATGACGCCATATTTTGATTGGCCTCTCGCATGGGACCAATGAATGCATTGACGTTTCGATCGCGATCAATTTAAATGCAAAGTCGAAAGATTGTTCAAATCTGCAACCTAGACAAGTCTACTTCCTTTAGTATATGAAATTTCTTGTTTAAATTTGGACAAAAAGTACATTGAGCAGTCCAAGAGGTCAATCACCAATCGGATAGCCCCTCGAAGAACTTCAGCAAATTATATCCTGACAGGTGTTCATTAGCAACACATAACTACCATGAATGACACAATATGAATTGTGATTCTGCCAAAGTTTTGAAAACCCAGGAAAACTACAAAAAACGTCCATTTTAAGAAACAACTTATATTGCACAAAAAACTGATTTGAATAACCTTGGTGTAATCTATGCAAATCTTTTAGATTTTTCAAAAACAAATTCTACAGAAGAAGTTCAACGTCGTCGACAACCAATTAACCTTATTCAACCTTTGAAATCAACTTCACTCATAACGACTCAGCCTATAAAATTTAATGTCATTTATAATCGAACCAATAAATTAATAATAGTTCATTAAATTTTTTATTCTGAAAGTAATTGTAAGGCTTTTTCTATAATAAACAATTTTGTATATTATACTAAAGTATTATACATTTACCACTACTGTGTTGTGGGTTTTTTTCATTTGAAAATAAATAACTCAGAATATCTGTTCTTAGAGAATTTAACAAATTTATTATGTACTAATAGGAAGGTGATAATCTTTCTTGCAACAACTTATTTTAATAAATTTATTTCAGATTCTAAGCAAATCCGAAATCTGTGGAACCAGTGGAAGGTTAAATGGTTTAAATTGTTCATACCATTTAGTAGATTGCTTTTTCCAGAGGCAATTTTTACTTCAGTTTTCTTTGAGCGGTGGTAGCAGTAGAGATGAAGGAAAAATGGCTTTTAAGACATATAAAAATATAATGCAGACATTTTTTAAAATTATTCGTAAAGCTGATTCTCAGTTTACGGAAACAGATTGTCAAATGTTGTTTAAGGGCGTTATAAAGAACGCTAAAAGACGTTCAGAACTGGCTTCAGCCAGCATTGAAAAAAGAAGGTCGTCTTGTGGCAAAAAGAGACCCAAAAACCTAACATACAAGAAACTTAAGGAGAATGAAGTAAATTCTGACACACCTAAAGACTCTAAAGAGAATGACATAGCTGAGGGGATAAAAGCAGATGATAATGCAATAGAAGCAGAGGAAAATAGAGAAGTTGAACAGGTAAACGAAACTGAGGAGATGAGACCTCTCGAGAGACTGAATTAAAGTAGTAGTATATGTGATTTGAAAAGAGAGGATTAATTTTTTTATTAAAAAATTTGAAAAAAGTTTCGGTTTTATTTTTTATATTTTTTTTCCTCTATGTTTGACATTATCTAGAATAATTAGATTTTATTTGTACCTTGTACCTAAAAAATGTTCAATAAAACTAGTTCTTTTTTATTAATTGTTGTTTTATTACAATGTATGTAGAAGTGGTATAAAAACAAATGTCTTTTTTATACAAACTAACTTACACTTTATGCTATTTAACGAGTACATCTTTGCATTATTTTCAAGACAATCAGACACATAGATATTTAAATATGAAGAATTTATTGGAGTTTCAAAAAAGTTATTAATATGTCTTAAGGAAGAGCCGTAAATTAAAATACTATCACTGTCAACTACAATATTTTTCACATTTACAACTTTGTTATCATTCGTTAAAAACCACTTGTTATTAAAATCGATATTTAATGTGAGCCCATCAATTACTTCTACCTGATAAAAAAATTTTGCTGTAATTTGGACTGGAACAGATATTCCTTCACCGTCATTTTGCTTTTTTAAAATAGGAAATGTTTGATTCTTATAATTATTTATTGGTTCTACATTATCACTTTTACTTAATCTTTTAGCTGCTTGTACTAAGGGATTCCGTGCATTGCGAAGCATATTTTTAATATGATCTAGTTTACTTTCAAAAGGATAAGAAGAAAAACTTGACAAAATTCCAAATTTTTTAACTTCCTCAACTAAATGTGAAAGATTGTGCACATTGCTAGTAATATATTCTTCTCCATATATTTCTTTATACTTTTCTATATAATGCGAAGCAATTGATGGCTAAGTTAACATATTGGCTGTAAAAGTTTGACGAGCATATTGTAATAACACAAAAAATTACTAGAAAATGCTCATATACATCATAAGATAAATATTCTTTTAATATCACAATACCAATGTAGTGAAAAAACGTACGATATTCGAGGCCTTTCCAGTGAGGAAGGCAATCCAGGCCTCTAACGGCACGATTAATTTCTAGAGGCATTTTGCAGCCGAGTAGAAATGTTGATATTTTGTGGGTATCTCTAGCAGACCATTTCATTTTAAAGTTACGGAAGCTACCATCTCTCCAACCTAATAAACATCGTTTTATTATTCCAAGATCTATAAGGTGAAAACTATCTGCAACTGGAAATACGTCGACCATATTTATAGAAAGCTCTTCTAGCGGTGTATAAGTCTTGTGATGTAAATCATATTGCCTAGTTCGAAATCCTTCATCAGTTCTTTTGGGACATTCAACTCGTGGAAAAATATTACAGTGAGTTACATACGAATATTCACCCACCGTTGTGCATTTGTTACATCCGTGTTGACCATTAAAATTGGTAATTCCTAAAATATATACTTGCATGTTCATTTAAATGAATAAAAAAGGTGCGTCATGCACTCTTACCGTTAATAAAAGCTCTGACTGGAGAGTCTGCTATAAAGCTTCTTATTCTAAATTTTAAAATCTGATCATTTTCTAATACAATGCCATTTTTCAAAATTGCTTTTGCTTCGTCAACAAAAGGTGTCAAAAATTCTGCATTATTGGATGGCTTGCCTTTCCCGTGATATATTCCAATTACCATAGGCCGTAGTTTAGGAATTTCCTGTAATGTTGAATAAAATGGGCCAAAATTCGTCCCTTGAACTTTTGTAAATTGGCAAACCATCCATACTTAAGTTGATTGAAATATCTAAAAAAGTCTGCAGACTCTGATAACACTGCTTGGTTAAACAATATTCAAGACCTTGATGTCAGTAGTAACCATCGCCCACTGGTTGTAGTAGAATATTTGTAGGAGTCTCCAGTAATGTTCTCTGATCTTCTTCTTCTTCTTCCTGCTGTGTATTGGCATCATTGCCTGTTTTTCTTCATGTCATTGCCTCTGCTCAGTCACCTGGGAGGTTGTCACTCCATCTTTTCCTAGGTCTTCCAAGGCTTCTTTGTCCTGCTGGTGATTTGTCCCTTGATATTTTCACAATTCGTTCTTCCGTCATGCGGTCAATGTGCTCATTCCATTTTATCTTTCTATCCAGTACCCAGTCATTGATATTATCTATCCCGCATGTTCGTCTTATATTTTCACTCCTTTCTCTATCCATTAGTGTTCTTCCCGCTATTCTTCGAACTATTTTCATTTCTGTAGTCTCCAATATCCGTTTCGTTTTAGAAGTCTCTGGTCGGGTTTCTGCTGCATAGGATAATATAGGTCTGATTGCGGTCTTGTATATGCGGGCTTTTGCTTCAGTTCGAATGTATATATTTCGCCAGATTGTGTCATTTAGGTATGCTGCTACTCTTGACGCTCTTGTAGCTTGGCTTCTTACTTCCGTCTCCACGTCCCCGTGTCCAGATATTTCGATTCCCAGATATTTAAATTTCATTTCCTGGTGTATTATTTTGTTATCCACCACAAGCTTACATCTGATTGGTGTCTTGGAAGTAACCATTGATTTTGTCTTTGCCGCTGATATTATCATATTGAACTTTTTTGCTGTTTTGTTAAATTGGTACAGTAGCCTTTACAGATCGTCCTCGTTCTCCGCCAACAGTACCGCATCGTCTGCATAGCACAGGATTTTGACTTCTTTATTTCCCATTTTGTATCCTCTTAGTTTGCGTACTTGTTTTATGATTTCATCCATCACTATGTTAAATAGGAGCGGACTGAGAGAGTCCTCTTGCCTAATGCCCCTATTTGCAGGTATCTGTTCAGTTAGGTCATCATTTATTTTTGCTTGGATCGTATTTTTTGAGTATATATTTTCGATTATTTTAATGACATTATATGGTATCTGTCTATCATACAGAAGGTGTATTATGTCTTTTAATTGTATTCGATCGAAGGCCTTCTGCAAGTCAATGAAACACATGAAGGCCGGTCGATTATATTCGATCGATTTTTCCGTTATTTGTATTATGACAAATATTGCGTCCGTGCAGGATCTTCCCGATCTGAAACCCTGTTGTTCATCTGCTAGTGAGATACATTCGTTTATTTTTTCTGTGTGTGCTCTTGGTTCTCTATATCTTCCCAGGTTAAGTTTCATTTTGATTTTTCCCAGAAGCAAACTGTAGTCACTTCCTGCATTCGCGGAGTTTAATGTCCTTACTTCTTGTATCTGTGCGGGGTGTATATGTCTATTGGTTACCATGTAGTCTATTGTTGATTGTTGTCCCCGGGAGTTACGGAAGGTGGATTTGTACTGTGGTTTGAGATCAAAGAAGGTGTTGTTGATTCTTAGATCACATAGCAAACATAGGTTCATCAGCAATTCCCCATTGTCGTTCAATATATTTTCGTTAAAGCGTTGTTTTACACCTGGTATCACTTCGTTACCAATGCGTGCGTTAAAACCTCCAAGGATTATTATCGATTCATTCTGTGGTAGTGATTCTGTAATATTTTGAAGCTGTTCATAGAAACTTTTTCGCTCTTGTTTTGGCTTATTATCTTCGGGTGCATATATCGATATTATATTTAATAATTGAGTTTCTGTTCGAAGTTTAACGATTAGTATGCGAGATGCTGTATATTGACATTCTTCTATGCTGTTTGTATATTTCTTGTGTATTGCCAGTGCCACTCCTTCTTTCGCACGTTCGTCCTTGCTGACTCCACTGTATATTACCATGTAATCGTCGTATAATCGTTGTCCATTTCCCTTTTTTTTTTGGTTTCTTGAAGGGCGCAGATATCGATGCGGTGGTCTTTTAGTTCTATCATAACTCCTTGCTCTTTGTTGTAGCAAATCGCAGAACATCTCTCCTCCTCCAATTCATTAGCCTTTTTCTCGCATGGGTCGTCGTCTTTAAATCAGTCTTATTCCGAGGCAAATTTGTAGGTCTATGAGCTATATTCGGTTTTACGGTGGATGGGCTGCTAGCCCGTTCCACTAACCCTCCTCCTTTTCTCGGGCTTGGGATCGGCAACACAATCGCTAAGCTACTCAATCCACCCAGCGATCATGCAGGCGGAGTTCTCGGATCCACCGGTAAAATGTTTGGTAAACGATTATTAATTATTCTTATCACTTCCTTCAAAGCTCGATGAATTATGTTAAATTCGCAACCCCATTTTTTTAAATCATATCTTAACTGTTCATTTTTTGTGCATTCTAAATCTTCCTCGGAGAGAGGAGACAAATCATCATCCTCAGCAAGTTCTGTCAACCACTTATTAAGTCTGCATTAGGCGGTAGTGCAGTCATTCAAGGGCCGAAGTTCATTTTCTACCGTCGTTGGCGTTGGACTGCTATGATTTTGTTCTGTAATTTGAGGGATATCTGGTGGCGGAAAAAATTCATTATTTATCTGTCTAACAGTAGCAGTTACCGGTACACAATCTACGATTCGTTTAAAATTTTTTGTCACTTTCCGCCGAAACGCAGAGCTGTGCTTTACTTTTTTCAATTTCGTAACATAGCGATATTTTACAATAATAAATTAATGTTTATTACACTGCTGCTGCTCACTGCTCACAAACAACTGGTGTTAGTACTGTTAGTATATTAAGAGATCTTTACGAAAGCGGATCATAAAGTGTATTGAAGTAAATGGTGGGCATTTTGAGCATTTGCTTTGAAGTTTTATATTTTTTTTTTATAAATTTGTTATTGTTACATATTTAAAGAATAATAATGTTTATGAAAAAATTAATTTTTTTTTACTTTTTAGAAGCAGATAACTCGATAACCGATTGAGTTACACGAATCAAAGAAGAGTAACTTTTTTTTGTAGATTTGAACGCTTTTTAATATTTTTTTTATTATTTTAGTTGTAAGTTTAGCCCAAAAAAAATTTACTTTGATTTAATTAACACAAACAAGTGTAACTAGCGCCCTCTATTAGTAATGTTAAATTAGAGTGCAAATTATGATTCCTCGTTGGTATTTGAAATGTTTGGGTAAAATCGGTATCAGCTGGATAAGAGTTCGTTCTGATTAACCTAAAATGTATGCCATTTAGCGCATGATCTATAGAAACTTGCTGGTGGGTGAGAGGGAAATGAACCGTAGCGTACTCTCTTGGTTAATGAGCATAACTAATAACTAATAGGTTTATAGATTCGGCGGTAGGTAACACTACTAGCTATGGTATCCAACCAATCACAGAACAGCATTGATATAATATAGTACATGCGTGATGGATTTGGGGTGGATGCCTACCAAAAACAACTTGTTAATGGTAATCATGATGTAAAGACTACAAGGTGTGCTATAGCGCACCAGCTGGGAAGCAGCCCATGAGAATTCGCTTCCAAAACGACGCGCCAATTTGAAACATTTGAATTGAATACATGATGTAAATACTACAAGGAGTGGTATTGCGCACCAGCTGGGAAGCAGCCAATGAGAATTCGCTCCCAAAGAGATGCGCAGAACGAGTAGAAAATGAGCCCTCGGGAAGAGCACACCTTGTAGTCTTTACATCTCATTTCTCATTGTGGCACGCGATCAGTCGTACAAAAGTGTTTTCGTTTTATTCAAATACAGTGAGAACCTAAAATAAGCTTATTTTATACTTTATAATTATTTTAGGTTCTCACTTCCTTATTTTAAACTGATTTTCTATGTAAAGAAGAAAGAGAAAATTTATCAAATTAATTACGCAATTCCAACAAGATCTTTTTGCAATTTTTGGGCACCCATTTGGGCCACTTTAAGTTGTCGCCCGTAGCCAGCGCTTTACTCTTGACGATTAACTCCTTTCACTCGCTATTCATAAGCGGAGTGCAAGAGCATACGGATTTTTGCCCAAGTTTATCAGCTAACCAAGGAGAAAGTCTATATCCATTGTATTAAGTAATGTACCTCTTTTCCGAGGTTTCAGTTCCGGGATTTTTGAGCACTTAAAGACTTCCGTTGGTAAACTGCAGGAGGAAGACAAGAACTGTATATTAATGTTTAATGAAATTTCCTTTCATCTTCGGCTTCCATATAATCAGTGTTATGATTATATTAAAGGACTGGTAGATCTAGGGCCTGGTCGTAGACGAATCCAATTTGCTGACTATGGTCTCGTGTTCATTGCCAAGGATGCGGCCAGTCTTTTTCGTGTTTTGCCAAGGCACAACTTCAACAGTGGACTTGTCCCATTTCATTTCAAAAGTGTTATTGGTCAGTTACAAGCTATAGGACTTGTAGTAATTGCAACGATATGTGACCAAGGGTCCACAAATGTATGACCCTCCTCATTTATTGGAGGGGATCCGGAACGGCCTCCTAACTAAGGATCTTCGCTTTTCGATAGACGTCTTGGTCTCATATTTTGCAATTCTATATTATCGAACAGCAGCATGGACCTTTTACATTCCATAATCAGAAAAATGAAGGTGAAATATGCTATACACACCAGGGTTAATATGTCATGTAGACATACGTTGGATCCGGCTGATCCCGGGTTCATTGAGCCTGAAGCAGTTGACACAGCTGCCCCTCTATTGTTTTTTTGACAATATTTTTGATAGTGTTAATAGTTTCTCACCGGATTCTCCTCCTGGCAAACTTTTTAGTTATCAGCCCTTACTGTAATCTCCTCAATATCGTACTTTGCAGACATAAAACATCCAACCCATTTCCATACCCCTTCCATAAACAATTGGATTTTCACTGTGCATCATTTCCTCTATCAGCAATAAAAATGATTTTCCTCTATGGAGAATTTTTCACGAAGATATTTTAACCAGGATCTGGATGAACATTTTTTTTCACAGATAAAAAGTCATTCACATGGAGATAACATTTGTTCCACCTTTATTAACGCATTTAACGCGCTTATGATCAGTTTGAAGAAGAAGGAAAGAAAATGTCCTGAGGTTGAAGGGAGCATTTCCTCAAACACTGTGCCAAATGCGCTAGTGGAGGATTTTGTCTTGGACTACGTTGCCGGGGTGTTGACGAAACGCTTTCTTCGCAAGTATCCATGCAATTCCTGTAAGGAATTTCTTTGGTCCTCATCACAAGAATTATCTGAACATTTGCGGTTACGGCAATATGAGGGACACCATCTTGTTAATCTTTCAGAAATAGCATTTGTCGTCAACCAAATAACAATAAGAATAATGGAAATACTCCCTAGTATTATTCATGAATATAGTTTGAAAAAAATACTGTTAGAAGAATTAAGCAATAACAATTATAAATTTCTTCTTCGTGATAATCATAATACGTTTGAAAAGTAAACTGTTGTTGAATATTATAATAAATATATTTTATTTAATTATGTAAAAAAAATTGAAGAGTTTTGAAAGTTGTATAGGAAAGATTAAAAGATGGTGATCTCTTTTTATGTACTTATGTAGGGTACTGTCGCCTCAATGGATACCTGAAGACGTTAGACTTTGCCAATAGTACAGCCTACCGATTCTGTTACGCAGAGGACGAAATCTCTATCCACATTTTCCCGATGTGTGGGACACTACGAAGTACGACAACTGGAAACGTATGAAATAATATATGTAGATATCTGGCAGCTAGAGCCATCCCACATTCTGAACTTTCCAAGAAAAGGAAAATTGATAGATTAGCTGTAAGTACTGACGATTTCCAGTATCGCAGAAATAAAGGGGGGCATAATAGATCCTTTGAATCGCGGTGTTTATCTTTGAGTTTATTTTGTATTTTTTCGAATGTAACAACCTCCACTCTCTATGAGAGAAAGACCTATCAGAAAGCGCTAACTGGATTACACTCACAACAAACTTAATCAATAGTCAAACCAATACATCCATGTCCCAACAAATCCCCACTATTGTCATTGTGGGTTTACGTATGTATTCATATTTTCTCGTTACAGAAGGGTCTGCTCCTTCAGTTTTTTTTGTGTTCTTCCTCAAAAAAGGTGTAATAATTTGAATTGTTTTTTCACGTTGCTGATAATACCCTTCTTGACAATAATTATAGATTATTTGAACTACTCACAAAAAGCTTTATTTGTGATTTTCCTGTATGTGAATGTCTTGACTACGACGAATCTAAAGTGAAGTACTTCGGAACATATCATTGCAAACAGTATATTCGTGATAAACCCATAAGGTTTGTTTATAAAGTATAGTGCCTAAACACCTCCGACTACTTGATAAATTTTGAAGTTTATCAGGGGGAAAATACGCCAGTACTAAACCCTGAATATGCCTGGTCATATAAAAAAATTACCTTATCACTTAGTGACGGACAATTTATTCACGAGCTTGAAACTTCTAAAGCATTTTAAGGAAAAGGGGTATTCAGGTACTGGACCATTCGAAAAAATATGAACATGAACAAATGAAGATGGATCGCGGAACATTTCGATCAAAATAGAAAGATAAGACGGAATTTTCATTGGGAAATGGATTGGCAACAGTGTGGTTGCAGTTGCATCAAATTCTCTCTAGTCAAGCTTTTGAAGAGAAATACCTGCAAAAAGGAGAAGCATATAAATGTACCTCAGCCATCAATTATCTCTACCTACAATAAAATATGGGAGGCACACACATCGGTACCTTATATCAATCAGAAGAAATGGTACTGGGTAATACTGACATGGCTCCGTCGTCGAATAGGTTATTTTGAAAGACATTCGACAGAATTGGATTGTTTTTTTAAAAGATTTATTTCTGACCTTTAAACAAATAACAATAATCTGGCATCAAGGCTTTAAATTATTTAATTATAAATCATAACAAAATACAAATAAATAATGTAATTCTAGCCTTTTTTATTATTTCACTAAATTTCTCAATAACTTCTAAGTTTCCTATACACAATTTTTTCACATCCCTCTATTTCTGACTTAAAAACACTGTTATATGCAGTTATAATTGCAAATATTAGAGAGTTTTGAGCTTTTTTTGTACATTAACAATTGTTCCTACGAGTTTCTTTTTTCAGCAGATTGTAATTGTGGTAATCTTGATTTTGTTTTAATTTAATTCACACAATATTTTGAGGCTGCGAGGATATACTTATGATTAACTTAAAGGAATCAAATACAACCAGGAATGAGGCATATTACTTTGATTTACTAAGACAGTTGCGTCAAAAATACATGCACCCCTGATCTGGCCCCGTCCGTCTCATGATAACCAATATGATCGCAACCATCGATCCATAATGGTCACAGCACGCTAAAAAGGCCGGATAAAAGGATTTTTTTCATCGTTTTCCTTAAGCCGAAGCCATTCGCTTCCGTTGCGATTAAGTGCATGAGATTAAGTTCCGTAATTCATTATTTTCATCTTTATTGAGTAGGGTTCTCAGTACTTACTGAAGATGCTTGATATAACTTAATCTGATTTTTTTAAAATCTCTTGTTAATTTTTTGTACAGCAGTTACATCATTTGATTAATTTTCAGTATTTTCCACCATGTACTATGAACGGATGTTGTTGGTTGTTTCTACTAATACTTGGTAAATAACTCAATGAAACTCAATTGAACATCCAAAAATTCGAGCGTTTGATATTCACCAAATTTAAATGATGATTGAATCTAATTCTTAGTTTAGATGAGGCCCATACAACATATCTTGTTCAGCCCATAATATTTTTCATTCATTATTTATATCTGTGAACGAGGTCCTTTCATTCTTCAATCGGAAAGAAACAAAAAAACAACCAACAGTAACGGTATTTACAGAATGGTTGTCGCACTGGTCCACACATGATGCGTCTTTTTTGACCATATGTGACCATTAAATGCTTCACACGGTTTATCGGTTTCATTATCCGACCAAATAAAAAAATGTCCAACCATTTGAAGTATTAGGAAGATTATTCGAAAGTTAATAGATATTTGACTCATTACTTCTATACTTGGTTGTTTTCCCCTAAAATACTTATTTATTTTCAAAGCTGTTTCATACAATTTCTTATGAATAAACACTTCCCGAATTTATTATAAACAAAAATATATTCGTTCGAAGTTGCAGGAATTTTCTTAAAAATGAAAACTTTAGCCTTCTTTCAATCACATAAGTTATATGGTAATTATGATAATCACTCAACAATATAGTTATTGAAATACATTTTTTATTTTCTTGATTGTTACTGGGGAGGACTTGTTAGTTCAGTTGCGCATCTAAGACATAAACCAATGAGGTTGTCATATTTTTCTCCAAATACTAGGCTCATGGTGCATTGTTTTATTCAATCAACTTCTCGAGAAATTCTTAGAAAGTTAATTTGGACATATTTATAATAACATCATGTAAAAATGAATTGTGAAACATTTATTTTAATGAATTATTGTGGCTAAACAAAGCTTTTAAATAAAATAGAAAATTACAAATAAAAGTATACTAATTTTGAATGCTTCAAGTTTGAAAATGATTTGAAACGTTTCAGTAAAAATTAAAATACATATTAATTTAGAGTTAGCAACAATATAAACATACATTAATAATTCAAATTAAACTATGATTCTTCTTCAAGATTATGAACAAATTAATTCAATCAGCAGGTAGTCTGATAAAAATTCTTCTAACATCCAGTTTATCATAATTGTGCGTATCGGACCCCACAGTAATGTTTTTAGTTTTACAACCGCATTAAAGTACATAATTTCTGGAGACATTATTGACTTACGGCTGGTTATTCTCCAATTTTTCCTAAACCACACGAATACAATGTTATTAACAAGTATTTTTTATCCAGATTAGTGCTACAGTGGCATTTCCACAGCATGGGATATAGTATATGTGGTACAATAAAACCGCTGTTCAGCAAGTACCTAGTACTCAACATATAATATTGAAGACACTGTTTGTATTATGTTTTCCACATCAGATTTTCTGTAAGTATTTGTACTGTTTCACTCTTTCTAATATTACATCATTTATTTTTATTACCGGATTGATGATTTTTTTCCAATCTGTTGTATAACCATATAACGTTGAAGATCACTATTAATATTTATTTTTAACTCATTTTTGTTCATGCCCGAGAATAATAAGACAGTATCATCAGCGAATATAAAATATTTGAACTAGGTCAGCATACTGCAGACTGTGAACATGTAATAGATACTGCAATGAACCCAAAACAGAACCCTGAACAATTCCCAATCCCACACTCACTTCACTACTTGTTATTCCATTTACTTCAGTTAGGTGTCTCATTGTAAGTTTTTGTTGGACTATATAAATTGAGATTAAATTTCAGTTTTTAGGCAACATTTCACTGCTATTATTTATTATGTAGTTAATCCCATTCCTAATGTATATGCTTGTGACTCCTTCTCTTCATTCCCTGCAATCATGTATTGTTGTAGAAACAATTTAGTTCGTTGGGATAGATCCATGTTTCAGTAAGGATTATATCTACCGTGGTGTGACTAGTCCTTAGGAAGTCATTAAGATCATTAGTTTTATTCCTTGAGCTTCTAATGTTCAAGTATAATATATAAAGATTTTCAGTTGACATTGCATCTACTTAAGAATCTTCATATTTACATAAGTATTTTATTTTTATATTTGAAATGCAACATTCAGTTTCATACCAAAAAATGATTATGAAATAAAAATAATAATAATAATTATTATTATAGTACAGTAAATACAATCAAATGTTTCACAAATAAAATAGGAAACTGCTTATGTCTTGCTGATTTAAGGACAAAGGACGAGTGTAACGTATATGTCACACACCCCCCACTAAAACATGGCAACATTTTTAAGCCCTATTCTGGAATTAGACTAAACCTATTGAATCAAGAGATGTAAAGACCTTTCAAATTTTTAATGAAAAATTATTCTCGTCTTTGGTGGTTTAACATTTCGATGTGAAAGATGGACGCTCACAAAGCAATAGAAAAAAAAGATATTTGATGATAATGATATATTTAGAAAAACAAAGTTTGAGGTGGTTTGGCCACTAAACAAGGATAAATAATAGACCGAAAAAATATATGGCTACAATAACAAAAGACAGAAAAACATAAGGAAAAGTGAAATGCTACACTATCGGAAAACTCAAGAATAATAAAAAATTACACCTCAAAACTTTATAATATTTTGGATGATTTATGTACGTATATTGAGTAACATGGAGTATAATTTATGGGCGCTAGTATAAGTGTCGATGGTAGTGTAGAGTAGCACTATTAAGTTCGAAAGCTTAACCAAAATATATCAACAAAACTAAATACACAAAAATATGTACATCGAAAGATTAAACTACGTCGCGCTAGCTAGTCTCTGGTGACGGCGCAGCTTCGCTGAGATCTCAGCGCTCGCATGGGTTCGTGTAAGTATGGAACAAAGAGCAAGTAGAAGGTTTTGGTTTTTCCCTAAGTCAAGTATATTGGAGAGGATTAAGTTAATTGTATACTATTTGGACATTAAAAACATTACTTGGAAAAACCTAGTCAAAAATATGCTTACTTAGGGAAAAGCAGTAATTTCGACTTAGTTACTGTACTTTGTTTTTGTTCTATTTTTCTGTAAATATTTTGTATTTTATTTTATGTGTCGACATAGTTTTAATTGAAATGAAACCAGGTTTAAAATAATAGTAAAGTATGTATATTTGTGAAATCAAGAAGTTTTGCACTGAAAATCCTTTATGAAAAACTTTCAAAATATTAAATGTTCCAATCAATTGCTAACGTTATGTATAGTCCAAAAGCATATATTGTGAAAGTTGATAAAATAGCATAGATGTATAAAAAGACAAAGGCGGCGTGACAAGTGGCGGAAGTTCCCGTGTGTATTATTAGCTTTAAGGCTAGAATGTAGATATATGTTCCATGTCCTTTTGTACTAATAACGGTTTCCGCAGTACAAGTGTTTGCTCACTATATTGGACAATAAAAATAACAGGTTATGGGCCCAGTATCTAATATAGTGGAATAACAAGACAGAGTTAAATACTACAAAATAAACCCTAAGTTATAGTAAAAGATATCTTTGGAGAAATACGAAATAAAACCTTTTGACAACAAGTTTTGTGCCCTGTTGGACGAACCAGATATTAAAGAATGTATATTACATGTACCAGATCCGACTACAACCGATTTTCTAAAGAAAGATTAGAAGTGTAAAGCTATTATTACAGGATGTCTATCTGATAGTTTCTTAAAATGTGTGAAAGACAAAGGGTGTGAAATGTAGAAAGATTTAAAAAACCACTTTGAAAGAAAAAGCATAACGAGCCAGTTATACATAAGAAGAAAGTTGTGAAGTTTAAAATTTCGGGAAGAGATTGAAGCTGAGAAAATAATTTCAGACAGATTGATGATCTAACAAGGGAGTTGAAACGTGTAGGGACCAACATGGAAGATTTTGATATAGTGTGTCACCTATTATTATTTGATTCATGGTGTAGACCAGGGATGGAGAAACTACGGCCCGCAACCAGCAAACAAAAATTAAGTACAATTTTCTTTTTATCATAAATGACATTCTCATGAATTGGCAGTACACGTCGGGCATAAAACCCGTAAGTCCGACTGTCGTCGAACGCTCTACCTATTTGAGCCAACTATTTTTGAACACCAGCAAATTGGAATTTTATAAGTCCACAATACCCAAATATAGTTGCCCACGACCAGAAAATAATGGCTATGTTTGGTACAAGCTGTTTGTGCGAACAAACGTTTTCAATAATTAAAAAATTGTCTTCGTTATAGGCTTTCAGATGACCTCCTTTTTCAGTTAAAAATTTCAGCATCACAAATTTTTCGGCTTATGATGAAGCCATGCAGAAACAAAAACAGTTCCACATGTCACATGTTCCCACAAAGACCAGACCCACAATTGGTATTTCAGAAAAATTCAGTCAGCTACATATCATGGTTCAACTTATCTTGTCACATTCATTGTGGATTTTTCTAATTTCACAGTAGTTTATTTAATTAAGAAAGTCTGAAGTATCTGATGGTTTCGAAGACTATTTGAAAATAACTCAAGCCAAGTTTAACACTAGAATTTCGAAATTTGTTGTCACGGTTGTGAAAATATATCCAAAGAATTTCAGCAGTATTGTCAAAACAAGGGAATTATTTTAGATTACACGGTTGCCTATACTCCGCAACAAAATAGTCTAAAGGATGAATAAGAAATTTGTGGAGAGAGCAAGGATTATGTTGACACATTCAGGTGTAGATAAAAATTTTGGGGTGAAGCAATATGAACTGCAGCTAATATAATAGATAGAGGATGCGTAGAAAGTTGAATGATAAAACAAAACCACATGAAATTTGGTATGGTAGAAAACCAAACATTGGTCATTTGAAAATTTTTGGTTGTTCTGCTTAAAGTTGTGTACATAAACAATTCAGGAACAAATTTGATGACAAAACATAAAATGTATACGAATAACATAGATTAATAAAAAAAAGAGGAAGACGGCGGAGTTTCCGTGTGTATTATTAGCTTTAAGGTTAGAGTGTAGATATAAAGTGTCATGTCGTTTTGTAATAAATATTTTTTTATAATAAAGACTTCCGCAGTACAACAAGCTCACTATATTGGACGATCAAAATAACATATACTTCGTTACTACTATATTCTGCATTCTTAAAACACTTTGACGACAAAGCCATTCTAGTGAAACTTCTCCCGGGTCAAATTGGTATTTTCTTAAAAAAGTTGTAAAATGTTCTTGAAAAAATAAACATGCATTTTATTAGGTTTTAAAAATAATTATATAGTGATAATTAATAAAAAATGAAGCGGGCGTGTACGTGTACCGTTTGTTCCCTTATTTCTCACGTTTCAATAATTATATTTTAATTCTTCTTTGAAATTTAAACAAAAAAAAACTAATTCAATCTCACAACTTTGGAAAGAGAGAAGGTCAGTTTAACAAAAAACAAAATGAGAAAATAGTGTAAAAGATGTCACAAAAAAATCACTTCAGAGAAAAGAAATTGTAAAAAGTAAGGCGACAAAAGGAGTTACAATCTGTAAAAATTGCGTTGACCAACTTCGTTCGCCATGTCTTTTAAAATTAATAATTTTTGTTAATGCTTTTCTGTTTCCCAGTTTCCTATTTATTTAAATTTAAAAATAGAAAATTCCTGGTATTTTCTTGATGATAGTGACAAGAAAAGTCTAGCCTATAGCATTGAATATTTTCACAAGACTCATATCTGTCATTCTTCAGAGGAAATTTGATATTTCAATATCAATTTATTGCCTTATACTTATTGTAAATTATTGTTCATAGATAAACCCAGGATAAGGTTTTAATACATTTTTCCTAATGAATTCAAAATATTTACAGATGATAGTGTGGTGGTTTAATGAAAAATTTAGAAATACTCCCAAAAGTTATTCACGTCAAATCTTAAATATTTCTGGAACGTAACAAGAGAATTGAACCACTGATTATGATATATCCATGATAAAATAAAATTTTCACATACGGCAATTTCGGTATGCTGCTTTTTTGTTACCAGATATGTCTAAGAGTGCACACTTAAGGCTCGATCGGTTAACACATTCATTTGCAACTATAAAGTAAACAAAAAAAGATACATTCCTACATTCTAACTCTGATTATAAAAAATGGCACAATGAACTTACATTTCAGACAGTAAATATTGATGTAATAACTCTTATGTTCATTTTAATATGACATTATTACAATATAGAATTTGCTTTCTTTACATTGTCAAATTTGATAATGGATACTTTCATAAGCCCTTAACTGTGAAAATAGTTATAGAAGAGGGCTTGGGATATATGTGTAAATATGGATTACGTTAATGAAAAACAATGAAGATACAATGCTAACATTTTAATTCTAATAACTGCTTTTCTGTATTTATAATAATAAAAACTGCATGTAATGGTTACATTTTTATTCTTTCATGATAACTACAATGACCATAATTCAGAATGGTGTGGTGCTAATTGATAATATAGTATTTTCAATAGTAAATGAGCACACATGAATGACCCCTTCAGGAATATGTTTTAAACACGTTAAAATTTGAATAGCAGATTGTTGAAAAGTTATTCCATAAATATATGAATGAAAATTACCATTATTATTATATATCCGCATAAGTAGATATTTTATAAATAAATTAAACTCTGGATTGACATTGCATAACCAACACCTTGAGGATTTGAAAACAAACTTCCAAACTCCAATAAGTAACTGATAAATATTAATACTAAAATAATATTAATTGAAATCACAAAAAATACAAATTAAAATCACTAATGAAAGATAAAATAAAACAATGAAAAATAAATATTTATTAAAACCAAAATATACACAAATAAAGTCTATTATGTGCTATCTATATAAACAATGAAAGCAAGTCTACACAACTGTCTAAACGTATTTTCAGATGTTCATTTGTAATAAAATAAGATATCATATAAATCAATACTTGGATAAAAAAAACTTTGTTTTCCTAATTACATGTCAGGTAATGTTAAGTATGACGCTTGAATTGTTAATGAATAACAAAATGTAAAATAGATAATTCTATTTCATTTGAAAATATTCTGTGAAATGATTACACTTTTTCACACATGTTTATTCATCATTTCATATATTGGATAAAAATATGAAATCAATTATATCTTAAAATTTTGTTTGTTTAAAAAGCAACTAAGTGAATCAACATCAACAATTTCAAGCGATAAACATATCTTAATACGACCTTGAAGTAAAATTATAAAGTAAAATATTTAAAATAATAAAAATTGGAATGGAGCTCAACGAGGGCGTATAACTCAATCTCTTATATTGATGAGAGTTCAATAAATGCTAAATAAGACCAATTAAGATATGATATATATATATATATATATATATATATATATATATATATATATATAAATTTCTCTATTTTGATAAAGATTGAAGATAAATCGAAACGCCAATTTATTTCAATCTTTCAAAAATTATTAAAAAAAATTGAAACTGAAGAGACCTAAAATCTAGAACATCTAGAAACATAAATATGTATATTTTTTTATATATGAACAATAACAACTGTTTGTTATAAAAAAAAAACAATTTTTCAATCATCGGGAAAGCAGTCAAGTGAGAATTTTTTATATTGTGAGGATCTATTTTCAAGGCTTTAATAAATACCAAACCAACTGGTTTATAAAATAATTTTCTAAATTTGTTATATTCTTCTTGTATATTTAGATTATAAGACCAAACCTATTTTGCAAAATTTCACAGGAAAACACATAATTTAAATTTTATTGTATTATCTTTGTAACCAAACTTAATTTTGGTTCTGGAATGAAAATAAATTCATACTTATTGGAGAATTTCACAAAAACTAATTACATTAATGTTTCTAAATGTTTGATTTTTGGCCTCTTAGGTTTCAAAATTATTTTTTTAATGATTTTTAAAAGATAAAATTTGACGTTTCGACATTTCAGTCTTTATCAAACTGACAATTTGCGTATTTATATTGATCAATAGATCACCCTCATCATGAATATCAAAATAAGCATAAAATTAAACTTGAACTTTGTTCTAGTATATACATATACATATAGAGGCTATACATTCTATTGAGAATTGTAGCCGCTCAAAATAGAGCTCTTTTGACCCCGTATTTTTTGTGGGTTGTTAGCCCATATTTTACCCTATTTAATTACAGCTTAACACATATTTTTGCAGCCTCGACTATTGTTCTCCATTTTTCTCTGTCCTGCATCTGTTTGTTCCAGTCACGTACTCCCAGATTTTCCATATCTTGCACAATCTGATCTTCCCATCCATTTTTTGATCTACCAGGCAATCTTTTCTCGCTCGGTCTTCATTCTGTGATTTTCCTTATACCCTGCCGTTTTCCCATTCTTTTAATGTGTCCGAACCATCGCATTTTTTTGCTGTAATTGTACTTACTATATCCTCATTTTCTAATATATTCTTAATTTCATAGTTCTCTATACTTATTATTTCCAATTTTTACTGGTCCATGAATTTTCCTAATTATTCTCTTCTCATATATCCTTAGTTGTTCTTTGTCTATATTTGTTAGTCTCATTGTTTCAGCGGCGTATGTAACTACTGGTCTTATCGCAGTCTTGTAGACTATCAATTTGGTTGCTCTGCATTATAGTTTTGTACTTATTACATGCCCTATATCCCGCATAAATTCTTTGTTTTGTCTCGTTTTCTATGTCATTTTTGTTGCTTATCATAGTTCCTAAGTATTTAAATGTTTTGACTACTTCGATGATAAGGTCATTTATATTCACTGCTTCTTGTTTGCGAAATTCCTTCTTCCTTTCAATTTCCATCTATTTTGTCTTTTTCTAATTTATTTTCAATACTCTTTTTCCTGTCTCTCTCACAATTTTCTCTAGACTCGGTCTCTTGCTAATAGAGTGAAATCATCAACATATGCTATTACTTGTATTAATTTATTAATGATACTTCCATCGATATTACATTCTCTTATAATGCCTTCAACTGGTTAAACAATACCGCTGAGAGTCCGTCACTCTGCTTTTCTCCAGCATTTATTTCAAATTCCTCAGATTCTCCGTTTTTTGCTATTACCCTTAGCCTAGAATTTAATATAGTCATTTTCACCAATCGTATCAACTTTTGGGGTTCTTTGTAGTTTTTCCATGTCCTTTATAATCGTCCTCCTTTTCAGACTGTCGAATGCTTGTTTGGAGTCGATGAATAGCATTTGCATATTAATGTTGTGCTCATAGCTTTTTTCTATCACTTGTTTTACAGTATGAATGGTATCTACTGTGGATTTTCCTTGCCTAAAACCATTGCATCTGTTTCCCATACTCTTTCTATGATTTTGAATATTTTGTACCTTAGATTATCTCCCCCATATTATATTAGTTCATTCACTATTTCGTCCGGTTCTCCTGTTTTTTTTGTTTCAGTTTGTTTATCACGTCAATACATTCCGCCTCCGTCAGTTTTTCTTCATTTTCTAGTATGGTACCATTGTCACTCATACTATCTTCTTTGTATTCACTGTCTTCTTCCGTTAATATTTTTTTGAAATACTGACTCCACTCTCTTTCATTATTATTTGTTGTATTTCGTTTCCTATTTTGTTTCTTTATATGTTGATATAATTTTACATTATCTTTATTGTCATTTTCCAAGTTGTCCAAACTATCATTTAGCCTTTGTCTTTATTATCTTAGTGCTCTCTTTTCTTATATTTCTTCTATATATATATATATATATATATATATATATATATATATATATATATATATTATATTTTAATTTTGATTGTACATTCCATGTCAAACCAATCGTTATTTTTTCTAATATATTTTGTACCAATGACTTTCTGCGTTGCATTTATAACACTTTTCTTAATCTCTTTCCATTGCTCATCAATAGTATATTTTTCTTTACTCTTTTGTAGTTGCTTTTCTATATCTTTCTTTCTTTCTTTCTTTCTTCTTGTTTGAATATTATTTATTTGAATAGAATCCAAAAGTCTCAATCTAATATACGAAAAAGATAATTTTTAGAAATGGTTCACATTCACAAGAACGAAAAATCTATAATAAATGATAAAAAAGACCTAAATAATTTAAGTAAAATTTATAGCTCTATTTTCTAATTTTTAATAAAACTACAAATAATTTAATATTTGAGATGTAAGGTCTAGGGAAAAATTAATTTTATTTTATTAGAACAAAGTTCTCGTTTAATTTTATTCTTATTTTGATATTCATGATGAAGATAATCTATTGATCAATATAAATACGTAAAATGTCAGTGTCAATATCATATTTTGATAAAGACTTGAAGAAAAATCAAAAAGTCAAATTTTATCTATCTTTTAAAAATTATTAAAAAAAACTAATTTTGAAACAGAAGAGACCAAAAATCAAGAACATTTAGAAATATAAACATATGAAAAGGTCTAAGAAATTAAAGAAATTTATATATTTCTTATTTCTTTTTCTAAATCATCTTGATTTTGGGTTTCTTCTGGTTCAACATTAGTTTTTTTTATAATTTATAAACCTAAAATGAAGAACATTTGAAAGCATATATATATATATATATATATATATATATATACATACAGGGTGTTCCAAAATTATCTTTACTACTTAAAAAATTCATAGCTCCGAACAAACGAAATATTTATATTCTATCTTTTGCATGTATTACTGCAACTAATAAAGTTTTTTTTTTTTCAATAGACTGAACAGTTATAAGTGAAGATGTGGACACCCCAACAGAAAGCTCAATGGATGTCATGGTTCATAGAGACAAAATCAGATACAAGGAACTTCTGGACAAAATTCCAAAGAGGCCCACCATCCGTGCATGGCACACAAGCTTCATGAGTAGCGATTTCTCCCTATTATGCCATAAGTAATTTTTGATGGCAGATATATTTTGATCATATATATGCATGAATTCCATTAAGATGATGCACAGGGTTAATTTTTTTTGTGTCATTATGCTTATTTTCAGTTTTAATGCTTTTATTTTTTTCCCAGTTTTATGCATATTTTAACAATTAGTGGTGTATTTGGTGCTAATTTTGTACATTTACTTTTCGGCATGTAACAGTTCTTAATATATTTGTCAATTTCCGATTAATTTATTTTATATTACCTAGGCCACAACGTGACAAGATCGTACTAGCTTTATCCAGCACATGTCTATTGTTCGGGGAATTCCGTAGGCCGATTGCCGAGAGTTTGGGAATACCCTTGCCGCTGTTATTCGATTTCCAAATGTTAAATAGTATTACCCGGTTGAAATCGCAGAGGGCGAAAGGTTGGAGTTCAAGTGTATTGTATTCCTACATAGTATAATATTTATTTAGAAATGCCTAAAATGAAGCCATCGGTAGAAGAATGGATACGAGGTTACACAGAATTGAAAGTTGAAAACAATAAATTAATTTGCAGGACCTGCCTTAAAGTTTAACTTATTTTACATACTTCTGAATAAAAAAAAAGAAGAAAAAAAGAAAATCGAATTATTTTACAGATAAACAGCAACAAAAAGTACATTGATATACTTCAAAACTTTGCTCTTCCTCAGTTGGAAGAATTACAGCCAATTATTTATTTCCAATAGGATGGTGCACCACCACCAACTGGTTGACAGCAGTTCGAGAACATGGGATGGCCCAATTCCATAGCCACCAAGGACTCCGGACATAACACCCCACGACTTCTTGTGGGGTTATTTAAAGGACATTGTTTACCGGACACCGGTGAGCATGTTGAAGGGTACTAAAAAAACTTTATTAGGTGCAATAATACATGCAGAAGACAGAATTTAAATATCTAGTTTATTTTCGGAGTTGTGAAGATAATTTTGGAACAACCTGTATATATATATAATAAAATATAATGAAATTATTAAAAGAAAATGTTTTTGATGATACCATGGTAAAACAAATAGCAATATAATTAGTTAATAATTAAAATAATTAAAAATATATCGAATATGTTTAAATTATGTACTGCACAAATTCGGCAAGCCCATGAATTGAGATACCCACATCATTTCTTGTATTGCTTTTTTTAATAATTCGTTAAGGAGAAATTCTTCCACATATGTGGAATTTATAAGAAGTGGGAAATTAAATAGAAGTTATTGTAATAGGAGATGGCACAATTATAAGGAGAAAGGGGTTTTAATTGAACAGTTTACAGAATATAATAACAGGTTGATCAAGATTAATTTTTTATTCATATTTCTAAATAACTTAATAGTGTTGCTGATATAAGCCCAAAATTACAAGCAAAGTATACATATGGGTATCAACTAGATATAATGCATAATGTTTCCAATTATTAGATTGAAGTTTACTTCAATAACAATGCTTTGAATACCAACTATTTGATCAAAAGCTTATTAATTGTCTATTAGTGTTGAAACTATTTCTCTAATAATTAGTTACATAAAAATTCTCAATTATGTTATAGAGCTGATAGAATTAAGTATGAAAAACTTTTAAAATGGTTAGTTTTCGAACATTTGTTCCGCTTATAAAAGGATTTGATTAAAAGGAATTGAACAACGCTCGAATTCTTTAACTTTTTTAACAATAATAAATAGAAAAAATTAAGGTACAAAATAAACTCAATTGAGCTTGATATTAGATAAATTGATAGATATCTCGCTAAAAAAATAAACATGTTTTTATGCCAAATATAACAAACAAAATTTTAGTGTATGTGGGATTAAGAATAATAAAATCTTAGCTCAACTGACTAAGTTATTGTGTGGCTTCAACTAATTAAACCAAACAAAAAACAATAACACGAAAATACAAATTTAATAATTAATTAACAACTAAGCCTAATTAAATTGTTACTAAATTAATAATTGAATGTATCATCGATGATCCAGATAATTTATGCATTTTGGGTTGTTATATTTGCAAAGTTAATTGTAGAAAATCAATTGATATTTCACTGTTTTCTTGCATACAGATAAAATGAGAGCAATAGAACACCAAATTAAAATCTTTTAACCCTTTCAGTTCCACTCTTAATTTTTAACAACTTAAGTAGATCTGTCACTCTCCAGAATCACAGCACTAAATAAATGGATAATGTGTTTTAGTGCTAAATACATAGTGTACCTTCGAAGGGACATAATTTTCTTGCTATTAAAAATCCCATGTATGTTCATGAGTTCACTTCAACGAACTTAGCAAGGACAAAAAATATTCACACTTAGAAAAATACTCTATAAATGTATATGTTGTTTTTGATGTAATTTTTTGATATTTTCATTTATTCCAGAATATGTGGAAGTACATAAAACGTCTTACTGATGAGGAACTCCTGCATTATTTGGAAAATGATGATGACTCTGATGTACCGATACTGTCTGAAGAAGAGGACATTGAAAACCCTGAAGATCAGGGTTATGACGATTAAATTTTTGCTGTTGTGAATTCAAGAGATGATGGAGAAAATATTGAGATAGACAAAACGAAAGTTGAAGAAACAAATAGAGATGAAAGAATACTAGAAGAAGTTACTGATACTTCAAAACAAGAAATAGAAAGCTGAAAAATAAAATATGGTCTGACAGAGAAATCTAAGTCCAAATGGATGAATAATGCATCATACTAAATAAGAAATGGTATCAAATTCCACTTTCACAAGATTCCATTATTTAAATACCATCATCAATTCTAATGGTCCTGAAAATAATAATGACAGATTATGGAAAGTACAAGATATCTATGACTGTACTAGAAGATGATGTCAAGAGCTTTCGCTAGAAACCCACTATGGTGACTATAGTGACTTTCAAAGGCCAAATCAACATAAAATAATATATAGAAAAAAAGCCGGAAAATTGAGGTATAAAAATTTATTCTCTAGCTGGGGAAAGTATTACTATTCAAGACTATTTACTAAAATGAAGCTGGTCTACAAACATTATCGCAGCGCACGTCATACTGGTTAGAAATTCTCCTAAAAGAACTCCAAGTGACTCGAATTACACAGTTCCAGAAAAAAAATGTGAGGCAAAACCTTTCATAGAAATAAGGTATGATGGCTACAACCATACTCCAAATGTGGTTGAAAAAATATTTCTATTTCCAAATTTGTTTATTACTTTCAAAAATGCTGTATATTTTTCAAATAGTTTA
Organism: Diorhabda elongata; assembly: GCA_026230145.1. Taxonomy (NCBI): domain Eukaryota; kingdom Metazoa; phylum Arthropoda; class Insecta; order Coleoptera; family Chrysomelidae; genus Diorhabda; species Diorhabda elongata. The sequence goes on along the minus strand of CM047937.1, from coordinate 22,072,592 downwards.
GTTGAATAAATGTTTCCGTCGTGTTTTTGTTTGTATTTTTTTAATACTCTTAGACATAAAGTCCCTGATGAGGGACATAACAATAAACCAAGATATACTATGAAGATGTGATCTTTACAACAGCTATTCTCAAAAGCATGGTAAATGGAATGAATAAAATATTTTTTCCTACAAAAAATAAGTGATGTATACTTTAAATGTACTCAAGGTAGTGTCCCTCTAGAGGGACAAATACACTGAAAGGGTTAATAAGAGATATGATGTGAAATCAAAGTAAAACAAAAACTAATATTTGACTAAACAACCCAAAACATAAAATTCACTGTATCTATTTTCAACCTTTGCAAACAGTAAAACTTTTCAACGTAAATCTGGATTTTCGTTTAGTTGTTTCTTAATACGTAAAAGGATTGTGGTGTACCACTGATCCAAACGTGAAATGGAATCGTAGTCTTTGACTGCGTCTGTAAATCCATCAACATTTTGCTCTTCAATATGTTCTATGAGGGTTTTTACGAGAGTATATTCTCGACAATCTTGAAATGCAGGGTACCTAAATGAATAATCAATTTGAAATCAACTATACTGATCTAAATATTTAGAAGCAAAAACAAAGGATGCTGTTACAAGTATATCTATATGCAGGATGTCTTTAAATTCAAGCAATCAAATTCGAGTGATTGCTCGTATGAAATTAATATGGGTCTTTTCTATAACAAAATTTCCTTAACCCACCATTTTCCAAGATATCACACTTAATAGGAGGTGACTGAAATTGAGTTTTCATTTTTTTTCCCAAACTTTCAGTAAAGCAGTGCACTCGCTAAGGACTAATCATGGATACTTTTTCAATATTCCATTTACATTATACGGGGGTGGAATTAGCAATCCCCACTTTATTTCATATCACAACTTTTTTCAAGATGTAGCCAATGTGTCATGAATCTCATAAACAGAAATCACAAAGATTTAACTCTGGAGATCGAGGAGGCCAATGTTGGGGCCTTCCTCAAACAATCCAACAGTTGGGATATGTTGCTTATAAATGTTGCCTAGCAGTCTGAATGAAGTGTACTGAAGCACCATCATGCATGAATCAGTCTGATATTGAATGCAATGTCTTCAAGTAGTTCAGGGAGATCATTTTCGAAAAAACTAGTGTAAGAAATTTTACTTGATGGCTGAGGTAGTTATTTTCAGCATTTATTATTAATCATACTACACTTTACATCTTTACTGTTTTACAATAAATTTAATAAAAAATTATAAATTACTGTGTTTATTTTTTTTGGCCCCTATTTGTTTGGGGAAAAACATCTTGGAAAAAAGTTTTGATATGAAATAAAGTGAGGGCTGCTAATTTCACCCCCTTACAAGGTAACAGGAATATTGACAAAATACCAATAGTTAGTCCTTTGCGAGTGCAAAAAAATTACAGAATTCCAAATTTCTAGCATTAGTGAAATATAAAAAAACATAAATACTCAATCTTAGACACCCCTTTTTAAGGGTGATATCTCGGAAAGGAATAGGTTGAGGAAATGTTGTTATAGGAAAGACTCTTAATTTCATACGTGCATACGTACATGAATTTAGAAGCACCCTGTATATGGCAACAAGATGTATCATGGAAACAATGTCATATCATCTATTTTCATGAACTTATGTATGTGTGTGTGTGACAATGAAACACCAAAGTGGACTAACTTTAATATATTGTATTAATTGTTGTAAAAATTTTTAAATTCATAGGTTTCAAAATTCATTATATAATTATATATATATATATATATATATATATATATATATATATAAATAAATTTTTGGAAGAACTTGACGTTGCAACTTTTCTTTAAGTCTTTATCAAAACATGATCACATTCAAAAGTCAAATTTTATCTTCCAAAAATTATTAAATTGAAAAAAAAACTAGTTTTAAAATAGAAGGGACCTAAAATCAAGAACATTTAGATGCATTAATTTACTAAAAGGTCTAAGAAATAAGAAATATATATCTCAAATGCCACTAAAAAGACTCACGATTATTTTGCTGCAGTTTGTGAAATGCATTCAAGGAAAAATATAAATGTTAGTCTTATAATTGAATATCTATAATTATAATTGCTCAGTTTCTTGCCTATTGAATATAGAATTATATATTATTACGGCTTTATTTTTATTTTGGATTTCAATAATTATTAGTTATATACTGATAATTAATATTTTGAATATTTGCTGTAATAGCGATGACAAATCACTATGTAGAAATTGACGATTTTCATTTGTAAATTTTTTTAAATTCCTAATACCAAAAACTCTTAAAAGTATAATTAGCAGCCTTTGGGGTGATTTTTCGATTTCTGAGCAAAGTTGATTTGACTAAATATTTTTGGCTTGAGGCATTTTTGTTTATTTAGCTTCAGATAAAAAAATATTTTTTCATCCTTTAAGCAATCATTCCAAATAAAAATTTCAACAATCAATATAAATATGATCTTATTCTGGCAAAAGTCACAGAGTCCAATTTTCAGTAATTTCATATGTTCCACTACTTGTTTTAAAATTAGCACATCTATAGATTGACAAAACTCACTAAGTCCTACATGTAGATATTTTTTAATAGTGGTAGTGCCTCATAATTCATCTACCTAATTTAATTTAAACCTTCAAACTGCTAGACTGCAAAAAGGTCTTTTTGGACTTAATGACTTCTGCCAGAACAACAAAGTTATGATTCTTCTGGAAGAACAAATATCAGCTCTACATACCTTTGGATATAACTTTCTATTGCATGTTGGGCATTAAGAACATCAACACAAAGGTGACAAAGGCTAGCTCGGAATAGATATTCTTTAGCGCTATACTTCAAGAGAGAACTTTCAAGAGCAGAATAAGCTACTTCTTGATAAATCTGTATTGCTTTCTCATAGTTTTCAAGTTGTGCTGCATACTGTGCCACTTTCAATAGACATTTATTGGCAGATGAATTACTCTCCTCTCCTCTAAAATAGTCAGCAGCTTGCTCATAATGCTGAACAGCACGGTCTAAGTCAACTGCCTCAGTTTCATACATTTCCGCAATGGTTTGATGGTGCTTAGCAGCCATAGTGAAGCGACCCATTTCAGTATATATGTCTATAGCTTTTATTAAACAGTTTACAGCCTCTGAAAATAAATAGAAATATATTTTTTACAGAAAAATTTGAGAATTGAATCACAATTGTAAAAAAAAACTTGTGAAAAAAGGCTAAACAATAATATATTCAACAGATCTATAATTAGCAAAATTATAGTTTCAAAAAACACTTGAGCTTTTCTCTGAAGATAAATTTTCTTTCAACCAAAAATTTTGAATAAGCAGTTTCACAATTGAAACTGACATTTGTGAGTGTAGTTGTTTTGTAAGCTCACTGATTTAAAGTGTTAAAAATTCAGTTTTGTTAATTCAACTTAATTTCAAAATTTTCTCTAGTCACTGCATACACTTTATAACATAATATTTTTAATAGTACATGAAATCCCCTCTACAATGCAAAGAATCACAACCCATGTGAGAAGAATTTAAAAAAAACGAGGTGACTTGAATTTAGCTTGTTTCTGTTAATACTTTTCTTTGAAACTACATATAAAGATAAAATTGTGTATGATCTCTTACCACTAATATGAGCCTTTTTATAGCAATTTGCCGCATCAACAAAATTTGTAGCAGCATCATGACGAGCACCACTCCTAGCATGTAAATTTGCAGCTTCACAGAAAGCTTTGCCAGCAGCATCCCAGCTCTTGGCCATTTTAAAGAGATTTGCAGCTCTTTGGTAACATTCAACAGCATCCTCAATTCGACTTGAACCACTAAAAATAAAAACTTATAATAGCCTATATTCCTTATTCCTATAAAAGCATCAAGATTGATACACCTTCTTTTTGGAAATACCAACTCATACAACCTATAACCTACATATCAAATGATTACAATATAAAAAACAGAGTCTAATGCAGGTATCCATTAATTACATAAAAAGTAGGTACTTATAAAAGATGGTTTATGACAAACATAAAGTAAGCAATGCTGAGAATTGCTATTTTGAGAAAATCATTTCCTAAGCTATTTATGGTGTACAAATTTAGATCCTATGTGTCCTTCTTTCATCACTGACCAGTTATTGAACAAAATTTGTAGATCCAGCAAATAGAGAAAAACGCTCCTAGGTGTCATAATAGAATTATGAGATATAAGATAATCTTAATGAGAGTCAATTGATTTGTAATATATGTATTTGGTGTGGTTTACCTGATAAATATATTTATGAAGAAAAGCGAACTGAATTCTTGTTTATAAAAAGTGTGAATGTATTTACACAGAATCAGAGAAATATTTAGTAAAGCGATGATTATATTTTATTTTTAATACCTATATAGTCAATTTTTAGAGCAGTAATTACTAAGCTTATTGATTTCAACTGAAGTTGTTTAGAATAACTTTCATTAAGGGAACAGGTACATACCCAAATAGTGATCCAAAAAATCCTCTTGATGATACTTTCTTCTCTGCTTCAGCCATTAACTGTTGGGCTTTTTGTATATTCGACATTTTTCAATAAATTGTAGTATTGATTACAACGATATAGTTTATTCAGGGATGTTTACAATTTAAAATAACATTTAACACTTCCTGATGATTTCACATTCAAGAACAATTAAGTGATAGATAGAGCAAGGTGGCCACCTCCTAAACGCCAAACCTAACTAGACGCGGTTTTTAAAATATACCAAATATCCCTATCCAGAAAAAACCTACCAAATATTTTTCAATGCTATATAATAGATGAAGAAAAACAACTAACAGTTACATTATATTAAGGAATTATGGAAAAAGAATATGTAAAAAATGCTGCAAATGACTTATCTCAAGTTAATGAATTCTGGTTTTACATTTTCAATGCTAAGCTAACTAAGCGGTTAGGAACAACAAGAGAACCAAATGCCAAGAATGCATCATATAAATTTCGGGTAGTGTAATTTTTGTTTTGTTACTGTATAATGATCAATCGATGAATTTGGAAAAAAAATTATTATGTCACTATGTCAGGTATAACTGAAGGTTACTCTGGTCAATTATCTGTCAGTTGTTAGAATATAGTTTGTACAATTGATATGTATTTTTTAAATACCTAAAAATAGAATAAGTATTTGTGTGGCATGAATTATAATAAAAACAATCTCACCCACGTTTTCAGGTATGTCACTCTGAATTTCAATTAATAAATCTTTTCATAATCCCATTTTAGGTCATAAACTAACCTCACTTTTTGTAAATAAATAATGCCAGGCAAGGTGAAAGTAAAAATTTCCTCTGGAAAGAATTTACCAGTTATGGATAGATCTAGCGATACCACTGATGCGTATGTAGAAATAAAACTTGGAAGTACAACTTTTAAAACAGATGTCTGTAGAAAATCTTTACATCCTCAATGGAATACAGACTGGTATCGCTTTGAGGTAAGGTCCAAAGATTATATACACTATTTTGTAACTGTACACAACTTAACTAATTTTTCAAAACAATATCATAATAATTGTTTGTTAATATCCATACAAGCTTTATGACATATTTTGATTCAATTATTGCACTTTAGGTCGAAGATTCAGAATTACAAGATGAACCATTACAAATACGTTTAATGGATCATGATACATATTCAGCAAATGATGCTATTGGCAAAGTTTATTTGAATTTGAATCCATTGCTACTTCCTGTGGATGGTCCAGTAATTAAATATGGTTTTAATGGAGATAGTTCAATCCACCATGAAATATCTGGTTGGCTGCCAGTTTATGATACAATGCATGGTATAAGAGGTGAAGTGAACATAACAGTAAAAGTTGAATTGTTTTCAGACTTCAATAGATTTAGGCAGTCATCATGTGGAATACAATTTTTTTATTGTAAGTACTATTTTCTTATAAATTAAAAATAGAAATATGTGAAATAAGATATATTTCTGTGTCAGTAAGTTGTGGTTACTAAACAAAGAAATTTTATTTTTTTTCAATTAAAAAATTAGCTTCTTGTAAGTTTAAAGCATTGTCTTGTTTTGTAGGTAATAAAATTTTCCCTTTATCTTTCATAAAAATACTAATAATTTTTTTATTTCAGCTCCAACTGTTCCCCAAGGCTACCAAGCAAAATTGATTCATGGCTTTGTAGAAGAGTTATTAGTGTATGATGATCCAGAGTACCAGTGGATTGATAAAATACGTACTCCTAGAGCATCAAATGAAGCCAGACAAACCTTATTTTTCAAACTATCAGGAGAGCTCCAAAGAAAGATAGGAGTAAAAACTATAAGTTTGGGTGGAAATGCAGTTATAGGATATAAACAGAGTTATGATTTAGAAGGAGAATCTGGAATTGTAGCCAGAGGCATAGGAACTGCTGTAACACTTATAAAATCAACTAACATCTGTAATAGTGTTTTCAATGGAGAAAGCAAAGATGAGTGAGTATTATATGATATTAAAAGTATTCACTAAAACTTTTACATCATTCATAGCAGAGGAGGTCAGTTGATGAGGAAATTTGTGGAAAAGAATCAGATTCCAAATTGTTAATTGTGGGTTCTCTAAAATTCAACCAATCTGAGAATATTGCTGGGAGATTTTTGGTCAGGACATTGAGAAAGCAGATATTGGGGGGTGGGGTGAAGGTGATTAGTGCTTAAAGTTTAATGTGATCTTTAGGTCTTTGGAGGACATAAAATGAAAAAAGGTTAGGATAGACCATGTGGGTTTTCAGTAGGAAGGGGAGGTAGCTGAAATATCCATAAACAATTAATTGTGATTGAAAGTAATTCATGTTGAATAAAAGGTATTATGCTGTGATTGGAACAGAAATCCCAGTTTATGTCCTTTGATTATTGTTTAAATTATTTAGAATATTGATAGATAAATATAAATAATAAGATAAGAGTAATATTGTCTTTTCCCGTGGACAGAAATGGAAATTACTTGTGGCTTGTCTGTAGCCCAGAAGTACATATATTGTTTTTACTCACTGGCAGGTCAGTTGAACATTGACAAGAAGTAAAAGATATTCATGTTTTGAGTGTCTGAGCATATAAAATATAGCAAAATCAGTATGAAAGTTGTGGATACAGTAATTTAAAATCATAATCAACTTGGTATGCATGTGTGGCAATCATTTTTTAAATATCAATAAAAAGGATTGTTTGTCTGGACTTAGTTAAAATTACTATAATATTTACTATAATATTCATTTGAATTCAATGTAGAAAAACATTTAAAACACAATCACATATATCATAAGTATATTTTAATGAAAAATAAGTTTAATGATAGTCTTCATATTTTTGTACACAGGCATGTTAAAGATTACCTTGAATTCGTTGGTGATGGCAAAAGCTTTCGCTTGAGCAGCACACCAAAAGTGTTTCCTTTTATATCCTCTCCCTCGTTTTCAAAACTACCAAAATTGTCTGAATTTACCTCTCCCAAATATAAACGTCTTTCAAAAAAACTGTATTTTTCCATAGATTCAGGAAATATAAGGTCTACCCACTCTATAGAGAATGTATTTCATACTTCTATGGAAAAGCTACTCAAACAAGAAAATGAACGGGGTAAACCTGTACCTAGTTTACCTAAGAAGCTTAGGAATCTAAAATATTCTCAAAATTCGTTGAGTAAAAAAATGACTGCTTTGAAATCCAAATTGTCCGAAAGTATTGGAGAAGAAATTGATGAAGAACCTGTAGTTCATACAAAACATAAAAGATCTGAAAGTGATTCTAGTTTTATGGCCGAGATGTTAGCTAGATCTGTTATTCATGCTCATAATAGTTTGAGTTGTATACTAGAAACTAAGAATCATCTAATTGAAGATGTTAATGAAAAATCAAGTAACTTTCTTAATAAAACTGCTTCCGAACCTATTATGCTCTCTGATGGAAGCAGTAGCGAAGGCCATTATTCCAGTTCAGACTCCACAACTTCAGATTATGAAGAGGAAAGTGAAAAAAATGGAGGGAAGAGTCTTGATACTATCAGTAATATTATCAAAGATGTAGAAAGACTACAGTTAAAAGAGAAACCAAGGTTATTTAAACAGCACTCTTTACCAACTTTAGAATTGAACAGACTAGGTTCAGTGAGTTCAGATTTTAACACACATAGCTTGCAAAAAAAATGTTCAATGTCTGAACTATTCGATGCAGAAAAATACAATGAGAAAGATAATAATGATTCAGTGGATAAAAAAATAGATAATGAGAAAGATAATGATTCAGTTGAGGAAGAAATAGATTCTGATGATCTGAATGTGAATGAAAAAAGTAGCCAGGATCTAAAAGAAATATTTGAAAGTACAGATAAAAGTAATTCTCTTGATGAGAAAGAAGATACAATTGAACCTACAGTGTCAATAAACTTTAAGGGTATAATTCCAGAAGCGATAAAAAATGTTAAAATAAAAGAAAAAGGATTAATAAAAACTGCAGTACAAGCTTTATTATTAGACAAAGCAAATCTTTTAGGAACTTACACTCCACCAATGTCACCATTGTGTAAATCTGTGGATTTTTCTAAAATTAAAGTAATTCCTATGCAGACTACACAGCAGTGGCTGAAAATGCCCAAATCAGCGAGTTCTGTTTCTTTTAAGGAATATTTAAAACAAAAAGAGACGGTTTTAGGCGTTTGTTTAACTGAAATTGTATCTACTGAAATATTTAAAAGAAGGCAGTCCCAACCATGCTTAAATAAAACAGAACTGTTGAGTCCTGCACAATACTGTGATCCAGTAAGAAAAAAGAACTATTCAGATAATCAGTTAAATAAACCTATAGTAAAAAGTATGTTAAATGAATCATTACAAAAGAAAAAAACCTCTCGAAGGTTTAAAATATTCACATCAAAGAAGAGTATGTTATCTTTAAATCCTCGAGAACCACGTCTGAGATCATACAGTACAAGTTCAGACAAAAAACCTAAAGGTAGTCTCTTATTTCGAATCTTTAGCCAACGAAAGTCAAAACAACTTTCAACTTCCTCTAATATTCCAACTCCAAACTATTTAACATGTATTAACGATTCCTCCAACGATTTGCCTGACAATACACAAATTGAAGGCAATATTTGTAGCAGTACTAAGCATGCATGCATAACCCCAAACAGGCATAACATATCACCACAACCAGAACAAATTGGAGGTAACAATTGTCAACATAACTTAGACCAGAGGAAGAACGACCAGTCGCCATCCAGAACCAATAGCTTTGCTCAAAGAAGATCATCAGATTCCGATTTAAGCACCACTCCAAAAGGTAGGTAATTCTGTATTTAGAAAAACAATATACAAAAAAGTTATGAGTTTTATTTTATTCTTAAAAAAAATTTCAATTTTTGTTCAGGCTGGGATTCTTTAAAATATACATTTATATCATAAATATAGTAGTTGGCAAGTATATAATTTTATTGCCTATTATATGTATGTATATAGTTATTTCATAAAAATTTTATAATTCATATTCTATTTTTTTACTTGAAACAATATTGATCTATGTATATGCATTTTTATGTGTATTTTTGTCATATAGTATTTATCTATTATCAATCAAAACAAAACATACTTTATGCTAATTAGTTTACTGTTACTGGGGTGGTGAAATCTTTTCTAGTTGCTTTTCATCTTAGCTCTTTTTAAGTTTCTCATAAGTTTGAGGTTATAATAAGGGATGGAGTGGATGGTTACTAGTTTTGAACATTTTTTTGTGGTTGTGTCCTGTATAAAAGACTGTAAGTGCTATCGCAGATTATTAAACTTGATGGTAAGTTTGCCGTTGACGATGACAAAATGTTCTCTATGGATTCCTCTCCTATTGTCGTTCTATTCATGTATCTCCATATTTTGACAGGTTTGTTATCAGATATTCTGTCACATTTTTTGCATGCTTTTTTCAGCTGAATTCTGATACTCGTATTCCTAGGTATTAAGTTTCAAAATATGGAATTTGAATAATATTATATAATGCAGAATTCAACTGGTGTTTTCTCGAAGTAAAAAGACGCATATACTTTATATAATACTAGCCGTTATCTGCCCGCTTCGCGTGTCATAAAATACATGCCAAGTAAGAGACATATTAAATTTTGTTACCTAGCTACCCAAAGATTCAACATGAATGGATTTTACGAAATTAACACACCCTTAACCACTTAGGGTCTTATCAATTTTTATGAGTTGAAATAATAAATAACACAAATTTCCACATCACCATGGAAGTACTTTGTCGTATATTGCGTTCCCATTATTTTACATGGCGTGATCCCCAGAAGGGTTACCACATGAATTGGCGTATCAATGCCATAAGGTCTAGAATTTGTTACGCATCAAATCTTTATAAATTTAGATTGAATATGAACAACTTAAACCTAGGCATCAAACTCTGTCAAGTTTAAGAAGAAGGCAGTAATTTGACTTATATATTTTGCATTAGGTAATTCTTCAAAATAAACATTGGTTATAGATCTAAAATTATGAACTTTTTTGCATGTAGCATTTTCTTTTTTAGCATAATTTTTATTTTTATACGGTTATTATTCTAACGGTTTTAAAATTTTTATGACTACCAATTTTTTATATTAAAAACGAAAATTGAAATTCACAAAATACATTGGTCCTAGCTTTATATTCAAAACAAACCTGAAAATTGTTAGAATATATTATTTATTAAATCTATTTTGTTTCAATTAAAAATATCCAATCAATTAAAACTTAACAAAATTGAAAAAGTCTGATACTCATTTCTTTGAAATAGTAAAAATTAATTATTATATAGATGAAATATTCAAAATAGTTAAATTAAAAAAAAAAATAAATCCAAAAATTTTTTAGAATTTGAATATTTGTTGATTGGATAATGCTTATTTTTTGATTCTATAGATCCAATTTAAAGAAATGATTATTGATATAATCAAAAATAGAATATTAAAAACTTGAAACTTCTCTTTATAAAACATCCATCGTTTCCCCTATTGGTTGAAGAATTACCAAGCTGTCCGGTGAACTTACTCTTGAGCATGCACGTATAGTTGACCGTGAGAAAAATAGTCATTTCAAAATCATTACCAGCCATTTTAAAACTTTGCTCTCGGGCCTTATTATTCGTCACGGCTTAACTAACTTTGACAGGAAATTGTAGACGTTCAAATTAGAAATGGTCATCTGATAGAATTAGAGGAATTTTTGGAATGGATACAGTTTCTCCTTGACTTGTAGCCTGGTACCATTACATAATTTTGGAGGATTTACATTGCGGAACAACATTATTGGAGAGCCAATCTTGCGTTAAATAACATGAGAAGTTATCCATGGTGGATTAAGAGTGTGTATGAGCTCCACAGGGTAGTGGAGCTCCAGAAAAATATTAATACAATAGACTTGTTTATTTTATAAAGTTAGAATGGCTCTCTCCTTTAACTAAGAACTACAATTGTCGCCAGCTTTGTCAATATTCGGGTATATTTTGTCAACTTGACTCCTAATTAACTTGAAACAACTTCAGCTTTTTTTTTTCAAAGCGGTTATTTTTCCGTACATAATAAGCTGGGGCTTCAATGTACAAAAGAGGTTTTGCAAAGTCATCACTATACCAACACTCACAATTACACTGTCTGATGCTCGTTTCGATAACCAAGTTATCGTCTTCAGAAACTGAATTTAAACTGTAACATATTAACTTGACTTAACTAGCTTACACTAAATTTTCCCACCAATGAACTTTCTCCAGCGAGAAAACGGGAATCTTCATATTTATGTCTTAACTACTAAACTATAGAGAGGGTTGTAAAGAGTAGGCCCTTTGTCCCTATTTGAACTGTTCTTACATTTAACAATTTCAATGCATATAACTATTATTGGATACATTTTCAAATAATTTCACATTTTTTCATGATTTGGACTGGCGGCGTGATCGGCATCATTCAGTTTTTCGGTTCGTCTATATTTTAAAAGAGCTACGTGCTCTTTAAACCGTATGTTAACGGTTTAGGTCTGCCGACGAACGGCTCATCACAATCATTACCGCTAATTTCATATATATTTAGGATTACCTAGCAATTGTTTTAATGTATAAACCAATTTAAAACCCGCTCTGTCAAAAATGCCCGCCAGTCCTTTTGTGTAAACAGGATTGAAATGTATTAGGGTGTTTTTTTTATTAGATTTTGGAAAAACTAGGTTTTACATAGAGATTTCTTAAACCTATGACGGTTAATTAACCCATTTGCAATTCTATTATAACATACAACAACGTACAGCTACATCATCAATAAAAGTCCTTTCCTTATTGTATCTTTCGATGTTAAGTGGAAAGTGAATTTACCGATTATATGTTGAATACAATGGAAGGAATTAGCCGGGATGTACCTGCACGTAGCGGTGTAGTACCTGCACGTAGCGGTGTAGTACCTAAATACATCAAACTCTACCCTATTACTATTCTTAATTACTAAAGTTTTTAAAAATATATATTATTTTCCAATAAGTTGAATTTATAGATGGACATTTGGATATTGAGTTTCAAAATGAAATCTTCTATATTTATCTTTTTCGTATTGCATATAACGAAAATATCATCCTTATACCTGTACCATACCTTAGGAAAATACTGAAAGTCTTGACAACTTGCTTTTTAAAGTGAGTCATGAATTATTGTTCAGCCATTAGCTGTTCCTTCATTTTGTATTTCAAATATTTTTGCTCATTGAGTCCTCAAGGTACTTCAAGGTCTGCGTGATCGGCATGCTGAGAAATAATGAACTTATTCAAAAAGAGATTAGAATTTCCCCATCTTCAATTGGATCTAGCATCTTCTCCATAACAGAACATCCATTATACTTACGGAAATTTCTCAGAAAATGTTTTGACAACGGATCCTAATGAGTCAATACACTGTATAAAGTTTCAGGATAGGGGCCAAGCCCAGAAAGTTGGACTTTACCACTACTGCTGCATATTCCTTGAGTCTCATCTTTCCATTTCAGATCAAGACAAGGAGATCCTGAACCAAGATTGACAATTTTATTATTCAAATAATTTATTTTATTTTACTTAACCGGACAAGTGTTTAGAAGTCCAAGGCAATACTTTAGATTTTGATCTCTTTTCATTATGTTTAGCAGTTTAGCAGATTAATTTGTGTCTATTTTTTTGTAAATCTTGACAGTTTGTTTTAAGATTTCAGTATGACTTTTATTATATTTTCTTACGACCTCTCTACGAACTTCTCTATTTTTTTTTTATATTTTGAAGTAGCTTTTCTCAGTTGTTTAGTTATGATAGAAAATTTTTTTCTTCGTTTTTTTTTCATTTTTTGATCGTATTAAGATTTCAGTTACAAGTAGATCCATCACTACTTGAGAAAGTTTTGTCATAAGTTAGTTGAGAGGGCAACAAATTTGTAACAACTTCGGCCTCCAATTCAAGATTTTTATCAAAATTGTTTGATGGTTCAAATAATGGAACTTAAATGTCATAATGACAGTTGTTATGGTTTTCAGTTTACCTAAATATTTAATTTCTTCTAAAACTTCACTAAATGTAGCCCTTGATAGCCATCTTGATAAACTTGAAACTAATATGGAAACAACTCTGCCGCAGCTTAAAATTCACAAAGAGATCCTTTTGTATAAAGCTTCGACATGCCTTCGAAGTACTGATACGATAGGATATTGAAGAAAAAAGACAAGCGCCATTACCGAGAATACGTACAAGTGAATGTCAGAATCCAGTGAAATGAATAATAATTATATTTCACTAAATTATAATCTGTTTCTCCTCTCTAGCGTGAATAAGCATGATAACGTGTTTAAAGCGCTACGTGAATATCGCGATAAAAATCGCTTAACCAACAATCAACTATTATGAACTTTCAAAAAACAAGCAATAAAAGTTAGGACAACGCCGTACGAACTATTTCTATATATATATACTAAATATATAGAAGCGTGATAACATAAATTCAAACGTTATCCTGAAAGGTGACTACGAAGTAGGGAATGCATCAAACAAACTAACCAGTATACTGCAAGAAGCTGCCATACAAGCTACTCCTCCAGAAGGGCACCAAACAACAATATTAATATTCAATGGAAATCAAACGACTTATTGTTGAGAGAAGAAAAGCAAGAACGAAATGACACAGGAGTCATGCACCATGCGAGAAAAATACTTACTAACGACTAAGCAGCACCCTTGATTTAAAACTGAAACAAATGCGTAAAAACACTTTTTCGCAGTATATAACAAGTCCCAATTATAATGATAACTCAATATGGAACCTATTAAATCAAATTGAAAAAAAGTAGTGGCTATCCCTCTACTTCGCAATGATACACCAAATCCAGCAACTTGGACTAGAAGCAACGAAGAAGAACTGTTTTCAAGACACCTATAGTGTTTCAGAAAGGTATAGAGTAATAAAACCTCATTATGTATGCAAAGATACCAACGAATATTTAAACCACTTTCATAGTTTGGCATTGATTTCATTGCTAAATTTTTTTCTTTTTATCAAGTGCAGGTAGTACCACCCGGGTTGGGGTCAATATGTGGGCTTAGCCTATTGTTATCCATTCACAAACACTGAAAATAGTGTGCCAAAGGCGTGCCGGTAGGATACTCGTAAAAAGGAAAGAATTTTATTTTAACAGAATAAAAATTAGGTATTATGTACATAGTATTAGGTACACTTATTTTTAATTGAACATTATAGAAAAAATACATTATAAAGAAATTAAATTATAAAAAATCATAATATTCTTCGTTATCTGAGGAACTGTCATCTCCTCTTGACGTTATAATTAACGGGTCGACGGTACGATCGATCAAGTAGTTAAGTTCCCACATTTTCTCCTCTTCTTTAATGACATGCTGGACTGCTTTTCGCCAGTTCTCTGATGTCACCTCCTTAATGACTTGATCAAACAGTAGCTCAACGTCTTTCATTTTGAATGTCGTGTTGTGTTTTACTACAAATCCTTTCACTTGCGCCCATATAAGTTCTATAGGATTTAGTGTTTAACCAGTCAATAATTATTTTCTCCAAGATGAAGTTGGAATCTTCTCTATGCGTCGAGAATGATAACATGCGTTATCCATAACTACTACTGAATCAGCCGGAAGATATTTTATCATTTCACCAAAATAGTCTTCAAAAAAATCCGAATCCATGTCCTCGTGGTTATCTCCCGTATGGTACGATTGAAAGTTTAGCAAACCTTTTTTTAAAAATCCCTCTCTGCTTCCAATATGGACGATTATTAGTCTTTTCCCTTTACCTGAAGGCACCTTAATACCCGTTGACAGGCCTTCCATGAAAGCTTGGCGAGCACTGGTTATATTTTTGTTTTGTCACATTTTTGGTGATGTATAACCTTCATTAATCCACGGCTCATCAAGATGAAAGATTTTCTTCTGCTCTGTTCTATACTGCATTATACATCTTAAGTATCTTCGTTGCCAGCAAACAATTTCATTGCTTTCCAGTACAAGTGATATACGGTTATGCTTTTCTCAGGCAAAATCCATTGTTTCTCAAAGTGGGAACTTTTCTTCGAATTAAACTTTTGGTGCCTTCATCAACGACTTTTACTGGTCTGCCTGGACTTTTATTGGGAGGTTCCACTTGGCCTGCTATCTTTCTCCCCCGCAATGATTTAACAACGGTGGACTTTCCAACTCCAGTCATTCGGGAACATCGGTCGACAGTTTCTTGTACAGTAAGTACAGTAAATTTCGGGTAATCGTATTTTATGCTATCGTGTACATTTAAAATAATAAGTTTTTCATTCATTGATAGTGGAGATTTATTATATTACTAATCTTATAATACTGTGAATACTATTTACGGCTTAACAGCAAATACTGATACGTTAAACTAAACACCATTAGCATTACGGCGCATGGTTAAGCCGAATCTGAAATAGGGTTGGAATTAGGCAGAGGCACTAATAGAAGGTTAAATGGTGCCTGTTAAACGCAAAACGTAACTGTATGATCTACTACCTAATTAATCTCTACACAATATTTCAAGATCTACACCTATGGCCGACACTGAAATTGAACTGGACGGAATTCCTCATTTTATTGCTCTATACCTTTCTAAAATAGAATATAGTAGAAGTTTTGATTCCTTTTATCGATACTGCAGACCAGACTATCCAAAACTAAATAGAAATCAAGATACATACATGACAAATATAAGGCTGACAACCCTAAAGGAAACAAAAGTAACAATTTCTCTTCTGAGCAACAAGAAAGTAGCGGGTATTGACATGATAACATCAAAAATGTTGAATAAACTGCCTAAAAAAAGGAATCGTGATGCTAACCTGTATATTTAATGCGATCTTAAGACTGCAGTACTGGCCAACAATATTTAAAAATCTGAAATAATACTTATCCCAAAACGAAGAAAAGATCAATGCATCTTCGTAGAGATCAATAAGTTTGTTATACACCATTTCTAAACTTTTTGAGAACTTGTTACTGCAACGAATTAGTTCTAACCTGAATATAATTCCACGATATCAATTTTGTTTTCGTCAAAAACACTCGAAAACGCAATAATGCCATCGAATTGCACATGAAATAAGTGTAGCGCTAAAAGAAAAAAAAAGTATTGTTCAACAATATTTTTAGATATAAGTAAAGCATTTGATAAGGTATGGCACGACGGCTTGCTATTTAAATTTAAAATCAAATAGACTCATTAATTCTGGAGTTCCACAAGGTGGCATGGCGTCCTAGGTGCAATACTGTACATAATAGTCACCGTAGAACTCTCAGTGTCTAATTACACAATAATTTCGACTAGTAATATCCGCAAATCTACAAGAACATATATTAGAAGTAAAAGAATGGCTCAAAAGGTGGAGAGTAAACATTAACGGAAGCAAATTGCAACACATAATTTTTACACTAAGAAAAAAAATGTCCGTTAATATACATTAATAATGTAGTTAGCTCTACATTAAATATCTAGAAATGGCAAATTAAACTGGAGAGCACAAATTAAAAAGAAACGCATACGAATAGATCTTAAAATGAGAGAATTGTATTAACTGCTAAGCACAAAATCGAACATGTGGCTAGAAAATATTATCTTATTGTACTAGACTGTCCAATCTGAACTAACGGCATAGAGCTGTGCGAGCAAATCGAGTATAGCCGTTATATAAAGGGCACAATCTAAGATTCTCCAATTGTAGATGCTCCCTGGTATGTTTCAAACCAGATGATACACGAAAAGCTTCTAATTGCAACAGTACATGGAACAATACAACAGAGAAGCCAAATGCATTACCAAAGGCTGGAATCACACATCCCCTACTCCAACCATTAATGCAAGAAAGAGACGACCGAAGACAGTAGGGAGACATTGGCCAACGAACTGAACATGAAATGTGGAGGAGATCTTCTCACGGGAGAAGACTCATCAGGACATGAAGATTTTTTTTCATTGTAATAGTTAACAGAATAATCTATAAAATTGTGAATTTTGATTGTTATTAAATAAACATTACAAAAAACTAAATTATCATCAAACATTAACTAAAATTTAAGATTACATTTTTGAAATATTTACCTTGACAGCTGTCAATTATTTTGACACAATTTCGTAAAATCCGTTTTTAGCCTGTTTCACCTAATGTTGTCATTAAATACATGCAATGGCCGATAACAAAATAAAGGATTTGTTTTTCATTTTTTAGTAACAAACTGAACTTCAGCAGAACTTTTACTACATTTAAATTCATATTATCATGATATTTGCTAATTCAGTTTTTGTGACGTATGTTTAAAATCTCTCTTCTATTCAATAAATTTATTTATTGTAATGCATTTTCATAATTTTGCTAATATTTTGTTCTCATAGGATTCGTTAAAAAAAGTGAGTATTAAGATGCTTGTGTAATTGTTGCATCTTTATGTATATGTGTTGAATGTCTCAGGTAATTTTCTATACATCACTAGTATTAGTTGATAACAAAAAATGCATCGAATATTTTAGAATGTCTTTTGGTTTATAAGTATGCCGCTTGATGGATAGAAGATAGATGGAAAAAAAACAATAAACCATGTCCTATTTATTTTCTACATATTTTTAGGAAATTTCTGATTTGGTTCTCTTTATTTAAGCAAAACGAAAAGACATTCCCATCTTTTTCATATTGAAACAAACTAATTATATCTATATATTTATTTCAGTTATTAACTAAATCCTTGCATTTCTCAATGCATGTTCGAATATCTAATCATTTTATCAATTACCCAATAGTTCATAATGACGTCATTTAGTTAAATATATTCATTTTCCTTGCGTTTATTTTGCTGTATTGTGCGATGATTTTTCGAAATTAATAAAACCATTGATTCTATTTATTAAATACTGAGTAGAGTAGCCTTCATATTTTCTATGAATTACTAGTG
The DNA here is from genome assembly GCA_026230145.1 of Diorhabda elongata. NCBI lineage: Eukaryota > Metazoa > Arthropoda > Insecta > Coleoptera > Chrysomelidae > Diorhabda > Diorhabda elongata. Next base: position 22,054,082 of record CM047937.1, on the reverse strand, counting down.
AATATAAAACAAATTCTACATTTTTCAGACGAAAACCAAAACAAATGACTAACCTTGATATGTTTAACTGGTTTAAAATGAAAAGTACAGAAGATCAGCTCATATCTTTTTTCTATACCCTGTAGGCTGGTATATAATTATTCGCCGTTCTTATTAATTTGATTTTGGAAAAATCGTAGAAATCATTAGAAACTGGTTTAATTGTATGCTACGGAGCATATTCACGGACTACTTTAATTGAGCCTGGTGCAGACCAGACATTGCGGAAACGGCTGTCATGCCGGATTACACATAGGTTTACTGTTTTCGACGATGGAAGAAGCAATATTGCTACTATTGGGCCAGAATACTTTGCAAATGCAAGGAGAAAATGGTATCTTAGCTGTGAATTCCATATGTTATAAGTTCTTTTGAAGAATTGCAAGATTGTAAGTTACTGCTTCATATAAAAATCATTTTATAAATTTAAGATGATAGACGTTGGGCACTACGGCACAGTGACAACAACATCTTCACGAATTCTGACTTTTATCATCCCTATTTAATGGAAAAAATAATATTAACATCGAAACCTCTGTCCGATACTAACGAACCTGTACCGCACATTTTTCATAGACCTATGGAATACCATGTTGAAAAGTCTATTCTCATTACGAAGGCAGCATGTTGTATACATAATTATGTAAGAAATAAGATTGATACGAGTCAAACAAACTTGGAATGAAATCCATTAATACCTCTAAGACGTACTAATATAAGGTCACCTAGTGATTATTAGAAAAAACTTTGTTACATATTTTTATAGCTAAATAACTAATTACATTGTATCTTTTGGATTGTTGAAACATTCATATTTACGCACAAATTCAATCAATTTTTTCTCTATAATCGCCATTCATTATAAAAAAACATAACTACGCTACGTGCCGTTTGGTAAAAAAATGCAACTGCCTGCATTTATGCGCGTAGGGCAACACAGCAAAGGTACGTGTGAATTCAAACTTCTTTGGTGTAACGTAGAATATGGTGCGCCATTGAATACAACGTCATTCAAGTGACGTTGCCAGTCTGCTCTGCGAAAGGTACGGCATAGCCACGCAGCCTGTTTGGCAGCTGTTTGGGCTACGCATTTCGTCAGTGCATACGTATCTGGTCTTCACCAGGCTTTATTGCTTAATTTTGTTTAACCTTAGTTTATAATAGATAAGAATTTATAAAATAATTTTTGTAATGATTTTCGGATATGTACCTCAGTTTATTAAAACATTATTTCAACTGGATAAAGACTTTCTTAAGTTATAATTTCAGATAAAATGAAAGCAGTTCTTCATTATCTTTAAAATCGGAAATAATAAAAATTAAAATAAAAAAATAATAAAAATAAAAAACCCCGTTTTTAACTAAAATCTATCTTTAATACTGATACTAACAATGAAGAAGTTTACTGGGTCCTAGTTGCCTGAGTAGTACCTTTGCAATCCCAGTTGTCGTCTTCGCTCTACCCCATGGGATCTCTCCAAAATTGAAGAATCCCACGGCATCGCAAGCTTTTAAGAAGGCTCTTACACTAAATCAAATCCCAGGATTTTCTTTCTAGTGTTAATAAGAGGTTGACAATCGCATTGTATCCTAGTTTCCTCCTCTATTCCACAGAACCATCAGTTCGTGTCAGTGACGATGCTGTAGTGAAGATTTCGGCCCGACTGCATCTATATAGCTCGAGCCATGCCTCTTTGTTTTTTCTCTTTTCCCACAGCTCAAAATTTTTATTTAGCGAGTAAACGATTCCCACTACAGGTTCAGGTCAGTGATTGAGTGGATCCAAGCTCGTCGAAAATTTTATTACTATTGAGTCCCTAATGTCCAGGGATCTAGAGCAGCTCCACCGTTCTGCTAACTAGCTAAAGTGTAACCAGTACTGTATATAAATTCTTTTTGACAGTACTTACAATGCAACAAAGTGAGTTAACTCGTAGAATCATATTGAACAGTTTTTATTTAATTTATAAGAGCCCACCGAGCCCACAGCATAAACAGCAATCAGCAGTCGATGTCTTTGGAATGACATGGAAAATTTTAACTATTACATCACGAGCCATTCTGGCAGATAGCTCAGGACCAAAGATTATTACTATTTCTAATATTTTCCAAATTAATTTTTAATAAAGTTTCAAATGACTTGTTTATTGTATATTTTATTCCATCTTCATGATTTCGAACAATAATTATTAACCAATTCTTGATCTCTTTCTATATAGAAACCTGATGTTTCCAGTAATAATTTCATTAGCTTTAAAATTAGTTTTAGAGTGAAGTTAATAGGGAAAACATTATAATAAATCCCTATATAATTTCATTCCGTTCTGGATGTTGAGACATTATTAATGTATTTGTATTATATGTGTACATTTTAGTAGACAGTAGCGTGTTGAATATTCCTCTGTTGGCAACTTCTATTATTTCTATTCCTTGAATAGATTTTAATTGACCATATTTGTAAGATCTCTAGTAATAATCCAAACGCGATATTTTTAAATGTTTAGAAGCTGTTAAAGTAATGTTTAAAAATTGTTTTATGGGTTTTCTGTCGTTTTTGCTTAACTAGCATACGTTCACATCCATTTATATAAGTTTGTATGGATGTTCTTTGTTTTAACCTTTCGGAAGGCGCTATGTCAGTGTGTACATAAGTATTCGCTTGGCATCTTTTGTACGCCACACATTATTATTAGTAAAAACCCTGATATACAAAAGAAAATAATTTATTTTCAAAAATTACCATTTTTAAAAACAATTAAACTTGAATTTCTAAATACCCCAACCCCTTCCATTTTACTCTTCCTCCACTGGTTGTTCAATGCGAGTGGAACAAATGTGTGTTGTATGAACATGCTCTTTGAACGCCATTTGCTTGCATGTAATGCACTTAATGGTTGCGGCTCCGTCTTTTTCTTTACTCACCGTTAGGTTTATACCTAGGTAAAAAATATTTTACGACCAGCATATGCGGTTTTACAAGAGCAAATGCCAATTTTTCAAAAAATATTCTTATCAGAATTTTCAAGAGAGATTCCATTAAATATTACATTGGCATTGATTCTGTCAATATTTAGAAGTTGAAAGAAAATTAGTAGTGGCCATCTCCAGTTATTCTCTGTGCAGAATAATTCGAACATCATAACAGTATCTATCCCACCTTTCGTAGAGTTACGAAATAATATAATGTAAGTTTCTGGGTATCCTCATCAACCGTTCCATTGTCTGCAGAGCGGTTAGAAGTAGGACAGCTTTATTTCGCACCATTGTGATTTCATCTTTTAGTAATTGTTTTGCCAAAGGATAATTAGTATACCAATTATCTGTTGTCAAATTTTTGTTTTGTCCTTTGAAGAGTTGTACTATTCTATGAACAATGTCAGTTGCTGTATTAGATACTAAATGTGGACCGTCTGGTTGTTTTCCGCAGTAAATTTTCAAGTTTGCCGTAAAAAACATCTTGGAATCACAAAGTGCAAAAACTTTGAGGCCATATACGGAATTAGCATCTCATCCATAGTTATTACTTCATCAATACAGTAATTTTTCTGTCGAATATACATATATATATATATATATATATATATATATATATATATATATATATATATATATATATTTGTGTGGTCCAAAAAGAGCTAACATCTCACCTTTTGTATTTAGTTTTCTCTCTGATAAGTTTCTTTTACCGATGAAATATATAAGTTTGTGAATGTGATTATATCACCTATCGTATCATTTCCGACTGTAACTAAGACTAATGCAATAAAGTCAGTTACTTTTATATTTCGTTCCGTTCACTATGACTATTGAAACTAAACTTATCTAACTACGATAAACATGCTCAACTTATATAGCAGAAACGACATTTCTAGAATTCTCTGCTATGATAAAAACATCAAACTTCTTAGATGGAAGTTCCTCCTGGACCTCATGGATAGCTGGGACTAGATGTTTAAATCGGTAACTGCACCCATTCCTGCACTTTCCGGTCTAATAACAGGGCCTTCACCAGGTACTGAGGTAGATAGCTGCAAATTAATATGTAAACCCTGTTATCTGGTTACTCGCTACATTGGACAGAACAATTTTCTTCACGTTGGCTTCCAACATATAGGTAGGTTGGATTGACCAGGAAATTCATTATTGATTATCAGATAGAAGATGTACCGCGGATCGTGTTTGATTCTCAGCAACATGCCGGGGACTGGGATCTGCTCTTAAAGTTTCCGGAAAACGGTTACTAATCCTTGATACAACCAGGAACGTTGAAGTCCAGCAAATACTTTTCCGGCAAGAGTGAACAAATATTGTTCTGTAGTGACTCTATGTAGTTTTGCCTGTACCTTCATACTCACCTATAAATTCTTCGGAGGCAGGGTTAGGCTCTTCTCGTTACTGGATCACTCTTTCGTGTAGGTCATGGTCTCTTTTGAACGGCGCTAGTCGATTTTGGTGGACTTATTTCGGTTTTCAATTGGGGATCTTGCTTATGCATTATCAATCCTTTTCTTGATTAAGTATGGACCTTCCCATCATTTTTGTAATATTGGAGAAAATCCCTTTCTCCTCTTCGAGTTATGCAATCATACATTATCCCTCTTTTTAAAATCTCCATCTGTGGCTTCCGCCTCGTGTCGTTTCTTACTTCTGTCGCTGGCAACTCGAAGATTCAATCAAAACAATTCGTGTATGTCGTCCATTCTTCTTCTCAATTGGATAACTCATTACTATTGGATCGATAAGCCGTTGCAAATAGGAATAGATACTGATCTCAATCTCTCTGGTGGCTGGAACCTATACTGAACAGATATCTGCCAATGAGCCTGTTCATTCTCTCGACTATTTTATCTGAACATGGATGTAATGCGGTCGTCCTGGTCTTCTTCATTCTCAGCTGGTCAAAGATTTTCTGAAATACATAGTTCTCGAATTTACCACCACTTTCTGTCATCTGAAATGGTCCAGCGATGTCTAAAGGAATGCTTTCGAAAGGGCTTTCAACTATTATACTGTTTCATGGGTGCCTTTCTCTTGTGGTGTGGTCCATTACTCGTAGTACATTTCTCACACCAGTTCTTCACATCGTCGGAGCTATTCATCCAATAAAAACTTTCACGGACTCGCTGAGGATTTTCTTCATTTTCAGATGTCCTCGCGACTGTCTAAAATTCTCCCAATTATACTTCATACACGATAATCGAATTCTTTAACAAATTATGCGCATTTAATTCACAAATTTCAGTTCAACTCTTCAAATAACAGGTGGGGTCGAGTGGGAACTTTGTTATGAAAAAATGCCTTCAAGTTATTCTTTATGAAAATCTCTGCTTTTGACAATAATGATATTCTTCTCACATTAGATGTACAGAGTTTCAACGTCAACTTACCTCAGTCAGTCTAGTAATAGCTTTAGAGAAAGAAATAATACGAGTACATTCCATCTACTTAATGTGCATTGAAATTGAGATGTATTTCTAACGAATGTGAACAAAATTGAAAACGTCAGTGTGTATTTATTTCTTTTTTCGTAGCATTACAAATAAATATGTATATATATATACAGTGCTTTTCAGATAAAAGTATCCACTTTTAATAACTTTTGTAATACTGGTATTTAGAAAAAATCCAAAAAACACGTCAATTTATGTTGGAAGGGGCAAGCATTATGGCTTATTTAAACTTACTGGAAAAGCCACCCCCTCTCCCCTAGCAGCATCCCCTTTATTTTTTTAAATTACTTTCCATATTTTTTATGTAAAATTTGGATCCTCCTCTTTGAGCTGATTTCAAAAATGTATAATACTTGTAGGTTAAAGTGGGTAGTTTATGAGATAAACAATTTTTCTTTTAAGAGCACAAATTTTACTTATTATTTACTTTTACCTTATTTGCCTGTACTAAAATGGTTTGTACAACAGTTCAAACTCTTTAATCTTTTTAACTGTGCTATTTATTCTACTTAAAAAATCCAAACAACAAAAAACTCTACTTTTTATTAAAGTTTGACATTGTCAACTAGAATTTGTAGTCACTATTGATAGTGTAATTTGATACATTATTTATTTTGTTTCTCTGAAATGGTTTACTCTTTGCAAGAAAGAATTGAAATTGTAGGTTTATACTACCAAAATAATAATTGTGCAAGAGCTGCTGCTAGAATATTTAACGAATTACTTGACGGAAGACATGCAACTCATAAGTATGTAATTCAACTGATGGAGAAATTTACCACAACAGGGTCTGTTTGCAATAAAGTGCATAAGCGAGAGGGACTCGTAAATAACGAAGCAATCCAAGTGGCAATTTTAGGGCAAGTCAGCTTAGAGGCTCAACAACCCCAATCGTTGTCAACAATAAGTAGAGCGATGGGTGTTTCATCTTCTACAGTTTTCCGAGTTCTACATAAATTCAAGTACCACCCATACAAAGTTAAGTTGGTGCACGAGTTGAATGAAGATGATTTTGATCGTCGTCTAGAGTTTTGCGAATCAATGACGCAAATTATCAATAACAATCCACAATTGTTAAACAATATTTGCTTTTCTGATGAATGCTCATGGTGATTAAATGGCTTAGTAAGTAGGCATAATTGTAGATATTGGGCTGAAAGTGATCCACATATTATACGTGAATTCCATACACAACATCCCCAAAAGTTAAACGTTTGGTGTGGTATCCTAGGTGACCACATTGTCGGACCTTTCTTCATCAACGGAAATTTAAATGGTGAATCATATCTTGAGTTACTCAGGGAAGGGGTTGACCCACGTATTACAACAATAATAGAAAATGATGATAACCTTTCCGAAGATTTTCTGGTATTTCAACAAGACGGAGCTCCCCCACACTATGCTATGCCTGTCCGACAATTTTTAAACGAAACATTCCTCGCTCGTTGGATAGGTAGAAGGGGGCGGATGATGGAGTGGCCACCTAGGTCACCAGATTTAACACCTCTAGACTTCTTTTTATGGGGGTATTTAAAAACAAAAGTTTATGCTACCAACCAGAATCTCTGGATGATTTACGAGAGAGGATAGAAAATGAATGTCGACAATTAAATCCAGCCGTATTAAGCAATGTCAGAGAGGCATTTCAAAATAGATTATACCATTGAATGGTACTCATTTTGAACACTTATTGTAACTTCATAATAAATAGCACAGTTAAAAAGATTAAAGAGTTTGAACTGTTGTACAACCCATTTTAGTACAGGCAAATAAGGTGAAAGTAAATAATAAGTAAAATTTGTGCTCTTAAAAGAAAAATTGTTTATGTCATAAACTAACCACTTTAACCTACAAGTATTATACATTTTTGAAATCAGCTCAAAGAGGAGTATCCAAATTTTACATAAAAAATATGAAAAGTAATTTAAAAAAATAAAGGGGATGCTGCTAGGGGTGAGGGGGTTGCTTTTCCAGTAAGTTTAAATAAGCCATAATGCTTGCCCCTTCCAACATAAATTGACGTGTTTTTGGATTTTTTCTAAATACCAGTATTACAAAAGTTATTAAAGGTGGATACTTTTATCTGAAAAGCACTGTATATATATATATATATATATATATATATATATATATATATATATATCGATATAGCATATGAACAATTATCACATAAAAATTTTCTTAATCATAGTGTTTTTTCAATAAATGTTCAACAATACCGCCATTGACTTCTAAACATTTTCTGCTTCGTCTACGAAGAGCGTTTGTTGTTCTCCCAATTGTTGATTCATTTCTTTCGTCTTTAATAATGGCTGCACTATTTTCAATTCGTCTAATTAGTGCATCCCGTGTGTCCACTTTTATTTTGTATTTTCTCATTTCTTTCGAAATTAAACGTTCAATTACTGTTCACTGTTAAAATTCAGGAATCATAATTTGCACTCTAATTTAACATTGCTATTAGAGGGCGCTAGTTACAATTGTTTGTGTTAATTAAATCAAAGTAAACTTTTTTTGGGCTAAACTTACAACTAAAATAATAAAAAAATATTAAAAAGCGTTAAATTCTACAAACAAAAGTTACTCTTCTTTGATTCGTGTAACTCTTCTTTGATTAGTGTAACTCAAGCGGTTATCGACTTATTTGCTTCTAAAAAGTTCAATAAATTTTAATTTTTTCATAAAAAAAAATTATTATTCCTTAAATATGTAACAATAACAAATTTGTAAACAAAAATAAAAAACTTCAAAGCAAATGCTCAAAATGCCCACCATTTACTTCAATACACTTTTATGATCCGCTTTCGTAAAGATCTATATTAAATAATCCTTGTCTATTATTTTTAATTACATCCGCGGCTTCTTCAAGTTTCCGTTGCAGTTGTGGAAGAGAAGTAATTTTTTCTTTGTAAGCGAATGCCTCCATTTGCGACCAAATTGAAAAATCCAAAGGATTTAAATCAGGGCCTCTTGGTGGCCAAGTAAACTCACTTCCAAAAAAAATTTACTTTGATTTAATTAACACATACAAGTGTAACTAGCGCCCTCTTTTAGCAATGTTAAATTAGAGTGCAAATTATGATTCCTCAAGTCAAAAAACGTAAAATTGCCAATTTTCAAAGAGAAATAGTGAAAACATAAAAAATTATTGCGAAAATTAAAATTTAAATTTAAAGTTTGAACACCCTGTATCTCGAAAACTAGCAATATTTGCATAAGGCATGTTGAGCAGAATCATCATATTTTGAGGTCTAGAATCTACAGTTCAGAGATTGGACATTCTTAATGAATCACCCTGTATAGCAAATTGAATGCTAGACGGCATTGATTCATATATTTTATATATTATGATTTGACAAATTTAAATAGAAGTTTAAGTAGTTCAGATAACGAAAACCGCATTGCCGCCATGTGTAAATGGCGGCAATGTTTTCTTAAACGTCCATTAGGTTTGCCCAAACGAAAATTAGTAATTCATTCTGCATAGAAAGATCTTACATTGGCCTACCTGCTGTTCTCACAATAATCATAATTGTCGCTAGATGGTGTTATTTAAATGTGAAGCTAATATTACTATCAATGAGATCACGAGATGAAACGTATATAACTAACTAATTAGTGTAATTAGTAGCGCCCTAGGTGCTCAAAATGTCATCCATAATTTTCTGTACATGAAATCAGTCTTTCAATTATATAATCTCCTATCGTGGATCTATCGGTTTAAACGAGATCTTTTATTTGGCCCCACAAATAAAAATCCAAGCAAGTTAGGTCTCCAAATAAAGAAACTTCCACGTTCTGTCGACCTATCAGGATATGTTTGGTCTAAAAAATACTAAACACGTATGGAATAACGTAACGGGCAACTATCATGTTTTAAGAACATGTCACGACGAATATCTTTCTCCATTAACCACCTAATAGAGACAAATTAACCCATTTATTTGTCCGCCTAGAAACCCGCATCACATTTACAGTCTAACGACTCTGATGTTGGATCTCCTGTATCCAACGGGTAGTCGTTTCGGACCAGTATTGCGTATTATGGCGATTTACTCTACCATTACCATTAAACGTAGCCTCATCAGTTCACAAAATTCATGAAAGTATTTCAGGATCCTCCTGTACGATATTCAATAGCCAGTTGCAATAATCCAGTCTGATATCAAAATCTTGAACATTCAGACTCTGGTGTAGGACCATATGATATGGGTGCAATCTAAAATAGTATAAGTAGTAATGGCAGTAAGTCATGTCCTTCGGCGTTACCCAACAAATAATAACTTGTTTTAATGAATGTTTTTCGCTTGACCTTCTATTTTTTATTAGTTAATAATTAACTCATACGATGTCATATATCAATTTTTAATATAATACCCTTTAATTCTCATACTAAACTAGTTTGTTATTTAGACAGCATGTAGTTAAGAAAAATCATTTTCAATTAATAACATAAGATAATTTCACTTGATAATTAATTAAATATGAGAAAAACATAGGTAGGTTACTATTCTTTAGAAATGGATAAGCGAAAAAAATTAAGTCACATATTATTTTTCTGTTCGAATAGAATATTTATTACTAAAGTCACCTGTGTCTCCTTAAAATATTTTTGTCAATTGTTTGTTCAACATAATATTTACGTAATATTTACGTACTCTAACACATTAACAATATTTTCCTCTTTCCGACTTCTGCGTTGTTCTCGATAAGCAGTACGTACACAGTGAGCGTGTTGGAGGAAAATTCTTCTGCTGCAATATCGCCTATTTGGGTACTGCGGCGCATATACTCTAGCAGTAACAATTGCATTTTCATACATTCGAAATACTAACCTATTAAACGCATATTTTTTTAAACAGTCTATTAACTGCAATAACTTACTAATAACTTCAACATCATGAGTAATTTTGTACATATATGTGAAAGTCATAGCTCACAGGCATATTTTATATCTTACTATATACATTGCCTTCTTGTTTTGTTTTTCATGAATTAATTATTGATTTTCTCTTACCACTTAGTTCGTCTTTCTCCTTCTTGGGCATGATGTTCCTTATCATCGTTTGCACCACCTCCTAGTTTTTTTGGCTCTCAATAATTGTTTCTATAAGGTTATCTGGTGTTATTTAATTCTCGGTATGCTTCTTCCCTATTCACGGATATTACCTATTACGCGTTTTATCCAATATTGTAATCATTAGGTCTTTTGGTGTTATGCCTGTTATTACCTGCAGTGCCATCATCGAGGTTGTTTTCAAGACTGACGCTACCCGCAAAAGTATGTTTCTTTGGGGTCAACTCAGTATTTATTGGTTCTTTTAGTTACACCAAACTGGTGCCACAGACAAAATCATGTTGTGGATGACGCTGCAAATGACCGATCTTCTGCTGTTCGGTACACCCATGTTCGGGAGAATTTTCATTAGTTTTGACATCTTCTCCTCTACCTTGTGTGCTTTATACTCAATATATTTTCTAAATCGTTTTTTTAATAAAATTTCAAGTTGTGTAATAATATTAGTGGGAATAATAGTTAACTCCATCCAGCGTGCAGTTAATATTGGCTTCGTTTTGGCTTCCTATTACCAGCGTATACTGAGTTTTGTGGGGAGTCAGTTTGAGTCTCATCGACGTTTTTAACGTTTACTGCTATTAGTGTACAGCATTTCATTTGGAAATCACTGACCGCTTGTAATACTGACAGTGCTGTGTAACTAGTGGATTTCCCTTAGCAGAAACCAAACTGGTACTTATATAATCCACTTTTCAATTGTATCTTTTGGTTAGTCTGTTTTTGATTAGTGTTTTCAGAAACTGACTTCAGCGAGTTCAGCATGTTCAATGGTCTATATATGCTGGGATACTTTTTTGTCCAAGATGACCTTGGTGATCTCCCATTTGTCAAGTTTGGTGCGCAGTTTGTTGGTATCTTTATAGCGTCAGAAGGAATGCCATCTGGTCCTGATAATTTGTCATTTTGGATACTTCTAGTTACGTCTTGATCAGTGAAAGATTCGACGTTACTTTGTGTAATTTCGCTTAGCCATTTTTCCGCTTTGGTTGGAAACACTTCCTTCTTTTGGTCAATAGTCAACTCTTAGGAAAAAGTGCTTCAGTTTTTTTCTAGGCATCGCTACAAATGTTAATGTCTTTTCAAAATTCATTTTCCGCTTCCTAGATGTCTTTGCAAAGTTCTATTCTCCTTTTTTGTAAGTGGCTTCCATGTTCTCAATCATTTCCTTATTCTCTCTTTTGCCTTTTTCTCGTGTCAGCCTCCTTCTGTGATTATTGCTGTCTGCTGTTTTGTTTTCGATTTCGATGTTCTTGTGTTTGTCTTTCGTATAATACTGTTTTTATACTTTAGTTATACAGTTTCTTTGAGTGATTCGTATGTTTCCTTTTCTTTGGTTTCAATAATAAATAACATTCGCCAACTCTATGCTCGTGGATGCCAATTTTTTTTGTTTCTGATCTGAACTACTACGTTTATTATTTATTACTTATCATTTACCCACTCCTTTGTTTGGAATTTCTCTTCATTGGTTGGTAAACTACCAGGATATCGATATATCCTCGATATCGATATATATGATATATCGATATGGCATAGGCCATGTTTTGCGCAGCGTGTGATCGGCCTACGTTGGTTTGGAGTATTTTTATAACCATTGCTGCATTACTTTCCACTGTCTCTGCTGTCATTTCTTAATTTTCGTTCTATGTGTGCGAATTTTGCTTTTTTTTGTCCGATCTATGTCCATCCATCTTACAGATGTTGCAGTCTTTTACATTTACCTCAGTTTAGTAATTTGTTGGGTCAATACATATACATGATATATCCAACTGTTGCAATTTTGACTCTTTTTCTTACTGCAGATTGTTATTTCCTTCTCGGTTAGGTCGCCATCTGTTGTTTTTGGTTTGATTTCCCTTCTCAGTAATTCCGTTTCCAGCCTCCTGCCCTGTACTTCCAACAGAACATCTCCGTTTGCCGTCCTCTTAATAGTTTTGACTCTCACCACAACTTCGTCAAGGTTGACGTTGCTTTCAATTGTTTTTAACGCATCTGCGTAGTGCCTGCCATTTGTTTTAACTATTATTTTTTCGTTTTGTGGGGTTTCTCTTCTTATAGGTTGATAATTTTCTGGTTCTTTTCATGTCTTACTTCCGTACTGAAGCTTGGTTCTTTGTACCTGTGTTTCTGAAAAGGAATTTAGTATCTGAAATAGCTTGGGCATATCGCTTATTCCTTCTTGGCTCACACTGTATGTGAGGACATACAACATTCTTGAACTATCCTCTTTCCTTCCTCTATTAAATATAGTTTTGATACTGGTTTGGTTGTATTCAATACTGCTCTCCTCTAGTCCTTTTATGAGAGAGGTTATGTCGGGATAACATTAGTTTAATTTTCTGTTCTAGGTCTTTGTCAGGCAGGTTTCTGATCAGCCGTCCCTAACCTGGGGATCATACGATACTCGGGCCAATTTTGATTTGAGCTAACTATTTCATTCCGTCGTTACCACCCATATCTGAGAAGCGCTCCCCTATCCACCACTCGGAGACCCGAAGGTTGGGAGATTGGCAACTCCACAACTGTTCCATTAATAATTGTTATATTTCATACTTTGATTCACTGGCAAATAATTATAAAATTTTTAAATAATGAAAAAAATTTAACAAATTTCATCAACAAAAATTTCCGCCATATACACACTTCTTAGGTTTCTCGGCCAGAAAAAATATGGTTTTCGCTATTTTAACGTTAAATTAGTTTACTTTTGAAAGACCTACTTTAACTTTTTTACTTCTATTTAAATTTGTTAAAAGAAATAACAATATCTAAAATATATGAAACAACACCTTCTAGCATTTACTTTGCTAATTAAATTGTTCAGAATTTATATATTTTGTATTGCTGGATAAAAGCTATTTCAAACAACATCAAGTTTATAAAAATCGGCTAAGCAGAATCGGACTTTTTCATCATTTTTCCATAACAAGGTTCTCACTTCCATCTCTTATTTGAAGAGTTAGAATAAAACTTGTGAAATAGAAAATGTGCAGAATTTGTTAAAGAACTTGATTATCGTGTACTACTTAATTGGGTAAATTAAAAAAAAAACTTATTTATCAATTTAATATTCTCCATAACAAGATTCATACTCCCACCTCTTATTTGAAGAGTTAAATTGAAACTTGTGCAATAACAAATGCGCAGAATTTGTTGAAGAATTCGAATATCGTATATAAAGTATCACTTAATTGAGTAAATTTGAAAAAGCTTGATTTTTTAAGGAGGGCATTAGATTCTGAAAATAATTTCCAAGTGTTTCTCGGGCCCACTTTTGCTATAATTTGTTTTCCTGAAGCTGTAATACAATCCGTTCCTGAGATATTTCTGATGGTTGCTCTTAGTTGCCCATCCGGTACTAGAGCGTTATAAACATCTAACACTGAAGCTTTTATATGTATGGATAAATTGCACTTCAATTCTCAAAGAGTATAACCATATCAATCAAAAAGACCGATATTTTTTAAAATCGATATACTATGTACAACTTTTATATAGCAAAGATAAAATCGAATGAAATTATTCACTAGCTGGTTTATGGAGAACGAAATTGTATACTAAGAGCAGGATAGTTAACTATACCTCAACATTTCGAAGCCATTCATATAGTTAGAGACACATACATTTACACAATTGCTAAAGATGCCCTACACGAAGTCTTTCCGATTCTTGGAACGGTCGGATATCTTCACCTTCATCGCTTACCGCATGCTGATATTTTGTTGGAATTGAAGTTTCCTTTGCGAACTCTTGACAGTGTATTTCCACACTGTAGATGCGGCTTGATAGGCATATGGATATTTCTGATGAAGTTGAGCTTAGTCTTCTGTTTCAGCTTGGATCGTCTTCCATTGAGTCCTAGCAATAATTCGTCTTGTCTAGATGTAGTCGACGTAGTTCTTAACTAGAATTTCTTGGTTCAGGTGACTCATAGGTATTTGGCTTTTGAGGTTTAGGTGATTTCTTCTCCCGCAATATCTACCTTGCCTTCTGGTATCTTTCAGGTCATTTTTGAGTAAACAACTTAGGTCTTCTCGGAGTTGATGCTGTTATTCGTTGTATACCATCCGTCTATTCGGTCCATCATCTTGAGTGTTAATGTTGTCTTTGATACTGCTAGCTCTGTTGTTATCATCTTTGCATTATTCGTCTTCTTTATTGGTGCTTTTCGACACCCTTTCTAGGATTGCTGATGTTTGGGCGTGTTCATTTTATGACAGCTTTCTGTTCCTGCACAAGTGCTAAAAAATTCATTTTTGTTAATAAAACACCCTTGGCTTAGTTTGTGTGTATTCGTCTTGAAAAACGTTGTCAGTTTTCTAATTTTTATACGCAACTATAATTTTTGTAGCACTATAAAATTTGCTGTTGAAAGACGTGAATAAAAAAAAATTTCTATAGCAACACAAGTACAAATATTGCTGCTTTATGAGGTGCACAAAACAAAGAGACAGGTCTGTTTTTTAAATTGATATATGCCCCCAATAAATTTTCAAAAATAAAAAGATCTAGTGTTTAATAGTCAGAATGAGGTATTTTCTAAATAGATTTGATTAATCCGTTAATATATCGGGTAGAGAAATTATTTGTCAAAACATCAAATTAAGTGCAAATATCAATACTTTTTTGGTTCGAAAAAATATACTAGATATAATAACTATAAAATATATCTATTAGAAACTATGAGCGATTGAAGTGTAATTATTGAGGAACTCCTGACAATCATATCTCAAAATTGTGATAATGTCTTAGACGTTAATAAGCTATTTGAATAAGCTGAGAGAGAGTTAATATTTCTTGTATAATTAACCAATCAAACGAATTTACCTGTAAGTGAAGTTCGATCTAGATTATATGACGCCTTGTCATAGTAAATAAGATTCATTGCAAAGTTCAGTTCTCTATGTATAATTGTTTCTGCATGATGCAGATGACATAAAAGACGCCCAGCATCACTTAGGGATTATTTATGTTGGTCTTCTAGCATTGAAGGAGTAATATCTGAGATAGTTACTGTTATCAACTACTGTTTTGTACCAGACGCTCATCTCTAAATAACTGAGATGATAATGCTCTGTTGACTTCTAGATTAAGCTTTGGAACTGGAAGTCTTTTAAGATTGTCTATAAGGTGTTGCTGCAGTAAATTTTAGAGAGAGAGTTTTAGAGAAGTGCTTGATGGCCAAAAAACTGTTACAATTTGTATACAAAAGCTTGTAAAAACTAAGAAACAAACATAAAAATAAATAAATAAAGATAAAAACACAATAAAATTTCAATATACAGAAAAAAATCACAATGAGTAACAAAATTATAGGTAATAGTAATAGGTAAAATTCGTATATAAGTCCATAGCAAAATTAAACCAGTATTCAGTTTAGTATGTTCTATAAGACAGTTTTTTAACTCAATTTACCACCAAGATACAATCTCCACATGAATTGGCGGGCCTTCAGCTGCTATTGGTTCATCGCCCAGCATTTGAAATAAAATAGATTCCTGAGATTTTTTTTCTAATTAATTTCCTCCATTTTCTTGACTAGGTTCATCGTTATCTGAATAAAAAAAAATACATCTTATTCAATCAAAAAAATCCGTGGAGCGGGAAAGCCCATGTGTTGCCAAAAACACGATGTGGTTATTGCCAAATACACCATACCATCCGCTAACAAAATACTGCTAATAATTGAAAGGCGAGGCGATAAGTATCGCGTTGGTTTCTCACTAAACGCGACACTGATACTATCCTAACATTGTCTCTTTCCCGTCTATTAAGTAGATCTAACTGTTTCTGCATTTCCGGTAATCGCCATTCCCAGTGCCGATTTTCTAGAAATCGGCTGCTGCGGGAAGAATTTCGCCAATGGTTTTCATGAAGCCGCTTGCGACTCTGCATACTATAAAAATGAAAATTTGAAGTAGGAACGTGTCTTAACAAATTTTACCAAGTTGTAGAGTACCGTTAATTTTGGCATGTTGTAAATCGCGTCTTCTGTAACGTTTAACTAAAAGATGTTCTATATTTTTTGTCGATCAACAGCAGATTTATAATTAATCCAAATAACACCTTATCTTCGTGAAATCTTTATTTCTGAATCCAAATTTTTTGAAGTTATTTACACAGTTGAAAGGAGCTCTGAAACATTTCTAAATGGCAATTGCTTTGTAAGTAAAATATAAATTTTCATTACTGAGAAATATAAACTGCAGATAATTATGCACCAGCCTATTAATTCAAATTACAATTTAATATTCATTTTAAGTCTTGCAGCTGTCTTATATTTGACCCATTGTCACTTAGAACAAAAACTCGACAAAATATAATGGTGATGACTTTTGCAAATTGAAATGGTGGTGTTTGGCATGAAAAATTTTGACATGTCATGATATTGTAAGACTAATAATGATTCGAATACAATCATTTTGATTCAATAATTTACCTGAAAAAGCTTATTTTCATTTGTTAGCACTAAAATACTTGGTGATTTTCTGACGAATGTAGTTATAGTTGTTATTAAACCATTTTTGTTATTCACATATCGATTGTTTCGGCCTGTTTGTACCTTTTTAATTAATTAAATTTTTATTTGTGCTCTTAGGAAATAGTCTTACAAATAGTGATAAATCGGGAGGGCCCACTACCAGTTCATGCTTGAAAAATAATATAACTATGCGGTCTCAAATACATCAAGAAAATTTTGATATGTTGGAGTATCCATTCCTCACGGTCATGAAATTCCCAGTTGATTTTATAGCTCAAATAGGTAAGTATTGTATTGTATTAGAATTATCATAATTTTACTTTTTTGTCTAAGTCATATTAGTTACAATAGTTTACAATATATCTTCTAAGATTTAGAAAGTTTGAATCTATGCCAATTATTAATTAATGAATATGTTTTTTCCAATTATTATATTTTGATATTTTGTACCATTTTATATACCAATCATAATAATATGGTTAGTAGTATTAAATATATCTGCAGGTGGGTATGAAGATTTATACCACTCTTGGCGACATGATCGGTTGAAAGGTGCTCAAAACCCGTTTTCTTCGTGAGATGGCAGAGCATTTCTTTATGTGGAAGGAACTAGGAAAACAATTTTGCTTATATAATATACCACTTATCGCATATGAATTGAAAGATATAGCTAAAGTCTTGAACAATCACATGAAAAGCGTACAGACAGATACATACGTTGGAATAACAGAGGATATAAATACTTCAAAAGTGTCTGTGCAGAGCAATTACTTCATATCATTTGAATCAGACAACACCATAGGTTCTTTGCTTGGTTTCTCAAAAGTTACTCTTAAACCAAACGTGAGACATATTTCAGACCGACTGGTGAATATTTTTCAAGTAAACTCAATAGGCATTGATGGAAGCATAGCAACCGGATCGCATTTGAACGAAAATCCTGTGCATATAATTCACCAATTTTTTCCAACAGTGCCTAGCTGTTATAAAATAGTAGAGTCACCGCCAAATATCTTGTATTATCCCATCAGTGTTAAGACGATCAACAACGTCAAAGTAAAAATTATTGATTGATTGGGACGTCTCATTAATTTACAAGGTGAAGAAATTGCTGTTTACACATCAGAAAAGTATGCTCTTAAAATGTAATTATGTACATTCCACTAAAAACTATAAAAGACCCTCCATTTCTGGTAAGGGCATCAGTCTGATGAAAGCAAAGACACTACTCACAATCAATGACACCACTATTGAGCAATTCCAGTTTCCTGCCCTTTCCAGCCCTTTATACCTGGTAAATTGAAGTTAAATGGTGAGATTCGAATGACCATACAGGATCTGAATGCTTATACACTTATACAAACAATGTATACATTGAAGGAAAACTTCAAACATCTACAGGCACTATATCAACTAAATTGAAATTTATCAACAACGCTATCTTATTTCGTGAACTTGGATATGTGTTGAACGGTGTCGTAAGAGGTTCTGTTTGTATACCATTCCCATTTTTATCTAGTTTTTTTGAAGATTTTAAAAAAATCTTCATTAATATGAAGAAGGATATGATATTATTTCGCGCAAGTGATGATACTGATGCAATAATAAGTTCTGATGAAACTGAGAAGCCAAAAGTCCAAATAAATAAATTATATTGGAATGTACTCCACGTTACTCCAAGTATAAACCAACAACTAGGTCTGAATAAGATAATACAAAGTAATGAAGATTTGCCGATCAAATTTCGCTCTGGTGAAATTATGGAATATTCTTTACTAAATAATTCTACAAGGCATATTTGGGCTGTTAAGACGAGTACGAAAATTGGAACTCTAAGGCATGTTATCGTAGCCTTTTAAAACAAAAGAAGAGGAGAAATTAGAAAAGATATGAGTAAATTTGATTATTGCAAACTGACAAATTTGCGTATATCACTCAATTCAGTAAAGATATCCATATCACAATCTCAATTTAGATTTCAATACAATCTAAAACTTCGGGTAGCATGTAACCTGGCCCAGGAGATTTACCATTCTTAAGTTTCGCACCTGATATCACAAGTTCCTATAGGGTGAAGTTTTGAACCTGTTCTCAATTATTTATTTGAACTACACTCTTCCCCGTGATCATTGATAAATGTGTATGAGGAAGTAATTGTTCGACCACTATCGTTTTAGCGTTTCCTTTAATTGTTATGTTTTGACTCTTACGGTCCTAAGTGCTGTATCAATATCCTGGTTTTCCTGTTTTGTATTGCCTGATGGTTGGGTTCATATAATCAAGATAACTGCATTTATTTTTTTAGTAACTAGAACCATGTCTAGTGCTAGATAGCTTCTATTCGTATTAATTTGTAATATTTCCATTCTAATTTTGTTTAATAGTTATCACTTGATCCATACCCTACATGCAAAACTGTTTTTCTACTCAGCAGAGTAGCAGTGACATCAGGTAGTATTCTACATGTCAACACCTATTTTGCTTGGGTTCAGTGGTTCTTCAACAGATTTGCGTATGTTGTGCTGCTTTTTTTATCAGGATAGTTTCGTGCTTTGCGTGTTGTGGCTCTTGTTGTCTGTTCTTGTTTTCCGGTAGGATCGCAGTCTTGATTATGTTATAATTTCCTCGTGCTTGTATATTACCATTACTGAATATTACGGCTTCTATTCCAGAATCTGCAAATATGAATTCGGTCATTCTAGGTATGACTAAAACGCCATTAATTTCCGGTAATGCTACTTTAGTTTGGATTTTTGAAAAGTTAGCTTGGATTTTATTTTATTCATAGCTCATAGCTTCGAAAATGGTGCTATCCTGATTAGTATCAATCCCTGCATCATTGGAGAGAATAGGGTAGAATATTATTCTTTGAGGTGAGGTGAGCTTCAATTCCAGCTCTTTTACGCAATCCTGCAGAAGTGTATTCTCCTTTCTTGCTTTACATAGCTCCCCGTATTGTTTGTTATTTTTGTCGTCTTCAAGTCATTGTTTAAAGAATTTTCGCTGAAGGAAATGGGCTTGTGAACTTATTTTATACAGAGCGTAAAAAACTACTCACTTATATATTTATTTTTTTCCTCTCTCTAATTTCTTGGGTTCGTAGGTACCTAAACTAGGTACCCAACCTCAGTACATACGAACCCAAGAAATTAGAGAGAGGAAAAAAAATAAATTTATACTCAAATGGTTGAAAAAATCTAATATATATATATATATATATATATATATATATATATATATATATATATATATTTCTTCATTTTCTTATTTGTTAGACCTTTCGATATATTAATGCATCTAAATGTTCTTGATTTTAGGTCTCTTCTGTTTTAAAATTAGTTCTTTTTTATAGTTTTGTGAAAAGAAAGATAAAATTGACCTAAAATCAAGAACATTTAGATGCATTTATATATATATATATATATATATATATATATATATATATATATATATATTGATTTTTTTGCATAATTGGCGAAGACGTCTTTCTTATTTATATATACATATATTTGATTCAAATGTCTGTTTTGATAGGTGGCGCAGTATGTGCGAGATCTGTGAAAAGATTAGAAACCATAAGAAACATCGAAGAACCTGAGTCTCGAGACACTTGGTGGTCAGAATTACGGATGGAAATAAGATCACACGCTAGAAGTTTAAATTGCAATGCCGTTTTGGGTTATTCAGAATCCACTAGTATTTGGTAATACATTTCACATTATCAAAAATAATAATGTCATTTTGTATTGTATATATGTAAATATTCATGTCTATTTTTTTATTTAGTGATGACATATGCATCTTAAGTGCTTCTGGTACAGCAGTTATTATCAATTTTCACAGAGGTGATGATATTGATGAATATGTGGCACTATTAAAGCAAAATATAAATCTAAACCCAAGCTCTGTCCCAAACGATACTTTAAGTGTATCATCTTATGATAAAGACAAACAAAAAACGGTAATGTTATTTGATTATTTGAAAATTATATTATTGACAATTATTTTGATATTTCATAATCTAATTGAACAGAACAATTCATGTAAAATATACAGAATCATTTAATTAAAAGTAAGATAGATTTAATGCTTATATGTAACAATTCTAAAAGTAGAAGTAAAACAATCAGTTAGTTGCTACACATTCACTTATTTTTGTTATTTATAGGATGGTCTTTCAAGCAATAAACATTGTGATAGTCCAGAACATATTAACAATGGCAATAGTATATGTTCAGTTACCCATTTGCCTTATAATAGTAGTAATATCCCTCTTAAAACAGCTTTAGCAAAGTGTTCAATCTGTAGGTGAGTAATTTAGTAAATAATTCAATAAAAAGGTCCCCCATCCAATAAAATTAAACATTTAATGAAAATTAATGGAACCAAATCTAAGTAAGTAAGTTCATTCTTTACGCTCTAACGGAAAACGTATTGAATTTTAATTGACAGTAGAATTTATATTTTAGAAAAGGAAAAGTTCCTGAAGTTATCATTGCTACCATAGAGCCTTCTGATGGTTTGCCAAGCACAGGTAGAGGTTGTTTTATTGAATCTTATGTCTGCCGTCCACTTAAAGACTTAAAATGTGAATGGATTGCCAAAGAAATATCTGATGGTTTGCCTTTTCTAGAATATGAACTCCATAGATTGTTAGTTAATAAATTGAAAATAAAGGTAATTGCTAACAACAAAACAAGGGAACTGTCTGTTAAATTATTTACCTAACCATAATCGCAACTGTTCATGAAAATGCTCTTTTATTTATCAATTTTTCAGTTCTTGTAGTTTTCAAAACGACAGAATATTCTTGGTAGATAATTCACATTTTTCTTACATATATAAATATTATTTTAGGGTATGAATGCAATATTTGGTCTAAAGTTTAGAATAACTGTTGGAGAAAAAATGATGATTGCTACTGCTGCTGGAACTGCAATATATTTGTCCTCTTTACCTAGTCCATCTGTTCCTAAGCTAGTCTCAGATGAAAATGCCGATGACGCCAAATTGGTTTTGTTACAGAGACAATTAAATGAGACTGTTAAGAAGAATAGAGAAATCTATCAAATTGAGGTACCTTTAAAATTTCCATGGGTGATTAGCATTCAGTAGAAATGTAGTTTTATTAAATTTTCTAGGATCGACTTGACAGCTGCCGTGTTTGGTCAGATGATGAATCAGAAGAAGAAGCAACTTCGTTAGACTTATCATCTGGAAGTAAAGACTGTTGCGTCTTAGAAGTTAGTACAGTTATTCGTTATTTATGGTGTCATCCTTTATTCTATTTTTGTTATTCAAGCAAATAATATTTGACCTCTATTCTCCTTATTTTTACTGCCGAGCATAAAATTGAGTTGTCATTCCGAGATCAAAAGGGTATTAATGCCATTGCAAACAAAAGGCAATTAAACGATATCTTTCAGCTTTTGTAATTGCGTAAGTTGAACTTATCTTCATAGATTAGGTATGCTTTGGATCAGATTTGGATCACATTCTGTGAAAAATTGTCCCTTTCTTGTACCAGCTTGCCAAATACCTCTGTAGTTTTTTGGAGCCGATATATGTCTATGTAAACGTTGAACAATTGATGCGCTTAAGCCATGAATGACGTATACACGATACACATTTGAGTATATCTCGCCTTACACATCTGTAAATCAAAATAAGATTCATTGAAAAAGAGTCCTTTATTATTTACGTCGGTAATGGGATACAAAAATGGTCCACGAAATGAAAAATAAAGTCTGTAAACATAAAAAATTCCAAAATAACTTCTAATTTTGACCCTAATTCTAATTTATACTCTTAGTGAATCTTGACAATTTCAGTAAACTTTTTCTCTCTGTTTTAGAAATTGAACTCAATTATTAGAAAATTTTATGTAATGAAAATGTTTAAATAAGCAAAGAAGTTTTGTTTTAGGTTGACGATCCGAAAGATGAAGAAGTCCTTTTTTCCTTAATGAAAGAGCGACCTCCTGATGGTTTCCACGTAGTTAATACAGAAAATATTCCTGGGCTTGATGATTTGGAAATAGTTAAAAACTTGCAAATGTTTACACAAATTCGAAGATTCAAATTTCACTCTAATCTTAATATTGACGAATATTTTACGAAATTATTGCAGAGCGTATATTTCAAGTTAAGAAGGATGGTTCCATGTGCTTTGTGCAATATACAGTTCAGATGTGATATTCCAGAACCTGATGAAGTGCAGCTATTAGTTTTTGGTAAAAAATTCATATTACCCATAAAAATAATGAAAAATCAAATTAAATCGGTATATTTGTTCATGAAAAATATCGCTTGTTGTAAGACGTACCCAAATTGCATAGATGCATTGTACATATGATATATATTTGAAAAATTTACAAGACGATCTTAACACCAGCAAACAATCAGTTGATGAAGAATGTTTCTTTTTTTAAAATTTTAAATTTATTTAGAATAATAATTATTAAGTATATATAAATAATATCACATTATATGCATTACTTTTATGTCGGTTTTAAATTATATACAAAAATATTTATTCATTAGAAACAGTAGCGGCGCAAGTCCTAAACTTGATGTGGACAAGGTACATTTCGCGATGCCTTCTGATGGTGCGAAAAGGAGGAAATATAAACTAAAGAATCACTTGAAATTAACAGCTTTTTATTCATTAAGAAAAAACCTAATTTTCACTTATACTTCTTGGGAGCATTAAACAAAAATAAAAAAGGAATAATTGAAGAAACAGAAATTTTCTACTTTTGATTCTACTGAACTCCTTAATGATTGGTTGGTAATTTATCAATGCTTCAATAGATAAAACTGCTAAAGCTGAAAGTCTTTCTTGACTCATAATATTTCTTCAATAATCTTTAATTAGTTTTATTTTGAAAAGCTCCTTCCAGAGGAAGCAGTACTTACAGGTATTGTTAACAAAATTCTAATGACAATGTTAATATTTTGGAAAATTTGTTTCACATCGTTCTTTATGATATATTGGAGCAGATGTTTCACGTCTTTAATGGAGTTGGGTAAATTTGGGATTCTCATACAACTCATAAGGTTAGTAGTCACTGCTCTCACCTACTTTCAGGACTGTGTAAATCCTGACAGTTTTTCAGTATTTCCTCTTCCGGAATTTTTTTAACTTGCTTAAGTCATAGAGAAAACCAAAATTTTCAAAATGTTTATTCAAAGACATATTTCTCGATTCCATATCACAAAATCATCACGGTGACAAAAAACTCTGTGTCATACCAGCTTTTAACAGTGTTTTTAGGTTCATCGCTGCCTTCATAATCAAACATCCTTTTATTTTTGGCTACTCTTTGGTTTTTTAAATCTTTGGCAAATTATAACTGCTTTTATCAACAAACTGACGAGCGTCAGACAAGTATTTTTTGAATCCAGTTTGTCGATATTCTTTGATCCAGTCACAAAATGTACGTAAATGCTCAAGAGCAATGCTTGAATGGACTTGTACAGATTGTCATAATTTGATTATGGTATTGACACGCGTTAATAACTCATACCATATATGCAATAATATGAAAATTCCAAACTTAACATTTCGTTCTGCTTTCCCATCTTGTGTCTGATAAAGGCTTCATAGTAAGCTTCAATTTATCTTTGATTATTTTCCAGCGATTGCTGGAACGTGAATTTTTTTTACGGTCAATCTTAGCTTATTTTCGATATTGTTTACCTGTAAAATATGAACGCTTAATATTCAGTAATTACGGAGATATTGGGATCCAAAGATTTTCTAATGACGTCATACAAGATAATTCCCATATATAGTAGTCTGGTGGCTCGGCGGAAACAAGAGGTAGTGCTAATGCGGTAGTGGAGCTAATGTGTGCTTTTCGTTAATGAACGTGATTAATACACAAAATCTCACATTTCTATTAACACATTAATTATTCTAATTCTTTAATTATGTGTTGAATGGTATATTTAATTTCACATCATAGACAAATACCCGCAGGATCCTCAATGATTATTATTCCGAATACTGTTGTTGGTAATTCTACTTATTATTTTCTCCCCTCCACCCATAGTCTAAACGTGATTATGCGGCTATAGTAAAATATTTGTTGGTGCTTCACCGCCATAATGCTTCAAAAATACTTATAATATCCCATACAGCATCAAATAATGAGATAGATTCTTATGGTTAATTTGCGTTGCTCGAGTTTTGCTTATTCTGCTAATTCTTTCAACGTTCACTTCGATCCACCTCTTGACAAGGGTCGTCGTGAACGGTAGTCATGGCGTCATGAGAGACGTTCTTGCCGCGACCACAATGATCGTAGTCGCTATTTGGTATGCACACATAGTACATGCTGGTATAACTGTGATTGACATGGAAGTAAAATTGCACCATCAATTATTTTCCTTTGTATGATTTTGTCTTTTTGGTATCAATTTCATATTCTGTGAGGAAAGTTGCAACTTTTACTATATTCACATTACGAATCACTTTCAGACAATACATTTAGTATACAAATTCGTTGATCCTTTTTGGAAGTTCAGGAATATTAGAGTCATCCAAAGTTGCTATATCTGGAAATGCTTCTGATTGTATTAAAATTCGAAAAGGGACATCCTGGAAATATGTTCACAAGTTAAGTCGTAATATTTAATACAGTTTAGAATTAATTGTATAAATTTTCACATCAAACAATGTTGAGGATTTTGGCAACATTTTTTCTACATAATTTTGATTTACCTGATTCGCAAATAGCTTGATCTAAATAACAAATTGCTGGTGGAATTGGCGTTATGAATTAGTCAGTACTGCGACAATAATCAAGGCATTATCTAATGATAATACTGTCCTAAAATGGCTCATTCCTTTTTATGTCCAATATACGCAGAAGTTAACACTTATAATATAGCAATTGCTTTTTTAAATTTATGAGAATATGTATTAATTTTTCACCAAGGTCATTCTTTCTTCTATATTAAACATAATAATACTAATACTAGGATTGGGGAGGCCTTGTTGCTCATGATTATATGTAGGAGTACGTCGATTGAAAAAGTAATTGTTTTACCATTTTTTCATTGAATGGTACATCTGCATTGTCTTAACAAAACAAAGGTTTTCGCTGGAGTAAACACGGTAACCACAAAATTTATTTAGGCACTCATTTTAATAAAGGTTCATTTTCTAATCGCTCTTGCCTCTACAAGTTTTGGCAGTAATTGACTTCTTTCTTCCTTAGAATAATCTTCCTCAACCCGAATATCAATCCCCTATCATTATTTATATTTCGCAAAATCTTCACTTTTTTTTGAAGATTTCATTAACTTAACAAAATCGGCTTTTTTTCCGTTTATATTTTCAATTCTCGTAACGTCTTCCAATTCAGTTAACGCCCATTCGTTCTAATATTATTATTACTTAATCTTGTTTACAGTATTTGCATCTGACACGCCTCTAAGATAAGATGTTTCTTTCTCATCTCTCCCTAACATTCTAATACTTTTTTCTTGTTTCATGAATTTATCCTGTGAAATATTATTTTCTTTTTATTTCTCCTCTACATTTTGTACTAGGTTCTCTAATTTATCATCCATATCTTTAAATTTGATTTCTATCTAGGTAAACAGTTCCCTTCTTTGTGTAAATTTCTGATTTTCACTTTAAATTTCTAGAATTTAAGCATAAGCTGGAAACACCGTAATTTATTTTGTTGTATTTCCGTTAACGCTATTAACGTATCACTCGATAACGTTTTAATATTTGTTCATTATTTACCTGTAATTTCAATAATAAATACTTGTCACAACTTTTTTTACTGTTTTATTTAAAGAGTAATTTATTTTCACCACTGTTACTATATACAAAATTATTTTGTAGTTGAGCAATATAAAAAACTGTTCACACTTTCGCTCTACTTTGCGGTTTTTTATTTATACCCTTTAAATACATTTTTTATTTTGTTTCAGGTATGGCTTTGGGCTTGGGAAAAACATCTAAAGAAGTTAAATCGGTGATACCAAAACGCAACGGTAATAAATATAAGTTTCATATATTGTATTTTATATTTAAACTATTTTGCAGAAGATGACATGATTTTCAAATTAGATGAAGATAATATTCCTGAAAATGCAATATCTGGCAGTAAAAGTGGACGATATACTAAACAGAGATCTTCTTCCAGGTACAAGTCACTTAAACAAAGACATGTTAGTATCATTTAATAGTTCTTCATTCTATTTACTTGGAGTAAATTGAAATAAAAATTGGGAATCATTATACTGGATATGTGGTCTGAAGAAGCAGTATCATGAAATAGTTGCTAGCCCGGGTCCATGACAATATTTTAATTTATTACTAGTAGGTTTCAACCATAGCAAAATGATGATTATACTTAAAAGAAAAAGAAATATAAGATATGTCAGTTTCTGTATCCATTTCAACTGCGTGGATTCATATTTATCAGTATTGAATATAATCTGTTACTGTTTTATTAGGTTCCTCATAAGTATATTTAACTATCTAACAAGCAAAAATAATATTTCTTTTTTTCCCGTATTTGTACACTCACATTCTATATTGCTACCTTCAACATATTTCATAGTTTTAATTTATTGCTCCCCTTTCTACTTGCTGTTATTTATTCACTTTTCTTATTTCTACTAATTATTTTTTAGATGCTTCCTTATTCAACGCCACTGGGATTTACTGTTCCAAAATTTTTCTATCCAGTTCTTCCTCACGCATTCTCTCCAATTTAAACAGTTACAAATTTATTTCCGTCAACATAATACAATATACTGAACACGATGCTTACATTACCACTACACCAACACTCACAATTACACTGTCTGACGTTCATTTCGATAACCAAGTTATCGTCTTTAGAGACTGAAGATAAACTAAAACCTATTAATTTGACTGTTTTATACTACATTTTCTCACCAGTAAACCTTCTCCTAATATAAACAACGGCTCCAAAAATTGCAGTTAATAATACAACAAATTGTTTATTATATCTAGTTCCTACTCGAAGCATTCTTCTTTCTCAATTCCAAATTGAAACCCATTGCTTAAATTTTTGGGACAGTTTATCTATTAGCTGATCATATTTTATATTTGTAAGGTTTGCAGGACTACAAATATGTTTTAGTATCTATTAATCGTGTTCATCTACTCTTGATAGTTGAACTATCATATATAAGAATATATTGCTCTGTCAAAAGGGAGTTTCAGGTCTTTTCACGTCAAATTTGAACGATGATTCAGTCACAAGTTATTTTAGCTCTATGTTAAGTTCCCTTTAAAGAACTTAAACACATTTAGACCGTTTCTTAATTATGTATAATTCATACGGATGTTTTCGATAGTTGATTCACCTAAGACTCAAGCAGACAAATTCAATGTAAAACTGCTAAAATACTTGAGATGAACTAGTTCAATGAAGCATTGCAAATAAATTTAATGACATTAAACTTTGCGTGAATATAGAGAATACATGCGTTGACTTGGATAAACAGAAATTTTGACAATACGACGAAGTCCGCCTTCTAAATAATCAATTTCTAATTCTATTTTAACTGTTTGTTTATGTAAAAAGAGCAATCAATTAGCATAATTGTTTCGTGACTTCATAGTAAAAAAAAAAGATTTTTTACTACATTTTCTCACTTCCACAGTCATTCAAAACTTTACTTTCTTTTTTAAACAATGAATTGCAGTAGGCTTCATATTGTTTAAAATGTCATTGATAATCTTAAGCAAACATAACTTATTAAATTATTGAATTATTACTCGATGATATCAATTTGTAGACGCCACAAAAAGAAATACATGGAGTTGATATAACGCCTTTGTCCTACGTACCTGGTGCCAGTATTGATAAATATTTAGGAAACATTAATTTCTTTTTTATAAGAGAAACAACTTCTATTAGGGAGGTGAGTAGAAGTTTCATACCGCTACTATTCCGATAAAATGTGATAAATTAATTATTAGATGATTTGTATTGTGTTCGGCTGTAAGATGTATGACCCTTCAATTCGAAAAGTTGTCAAAGACATAATACATTAACCAAATATTTCACTAATAATATTAATATTAATGATTTTTTTATTTTTTAGACCTTTTATATAATTATGTTATTATGTTTCTAGATCGTCTTGATTTTAGGTGTTTTAAAATTAGTTTTTTTGTGATAGTTTTTAAAAGAAGTTTTTATCAAAATAGATAGATAAATAGACCTAAAATCAAGACGATATATATATATATATATATATATATATATATATATGTATATATATTATGTTTTTTTGATATTTTATGGTTAGTTAATGAAGTTTTTTATCGTATTGATGACCTTTTAGTCAATTTTCTAAATACCGATTGGTCTGCTCTATGTAGATAGCGTCAATTAGACACTTGATATATATTACCTCTTTTATTTTTTGGTGTTTTAGATTTTAATTTAGTGAAATATTTGGGTAACGTATTATGTCCTTTATAACTTATACTAGTATATCATATTTATTAAAATAATTTGATAGTTGTTCGGAAAGTCCTTGAACATATGGCAAAGAAAAATGTTTTGTTTTGATGTTTCGTGTTTGGTTTTTAATTGATTGTAGTATCTGTTTATCATTTTCTTGAATATGTTATTTATCATTTTTTCCGGACAATTATTTTCTTTCAATGCAGTTTTTGCTTTTTGAATCGCTAAGCATCTATATTCAGGATATGATAGTTGGATAAATCTATCAGCTAAACTTATTATCACTGATCCTGATTTCGTATACCAATCTGTTCTTATGTTTATTTTATATATTGAATGTGAATTGAAGTTTCTTATGCCAAGAATTAATTTTTTTTAATTTGATTCTTTAGTACGGTAGTAATGCAACATCTACATATCGGAATATTTACATCAAGTTTGCTTAGGACAGTTTCCTCGAGATCTTCCATTACTAATTGTGCTGCTATAACACTTGAAATTAAAATTCCCAAAAATTTTTATCCTATTATTTTATCCTATCTTGACGTTTCACTTCTGAATAGAAGCATTATCAAAAAACATAAATGAAAATGATTGAAAATAATTGATAAATGTTATATAAATTTGATAAAATATGTAATAAAATTTTTTCAAATGTCAAAAAATAATGTCATAATATATCAGAGAAGATTAATATTAGACTTTAGTTTACCTACCTTAGATACTTAACGATAAATAAGTTTGAAAACTGAATTGATTAAGTTAAAATAAATTTTACTTAGGTTTTTTACTTCTTGTGTATCATTAACTGATAATTTATTTTGTTTTATAAAGATCATTTTTTTATTGTTAATTTTTATCTTGTGTTAATATTTTGGTATTTTTAAATAATATAATTAAAATAGGCTGAATGGTCACAAATATACTAAAAATGCATCAACGGCAATATATAAATTTTATACACTATACATTTTCGAAATAATGAATTTCGAAATTATTTCAGAGATGAATAGTAGGCATCCGTTATTTTGATACGTTTTACACACCTCATTTACCATCGGAATAACTATTACTGGCGACTTCGCTAGATTTCTACCTAACCACTGGTTCGTAAGTTGGAAGTGTTCACTACTTAGCGTTCGCTGGGGAATGTTTAACTACATGTACCAAATAGCGACGCTTTTCGACATTGTTTTCAGTTCGGGTCTCAACCCCGAAAGAGGGCTGTTAAACAGCTCTGATGCGACGTATTGACGTCAAAACTAGGCAGTAGTTACAACCTCTCCTGCAATTGCGAGTCATTTGGGATGTTAATATTGACAACAAGGTCTTCAATATTCGTCGAGGCATTAGCCAGGAAAGTAGTTGTTTTCCACTTTGAAGAACGGCAGTATATTCAATTTGAGAATGGATTTCATCTGACAGAAGTAATATCACAGTTATTATGAAGAAACAACTATATTTGGATTTATTCATAGAACTAATGGATAATAATACATCATATAATGAACACACTAATGATTCAACTCTCAAAACAACTAATAATTGTAATAAAAAATGTTTCCAACCAAAAACACATTGACAAAAAAACTAAAGAGAAATTACAAACTCTAAGGGTATTTCCGCTAAATTCTACTGTTTGAGAAAAATTCGTAAACCTACTTTATCAGTTAGATTCACCAATAAACACTCCAATTAAACAACCTAAAAATACTTTACGAACTTTTTTTATGAAAAATTATATTCTTCATATCTTTTGAAAATATTACGTATCAAGAGAACATTCAGCACTGCAGTAGTTCGAAATCTCACACTTTTATTGGCCTAGCTCTTATTATGCGTCTGTATATGGCAATTAAATTTTTAAAATAAATACAATTAAAATTTAGCACTATTAAAAAACATTTCAGACACGCAGTATATAAAACAGTCTCGATAATTATAAAAATGTGAAGGTTTTAATACTAATTACTTTTTCCATATATGCAAAGTGGTATCCAAAATAAGGATTAACACCAAAATACACGACTCACCCTACTTTGTGCAAATGTATATTATTATTATACTTCTATTAATTACTATTCACTACAATTACTACTTAATTATGTTAAAATCAATCATAGCATTTTTCTTATTCATTGTTATCCGTAATAGGCGATTGGAACTCTGCACTTAAGATACTTTTTCGCAACTTAGGTTACTCTTAAAAACTACATTACTTTTTGCAACTGAAGTTACTTTTTATAACTAAAATCCCTTACTGTAACATAATTATTCTCCTAAACATAAAGTATCCGTTACAAGTTACTTCACAAAAGTAACTAGATAAAAGAGACTTTCATATTATTTAACAATGGAACTAAGTTTGCTGTAACCTCGTAAAATTCAAGTAGCTTAGATACTTAAGTTCTTTATTACCTAGTTAATAGTTATTTCCAGCTCTGCAGGTGGTCATATTAATAATTGAAAATGTCTCATGATATGTAACATGACGATTTTCTTAAATTTATTTTAGTGTAACGTATGTAAATGTTTTTTGGTGAAATTATCGCTTCATATTTTAGTTTCATAAGCAAAATTTATTATTCTCAAATCATTACAATTGTTGTATTTCTTGATGAATTTTTTAATATTAGCGAACTCATATTTTTCCTAGAATACTGAATTAATTAGCATATTTATTACTTGAGCTTGGATATATAATTGAATGAGAGTGAAGATATTTTGTTGTTTATAACTTCTAATATTAAGTTGTATTTACGTGTTGATAGGAAGGAGGCCTCAGTGGATTTCTTCACAGTTTTGTTACCGAGGTGCTAGCAATAGTTCGAGCTCATGTGTCAGCTTTAGGCGGAAATGCTTTAGTAGCTTTCTTTTTGACTGAATTGTTTTTACATCATAACTTCCATAAAAATCAGGTGAGTTGTTTGAAGAATGATTCAGTATTTTGAATGTGTACCTCCTGTGTTGTTATCTTTTTATTGTTATGATGTTTTTATGAATACTAAATATTGAGATGAATTTCAGATACATAAATAAAATAGAAGAACCATTATTATGTACTTTTTTTATATATTATAATATAAATATAGCTAGTATATTATAAAATACTATTAGTGTTTCAAAAAGTTTCTATGTATCTACTTCATGTTAGAATCAGAAACAGAAAATGCTAGTAGTGATATATTTTTTTATTGCAATAAATATTTATTTATATTATGTTCGCTTTACGCAACCCCATATATTCACGGGTTGACAATCTAAGGATTTGCTTATTTGTGAAAATTCTGACGAATAAACAACAGGGGTTTCATCACTCTACAATTAATTAATTTTCATTTGTTCGTACTTCAAAAACGAATGACTATAGAATGAATGAAACATTATTCTGCCTTTTCAATTACGCATTTTAATTTCCAAATTAGATATATACAATAAACAAAGAATGTAAACGGTAATTGACGTATTTTGTAAGCCTTTGTTCTGTATTGAAGAATGAATATCGTTACCCAGTGCGCCAAGTTTCCGAGCTCGGATGATGATCGATAGAACAGTTGAATGTTTTATTTATGGGTTGTAATTGAGTACTCCTATACACACAACGTCAAAAGTCTTGGACCCCATCCTCCTGCAATTCTGATAAAGGAGTAGTTTATAGAAAACCCAGAAAAACAATAAAATTATTTTGTTTCTTGATTATTTTATTCGGTGGAGTGACGAGACTTTTGCTCTGGTGAAGGGGGGGGGGGGGTTAGAACATAAGTACACGGAACTTCCGGAGATACCTTCCAGTGTAGTGGAGGGTCCATTTTTCATAATATAGCTGTTTAACAGTTTGTCCGACCTCCACAACAACCCAATAACATTTTGACATAACCAGGCAATTGATAGTTTCTTGTATAATATTAACTTAGTCCTCTAACGCTGCTACGACTAACTTCGTCTGCAATCTGAGATGTGTTGATACGAACTGTGAAAGGCTTTAATAATGAAATCACATGTTTGCAATTGGATTAATATGAGGAGAGTTGACTAGCTAATTCGACCTCCTGATATGTCCTTAAACCACTTAAACCATTACGTAGGGGATAGATAACAGATTCGCAGAGAAAATGAATTTGCTGTTGACTACCTATTTCTCTCCGGATCTTTTGTTGATTGTAATTAACACCTACCTTCATTGCGGCAAAAGGAATTTTTTTTCTAAATGGAACAGATAAACATGTTAGTTATAGATAGTAATTGAATACATTATATTTTTTTTCTAGAACAAATTATTTTATTACATTTACTGAGTACAACGAAAACAATAACATTATAGTGCTATCTCTTTAGTCCATCATCACATAATATGGGTATAGTAATATTAAAAAAGTTGATTTATTTTTATATCAAACAGTCTAGTAGTTTTTCTGGGTTATATGAGCTTAATTGCTCAAATTTCCATGCGCACTTCCACAATTCTATATAAATAATGATGGTGTTCATAAACTAAAAAAATGTAATTATAGTATATGTCTAAATTTTAAAATTTCAGGGACAATGTCTTATCAATGTAGGTGGTGATGTCGTCTCAGTAACGTACCAGAAAGGAGATCCTTAATAAATTCGACTACTTATGTATTGTTCATTATTTTGTTTTACTTTATTGTTGCTTATTTATATACTACTCTTATTTATTGAATGGAATACAAAACTCTGTTTCTATGTCTTCTTAAATATGTATATAGATATTGTATATATGTACGTACCAAAATATTGTTATTCTGTTTACTAGCAGCAATTGGAAAATTAGTTTTTTCCTCCAACAAGTCTATATATAATTGATTCAGTGATTTGAATTGAAAATCCTTACTCTAGTCTATAATTATAACTGTAATTATCAAGAAGAATTGAGCTTTGTGCATACTGATAATATTTGAAATTGTCTTTTTAACCTATGTATTTTCGATTGCTTACGGCTTTTCCCACTGTGTAGGTTTGTATATCTGGGAGCCAAAATGTAAATATTTTGAGTCACTAATTTTTGTTCTTTATAAAAAATCAATCACTGAAAGTATTTTATCATCGAAAATTTCAAGTAAAATACAAGAAAAACGTTTGAAGAGGTAAGTTCATAAAGAATAGATCGTTATACAATAAAATATTGAAACTCCATAAAATGCTTGTGCAACTTAGTCACATTCAGTGATCTCTGCGCATGTTTGGAATAATTGTTTAATAGAGAATCCCTATTTCCAAATTGCTGCAAACCTCAATATCTCCCTAGTTCAGGTTCTAACGTAAGCAACGACTATCAATTTGAAAATCAGTGTGCAAGTTAAAATTGAAGCATATATTTGATATTATCTTCACATTTTGATGTTTCTTAGATTGTTGATAAAGTTAGTGCTCTTTTCTAGAAACCCTAGAAATATATAGTAATAGATCCAAACTAAACTATTTTAATGTTTGTCCATTCATTTTCTGTTAACCTTTATAAATTATCATATTCATCATAATGTGTTTTTAAGATAATATGAATCTTCATATAATTTCTGCAAATAGTATGATTATATATTCCGTTCAAATTAATTAATATAAGTAAATTTCAAATTTCTTAGTATATTTATATAAAGATATATACAATGTTATATTTCGACAATAATTTCAGTCCCTAATGATGAATACGTACTTATTGGGATCTTGGAATTCATATTCAAAAGAATAGACTTTATTTATTATTATGAGACTGTGGAATTTAAGCACCAAAGAGTCAATTTTTATTGGTTACATTATGAATGAGATTAAAGTTTAAGTGTAAACTTCGTTTCAAAACAAAAAAATTTTGTCGTTTCGATCTGTTGCACTCTTTTATAATTATATTAATCAATATATTACTACAACATGAATAACATAATGAGTCGCAGCACTTATATAAATGAAATTCCTTGGGTATGAATAGATTAAAAATAATAACCTTTTCTTCACAATTGATAATAACAAATATATATTTATATTGGAACAAAGGTGAATGTATATTTTATTATACATATAAATGAAACTTTGTTATTCCACTGATTAATGTATAAAATCAATTTTGTTTACAAAGTAGAATGGAGATTGAAACATAGTCAAGTATCAACAGGGATGTATTTCCGTAATGTAATGTTTATATTGAGGGAGCGAATTGATAGTTACTAATGACTGATAAGTTTTACATTAGCAGCTATGTTTTGAGTATTTAGAATAGATGATATCGTATGTTAATTTTTCTCGACTGTTTCTTGAATGTGGATATTATTAGTGAAAATATATATTTGTTTATAGATTGTCATGTTATAAATAATTTTCCAAAAAAATTTGCAGAAATTACTTGAAATATTTTTCATTACGATTAAATGTATGAATTTAATTAGATTTAATTTTTGGTACCAATGTTTTTAAGAGGTTTTGTCCATATTCACAATATAATAACATTTGTGTTACTCATTAATTGATTTCTTTCTGTTTTCAACTTGTGTGGTTTTTATATTGCGTGGCACAGATTCTTCAAAGATAGCAATGTTATTCATAAATATTTCAGCGGCAGCTGATATAATGTGCCTTATTTCCTCGCAGATTAGGTTTTTCAATCTAGTGAAAAAAACCATACACGTTCGATCAAAAAATGTACTTAATATACTAATGATAGATTTGATTTTTGTTGAAGTCTTTTTTATGTGCCATAATATAATTTTTTGTTTTAGTTGAGAGTTAAAAAATTTCTTTTGATAGTTTAAATGTTTTTGTATATATGCTGTCATTACTACTATGAAAATTTCTTCTCTAAATTGCTCAAAATTTCACAATAAATTATGTTGTTTTGAATTTTTGTTTTATTGTGATATTATTCACTGATACTTTATCATGCCAATGTATTGGAGGAAGAATGTACTTATAAGGCAGGAGATAAACTGAATTAAACGGTAATCTATATGATATATATTAATCATCAACAGTGCCTGAAGAAGGAGGAATGTTTGTATTATAAGCATCAATTACTATAGTTTCTTAGACTTATGTATTCTGTGTAGACTTTGTTACTTTTGTCATGATGCTAATAAGAAATCTATTTCTGTACAAAAACAAAGGGAATATTTATAAAATATAAAGAAGTTTAGAGAGAGACGTTCAGTCTAATATTAAATTAGAAACAAGAAACTTATAGAAATTGGTCTCGTTACGTCAATACAAAAAGTATATAAAATGACGTTTTTATTTCTCTTCTGAGAAATTTTCCGAATTCTCTGTTTTCCTAAGCACAAAAATAACCGAATAATTATGCAGAATGTGTCTCAAACTTGTAGAATTACAGTTTCTGATATAACTTTAATGTAACAAAATTCTCGAGCTGACGTATTTTTTAATACATCATTTCACGGTTACGCGTTTTCAAAAACAACTCGACAAAATACTTGACGTTATATTTATATGACTTGGTGTATATGAAAGAGGTAATTGGCAATGATCTGATATTTCTGGCTTCGCATTTTATCAAATATTTTTTCTTTGTTGTTATTTTATCTTACTTAAATATATTTAGTTTGACATAAATTTTTATGACATCGTAAAATCCTTTAATCAAAGTTTCAAACCTTATAATTTCTAGTATCGTTTAACTGTTTTTGTTATTCAATAGTACAGTTAAATTGTGGAGTATACGCGTCTAAATAGTAGAGATTATATAATTAGAACAGACATACGGCAATTAAAAACTGGAAACGTCTTACGATTGGACCTTTCATCTTAGGTCGGCAGTCTTTTTTTCTACACGCTCTCTTTCTCTTACTTCCATGAGTTTAGTGGTGATGTCCGGCTATCTACTTCTTTTCTTCACTATAGTGTTATCCACTATCTTATCGACATTCTCTGGATGGATGCTGGGATGGGTCTAATAGGACTCCGATGGCTTCTGTTTATTTTCAAATTTTCCCTCTGGACTATCTGCGGTAATGATGAGCTATTGATCGTTTCCAAGATATGTGGTATTTATCATATAATATTATACAAACATCAGTACCACTAACAATAACAGTCTCTAAATATTGAAAACACCACTACCACCACTTTTCTTTCTAATTGACGGACAGTGGGAAGCGTATTTTACTTTTATTATAATCTGATCTTGGATCAATGAACAATTTTATTCTAACGTAACTAACATGGAAATTCTTAAATGTTTAATTCCTGCTCATTAGTATCCCTTACTGTCTAGTAATTTTAACAACACTGCCGTTAACTTGTTACGCGATATTTGTGATACTCTGCTTGTATTTACTTTTATCTTATTATCTCGTGCCCAACTTCCATCTTCTTGGTGGATGAGGCTTTTTCAATCTTCAATCGTTTGGTTACATTTTAGAAAGACTAATTCGTACCGTTATTATATTTTAATTCACTCAGGTATTCAGCAAACTAATAATTTTTATTTCGCGTTTTGGTTGTGTTGCAGTGTTTAAAGTTGTCTTATCATCTGGTGATCTGGATGGCTGCGATTTTCTTCTAATTCTCCTTCTCTCTTTTATAAGGTCTCTGATTTCTTTAGGATAATTATTTCCTTTTGTTTGGTATTTAATCAAAGGGCTGCTCTCTCAAGCTGCTTGCTGAATATTTGTTACAAGATATTCTATTCTATGATCTGTTTTTCCGTTTGCAGAGGAATTGAAAGATCAGTTGCCTGCTTAACACTGATTTTTACACTTCGCCAATCCATTCTAAGGTTTACTAGTTTGGGTACATTCTCTTTTTGTATTATATTATCATTCAGTGTAAGAAGTATGGGAGAATGGCTAGAATTCAGGTCTCAGATCCTTTCTAAGTTCTCGTAATTTGAGGATAACTTTCCAATTATAAAAAAAAATAAAAGATCAGGGATTTCATTCTGATTTCCACTTGACAAAGTTTGATATTTAAGATTATTGCAGGTTACTGATAGTTCTTTACATTTAGTTGTTGTCAATCTAGATCCCCAGAGGGCGTATTTTGCATAGAAATCCCCTTCCACTATGAATCTGTATCCTTGGATATCCAGAATGTCAATATATTGTCCTTAGTTTGTAGCATATTTCGGTGGGCTATATAAAACTGTGATTATAACCTCGTAAGTTTTTGTTTTGATTTTAACTGATGTGGCCTGTATTTCTATCGTTTAGTTGTACCGCTTTTTGCAGTATTCTCTTGGTGCATCACGTTGTATTTTTTTTGTAGGCCTAGAATCATTTGTAGCTTTTGCTGGTGTTGTAATAACCCTTTGTATTCCATTCTAGGATTTTAATTATATTTTATTTTAAAATTTAGGAATCGCTTCTGAGGCTCGGTACTGCAATTTTGAAATGTGCTCAACCATCTTGTTCAATCTATCTAAGATTTTCTGTATCATAGCATCACTATTTGATTTTTGTAGAGGTAGTTGAATATGAGGATTCTTTCCTTTATCTAAGGTTACTTTTCTTTTTGACATTTTTAGTTTGTTGGTTTTATTTTTTTCATTAACCCTGCAGGGTTTGACCGAAGTTGTTGCCTTTGTCATTTGCTTATTCTTGATTGTTTTTATTTCTTAGGCTACTCTCACATCCGCGATAGTTAGCCAGATCTTTCGCAACAGTGAACGCATTTTGGTGGAATATCTTTTGGTTTGTCATATTCTTCTGTTAGATGTTGTCCTTTACATCTTAGGCATATATCTTGTTGTATGGTGTTATGCCTGATAAGATTTACATTGTGGTATTTGTGGCTGTATTTCAACTCTTATGCCCATAATATCTGTAATACTGAATATTTTTTTGTATATATATATATATATATATATATATATATAAATTTTTAAAGGCTATTATATTAATGTTTTTAATTCCATCTAGAATTATTGAAGATGATTGGTGTATTTTTTGTGGGTTATTGCTTATCGTTTTCTGTTCTATTTGAACTGTGTTGTGGAGGAGTTAGCGAAGTGTCTATTCGTCTTTTCTTTAGCCAGTTACTCTCCTTTGTGTAGTATTCTACTGACTTTTAATTATGTTAAGTGTTTTTTGCTTTTGTTCTAAATGTTTTTAACTTATTTGTTACACTTTCCTTTTCATATTCGGATGTTTTCCATACAGTATCCGGGCACTATTTTCTTGAAATAATGCTCGAATGATTCTTTTGTACGAAAATCATTTGGTGTTTTCGCGATCGGTGTTTGTTCAAATATTTGTTCCATTTTATTGTTAGTCTAACTAGACTAACCATTATTTTACTGGTTTGGTATATTTTTAATTCCACTTAATTTTATCACTCATTGCTATATTATCAGTCCACTTTTCACTGTGAATAAGCGACTTCTTCTTTGCTCCCTTCTAAATAGCTTTACTTTCCCCATTAATTTAGCACTTTTGTTCATAATTTTCTCTCATTTCTTCCCCTGTCTCCTTTTTTCCTTACTTGTTTTCCAGGCGATTTATGTTATTTTACTTCGGCTACAATACTCGTCTATATGGTCTTGTTTTCTTTCCGAATTCTCCTCGGTATCCGTTCCGTTCATTCTATTACTATATCGTGAAAGAAAAAACAAATCAAATCAAGTCCTCGGAAGTTATTTTTTCCTCTCGAGATATATCCAAAATTTCCTTTTTTTTCCATTTTAACTAATTTGTCTTTTTACATTCTTTCCTAGATTTTGTTGACAATCCAGTAACACTAACTAACAAAAAAGGTTCTGTTACCGTTTAATCTATTTATTACTCACGATTACAACTTTTTATTGTGTTAACGTATGGTTTTCTCACTCTATTAAACTGTTTATTTTGCGTAATTTTGTATCATCAGTTTTCTTTGTAACGCTAGAAATTCAATATTCATTCTGAGTGCTAATATTTAAAGAAAGAGAAAAAAGAGAGAGAAAAATGTAAGTGGAATTGAACTATCGAAGAGAGAGAAAGAGCATCGGTTTACCACTTTCTATCTCTCTCTATTTACTATTAATTATTATTAATAAAGTTTGTTATTAGAGATATAGAGCTTGGCATACTGATGATCTTTCGCTCTATTAGCAGTCGAACAAACTTTGGATCAACGTTTTCAACTTGGATCAATTCAATTGAATTTAATAATTTAATACGATTAATTTAATAAGATACTGTACCACATTACGGCTCAGAAAAAACAAAACCTCCTTTCGGCTAAAATATGAAACCAAATATGAATCACTTGTAATAATTGGATGGAAGTAATTAGCAAAAAAAATGATTCAAATTTTTCTAATA
The DNA here is from genome assembly GCA_026230145.1 of Diorhabda elongata. Lineage (NCBI taxonomy): Eukaryota > Metazoa > Arthropoda > Insecta > Coleoptera > Chrysomelidae > Diorhabda > Diorhabda elongata. The sequence continues at coordinate 22,013,296 of CM047937.1, read as the reverse complement.
CATTTCATACCGCAAATAATATAAAAATGTTCTTATGTATTAGTGAACATTTATTGCTATACTATATCTTCCAATGTGAAGGACCAAATAAATCTTATCGAGCTGCAAAACCCAATATTTCCCATTGCCTTCTTCAGAAGTAGAAGGTTAAATCGGGTAATGTAAATTTGGCCAAATTATTCACCTGATCCATGGTTTCAGAAGCTCATATTAACTTCACTAATAAATACGGCGGAAAATGTCACCGAGGCTTTTCGTTATAAGCTCTGAGTTGTAAGTAATTATAGAAGCGCTGAATTTTCGTTGATTGGTCCTAGCAGTTAGTTTTTGTCTCTACTCAAGAAAATTCAACTGATGCCTGTTCTGGAATATCGTGATGACGATATTGTAAAAATATAATTGTGTAAGATCAAGACATCCAGACCCTTTATAAAGTTGTTATATCGGGTACATATGTTCTTTTTAATTTCATTGTCAATGTCTTTATAAAACACCTCAGTGTCATCTGCAAAACTAAAGAGTTTCCCTTGGTTATCCAAGGTAAGTAAGCTATCCAAGTATAATATGAATAATATTGGTCCCTTGAACTGTGCCCTGTGGAACACAAAAAATAACGATTTTTTTTATGGCTGGTTTTCATTCACATTGATAGACATATAGTTTCCGGGCAATTTCTCTCACCTCTGCGTCCTCTAATGTATCTAGAAATAAAGAATGGTTCACTGTATCAAATGCTGTCGACAGATCAAGAAATATGGACAGGAAGGGTTATCCCTCTTCTATCACATTGAGGCGTTTTGATGTTAGGTTGGCAATAGTATCCAAAGATGGATGGGTGTAGGGTGGTTATTCGTTAATTGGCGAGAAGAGCCAAGGTCTCAGTCTGCCTACTCCTTGGAATTTCACCGAGGAAATGGAAAGCTGAAACAAAAAAATATATAAAAGGTAATATATTCAATATCGACAACACCGTGGACATTAACAAAATCACTCCGTTAGCATATCAAATGGATTAATTCTATATATAAGAACTGACATTTTAATTGAGCTTTTTTTATTATAAAACGTTATCACTAGAACGACAGTCGAACCTCGGTATATCGAAGCTCAGGGGAAACGGAAAAACTTCGAATTTTCGAGGATTTTGATAAAACGAGGCTCGATTTATTGAGGTGATTTCTGACTGACTTCGATATATGTAATTGGACCACTTATCGATAAGCTTTTGTTGCGACACTGCTTCAACCACTTCACAACACACTCGTCGATGTCTTGGAACTCGGGCCCTTCAATCGTCTTTGATGACGAACAAGCTTGATTTTCATACTTCTTCGTATTTTTCAGAATTGAAACAAACTGGACACAAATGTGAGTGGGGTAGTTACAGGCTTATTTGAGAAAAAAGGCCGTTCTGAGAAAGACAATGCTTCTCAGAACGGTCTGTTCAGGTTAAACGCTTTGTGTTTTTTCGACTGGGCTTCGATATGTAGAGGTTTTCCTACAAAAACTTCGTTTTGTAGTAGGTGCAGTGTATGCTAAGGAATCTTGGAAAATTCGATATATCAAGGTCTTCTAAACCAGTCCTTCGATATGTGGAGGTAAAAATAACATAGGAAAGATAGGCATATTCAAGGAGACTACAAAAACTTTATCAAGGAATTCGCTACATCTAGGTTCAATATATCGAGGTTCGACTGTTTACGCCACTGAAGAATAATTTTATTGGATAAATCTAAAACCACCCTCAATAAAATTAAATTGGATTACATAATGTATCACTTTCGAAACCTTTAGAAGAAATAATTCAACAAATCTTTCTAAAACGCTTCTAATTGTCCAATTTAACTTTGTGAAGTGATTTTGTAAAAATATTGAGTAAGTTCATTTCCACTCTCAATATGCGTAAGATCAGAATTACTAAGTTCGGCAGTAGTACTACGCCGGCTTAGAATTCGAATAGATATGATATCAATCCGCACAAGATGTTAAGATTTAAAACTTGTTTTCTATTGATTTTCCTTTAGCTGTAATGTGGTTTGATCCCCATAGAGGATTGTGAGCATTAAAGTAACCTAAGATTAATCGAGTTTTTAGAACTTGCTCTGAAATATCAACACTTCGGTCTGGAGGTATATATAGAGGTGAGAAAATTTTTATCAAAATATTTTGATAACGTCGGAACCCAATTTTTTATCAATCTCTCAAAAATAATTAGAAAAAACTAATTTTAAAACAGATGAGACCTAAAATCAAGAATATTTAGAAGCATTTTTATAAATTTCTCTAATTTCTTATTTCTTAGATATTTTGATAAGTTAATGTGTTATTTATCATTTTTTCAGGATAATTATTTTCTTTCAAAGCAGTTTTTGCTTTTTGAACAATAAGCATATAAATTCGGGATCTGATAGTTGGAAAGATCTATCAGTGAAACTTATTATCACTGATCTTTTTGTGATGAATTGAAATTTAAATATCTTGAGGACCAAGTTGGTTCCGTATACCATTCTGTTCTTATGTTATTGTTAATTTTATATAATATGACATTAAGAAAATTGATTCTATTATTTTGCTCGACCTCGATTGGGAATTGAAGTTTTTCATGACAAGATAAAAAATTCAATTGTTATCATAAAAAACTTCAATTCACAATCGAAATAATTAATTGAGATTTTTGGTGATTTTGGATACTATTAATGCTTGTATACATTTTCCAACTCATAGAATTCAAAATTCAATATTCAAATTGACATTGATATATTTCTATCCTATCCTTTATCATGAATATCAAAATAAGAATCAAATCAAACTATATAAATATTTATATCAACGTCAAGTTGAATATTGAATTTTGAATTCTATGAGTTTGAAAATTTATACGATCATTAATACTATCCAAAACCACCGAAAATCTTAATTAATTAATTCTGATACATAAGTATTCGAAAGCTCGGAAAATATATTAAAGTTAGTTATATTAGTTATATTAGTTGGTATATTATCTACTAACAATTAAGTGGTTGGGGAAATGGAACGACAGGAATTGATTAATGACAGATGTCTATATTGTGGAAATCTACACGTTTTAGAGTTTTCTCAAAATCTAATGGATACTGCCTTATATTCAATATTTCCGATATTTTTTCAACACTAGCAAACTTCAATTTATCTATTCCAATACATAGTTTTTATACTATGAGAAATAATAAGCATTGCTTTGTAGGTAGTACAAATACTCAAATGACTAAAGACCCAAATAAAATAAAATCTAAGTATGAAGTATACACAAGAAAACTACAATAGATAACGATATTACCTTTTAAAATGTACATGTGAAAATTTTTATATGTAATATATTGTTGGTTTTAGGAAAAAGCTTTAGATTGGAAAATGTTTTTAAGTAAACATGTATTTTGAGTAATATTTTGTTCTATAAAACTAAACCCCGAAAAAAATTTATAATAAAAAGGTAAGGGTTGTTAAATTTACCACCTCTTATTGTTACACGAATTTTGTCAAAAGGCTGCTAGTTAGGCCTCATTGATTGCACAGTAAATGTTGAATTTTGAGTTTATATTCATAAATAACTAGGAAAAAAAATAAAACTCAATTTTATTGATAACCTTCCAGAGAATATGTCTTCAAGTCCAAATTATTTTTCATTACAAACATTTTTAATAATTGAACATCCACAAATTATTGTACTTTCTTTAAAAATTATATTTGGATTATGAAGAAATTTTTGAATCATCTTCAAAAATTGAAGTTACTTGTAGACATTTGTTATCCCGAATGTCAGTTCTTGTATACAGAATTAATGATTAGATATTTATTAAATTTTGTTGTGCTCTTTATATTCCGATTATTCAATCTAAATGTAAAATATGAAACAAGCAAAACTGAAATATTTACATTTTTATAGATTACATGTAAGACTGTTAGTCTAGTACGTACATTTAAATCATCCTATGAATTTAAAAAATTATACAAGCATTAATACTATTCAAACCACCGATCTTAATTATATATATATATATATATATATATATATATATATATTTCTAAATGTTCTTGATTTTAGGTCTTTATCAAAATAAGATATTGACACTGACAATTTGCGTATTTATATTGAAAGAAAATAATTATCTAGAAAAAATAACATATTCAAGAAAAGGATAAACAGATACTACAATCAATTCAAAAACAAAATAGGAACGAAACATAAAAACATAAAACATTTTTCTTTACTATATGTATGTCTTTTCCAATAACTATCGAATTATGTCAATAAATATGATATTATTAAACGACATAATACATTATCTAAATATTTCACTAAATTAAAATCTAAAACATCAAAAAACAGAAGAAGTAATATTATATATCAAGTGCCCTGTACTAATTGTGACGCTAACTACATAGGACAGATATCTCAGTATTTAGAAAATAGACTAAGAGGACCTAAATAATTTAAGCAAAAATTATAGTTCTATTTTGTAAATTCTAATAAAACTACAAATAATTTACTCGATTACTGATATATATTTGGGATATAGGGACCAAGGAAAAATTAATTTTTCTCATTAGAACAAAGTTCTAAGTTGATTTTATCCTTATTTTGATATTCATGATGAAGGTTATCTATTGAGCAATATAAATATGCAAATTGTCAGTGACAATATCATATTTTGATAAAGATAAAGAAAGTCATCAAATTTTATCTCTTAATCATTTTGAAACAGAAGAGCAGAAGTGACCTAAAATAAAGAACATTTAGAAACATATACATATTAAAAGGTCTAAGAAATTGAAGAAATTTATATATATATATATATATATATATATATATATATATATATATATAAAAGCGGCTTTTTAATGGAAACCTGGCAACGAAACACCAAAGTGGACTCACTTTAATATATTTTCCGAGCTTTCGAATACTTATGTTTCATAGTCTGGTAAATTATTATATCATTAATAATTCAAATTGACGTCAATTTGAATCAAATATCATTATATACGTACAGTGTACAGCTAGGTAACCCTATCGACAAGAGCCCATATATATATATATATATATATATATATATATATATATATATATATATATATTCAATGAACAGAACAAGAGATCCAATGGTTTTGTATAATATATTCTAAAATGTATTATTTTGAATGCAAACATACTTGGTAAGTACTGAACGACTACACTGAAACTTTTATGTAATGTATACACATATACATTGACATACCATTTTTACTTCATTATTCATTGATTATGAGCTATCTGATTATTCTGATGTGTGGTCTGTTACAGTATGTAGTGAATCCAAGTGATTTTAATGGCCCCGAGGTTTAATAATTTCTTACAATCGTATAGATTGGACACGGTAAATCTAACCCTAAAAGGTCTCCTGTACTAGTTTATTTTATTAGGATAGGATCATATTCATTTTGTGAGTAGTATCACTTAAATATACATACAGCACATTTGAATCAGTGGTTCGACCGAGTCCTTTAATATATAGTGGGGAGGCTCCCTATAGATATATATTTTTTCATTTCGATTTTGCAAAAGGTGTTTATAGGACGCGTGGTGTGTACCGAGAAGTATTTTCTTTAAATACGGATAAAAGTTTGATTAATATAGCTTGTGTTGGAACTATTCACATCTAGATCATGGTCACAGTATGTTACTATACTGCAGGTCAATCCACTTATATTTTTGACAAATACTAGAAGGATCATTCAACTGGGTCTGACGGAGAAATGTTCTATGGAGTTTTGATCATTTACCTTTAGAGGGATTTCTAAAGCCTGCTTTATTATAAAGTAGCTTATTTTACAGAGACCTACTTAATTTCTAATGAATATTAAGTTACTATAAACAGAATAACTGCAAATATAAGTTTGGTGGATGCGCTGGTACTATTTGTAGTGGCTATTTGTTCGCGACCTATTCATATTATGTTTTCTGTGTTATGTTTTTATACAAACGATTTTAAGAAGGCCTTTTTGTTTGTTTATGGCAAGTTAGAGATCTCCAGGAATCGAAGATTCTAGAAATTGATGATATAGCAACCGTACGATTTAATTAGAGTTATCAAGTAGACGCCATAGTAAACACATAGTGACACGTAAAGCAAACGGTGGCAAAGAATAATATAAAAATATATACATTGTAAATAAATACATTTTTAATATTCTGGTGACGTTATAAAAAATGAAACAATATTCTCTTTCAACCATGACATCCTTCTGGTTTGAAGAGTATATGTACAAAAATATTCTGAATCACAAAAGATAAGTCTCGAAATGGTGTAGGCAAGATTTGCTACAGGCGTTACGCGAAGAAGAAGATGATTACAGTTATCACCGATGACGACAATTAGCTCATTAGTTTACGAACTCACTGTTTACTGCAACCACCACACCAACATTAAATTTCACTGACGCTCGTTTCCTCGGCGAGGACCAATTATGTTCAATAGAAGGATTAATTATGTCTCAGGTTTACTTCTTCTTTCTTATGTGTAATAAAAACGGGATTAGACTATTTACATCATTATTCTTCTAATGTAAGACTAGAGGTAGGAACAATATCTTTGATTGTAATTTCCTGAACTTCAATTAAAAACTTGTACGTAAAGTATAGGATATATGTTTCCGTAGTCCAGCGGGTATACGTTGAAGAATAATTCAGTATCTATTGATAAGTTAATAAAAGATTTGTAAATATTTTCCAACAAATAATATCGGAAAAAAATACCTTTATTGTTATTTTGTTTTAAGTGGAATAGGAATTTGCGACCTTAAATGTCTAAAGTTTATGTCAATAAAATATTTTATAGATTATATACAAAATAAAATTATATCTATTGATAATTTTAGGGAATGAAAAATCTTGAAGTTGCTTATAAATCTCCTTAAAAATATTTTTGGATTTATATCTTGATGTTTGTTTGATATATGTTGTATCTAGCGAGAATAATGAAAAATCAACGCAAAAACAAATACTATTGTTTTCTGTGTAATCAGCTCATATCCTACAGATGTGTGTTTGAGATAAAATCAAGCCATTTTTTTTCAAATAATATTCGCTTTTTCGAAATAGCTTTTTTAAAAGGCAAGTGATTTTTTTTTCTTCAGTAGATTGATCAGGATTTAGGTCTTTTCATTATCTTATTCTCCATTTTATAATAAGATTTCATCATTTAGATAAAATTATTTGATAAATTAATGAATTCGTACAATTTGTATATTATCTTATGAAAAAAGTGTTTATTTTAGTTGCAAACGTCCAATTTTTTCTATACAGGGTGTGACATGGAAAGCTTTGATTAAGAGTAATGGCGGATACAGTTATGGCAAGGATGTGGAATTAATTTTTATTTCATTTCAGAATTCTACATGGGAAAGTAAATAAAATGTCCTACGAGGATGTATTGACATCTAGTTAGCCTAGAGCCTAGATCAGTTCCATGCATAACCAAAATATTGCGTTACAATAGAAACGAACAATATCGATGCAGTTCATGACATGATTTTATCAGAGCGTCGAATTGGGCTAAAACGGATGTTTGAAACACTGAATATTTCATACGAACGTGTTCATCATATAGTTCGTGTCAATTTTGACATGGGAAAAATTGTGCAAAATGGATCCCCAAATGATTGAATGTTAACTAAAAGCGTACAAGCATCGCGTTCGATCTGTGCTCGAGTTGAAAACGATGTAGAGTTTTCAAACCGAATTGTTACTATGGATGAGACTTGGGTACATTTCTACGATCCAGAAACAAAGCAACAATCGATGGAATGGTGACACTCTGGTTCTCCAAGACCTAAGAAGTTTCGTGTCTGAAAATCTGCTGGAAAAGTTCTTGCTTCAGTTTTTTAGGATTATCATGGAGTAATCATGATTTATTTTTTGGATAAGGGTAAAACTGGAGACATTCCATTTAATAAAGAATTCATTATATACATTATTTTAATTTTCCCTTTCATCATTGAGAAATATAGTAAACAACAAAAAATGGGTTTAAATTTTTTTCATGAATATAATGAAAAGGGTTGTTTTTAAGGATAAAAATATTATGATGAATTAATTATTTACTGCACCACTGAATATTATAATGATCTAAATTTTCATGAAAATATGTAGCGGGAAACAAAATTCTATAATACACCTTTTTTCTCCTGATTGAATGAACTATATATGAATCCCTGTCGGCCAACACATACATGCCTGGTTGCCAGTAGTTGATTATATATTCTATATCTATATCGTAAATTATAAACCATTTGAAGTACAGGGTATCGGTCTTTTTATATTTCTGACTACAGAAATGGGCGCTTTATGAATTTTGAAAACATCTATATCTCAATTTCTCATAACCTACATATATTTGGTCAATTATTTTTCATAAAATGGTATGTATAATTAAAATCATAAATTTGAGCATCAATCTTAAAAAATGTCGTAATGTTTTTCAAAATAAGTTATCATATATATATATATATATATATATATATATATATATATATATATATGATATTATATGCATACAGTACTTTTCAGTAGTGAATTTGAGGAATGTTACCCTCATAACTATTTAACTTGAAATTCTTTCAGAATGTTTCACTTGAATATCATCATAATAAACTGAAAGAATTTACTTCAAATGAAAATATGATTTCTAATTGAATACATTCAATTATCCTTTAGTTGGTTATGCAATACCAATATTATCAACGTTCCTGTTAATGATGTATATCGATGTATTTTTGTTGCAGATATTACCAAAAAAAAGATTTATTACAATTTCTCTAGTATTATCACCAAACGTCGAATTAGAAATCACGCGTTTCCGTTAAAGCTCTCGTTGATGGTTTGCCGAGATTTGTTTACCTGTGCCAACTCAATTAACTATTATCTACACGGTATGTCTCCTAATTGTGTGATGACAGACATATTGTGATATGTCTGGAAAATTGACGAGTGCGCAGAAACATAGTCATCGTTCTACGTAGGCGCTCGTTCACAGGACATATAAAAGAAGACACACAGAATTCAAATCGACTGTTAAGAAGCGTTATTCGAGAAAATTTGTTCAAATTTCTGTAAATAATAAGTAAGTGGATTTGATCATTAATATATTTTCGAGCAGTTATTAATGATTTAATTTGATGATATATTATAATGATTTTTCTTGAGTTTTAATTATAATTCTTTTGATAATGCTTCTAGTTAGAAGCGCAATGCTGACGTTTCGATCTATTGCGGCCTCAAAAAATCGCATTATCAAAAAATTTTTATAAAGGCAATATATTTAAATTTCAGGAGTTCTTAGGTTGAATAATTTTAATATATTAATGCATCTAAATGTTCTTGATTTTAGGTCTCTTCTGTTTTAAAAATAGTTTTTTTTATAGTTTTTAAAAGAAAGATAAACTTTGAAGTTTCGACTTTTCTTTAAGTGATTAAGACTTAAAGAAAAGTCGAAACGTCAAAATTTATCTCTCTTCTAAATCTAGCAAAAAAAAGACCTAAAATCAAGAACATTTAGATGCATTTACTTACTATATATATATATATATATATATATATATATATATATATATTATGTCTCTTCTCTTTTAAAATTAGTTTTTCAATAATTTTTCAAAGGAAAGATAAACATTGACGTTTCGATTTATTAAAAATAAAATCAAACTAGAACTTTGTTCTAATAAAAAAAATGAATTTTTCCTTAGTTTTTACATCTCAAATATGTAGCAGTAATCAAATAAATTATATCTAGTTTTATTAGAATTTACAAAATAGAGCTATAAATTTTACTTATGATTTAGGTCTTTTTTATCATTTATAGTTTTTTCGTTCTTATGAATATGAACCATTCTAAAAATTCTCTTGCCGTTTCAAGAGTTTTTTAATCTTTATAATTGAATTTATGTTTTTTTGATGGTTCTTTGATGCAGTTTTCTTTTTCTTATCGTATTGATGACCTTTTAATTTATTTTCTTTTTTCAATTTTTCCTTTGAAATCCTAGATGCTTTTGATATAGAATCCTACACCTATTTGTGAAAAATTGGAAAAGATAGTTCTATATATTTTAATCTTAAGTTAATACCAACTACCTAATGTGTCAATTTTTCTTGACAGGAATTATTTTTATCTAAAATATTGATACAAATTTGATTCTTTCTGTGAAACTGGAGGTCGTAGTTCAATTGATTTATAGTTTTATTGATGGTGTAAACTATCTTTACTTTAATTTTCATGTAAGTTCAAAAAGTTTTTTTATTGTCCTGCTGGAATTGAAAAATTATTTGTATTTTATTTAGGCAATGTTAATGAGAAATCTGTTTTCACTTGAAATATCAAGCTCTAGCAGCAGCATAAAGTCTTAGTTTCAATTAGAAGTACTAGCATTAGTTGATAAAAATGTCAATATAATGATGTTCCTGTTTATGCTTCAAAATATTATTTTGAGATAGGGGTGAATCCATTGAAGAGCGCTGGGGACAATCGCGCCATCCACAAGCCAATCATCATAATGAATAAATAGGAATCAAAGAATCATACTCGGCTTACACAAATATTAGTTTATTGATATATATATATATATATATATATATATATATATATATATATATATAATAAATATTATGAGATAAACTGATGAGAAAGCGTGAGGGAATAGAAAAATTATTCTTAAAGTAAGCTAAGTACAGTATTCAACAAAATACTTAGAGCTGTGAATATATTCATTTCAGATGAGATTTATCAAGTTGAGACAACAATATAGACGTTACACGTCGGCTACCAATTCCATCAATTTGACCTAAATCTTCCATCAAAAAATAAAACTTCAAGGAGACATAAAAAAACAAAAATGATCGTGGAAATAAATACTGTAGAGCTACAAATGTTGATTTTCTCGAACAGTTAAAGTATATGCAGATGGAACGAGATCAAATTATATTAAACATGTTACATGAAACTCAAATAGATAGATCCAGTTATGTTGATATATTGTGCCAAGTCTCTAACGTGTAGCTCAATATATTTTAACAAGAAATAATTGATAATTGAGAAAGTTACAGGTGGTCAATTACGTTCTCCCGAAATTTTCTATAGATTTTAGTATACATTATTAGGTCACGTCCCCGCGAATATTTTTTTCTGGTAGTCATTAACCAAGCCATTTTTCTGTATACCGGAAACGTTACATTAAGTTGAGTATTGTAATACTCGATTACTAGTCTCTAATTACGTTACTGAGATTCACATTTAGGAGCATGGAAATTTGTCAGTTATTGCCAAAAGGCGTAGTATTTGTTATATTTCATTCACACCTCCTTACGTTAACATTGATATAAAAAATAGAATGTGCTATAAGCTCATTTAGATGTCTGTTCAAGCTGAAGCTAATTATTATAAATATAAAGTATGGTTTTCACTATTTGACTATAAAATTGAAGATTGTACTAAAATTTATAGCAATAGCAAAATAGAGTTTTTTCCACGCATTTCGAATAAATGATATTATTCGTGATATTATTCTATCAAAAGTTAAGGGAACAATGAAGTATATCAGGAATAGGTATCCTGATATTGTACTGATTACTTTTTATTTTGATGACAGTTTATTTGTAGAAACTAACAAACCAATAATGATAATTTCCAGTAATAAAGTGACATCAAAACAAAAGTGAATAAAAAAAAATTAAAAGTGAAATTCAAAAATATGAAAAGTACAACGAGGATGTATTCATATCTAGTAAGCCTAGACCAGTACCATGTATGTAACTTAGAAGTGTCAGTGTAAAGTTTGACTTAAAAAAAGTAAACCAGAGTTACGCAATACATTTAAAGAAAAAAGATGTCTACCAAAATTGTGAAAATCGAAAAATTGGAGTATCGTTCGAGCCATCATCAAATACCTGTATTTAAAAGTGTTAAGAGTTGAGCTGATTTACGAAGATATGCTTAATACCCTTAGTGATCAATGTCCTTCGTATACGACCGTGAAATATTGGACTGCAAGCTTCAAAAGAGGTAAATTTTCCATTGAAGGTGATGACTGATCGGGAAGGCCAATTTCTGTGTCAGCCCCGAAAATATTGGTGCAGTTCATGATATGATTTTATCAGACCGTCGAAATGGTCTAAAACGCATATCTGAAGCACTGAATATTTCATACGAACGCTCAAGTCAATTTGGACATGAGAAAAATTGCTGCAAAATGGGTCCCCAAATGTTTGAATGTTGACCAAAAGCGTGCAAGGTCAGAAGCATCTCGTTCTATCTGTGCTCGATTTGAAAACCATGTAGATTTCTTAAACCTAATTATTACTATGAATGAGACTTGGGTACATTTCTACGATCCAGAAGCAAAGCAACAATCTATGGAATGGTGACACTCTGATTCTCCAAGACCTAAAACGTTTCGTGTCCAAAAATCTGCTGGAAAAGTTCTTGCTCCCGTTTTTTGGGATTGCCATGGAGTAATCATTAATGATTTTTTGGATAAGGGTAGAACAATAACGGGAGATTGATATTCGACATTACCGACCACTCTACGGGAAAACTTAAAGAGAAAAGACGCGGAAAGCTACCCAAAGGTATTTTGTTTTTGCCATGCAAAAAAATCGTAGTTTAGGGTTTGAATCACTAGAATATCCCCTTTTTCACCAGATTTGGATCCGGCCGACTATCATCTCTTTCCTCAACTAAAAAAGTTGAAAAGGTGGTAAATTTTCTTCCGACGAAAAGGTAATAAAAGCTGTGGAGGTCTGGTATGCAGAGCAAGAAGAAACATTTTTTTTAAAGTTTTAGAGACGTTGCAGGTTCACTGTATAAATATAAATGTATCCAATTAAGTGGAGAATATGTTGAGTAAGTTGAGTTGAGTAATAAAATATTTTGACATTGAAATTTTGTTTAGTTCTATAGTAGGTTAAGAATTTTTCAATATATCCTCGTATATAAACATTAGTACAATTGTTGCTTCATAGCTACTAATCCAATTAAAAATAAGTATAACTTGATAGTTGATCTACTGCCGCTTCAAATTTCATACATTTGTTGCCTAAAATATTAGAGAGAGATAAATTCTCAAATTTTTTATATTTGTTCCCAAAAATAATGGAGAGAGATAATTTATTCTCTAAAGCTGAAATGTCTCTTCCATTAACCTACAATATTCTGCAACTCTCTCGGTTTTCCGTGTCTTCATTGTAAATTTATTCACACATTTTCTCTGTCAAATATCTATGGCTCTTTAACTAATTATTTTCCCCATGTTTTTGATGCTAAAACTATCTGTTGTTGCCAATCACCGTATTCAAATTTAGTACAAAGTCGTTGACAAGATTCTCATTCTTTATGTAGTGCTTCGTCACCATTTTTCGTATTCTTATCTCCATAGAAATATCTTTTTTACAATTATTGGTACAGCTAATATTTGTTCAATGATATATCAAAACAAAGCATAATATAATATCCCAATCTAATTTTGCGTATACGTACTACGTTTGTTTTGAGCCTTGAAATCAGATCATAAAGGGGGAGTCATGGGGAACTTTACATATTTCTACCATATGTAGAGTCTCAGAAAGAATATCATGTGGCTACTAAAAAGTGTCAACACCTCTTCTTGTGATGTGGGAAATTGACCATAAATTCTAATTGGCTATAGTTTTTACACATTTGATTTCATAAATTTCTTCATTATGTAGTACACACTATCAAGCATTCGAGTGATATGAGCTAAGCATAGAAATTCCATGGCCGGCTTTTGGAAGAAACTATTTAGAAATTCGTATTGAGTATTGCACCCTGTATAATATGTTTTTAAATGCAATAAGTGATTTTCAAACTACTGAATAACCATTGGAAACGGCATATGCGAAAAAGTAACATTTTTTAGTAAAGGATCGAATCTTATCAAATATAGGAGAACCATAATGATTTATCACATAATAAGGTATTAATGCAAGCAAATGCTATGAATTTCGAGTGTTCTAGCTAAAATGATAAACTGTATGGAATTACAATAACTACAAATACCAAACAACAAAAAAGGGTGACTAATAACAATAATAACAGTGATTAATAACAATAACCAACAATTTTAGAATAATAACTAACACTATATAGTTGAGCCACATAAGTAAGAACTGAATGAAATACAAAAATTGCAACAAAATAGAAATAGTTCGAAGTGTATTCTCGAAATGGAACCCAGTTTCTACACATTTTTGTTGCCGAATTGTTAGTTAACAATTTGAATTACGGATACTTTAGGAATCGTTTCTAATAGTATTGAAATTAGGGAACTTGAAGGTCATGAAATAGGATCTTTACGTCCTATTTACCATTTGCCATAAACATTATTCAAATGTTGTTTCACTGCCATTGAAAAAAGTGGGAATCCCTATCATGCTGAAAATATATCCCTCGGATAACAAGGTTCGCGTTGGCAGGCCAATTGGAAAAATATTTAGTAGAAAGTCCAAATAGACCTGCCCTCTTCGAGGATCATCAAATAAGTGAGGACCTATAAATTTGTCATTAGTGACACCAATCCATTTAACCGAAAACCTTAAGTGGGAACGACATACTCGACTAGCATGAGGATTTTCTTTTATCCATACATGTGAATTACAGCAATTATTTATCCTGTCTCTTGTAAATTGGACTTTATTTGTGAATAGTGTCCTGTACAGCGTTGGTTGATGATTGTTAATCCATATACAAAATTCCAACCTATGGATTCCGTCTCCAGGATGTGGTCGTTGAACCACTTGAATATGATAAGGGTACAGATGATTTTTTGTAAGACTTACTTTTGATTAAGTAACATTAAGTACTCAAATTAGTTGTCTAGTGCTCAGTGTAGGGTTCATTGTAACAGCGTAAATAATGCCATTTTCTACATGTCCTTCTGTTCTTCCACTTGCAAATCACCCTATAAATGAATAAAGAAGAGGATTTTACACTTTTTAGTAGCCTTATGATATCGTTCCTGAGGGTCTCTACATACGGTAAAAGTATGTAAAGTTCCTTATGATTCACTGTATATGTTTATTATGTTATATTTTTATGACACCTATTCATTTTCTTCTCAAATAATGGGTTGCCTCCTCGATTACTTTAGTTTATCAAATCAGATAAAACGACAAAATCTTGTATCTGACATAGTGAGAATAATTTATGGGGATGGTATGCATAATATATTTTTTCACAAATCTCTTGTTGGTAGAGTAAAGGTGATCTAATACTTTTTAGGTTCCTTCATTACATAATACAATTATTGGATTTGAATTTTGTAAAAATACTGAAAAAAGTTTGATGAATTATTGAATAATGAAATAATATTTCACATCATTTGATACTTTGAATAATAATTTCTTGTATGTATGTAAATATTGGGTATCATATTATACACTACGACCCAAAAGATCTATTGTGTCTTCCTTTCTTGCTGTGGTACTCGGAAACCAATGTTTATAGCTGATCTATTAATCTCATTCCTTTTAGAAAATCCAGAATGTTCTTACTTAGGTTGATACATTCAGCGGATCTTTTCTGGTTATAGTTTTCCAGGAGAGTCTTTGCCTGTCTCAGCCTCTGAAAATCGTTATTTAATCCTAATAGATATGTTAATTGAGGTTTATTCGATGAAATATCTAAACGGTTTAGAGAGAGAGAATTTTTGTGCGAACAGTAACTTATACTTAAAATAAACAAAATGAATGTACAAAAGCACAAAATTCTCCAACACCATAGGAAATGAATAGAAAAACCGAATAATAAAAAAGTAAGCTTGAGTAAAAATTTTCTGTTAAACATACTTTATACCTCTGTATAATCGATATCAATTATCACTCCCAAAATTATAATCACAACAAACTAATCTTAGCTTTAAATTGAGCATTTAACGAAATTATTACTATTGAAGTTGAAAACAATTTATCAACGTTGAAAATTAGGTGAATTAAGTACATTAATTAAACCATTATTTGGTGTGAGCACTCCATCTTTTTTTTCAGTGGCTCTACTTATTTTGTTTCTACTTTCACAGCTCTTCCCTTCCACTTTTCGTTGTTAAATATTTTTTTCTGGATAATTTTTGCTATTATACGCATAGTTACTTCTACTTTTGAATCTTTATGAGTCCTTTATTTCCCAAAGTCTTGTAAATATCACTTCACTTTCCACTGACTTTCTGTATCTGCTATCCAACATTCTTCGTAGAATCTTTATTTCTATTCTTCATCTTGGTTCTTTATCATGGTTTATTTGCATTTTAAGAAAATATTATTTAAATTTAAATTGAATTACTCTTATTTCGATTTTTTTTATTGTACAATTTTTATTTATTGATAATCAATATTTGTCTTTGATATATTGAATAATGACCCCATGATATTATTATTGTATTGCTTTTATTCATTGTTATACAATATTTATCTCTCATTCCACTCCATTAAGATATTCTTACTCTCCGTGAAAATATTCTCATGTCATCTTCAAATGCAGTTATTCTACAATACTAGCCTTTTGTAGAATAACTCATATATAATTCTTGTATCAAATCGATATCAAATGATACTGTTTGCCAACATTTTGTCTATAGTTACTTCTACATTTCAGTACCTACGATTATAATTTTAAGAGGGTTCTTTTTTGGCGTATTGTTTACCATAGGAATTTATACGACAGATAAAATAATGCCGCAGAAATGTTTTAGGTAAATAATTATACTATTTTTATTCAAAAGGTATCAATATGGTCGATAATTAACGCGCTAATTAAAAAAATATTTTTATTAAAAACAATGTTGTTGATTTTGCAGCAATCTAAAGCACGCTGTGTGGCTGTATACACAAAACAAGTTATTTTTTATTATAGTTGATACCTTCTAGCATTAATGTCTGACATTATTAAATAATAAATTGGATTAATTGTGAGATGCATTATTAAGAATAACAGCTGTCTTATATCTTTCACTAGAATTGGCATTTGATTATTTTTTGAACAGTACCTTTTAATCCATTGGCTATTTGTGAACAAATAATAAATAGAAAAAACATTTCAAAATATTTTACATATTTGTGTTGTGTTGAAATTTGCAATATATTATGATCAAAGAGATATTATTCATCGTATCAAACAAGTTTCATATGTTAAAGAAAATCATCAATTGATTATTATCAACATGATAATAAATCTCAAAACGAAGGATTGGGAACCCCTAATATTTCCTACTCCTATTATAAAAATGATATAAGAAAACCATATTTATATCCAGCCTGAAAACTCAAAAGAAATAATCTTTCGATCTGCCGCAATCACGTTCGAATTAGAATATTTATTACATATTGTTTATTTGTCGTTTCCTTTTGTTTTGTTTATTTTCAACTTTTTAGAAAAGTAAGTATCTGTTTACTTTTAGTTTTTAATTTAAAAATTTTTAATCTATATTTATTGCTAATTTTTTTCTTTTTTATAATCCAGTAAGTATTTTATTTATCTTTATTTATGCTTTATTTAAATTCATACGCTGTTTGTGTATAAGATAGTAGCATTGTAACTAAATGACACAAAATAGAATGCCATTTATCAAGACTGATTTTTTTTGCAATTTCCGAATAAACGATTTCTTCTTAACATTTATTCTATTAATTAGTTGAATCAATCTTTAAATTCGTCACTGTTTTTTAATAAAAAAAAAAAACAAAATGGTGCATTTTCATTTCTTCTCGTTTTTTTGATTTCAATGAAATTTCAAATAAGGGTCCAGAGAATACACAGACAAGACACACTGTACATTTTGCCGTCAAACTATTAGCATTTCAAGTTGCGTTTGAACATATTTGTTTAACTTCAAAAGACGTTCATTTAACTTCTAATTATATAATATCAATCAAATTCAAAATAAAATGGAGGATTAATCTTCATGGGTAGAGTTTTGAGTTTAATGGTAGTCCACAACTGGGGCAAATTCAAAATCCAAAAACTTATAGCTCTTTGTACAGCTACAATTTGTTTGTTATGACTAGTTTCCTAATTCATTTGAACGTTTACAGGGTGTATTATGTTGTTTTGGAATACTCTGTATGAAAAATATGAATAGCATTATTGTTATTATTTATAAATAGCAATATTCTCATTTTGGTACTTCTTTTTTTCAAAAATTTCGTATTTCATTCGCTTTTGCAGTTACAGTAGAATATTACGTCTCATTTTTAGAACATATTACTTAATTATAATATGGAATCTATTAATTTCGGATGTAATGTCTTTGATAGGTATTGCTAAATAAGAGAAGATGAATGTCTATGAAGGAATATTGGTAATTTGATAGCCAAGAAGCATTATTAAACATACTAGAATATTCCATGATCAGATCTTAGTTGGCCTAGAAAGTACATATGATAAAATGGAAATAATTCCTAGCGTATGAATTGATTACGGCACAACTTGCAGATGATTGTAATTATATTATATCAACATAGGGGAGAAGGTTTTTCAAATTTTCAATCAAGTTACTTTCGATTTTAATTTCAAATTTAAATTTTTAAATTAAATTTCTAGAATGCATCTGCCAGCAATGATTGTTTCCGTTTTTGGAACGGTTCTTGCTATCTTATTGTCATCTGTTGCGAAAGCATCGATCATAAGCTGCCCACCTAGTGCCATTCAAGAGCAAATGAACCCATCTTTAAGACAACTTTGTTTCGCAATCGAACAGGCTGTTGAAGACATGCCCAAACAGTGTAAGTATACATAATTTTATCTTTTTTATAAGTCGAATAGTCTAGCGAATGCTTACTAATTTCTTTCAGACATGTCCACATTTTGTGCGATCTATACTTGTTTTTCCTTTTTGTTTGCTAGGTAGTATTTGATTTTCTTCAAATTCGATTTTTAAATAATTATTCTACATTTCATTTGCTTCTGGGACTATCTCTGTATAACTCTCTTATGGATTCTTTTTCTTTTTTAATAAAGATATGCATATCGTAGAATCTTTTTGAAATAATATCTAATTTACTAGGTTACTTTGTCACTGTGTGGAGCTATCTTTGTTTCCTATTTTCTGGACAAATACTTTTTATTCTAACATATTACATTACATTTACTATATATTCTTTATAATATTTGGCATACTTCTTTCTCAAAGATACTTAGGAAAAATTGAGGTGAAGACTAGAAATAAAAAAAAAACAATTCAAGATACGAAGCATAGATATAGAGTAAGGAGGAAAGCACGAGATTTGATACTTGATATTCATACTAAGATGAATTAGAAGAATAACTAGTGACGAAAGGAAAATTATATGTTCCATTTGTGTAGCAAATAGCTTATGACAGGGTAAAAGAACTGAAATTGAGACAAATATGAGACAAAAAAGCACTGAAACCCGTTTATAACCATGATTACAGCTCCTTTGACTTCCTGTTCGCCTCTATGATGAGTTTCTTTAATGTGGGAAAGTCGCAAGGGTGCAATATCTGAAACATAGGACGAATGTGGCATGGTTGTCAAAAACTTTTGCAGTTCGCTTCTCAAATTTATTTTTGTTTATATTTGAGATTTTTTGGCATCTTTTTTCACAGCTGAAGAAACCCCAATAAGGAAGAGGAGAACACGCACCAGAACAGATCACAAGTTCCAGCTATCTTGGCATAATGATAGTGGATTCAGGAAGAGAAGGAAATAAATAAAGTGCAAGAAAGGCAGTAATAGCATAAGACACACTTGAGAACGACAAAACTCCTAGCGGCAAAATATAGACACATTCGGAATTAGAAATTTCGGGAGAGAGGAAATTACACTGATAAAGTCATTTCAAGTTCAAAATATGATGGTGGAGAAGACAATAGGGTGGTCAAGAATAAGGTGACTGAGTAACAAAGTTGAGTGAAACCAGAAGAGAAAAGAATATAGGGATGTGGAGTAAAACTATTGAAATAACATACAAACTGTTTGAGAAGGAACATACTTGAACAATATGAGTAGCTAAACTTTATTCTGTAATATATACCAAAATCACTTGAATGAATGATTAAAATAATATTGATATATGATAGTTTCATATTCGTTTTTCTATTTCAGATGCCGATAGATTGGAAGAAAGAAATACTAACTTAAATGACAAAAGACAAGATGTTGATCATGTCTTTTTGAGATTCGGGAGAAGATTGGGTTTATAAATGAACACAGTTTAGAGAGGATTTGGAGAAATATTTTTCAACCTATTGCTTCAATAAAGATATTTATTACATTGAGTTTCACACTGCGATTCAATGTTATTTATTTGCGAAAGTGAATTTATAATGTTATTCAATAAATGATATTATCTTTATAGATTTTGTTATTTTCATTTCAATTAGCAAAATATAGGTTTATAACAAATTAATGTATTATTTTTTTAATGTTTGAAACAGCTAGAATACATTGAATATTTTCGTAAATTTCCATTCATTATTCTTTTCACAATTTAGCAGACTACAA
This sequence comes from Diorhabda elongata, assembly GCA_026230145.1. Classification (NCBI taxonomy): domain Eukaryota; kingdom Metazoa; phylum Arthropoda; class Insecta; order Coleoptera; family Chrysomelidae; genus Diorhabda; species Diorhabda elongata. The sequence goes on along the minus strand of CM047937.1, from coordinate 21,992,758 downwards.
TTACTACAAATTTTCCACTAAGACAAAAATTCGAAGGTGATGTTTTTTATCTGTATTTATATATGTACTTATCTTTTACGATCAAACACAAATATTCAATTTAATTATCTTTCCATTTTTATCAATTCAACCAAAATGAAGAGGATATGAAAAACTCAATCCATTCTTTTGAAACAAAATCTTAATTATTAGGTTTTTAATATTTGTGCGGTAATATTAAATGGCCCCAATCACTTTTCGGTATGCAAGAAATGATGACATCTATCTAGATGTAGTAATACGATCCAGAAGAAAAATAATAATAGGAACATAACCTTCGAGAAAAAACTCTTGGATAACGTGATTGTTGATTCTAATATTGAATAAAACATTCTCATATGAGCTTTTTTGTAGGGGCTAATACTAAAAGTGAATGTATATTTGATATTCGGTATTTCAATAGATTGTTTAAATTGAATAAAAGCACAGACATTGGAAAAATTATTGGGGAAAAAGATAAATTTATTGTCCGATGAATAAATTTAGTGGAAAGAACCTAGTGAGTTGTAATATTTTCGTGAAAAGATATCATCTTATCAAAATAATTGTGTAATAGATTGTACACTGTACAAATAAGTTATATAGATTGTCAATAAAAATAAAAAAAAACTTTTGGTTGATTGACAACTTATTATTAGTAACTCAATGTTCGACGAGAAGACTGCATTGCTATATTTATCAATGTGTTGAAATTATTGTTATGAAAAGTCACTTATTTGAGAGACTAATTGAATCACAAAGTTGAACCTAATAACCAGATAAGAACTTAGAGAAAACTGAAAAATCCACAACTGAATGGAATTTATAGAGGTAGAAATATTAACATACAACAAGGTGTGAGCAATGGATACTCACAACACGCTCAGTAAAATAACGCTGTTTTGCTCTGCAATATTATCACCAATCTATAGCTATAGCTGAAGATATAAATTCGCTAGTATATATATATATCTGTGAGTGAGATCTATCTTTACCAGAATATTGTTGATTTGCATTTATTTCAAGAAATTTGCTTGAGTTCATCTCTATCTCGTAACTTACTTACTCACCTCTGGGAATTGAGTTGTGTATTTTTTTAGGAAAATGTTCATTCCCATGTGGCAATTGAATGGAGAAGCAACATATTTCTAGCTATTCTAGAGTGAGGTAGCTCTTTATATGAATATTTTTGTTTGTTCACATTAAGTACACACGACAAATGTTTTAATGAATTGTGTTGTAGTTATTTTTATAATTCAGTGCAACTTTGAGTACGACTTCCAAGTTCAAAATTGGCACGGTTAAATGCATATTTCAATCATATTTAGTCGAAGTAATTGATTATATTTTTACTTTTGCCTGCTTACGGAACTTACTAATTGGTTAAAAGTCATATAATAATATTTTTACTTACCAACAGCTATAAAGTCTTCCATGAAATCTTATGTTTGTCACTGCATCAAGACTTACAGTCACATGGTCATTTTTACTGTGGTTAGAATCAGGTACACAGAAGTGATCCTTTCCACCCTTGACAGACTATTACTATATATATATATATATATATATATATATATATATATATATATATATATATATATATATATATATAATATGATATTTCACGGTCAGTCATGAAGATCAGAAGAGAGGAATAGCTACAATGTTTAGTCGAATATATGATAATCCAATAGTAGAAACTAATTCGTTTGAATCTTTAAATTTATAATGACCTAAGCCAAACTGTATGTAACAGAGAAACCAATAACAGAATAGGTCTAAGAAAAGGTGTAGTAGTACTATTCTGTTTAACAAAATAACCTATAAAAATAAATATTCATTGCCTAGTATAAACTCAATGACTATGTTGCACTATTTAAAATCATAAAAAATTGAATAAGGAGTTTCCAGCCTTTTTATATATAGTATTTTTAGGCAAGGATAACATAATTCGCAAGGCGTTTACCTAAATTTTATTTTGAGGGAATGACAAAAACATCTTAGAGTTATTCAGTGTGACATATATTTTTTCTCCCATGACAATTTTCTCAAGAAGTGATATATCTTACTCACTGAAGACTTAAATTGACTTTGAAATATGATTTCTTATTTTTTCTGTACTGAAAATGCATGGACATCATTCTACTTTTTAGAGTAATATAATCAGGTTATCCTATTTATAAAAAATGGTTTTATATTGCACAGAAACAGCTGAATTAAAATTTCATGAAAACAATATTAGAATGAAATAGAATCAGTATTAAAAGTAGATATCTGTAAAATTGTAAAATGAATGAATTTCAGAAATTGATTTTGTTTGAAATATGAATCAGAATTGATGATTGCGGCTTTCTTAGTTCACTGACAGAGCCTATGGGATAAAAACGACCAACTATTCTACCTTCTTTTATGGTATCAAAATTATTTCAGTTGATGTAACCGGTGGAGCTTGATTTTCAACTTTTCTAACTTCCCCACAAATTCAAAGTATAACATGATTTCTGTTCAGTTTAAGTTCTCACTAATTTTTTTTTCTGTGATCTACAACACGATAAAACATATGAGGTAAACTAATATATTCATTTCTGTTTTTACATCCTCTATTTTCCTAGATCTCTTTCCTTCTAAAACTAGATTCTCGAAGATCCGGTAACACAAGATCACTTTGAGTAGCCTTACCTCCTAACCTACCTAAAGTTTAGCCAACATTAACAATTGTGTTGATTATACTTTACCACATTACTGATAAGCAGATGTGACAAACATGTGTTTCTTAATTTCTTCATCTATCTCAATATCATTAAAATGAAATCTATCTTTTCTAAAGCATAATTTTACTAGTTAACACACACATCCTAGAATTTTTAGGCTGCGGGATTTTTTCACAAACACATAAAATTAATAAATAAGATCACGAATATGTTCGTTTCATCCTTCTCAGAGTCAGATATTCACATCCTCCGTTTTTATGAACATAACATTATTTGTTAGTATACTATTTACTACTGTTTTTGTTAAAAGGCTTTCATTGAAAATATGGATAAGTTCTTGATAGACAAATTTTTCGATTCATTTCTACGTTTTCGAAATATCTTTCATTGTTGCGGTTATCGGAAACTTCTAAAGTAGACGCACGTATCTACTTATATTCTAGTTCATTTTATTTCGCTAATACCAATAATTTTGACTTGAGGGCATACAAAGAAAATATTGCTTGATTGTATCAGTAGTCGAGAAAGGTCATTTGTTCGCTGAATTTCATAATAGTATTATCTTATTGACTCACTTAAATTTGGTAGTACATATCATATTTCTTTTTGAAATCTTCCCGTATCAATATCTTTCTTATATCCACAATAGCACTGTTTTTCCTACATATACAATTATACGCTACTTTATTGTTTCAATGTATATACTTGAAATTATGTTTTCACAACAATACAATTCTCTTGAGAATACCGTTGCTATTTCCGGGAAAAGCTTATAGTTGATCCCCTATTTCAAAATTGAAGCCGATGTTTTTCAAGATTATATGCCCTTTTTTCTAATTTTAGACAAAACTCCGTCCTTTTACTTTGTTTGGTATATTTAGACTAACACGCATACAATTTATGAATAACGCATACAATTTATGAATAACGTTATAGTATAACAAATATCTGTTAAAAATTATGATTCTCTTAGTTTCTCTACTGTGTAATTTTTCGAAAGAATCCATGAAAATAACAGAAATAAACTTCAATAAGAGAAAATGGATATTAATACTGGAAGAAAAATTTTTGTATACATTGTAGCTTTATTAGCTTCTTATTCTAGGTATCAAAATGCAGAATCTACTGATAATTGCTATTTTGGCAACGATACTTTCATGTTTACTATCAATTACAAGATCAGCATCAAGTTTTACGTGCCCATTAACATCGTGGCAAGAAGAACAGTATCCTCAAATTGCTCAAATCTGTTACGTGATACGAAGATCAGTTGAAAATATTGTATTTGATAAAATATCGGAAGATTATTGCAAAAATTGTGAGTATTATAATCCAAGAGAATATCTTATATCCAAAGTAATTACGCATAATGGATGACAACTTATTTAAAAATTTTCTTCTGTTACTCGGTCCGTTTGAAGTGACTGGTTACGATACATGTAACGATTCTTGTGTTAACTTTAATCACTTATTTTGAAACAATGAATACTGCAAACTCTTTATTTGTTTGGATTCAGAAAAAGCATTGTTTGAATTTATAAGTAGATCACCCAATATATTTTCTGCTTTTAGAAATCCTTAGGAAATACTTTATAATAATAATATAATAATTATTTTTCATGTAATATTCTCTATACCATAATGCCATAATTTCGGAGTTATAGCTAAATTTACACCAAAGTTAGAATAAATAGTGTACAGGTACATTTAGATTACTACGATTGTATAAACTCGTTTAATTTGAATATTTATTAATTTTTTATGTGCTAATACAAATCTCGTAAGAAGGTCTAGTGTCAGTAAGTTAGTTAAAAGTTTAAGGAAACTGGTGCAGTAAAATATTTATCCAAATCATGGTGCAGAAAATCTAAAACAACTGAAGACAAATCTTGAAATGTGTGTTATGCGAGAATTAGATCCACATTTGTGAAGTAGAAAAATTACCAATTTTAGAAAACATACAGTGAAGGCGATTACAGCAGAGGCTCAAAATACTTACTTCAATACAACAAGCCATGTGATTTTTAAAATATAAATAATACTTTTTGCATCCCTGACTGCTCAATTCTTCTTATCTCTGTGGTAATTCTATATTTTAATTTCTGAATATTGGCAGGGTTTGTTTTATGAACTATGTGACCCCATAGACCCCATAGAAAATAGTCTAAAGGATTCATGTCTAGTGATCGCGGGGGCCATTCGATAAAACCATGCCTTCCAATCCATCTTCTGGGAAACACATTATTTAGGTATTACCCCACCACACACGCATAGTGAGGTGATTACCATCTTATTGTAGCCAAATATTGTCGTTTAGGTTATTGTTATTGTCTGAATAGTTTTTCTTTAATGTAATTGAAAACACTTGGATTTGCAAATATCTTAGCCAAGTCAGGTATAATACTATTTTACAATAAATCTAAATACTCTAGAACATTTAAGTTACCCTCAATGAAAAAGAGACCAATTTTGTAGCCTATTATTCTAGCCCATACATTCAGCTTTTCGAGATATTAGGAGTGGGATTCACGCATCCAATGAGAATTGTTACGTGACCAGTATCTACAATTATGTCAATTTACGTTTCCATTAATACAAAACATAACATTACTTCGCTTTGATTGTAACATTTTTCCATTATCATCAAGCAAAATCTTCACGTCTATAAAAATCGTCGTCTGACAACTCTTGAACCAACGTTACTTTGTATGGATGGAATTTATTATCAAGTGAAATTTTCATTACGGATTTTTGCGAAATGAAGTTCCATGGATATTTGTGTGGTACTCAAGTGTGGATCGTCGTATTGTCTCCTAACAGGACACAAATGCAAGTTTTTTTTTTCAGTTGATGCAGTTTTTCTGCGCCCTTATTTGGATCTTGTTATGGAATTCCGGTTAGGATATAAATTATTAAAGATATTAAAATATTAATTCGTTCTTTTTTAGATAAAAGATCCATTGTGACTTTCAATAAAGTTCAACAATAATAATTTATTTAAACGTCAAATTTGTTATTGTAGCAGTCATAGCCAACTGAATGTATTATTTTAACTTCGGCGGAGATGACGCAAATGTTACGTAGCTCCAAAATTATGGCATTTAGGTACAGGAAAAGCGAAAAATATTCAGGGTGATCCATTTGAAATAACAAAGTTCATTATTTTTCCGGAAAAAGGAAATATCTGACAACAATGTAGATACCACCATAATACCAGCCGAGATATTGAGGTGTTCCATACACGAAACTCACTATGTATGTATATCAAATTAAATGGTTTTTAAAATGTTTATAATAAATAATTGCTTATAAAATATCTTGTACTGAAGCTGCACGTTCGAGGTTCAAAGAATTATTCAGAACACTGAGGATTTCTTATATCAAACCTACCTTTATTTCAGTAAGTAACCACTGGAGAAAAGTTTTTAAACAATTCATCCAATATAAACCATATAATATATAGCATTTATGAGTTTTTAACATTTACCAACGAAGCAATATTGCCTCAATCAGTCTAAAGTGTCTAAAAACTTGATATAGTCCAATCTCTTGAGATATACGTCGAATGATTGTATTTGTTTGTAATTCAATATTGTTGTAGTTATTTTTAAGTTGGATGCGATGTTTTAATTACAGGTTATCCAATACCAGTTAAGAGAATTTCAAGAAATGATGTTGATCACGCTATTTTAAGGTTTGGGAGAAGACCAAGAAAGTGAGAAGATAAAATATTATTGACATTATTTACATAGTACCTCTATATTTGGAAAAATGTAATATCTATAAATATAGTTGGTTAAAGAAATTGAATGTATTTTTATATTCTACTATCAACTTACATGATGAGGAGAAGCAAATGGGTTTAATAAGGTTGTTGTAGTCCATAATAAGCAAATTAGTGGAAAATACAGAAACGCTTAGATTGACCATACTTTGCATCAGTTAACTGTTCAAAAATAAAAGATCACAGCTTAAAGGAATAAGACTCCATAAAATACATATTTGGTAGTAATAAGGCAGAATAAACAAGAATGAGGAAAGTAACAAGATAATATGAATAAAATCCTTGTACACTAGGAAATTTAGACACTGTTCCAGTTTCAATGGCGGAGACTGAGAATTTCGCCATATGATGTTTTCGACAAAATTATTTCTAGTTTCGGATATTACAAGAATACTATTTCCAAAAATAATCTCTTATAATTGAAACTTAGTTTATTATATAAATAAAATTCTCTCTTGAAGGCTTATCAAAAGCCAAATTTTAGAAAAAGTTCAAGATTATAGATATTACTACTTAACAAAATCATAGTCTCAAGGAAATATTAATTTCTACAGGGTCCGCTGAAGTAAACAAAGTTTATACAAAATGATTATTTTACATGTTAAATCTACGAAGTAGTTTTTTGCTAACTTTGTCTGCAAAAAAGTAGCCCAGAGCTCACTACGTGGAGGAGAATGCTTATTGGCCTCCTCCCTGTCCCTGACCAACCACTCAAACTATGACATCTCAAAACCTTTAAAATTTAGGGTTATCTGTTGAAATTTATATTTCCTTCTGGTTTCAAAAGTTGGCGTTAAAGAGTGACTTTAGCTTTGCTTTTATAGAGACATCTCTTCTGCTGGGTCCACTTACTAACGAAGAAAATTCACTTATAAGCTTAATATTACGTTCCAAAGACAAAGAAATTTAGGAATCTCTAATTATTAACTGGTCTATGTCCAAGAATTGGCTAATTTGTTAGAGGAAGTTACCTAATAAGTGTCCTTTCAGCTATTTCACTGATAAAAAGAGAACTTTAATCAACTTACTATGAAAGCCACAATCTTTAAGGTAATCGTAGTTCAAATAATCTACCTAATCGTAGACGTAGTCAATCTATCCAAACAATCTAATTTTTGTGAAAGAATAGGGCATACTATAAATAAATGTCTAATACGTGAAAGACAATCCCAAAACTTAGCTCCAGGTTTCTTCGGACCGAACCAAACTTCGAATTCACAAAATCAAATTTGTCGATACCAGACCTCAACATACAGATTCTGAGTTTGAACCATATAGAGTCAGATCGCCTCGAATAGATGTTCCTATAAAAATACTTTACCGGTTAATTAAAAAAACGGGGGTGTATATTTATAATTTAGATATCGTATTTCATGGGTTATTAGGCTCAGATATTTTTGAACACTATAACTGCATAGTTGATTTAAAAAATAAACAACTAACTTACTTCAAAATTATACCATTGTTCAAAGTTACAGATAACGAAACCAATTTCTACAAATTAACAAAAATACTATTTCCATTGAACCCCGAAAAGGACAAATTTTTAAATTAGAATGGGACTGGTCAATACTGATGCTATACAGGAAGCTCAGAAAATAGACAAAGTAAAGTTACCAAACGCTTTGGTTAAAATAAATGAGAGAGGAGAATTTTTCGTTTTAGTGCTAAATGTATTCTCAAAACATTTTCAATACTTATTTCTGAATCATATGAAATAAATAATGTAAATAATATTCAATTAACAACCGAATAAATCTGTGTCGATAGAATATTAGAAATAAAAAAGCAACTAAGACTAGACAATCTTAACGATGAAGAAGGAGACATAATTTCCCAACTTTGTATTGATTTTTATGATATATTATATTTAGCAGGAGACGTTTCAACTTTCACTAATGAAATCTAGAGATATTAGAAACGTTATCATCTACTATCAGAAATTGATATGAAATTCACTATCTGCCAAAATTTTACTGAATAATCTGAAGAATATCAAATACCAACTATTTTATATCAATTTCATAACCTTCACCACGGAATTAATGAAACTGTTAGGCGACAACGACAAAAATATAATTGAGCCGGGTTCACTCGAACCGTGGAAAACTATATCAAGTCATGCATCGCATGTCAAAAATAAAAAAAAATATCACAAAAACCTAGGTAGAAGAAACACAAATAAAAAATAAATTGGAAAATAAGTTTAATGGTCCTTTTGAAATCACCTGCTGCTGATCAGAACAACAACAACAACATGTCAATATAAAATTGAACCAATAAACGATACCACGACGAAACCAAAATAATGGTCTCGAACGACGAAAGGACTTTATAGGTACATACAAGTCAATCAACTTTTTAACGAACTTTTGAAAGAAACAATATAATCTTAGATAACATTCAAAATACCTTTAGTTCAAATTTCTCCATGATAAAGTTTTTCGATCCGAAGTTAAATCACATTTGTCATTATAACAACATATCGCGAGATCTATCAGTGAAAAATTCAGTTAAATATCTCTTGACTTAAAAAGGCTAAAGAGAAGAATGATTAATGATATTGGTAGCATATTGGAATCAATAACCGGAAATCTTGAGGCGTGTAACCGAGAATACTACAGACTGCATTATAAGTTTTTGAAAGCCAGAAAATAATTTTTATAAATATGTCGAAAATTATTTAGAAAAACTAATTTTATAACAGAAGAGACCTAAAATCAAGACAATTTGAAAACATAAAGATATAAAAAGTCCAAAAAATAAGAAATTAGAGAAATATAATTTTCGACATCAGAAAATGGAAACTTAGTTGTCAAAATGAATTACGTTGGTATTATTTAGGGGCAGTGTATTCAGTATATTAGCTTAGAACTATTTATTAGCCTGAGGAATGAATAGAAAATTTATGTATATGTCTTTTCATACAATTTATTGAAGATTTTCTCATTTCTATGAATTTTTATAACATTAATACTTAGTGATATCAAACCTGCCCGTTGATTACATTTGATGGCAATAAAAACCATATCAAAAGCTGCAGCACCAGAATAGATTTTTAGTAAGTGGTATTTGCTTCTGTATCCATAAAAACTCTTTATAATGTTTCGCTACTTCACTTTACGTTTGAAATTAATCATTGCACTAATGACGTCGCTTGGTTGGAATAGTGGTATGGATATTTGTGATTTACCTACTCTAAATTGTATGAAATAACATTCCCTCTCAGAAATTACTCATGTTTATTGAATAACATCTTTTAAAACCGGTGGTAGTAGGTAATTGTTACCCGGGAAACCATTTGACGTCCTTAAAGTCTCATTAATGTGACTTATTAACGGTTTTCTTCACGTGTTACTTACGTATGTAAGACTTTAATTATGTGATTAGATTTACGTTAAAAAGTATAAGCATGGCAATCAATGAATATATTTTATTAAATTATTATATATAAAAGTACGTAATATTTATAATACTCTACCAATAGTTATAAGGCCTCCTTATCATGATGGCCGCAATAATCAAAAAGTAATTCTGAGAAATATAATTTTCTCGCGTGAAGCTATATATTCTCAAAAATCGATTGTGTGTTTCATTTCAGTTTCCTCCAGAATTTACCGTAATATATTGTTTAGTCCTTGAAATATTTTTAAGCAACGATTTTTGTTTCTACAATTTCTAACTGAAGCAATTATACTCCATTCGGAAAGAGTGTAGAGTAATAAATCAATCCCTCTTCTGGCCACCATAGCCGTAGTCATATTTACCAACAATTTATTATTTTATTTTATTAAATCTTAGCAAATGAATCCAACATTTATTTTCTAAGAAATTTATTGCATCAAGTTCAAATTCCAATTATGTTTACTTATCGGCCAAAACAATTCCTTAGGAGTATTTTAAGAATGTAATGATGTTGACAGGTAAATATTTCACGCCCTTTATAGTATATACCTATACCAGACATGTTAATTTGAAAACGATTTGTAAAATGTTTTCTGGGAAAAATGATAATTAGGTACATTTTTCAAGAGTTTATAAAATATTGAAATATGAGGTATACTTTAATGGTTATTGACAAGTTTCAGTTTAAGAAAAAGTCCTATGAAAGAAAATTCTCAATACACAACTGCATTTCTGTTTTTCACAGAAACGTTTACAAAACTTTAGTGAATATTAAATATGTCGACCTTTGAAAACTAAACTCCAATACATAAAGTGAAGACGCATGCACTTTCTGTTAATGAGAAAGCCATGGCTTTAAATGTATATGGTGCATTAAAATATCAGTACCCTGGAGTGAGTGTGGATGATCTAACATATATGTGTTTGAAGATGACAGGTCTAGGAAAATCAACGGTCTACAAACTTCTTAAGGAAAGGAAAACAAGTGGATGTTTAAGTGGTCCAAAGCTGAAGAAATGCGATTAAATATTGCTCCGATGCAGTTTGATGATTTCACACTGAAAGAAATCACTGACGTAATCCAAAATACGAACAATTGGAAAGCACCGGGAGTTGATAATATCCAAAACTTCTGGTATAAGAAATTCCCGAGCATACACAATTTTCTCACCTCCTACATAACTCAGAAGATATTCCAATGTTTTTAGCACTGGGTTCCACTCATTTGCTTCCAAAGGGCTCCCAGACGGATGACCTCACTCAGTACAGACCTATCACGTGCCTACCCACTTTATATGAAATACTTACAGCTTGTATCACTAACAGAATTTATAGGCACGTCGAGGAAAATGACATCTTAGCAGAGGAACAGAAAGGTTGCAGAAGAGATCATCAAGAATGCAAAGAACAGCTTATCATGGACTCTGTGATACTTCGACAAGCACAGATAGATCACCGGAATATACACACTCCTTTCGTGGACTATAAGAAAGCGTTTGATAGTGTACCACATTCCTGGCTTATGGAGGTCTTGCGGATTTACAAAGCTCACCCAACTATTGTGATCTTCCTTTCAACAACGATGAGGAAATGGCGAACGAATCTACATCTTCAAATCGGTCCAAATTCCCTCAGTACTGACGAAATACCCATTCGTAGGGGAATATACCAGGGCGACTCCCTGAGTCCATTGTGGTTCTGCCTTGCAATAAATCCCCTATCTACCATGCTCAATGATACAAAGTATGGATTCAATATTAAAGCGAACAGAGACACCAACTGTACCATCTCCCACCTTCTCTGTATAGACGATATCAAGCTATACGCAACAAATCAATCACCTTCTCGATATAACACATCGCTTCTCCGCCAATATACATATGGAGTTTGAACTGTCTAAGTGCAAGACTCTACATGTCGAGAAAGGTATTATCATGAACGAAGATGTGCAACTTCCCACTATTAGAACAACATTATCCCGAAAGGAGGGTGGAAAAGGCTTGATCGACCTTACCAAACTGCACTCTCGACAGGTAATGAAACTACGTGATTTCTTTCATATTAAATCGGAAGTCTCAACTCTGCACCGGACAGCGGATAAGAATTATTCTGACTTAAATATAGTATTGGACACCGAGAAGCTGGAACAGTGGTCACGAAAGGCACTACACGGTAGACATCAGCACGATCCCAAGCAACCGCATGTTGACAAGGAGGCTTCAAACAGATGGCATACTAGCGGCAATCTCTTTCCAGAGACTGAAAGCTTCATGATGGCTATCCAGAATCAAGTTAGTAACACCAATAGCTACAAGAAAAGTAGTTGATGTTTCTTATTAGATGTTTGGTTTCGTTAAAATATCAAGTCAGGACGCTGTTTTAAGGAAAAGCGCTGTTTCTCATTAGATGTCTGTTTTCAATTCATATGTTGTGAATTAGTATAAATACTAACCAATTTATTTTAAGAAGGTAGTATAAGTAGCATCAATCACATAATTATTATCACATTATGTAGAGTTGATATAGTGAAAATAATTAGGGAATCAAATTAAGTGTTGTCTTTCCACTCAGCGTATAGAGTTTTCGACTCTTGCACCTTTCTTTAGGCATTTGGTGAAAGGTTTCAATAAAACTATTGGTTTGGTTGATCACTATTTTATCAGTATAAGACTGATGACAAGTTGGAAAGTGTAAATTTAAGAACAGTCTCGAACAAGTCTCATTGCAAGGTAAAGTGGATAGTTGTTTTCTATAAAAGCCATACTCCTCCATCGTTTCATACACCTCAATAAGTCAGTTTCTTTCCTTCACTTCGAATATGCCACAAACTTTTTTGATTGAAATATATTTATTTTAGTTATTTTGAATATTTTTCAATGTAAGTAGATTGAATGACTTTGATACTGGTTGAGTTTATAGAAATAATGGCCGTTTCCCTTGTAATATTTTGCTTTCACACTTTTGTCATGTTGCTACAAATAAATATAGTTTTCTAAGTTTCTCTTTCATAAATCCGCTCTTCAATAGAAAATAACGTATGCCTCTTGAATATTTCTCTTAATACAGTAGACTGCTAGGAATTCGCTTATATAATTTTTCCAATAGCTTAGAGTAGAAACCATCCTCAAAAACTTCAAAGTTAGAATAGCCACATGAATTAAAATTTCAGTTCACAGGTTGACTGATATTTTAAAAAATTAAATAGCTAGTCTTAACTTAAAAAGAAAATGTTGGTAACGCCTAACACTAGAGTTAAATTAGGTTATAAAAATAAGCAACAAGAATAATATTAAAGTGATTAACTTTAAATATCTGTAAAAAATGTGAAATAGTAACCTTTTATCAAAAAATATACAACTGCGAGAATTCTAAGTGCTTAGCAATTGAGAGAACTGAATCTGATCTTACAACTATATCGAAAGCATCTAAAGCAAACTAGTGAAGTACGTTTCAGAGTAGTTATAGAGTATGTGAGACTGAATAAGAAGACCATAAATAATAAATACCCGCAACCTAATATTATAGATTTATCAGATGAACGTTCCAATATTTTACCACTCTTTATGGGCAGGGGGAAAAAGTTGAAATTAAATATTAGATCTAGTCATTCGGTTTGGTCTAGTCCACCTGAAGCACTTAATAAACAAACTTGTGAAGTGAGATTTAGGGTATTTAAGCATAAAAATACACCCGTAACATTCCAACAAATATAGATAACATTCCTAGGGGAATCCAGAATGATAAATGCTGTGTGTGTACTGATATAACTTCATAATATTTTCAAAATTTCTCCAAAAGCACATTCAGTTAAGCATAATTTATTAGAAAAGAAGTGCTCATATCAAAAACAATCAGCATCTAATCTCACTGTGTGTTTAAACTTCAAATGCTTCTGTTAAAAACCTTCATGATAATGAGATTCAAAATTAAAAGAAAAAAATAACAATTGTTAACTTGGAATTTTATGTGAAAAATTCACTTATTATTGAAGATTTGAAAATCAAACTTTGAGTATGTATATATATATATATATATATATATATATATATATATGTATGTATTATACATATACATTATACATTTATTACTGCAATAAACAAGAAATAGAAGAAATCTATAGCCAAACACTTTGTGAACTTCTTGTTTTGGATATGGTATGGATATGGTATAGATATTAACTAATACTCTTAACTTATCTTTTCTCAAATAAAAATTCAACCGATCAACAAAAATTAATTATAAATATTATTACTATAATAATAATTAATATAAATAAAATAATTACTTACGTATATTCCCAATCGAAGAAATCCTAAAAGTGCAAGCAACAGCAACTCAAAAAGTTGTAAGTGAAATTTTCGATCAAAACTCCTGTCAAAATCAATAAGCATCGCAAAAGCTAGTCAACGAGAGACCAATAGCTTATAACCAACCAATAATTTTGTACACAGAAATCTACCTCTTGCATTGGACAAGAGATATTGCATCTATCCAGCGCGTGGGCCATAGTTATTCAAATCATTATAGCAAGAATATAATCGCAGCCTTTGACTACAAGGAATTGAACTAGGACAACAATATCTCAAACTGCAGGGATCCCATCACTCTCAATTCAACTTCCTCTTAACACATGAGAAGGTAAAAGAAGTTGAAAGTTGAAAGAAGAAGTTGAAAACATTGTTGTTCCAAAGATTGATTATTGATTGATTCATAAATTGTTCGTTCCTCTGAAATCAATAAACCAGTTGTCTTAACTTCATATTTGTCTAATTTCAAATTAAAAATAATTAAATTTTTGTTTTTAAAACGAACGTCGACGATCTCATTGAAATGCAAAAATTCTTCCGTGAATGTTTCAAAATGTTTCTAGTATTTTCTGCAGCTTCATAAGCTGGTTTAATTCAAAGCAAGCATGATAAAATATTTTCTACAATTCTCAACTTTAAATAAATTTCCAATGTGTGTACTGAAGAATTATATTTTTGACTGGTAACTTCTGTATATATATCTTGGTTTTTATTATATTATGTGCTAAGGTATCCATTCAAACTTTCCGTTTATAGGAAAGGGGAAAAGAGTCATAACTTGTTCTTTCATCCTTTTTTTGGATGTTACAAATATAATTTTGCAATTACAAGCATTTTGTCACAATATAATATATTCTGTTACGGCCTAATTTTGTGATAGGCAGACTCACTTTCGTGTGTCATGGTGAATATAATTCCATAAACTAATGGCACCTTAATGTCACCGTTGTCCGAAAGCATGTTTTAATGTCATTGTATTGAAGTCTATAATAACCAGAGCTTGCTCAAAAATTGGGTAGGTAGAATATCTACCGATATGAAAGTTGATTATGGGAATATTCAACTTCGAGGACCAGGACGCGATTAACACTACACGCGAGGCAGTTTGGACACAATTGACGATACCATCCAATCATAATTCTAAGGATATGACCACTCACTGCTTGATCACAGTTGAGAAGTGCAAATAACCTGGCCTTTCTCTTCATAATTCGTATCTTATCTGTAACATATGATATGCGTCCAAAGGTATAAGTATATGGACAATCACGTTCACGACCACGATCTTTCCCGTTCCACTTAGTTCAAAGCGTTATAATCGTAAACCCAAGTGGAATGAATTACGAGGCGTTTGAGCGTTGAGATAACTATTGAGGAATGGCAAAACAGAAAAAAAGGCGAAGGCGGTTATATTACAATTTGTAATTTTTTAGTAGAGTGCTCAACTAATTTTTTTATTGCAGAGTTTCAAATTTTATAGCGCTGATTAGAATTTGCAATATGTCATATAATTTACACACAAATTACGCACAAAGAAAAATGAAATTTTATACAAAAAAATACAACCTTCTCAAGGACAAAACGGCTTCAAATAAAACAATTGAACGGTATAAAACAATTACTCTGTCTTATATATTATTATATCAGCCTTTTCCAAAATATGTTTTCTTGTTCTTGGCATATGTTTGACACATCTCTCATCAAGCCCGTTGACTTCCCTTTTAATAAAATTCTAGTAGCTAACTACTATACCACAGTAGCCAGATTCAATAGAACTAATTTATCTCATGGAGGTACTATGATCATGTCCACAAACAACGATTTTTCCGATATAACACAGTTCAATGATTCAATATCTTAAAAGTATTCGAGTATCGTCCATCACAAATCTCATGACCTTGATATTATTTGTTTTTACAGAACACGTGAGGTTGACGTGAATACTTTCTGTCACAAACTACAGACTCTACTAGAGTTCTTACCTCTAAAACGCAAATTAATTATATGTGGCGATCTCAATTTTGATTATTCCAGTGTGTGTGCTGGTCAAGAATGTCTGCAGTCAATTTTTGATTCTTTTGGTATAGTCATGCATATAATGGCACCAACCAGAATAACTAAGACCAGTTCTAGTATTATGACTATGTCGTGTCATCGTATGATTCAGAATCCACCGACTGTACTGTCTTTAATTCAGGTCTGTCCGATCATGAAGCAGTAATAACAATATTTTCAGTAAAATCCAATACTAAAAATTATTCTCGCAAATTATGCCGTATCTTTTCGGAAACAAATTTTCAAAACTTCAAGCATCGTTGTCAAACAACTGACTACAACATGCACTCTGGTGATGTGAATTATGAATTTTCTAGATTCATAAAATTACTAACTAGTCCGGCATTCAATTCTTTCCCCCTCAGACGTATTAAAAAAAAAGCAAAATAAATCATTGTCCACTTAAGGTTTACGTTTATCTGCAAAGAACATGCGATCTAGGGTAATTCTCGGATAATATCTATCAAAAATGATTTGAAACTAGACAGAAAAATTTATCATAAGACAATAAATGCTGCCAAAGATATTTATTATAATAGGAGACTTGCCAATTCTCGTAACGTTTCTAAAGAAACATGGTTCATTGTGAATAATCTAAGAAAAAAGCTTTTTCATCGAGCATAATCTCTACTTCACCTGATAACCTTAAAAATTACTTTGTGAATGTAGCCAAAAATTTATTAAATTCTACAACTCCTTCCCATGATCCGCTTTCATATCTTCCTGATGCTAATGCTAATTTACACAGTCACTTCTTTATGCCCATAGTTTTAGGAGAGCTTCACTGTACAATTAATGACATCAAAAATAAATACTCACCTGGAACTGTAGGACTTACATCAAAAATGATTTCGAGTCTGCCCGATTGCACAATAAATCACCTTACCACTTCAATTAACGTTTCATTTCAAAATAGCACTTTTCCCAATTGCCATAAGTCGGCTAAACTTATACCTCTGCATAATAGTCGCGTCAAAGAATACATAAAACAGGCAATCTTCGGAAGTCCTCAAGAGCAGCTCCGATTTTGATGTTTTTTTTTTAATTTTGCTATTTTATATTATTTTAAATCAGAAACCTCTTGGAGGGACGGAACTATTTATCTTGTTTAAACAATATCTGTGATATTTATGCACAAAAAAAATTTCTACTATACAATATCCATTAAAAACTTGTAAATATATTAATGAATGCTATAAACAATTACCTATAAGTTTGTTCTGTGTTGTAATGACATGGAATTAATTTGTGGAACAAAATATAAATTTTTTATTGACCATAGAAAATTCATTATTTTATATACAAAAACAGTACATTTGATTTTCATTCTTATTTCGCGTTTCGGAGACTCTTCATCTTCTTCAAGTGGTTGGTGGTCAATTCCACTGCAAACTATGCAGGCTGGTGAGCAATGAAGACCACTTTTTCTGCAGCCACACACTGAACCCCATCCTGTTTTTCAAGAGCAGAATATCAATTTTAACACGTTGTCAGGTGCTGCTGGTTGTGTCATTTTGATTGGTTTTAAATAATTCTCTTTTCGCCAACATCATTCTTCAGGTGGTATCGATGAATTATTTTTCCATTGCTGAACTTGTAAGTAGACTCTTTTAATATGTTGTTTTGATGCATCTTCTGTCGGAGGTAAGGAATTAAGTTGTACGCTTTTATTTTTTGAAGCTAATGCTATGAAACGTTTATATCGCAGTTCATTCAAGCATTTGGCAGTTTTAGCACCATACATTGTTAGAATACACTCAATACCACCATTAAAAAGCACTTCTTCATTTTACTCTTCAGCCATAAAATTTTCAGCTGCTGCAAGTAATTTTTGATTATTATCAAAAACTTTAATAAAACTATTTTTCCTTTTTTATAGAAAGCGGATGTAGTATCACATCCAGTGAATGCATGAATAAAAAACAGATGGTTTTTTTAATATTTGGATATTTCTTTAATATGGTTTTGTTGCAAGATATCATTTTTTAGTGGTTTAAAAAAAACATTTCTTTATCATCAGGTGCTAAAGCCCTCAATAAAACTAACACATCAATATCTTCAGCTACAACAACTAATTGAAGAGAGGAACAATCTATAGCAGATTGCACAATTAATCGATCAGCATCACTTTCGGCTTGACTCCACTCAATATTATTTTCTCCTAGTTTTTTGCAGAGAAGATTAATAAACCTATTTTTATTTTTGCTATTATCTAAAACTTTCTCTTTCGTTGTGTTTAAAGGCATGTCTTCTTCAAATAATCAATGGAAGTATTGCCGATATATCTACGATTTCTCTCAGACACTTTAGTTCCATCATTACTATATCCATCAAATACAACTTTAACATTAGTACCATAACTATTGTGTAAATATCTAATATACTGTTGACTAATATCTGCAAATTTTTTTATTTTTTTCCCATTTTAATATATGAAGTAGCATACCTCGTCCACATATGTATAAGCAAAAAGAAGTATTTGTAGCGTATGCAGGTAACACATAAATGTTTTTTTATTTTAATATTAAATTACTGTTAAAAACTTCTTTGTAACAACTATTTGTTACAATAAGATTAATATATGGAGATTTTTTTTACAAAAAAATAGAGACCAAACTGGATTTTTTATATAAATGTCGTTGATATTGTTTAAACAATATAAATAGTTCCGACCCTGCTCTAAGAGGTTTCTGATTTTAAATAATATAAAAAAACAAAATTAAAAAAAAAAATCATCAAAATCGGAGCTGTTCTTGAGGACTTCCGAAGCAAAGGCTTCATTGACGCGACTATAAAGGAGGAGATAAAAATCGAGCATCGAATTATCGCACAATTGCACTTTTTCACACGTTATCTAATATCATAGAAAGATAAGTCAAAAAGAGGCTTTTATCATTTCTGTTTAAATTTAAAATACTCAATACCCATCAATTTGGGTTTTTGAGTAACAAATGCACAAATGCTATATTCTCTCTACTAAAGAATGTCTTCTCTAGCCTAAGCAGCCATCACTCCACTGCAAAGCTTTTTGTGATTTTTCTAAGGCAACAAATTGTAGTGAACAATTCCTTGAAATGAGAGTTACATATTGCCACCTTATCTAAAAAATTAAGCTCCTCCTGTTTTGCGCTGAGATCAGTTTCAAAAGAACTGAACTCAGCCACCACCTTAACAGTTTATTACGCCCTTATTGAGTCGCATCTCCGATATGCCCTTCCCTTCTGGGGGACGTGTGGTGCGACTCAATTTGAGCGAATCTTCAAATTACAGAATAGAGCTGTTAATATTTATCCGGACTAAACAGCGGGGCCCAATGCAAGGACTTCTTCAAAAGATTGAAAATTTTGAATTTTCCTTACTTATTCATCTTTGAATCCCTTTGCCTAATTCGTAAGCACGCTTCTCCAATTTTAGAAAGGTCGTTGCGTGGCTATCCACTTAGGAACGCGAAGTCCAGAATTAGTTAAGGGTTCAATATTTTACAATGCAAAACATGAATAATCACCTGCCAATTGCATCGATATCATCTTTTACCGCTTTCCGCAATAATTTGAGGGCAGATTTAGTGGAAAGTGCCTTCTATTCTGTAAACAATTTCTATTCGAATAAAATTCAATTCTGGGCATGCTGCATACTGCTTTAATTTTGCTTTGGACTTATTTACCAAGTATTACCTATAACTACTACCTATAATTTAGTCACTTCTTGTGTTTTCCTTCTGTATTTTGAAATTTTATTGTATTTTCATCTTTATTTAGTTATTTTTATGTAAGTTTTTACAAGCTTTTATCTATAAATCGTAACGATTTTTTGACAATAAAGCATTTCTCTATGTCAGACTCTTCATTGAATGAGGGCGATCCATGGACAAGAAGAGTATATACGACTTTTTTTTAGGAACGTATGAAACCAGAGTGCGTTCATTTGTAAAACCAAATAATATTCTAGATTCACCAACTTTTTTATTTTCATTGGCCTGAAAATTATGTCTTTTAATTCTTCTATACAAAAATTTTTAGATTTCTT
The DNA here is from genome assembly GCA_026230145.1 of Diorhabda elongata. Taxonomy (NCBI): domain Eukaryota; kingdom Metazoa; phylum Arthropoda; class Insecta; order Coleoptera; family Chrysomelidae; genus Diorhabda; species Diorhabda elongata. The sequence goes on along the minus strand of CM047937.1, from coordinate 21,972,452 downwards.
TGTTGGGCATTCATTGTCATATTCCGACCGAATATGCTCTACCTCCAAGCTATTCTTAGTCATGATTGTTGTCATCAACCTCAGAATTCGTATCGTGTTCACTTACTTCATTACTACACATTGTCCATTTTATCCCCATCACTATCACTTTCAAGCTTCTCAAGTTCTTTTAATCACTCAGAGGTCACCTCTTCCAAACGAGGATCAGTAGTATGTTTGCGCTTTTGAAATTCATTTATATATATGTATATATATATATATATTCTTAACACTACGGATATAGTACAGTTACAAAGTATTTAGTAAAATTAATCGTTAGATACTGTTTAGTATCAACAAAATAGTTCAGTATCACTCTGATTCAAGGTCATATTTAGTTTTTTCTGTAAAGATCAAATATGATCTAGTGTACTTTATTTTCTTCGCGAAGCATCTTGGTTGTTGAAAATTAGACAAGAGCGTCGATTGGAGGTAACCAATTGTTATCTTGAGATAGCCTGTATGGAGTGTTCATAGCGTGTGGTTTCTAGATAGACCATGACAGCGTTTCTATCTACTTCTACTTATGTTACAAACCGTTAGTTAAGTTTAACGTCCATACAGATTTCTCTCCAAATAATTTATCTGAGTAACCCCATCTTAACACTCAGTTTTCTAGTCAATTCATATACAATATTCAATATACATAATTAGGGCCATTTCGAAAAAAGCCTTCAATAAATGTGGTAAATTTTCAAAATTCTTTTTTTCGCTTGGAAAAGTACCATTACTGTCAAGTACTACTTCTTGATATTTAATTTCAAAAAACTAGAGTCGTATATACAAATAAAACTATATAGTATCAGATCAGTCGCAATCAGTTTTTTTCTATTTTCTGAAAATGAGTATTCAACTGTCTATGAATTGACCTTCCCTTAATTTGAACTTAATCCTTAATACGAGTGATGACCAGAACAATAGGCTTGTTTCCACTAAGAATAAATCGGATAGCTTTGAGTTTCTAGTGATTGAACATGATAATTGGTAAATAAAAAAAACAACTTTTCTACAAAAATAATAAAAGATTAATAATATTTTTGGAAAATAAAATCCACTAAATGGGGCGTTTAATCACGTGACATTGAACACCAATCAGAAAAGTATGTTGTAGAGCTGTCATTTTCGTATAAAGTAACCAGGTTATTTCGAGTTTTCGGCAATTATTGTGAAATTAATAAAGTTCGTTTTTAGTTTAATCCTGAAAGACAGTTATAAATTGCCAGGGAATCAGGATTTAACAAAGCAAAGAGCAGTAATTTGCCTAAAATTAACGCCGTTATGCTCGACAAATTTTTTTTAATGAACACCTACTTTTGTTTATCGGAAGTCCACAATGTTAAAACTTATATGTAAGTATCACGTGAAGAACAAGAAAGTCTTATTTAATTAGCAGTTACCAGTCAGAGAGTCGTATTAACCCACTGTGGAATGAAAATACTTAACTGATTTTGAGGTTAGCGAATACAAAGTTACAATAACTTCAACTTAAAAAATCATTTTATATGTATTTATATATTATGGTAGATTTTGCAAAATTCATTCCTTTTACTATAAATATTTATAAATATATACATCAAGTTTTGTTTGATACTTACATCAAAATAATCTTCACAGAAATATTTTGTGTAATTAGTTGATAAAGTAAGAGCATATTGCCTATTTGCCATTTTTAACCACTTTCTTCGTATTTCTTTATTGTTTGGAACGTATATGAATAATTTGTCTGGCGTTTTCATCGTTGTACTTTCTCATTGGGGCACTATACAGTATTTATAATACGAGGAATTCATTATTTATTCAAAAACACAATTGACTGTCATAAACAAACACAGCTGTTTCGCGAGGTGTGACGTTATTCAAGACGCCATGACAGTCTTGGCCTTTTTCGAGGTCAATTTCAAGTTCCATTCTAAAAACTCAAAATACTAACGTAAAAAACCTATTTTTCTTAAAATAATATATTTTTGGGGTGAAATAGATGCTAAGCTATAGTTTTAAACTAATTCCCAAATATTGTCAACTAGCCTATTCTTGGAATTGTACAGAAATTATAACAATAATTGCTTTCGTTAGTAAGGATCTATTTTTGTGTTGACGTATCAAATACTCATAAATAGACCTTTTTATTACATAAACCTAATAAACTCATATCCTCAAGCACTTGAAATTAATTGTTATTGAAGACATAAAACGGTTATCGATTAATTAAAGGAATGTAACTTAGTATTGGATTCTTCATAATTAGACGTTTTAAAAGTAACTGTAGGTACAAAGTAGTGCGTCCATTGTTTTTTCTAGAATATAGATTTCCCTTAAATTTTTTCTTATAGGTCGAAATCAGATGTTTCCTTAATATACACCATTAATTTAAAGTCTGAGTACCCTTGAATATCTCACAAACGTAAAAAATAACCACCCTATCCCCACTCATCTCTTGGTAATATTTCCAAAGTGGTAGCCAAAGCGTCGAAAATTTTTAAAATACCAACGCGGTTTCAACCCGGGGGCCTAGTTCATAATCCTGATCGAGGAAACCTTTCTTTTTTATTAGTGGTTTTATGAAACAAAGTTATTATTGATAGATAAAAAAATGAACTTTTGTTAATTGTTGGAGACAATTACAAAACACATATTTTTAATAATACACATCTGCATAGAAACATTAGGCATCAACAGTTACAAAAATTGACTTTTTTTATTGGGTAACTTAAAACAGCAGGTTTATCAGCGATGACCATTTGATGATGTAGACCATTTAGAGAGGATTATTTCTGAAGAATACCAAAAAATTATATATACGTAAATTAATACAAGAGTTTGATAAAAGAAAAATTAGATGTTTACAAAGAGAAGGTGGATATGTCGAAGCTGTAGAATTTTGAATTAAAATTCATTTATGATTGTTTCTGTTAGCTAAATATCCTTTGTATGGATTTTTCAATTTCTACAATAAATAATTATAATACATTCAATACGTATGTAAATTGCAAGGTTGTTCAAAAACAGTAATAAGTAGAAAGGTCAACATATTTTTAACAGGTAAGAGAGATGAATTGTATCCAGCCAGAATAATTAATATGGAATTATTAGTTAATAATCACAAAATTTGAATTTTCATAATAAATGGCTGTAATTGCAAAACTTATCGACAGCAAGGTGGCTAGCAAAAATTGATGCTGGATCGGCAGAAGTTAGTGGCTGAGCCCATGTCTACTTATTTTTTCAAATATTTCAATTTATTCGCCTGGGCCAAATTATATGATTCCAAACGCTGCAAGCGCTAGTCGTTAAGTGACCCGGAAGCTCTTTTTGAAGAGTACCTATTTGCTGTGAGAATCGATAGTCATTAGAAGCAACTATAAGCTGACTACTCTCACAAAAGATTTTTCAAAACTGATATGCGTTATACTTTGTCGTTACGTGACAAACAGTACGTAAAGCCAGAGTTACAGAGCATTAAGTACTACAACTGCTTCACCAAAAGAACATTTTAAATCACATTATCCGGAACTTCGTGTTACGTGCAAGAAATGGAATTTATTCGGGCATGAAGCAAGTCGATATATGGCGAATAAGGAGAGACAATTCGACTAAAGAGGTGAATCAATACAACTTTACTGTATCTCAGATACAAATAACTTCTCTGACACTTGTTAGTTTATCGATTGCATGATAAATGTACAATCTAAGTAGATTCAGTTTGTGCAGCAGTATAGATACGGCAACCGGATACCGAGGAGCTCATTATTATTGTTCTAAATGTTTGGTTTCGTATATTCCAGATGCTAAGGAGCATCTTAATACAGCTTCACGAGGACGCGAAAGGAAATCCGGTCTAGCCAACTGTAAGCTCACAAAGGCTAGACAAATATACACACAGTTCATTACCAAGAATCTCTGCATCTCTGAAAATGATAAGCAGGTACGTAAGGGATAACGATTATCATTTATTTACTTATGGTAATTCCAAAGTTTAAGGCTGAAACATCAGGTATCTAGTTTTTGTTACAAATGTCTTAAATATACTTTCTTTGCGGATGGAACAGTCATTTTATTTTGATTTCTGCAGCTTGAATATATATATATATATATATATATATATATATATATATATATATATATATATACATATATATATATACAGTGCTTTTCAGATAAAAGTATCCACCTTTGATAACTTTTGTAATACTGGTATTTAGAAAAAATCCAAAAACACGTCAATTTATGTTGGAAGGGGCAAGCATTATGGCTTATTTAAACTTACTGGAAAAGCCACCCCCTCACCCCTAGCAGCATCCCCTTTATTTTTTTAAATTACTTTTCATATTTTTTATGTAAAATTTGGATACTCCTCTTTGAGCTGATTTCAAAAATGTATAATACTTGTAGGTTAAAGTGGTTAGTTTATGAAATAAACAATTTTTCTTTTAAGAGCACAAATTTTACTTATTATTTACTTTCACCTTATTTGCCTGTACTAAAATGGGTTGTACAACAGTTCAAACTCTTTAATCTTTTTAACTGTGCTATTTATTCTACTTAAAAAATCCAAACAACAAAAAACTCTACTTTTTATTAAAGTTTGACATTGTCAACTAGAATTTGTAGTCACTATTGATAGTTTAATTTGATACATTATTTATTTTGTTTCTCTGAAATGGTTTACTCTTTGCAAGAAAGATTTGAAATTGTAGGTTTATACTACCAAAATAATAATTGTGCAAGAGCTGCTGCTAGAATATTTAACGAATTACATGACGGAAGACATGCAACTCATAAGTATGTAATTCAACTGATGGAGAAATTTACCACAACAGGGTCTGTTTGCAATAAAGTGCATAAGCGAGAGGGACTCGTAAATAACGAAGCAATCCAAATGGCAATTTTAGGGCAAGTCAGCTTAGAGGCTCAACAACCCCAATCGTTGTCAACAATAAGTAGAGCGATCGGTGTTTCATCTTCTACAGTTTTCCGAGTTCTACATAAATTCAAGTACCACCCATACAAAGTTAAGTTGGTGCACGAGTTGAATGAAGATGATTTTGATCGTCGTCTAGAGTTTTGCGAATCAATGACGCAAATTATCAATAACAATCCACAATTGTTAAACAATATTTGCTTTTCTGATGAGTGCTCATGGTCATTAAATGGCTCCACAATTGTTAAACAATATTTGCTTTTCTGATGAGTGCTCATGGTCATTAAATGGCTTAGTAAGTAGGCATAATTGTAGATATTGGGCTGAAAGTGATCCACATATTATGCGTGAATTCCATACACAACATCCCCAAAAGTTAAACGTTAAACGGAAATTTAAATGGTGAATCATATCTTGAGTTTCTCAGGGAAGGGGTGGACCCATGTATTACAACTATAATAGAAAATGATGATAACCTTTCCGAAGATTTACTGGTATTTCAACAAGACGGAGCTCCCCCACACTATGCTATGCCTGTCCGACAATTTTTAAACGAAACATTCCCCGCTCGTTGGATAGGTAGAAGGGGGCAGATGATGGAGTGGCCACCTAGGTCACCGGATTTAACACCCCTAGACTTCTTTTTATGGGGGTATTTGAAAACAAAAGTTTATGCTAAGTTCAACTTCATTTTCTTGTAGTTTTTTCAAGTTCCTTCTTCTTCTGCGTTTTCTTCAAACTATTGATGTCAATCCTTGCGAAGATATTTCATTTAAATTCAATTTTTGCAATTGGTGGAGTTTTCATTGAAACTATTTGCTCTTCACATAATTGTTTATTATTGTCTTGAAAATTAGAAGCACATTTGAAAGTCTCGTTTCTAGTACAAATATCGTTTAGAGGTTTTCTGTGTGTATCAGATTTTAGCAAATACTTTGAATTTTGTATTATGATTACGAATTCTGATTCTAACTTAGTGAGTATCGGTAGTAGTAAATAATTCAAACTCAATATTGAAGTCTATGGCAATTGATAAAAAAGATTCTATTCTATTTATATTCATGTTATATCTAAAATTAATTCAAAGTTTAAAATATTCTCGTAATTCAATTCCATCCGTAATTGTAATTTATAATACGGAGATATTTTTTGCAACTCTGTAATCGATTCTTTTCATTATACTCGGATGTAATGTCCTTAGTTTGCAGAATGTCCAAGAATTCACATTCACATTCACAATTCAAATTTAATATTACGTTATAAATAATTGAAATTTCATTCATCTTATTTTTGAGATAAATAAGATTCTCATATTGCATATGAAAGTCAACCATATCATTTATTTCCAATAATTCCGATTAGTTATTTTGAATATCTCGAGTAGTTTTATTAACATTATTTATTATTTGATCCCTCACACTGTATTGCAGCTGAATTTGATTTTGAAGTTTAGCTTGATTTTGTTTTATGTTTTGAGATTTTTTGAGATTGCTTTTATTGTTTCTTCGTCTTTAGAATCCAAATTACCGATTGTAGTTTTTATTATAGATCCAAGTCTATTTATGAAGCCTCTTTTGTTTTTGTTTGTGATTGAATAAATATATAAGTTTTAAAATGTTCCATTGGTTTCACCGGTTTCCTAACATATTTTGTCATGAGTCATGAGAGGGATGTTAATCAGTTTTCTATTACACTCGATAAATGAGATTTGTGGGTTTTTTAAATATGTTTGTATAACAGTGCTGTATTTTCCATATGAGGGATTTTCAAAATCAATATAATATTTAACTTTTGGTACTACATTACGAAATTTATTACATAGTGTTCAAAATTATTTTTAGAAAATTGTACTGAAATTCTTTGTTTAGTTTCATATAATTTAATGAAATTGATATTCCTGAAATAGGGTTTTCTATATCTATGAATGTCATTTAATTCTTTAGCTTCCAAAATAAGTGAAACGATTTCTATATTCTATATTTTTGTAGTATGTAAGAGTAAGTCATTAAATTTTTCCATATAAACCAAAAATTCTTGGGAGGGTCATCCAAGTTTCAGCCTCCATCTAATTAATTTAGAACTCGGATCTTTTAAAAACAATAGCCATTGAAATGTCTTCTTATCTATTACTATAGTGAATATCCTTCCTAAATACTTTATGGCTCATACAATCGCAAGAAGTTTCTTTTCAATTGTTGAGTAGTTCGTTTCAGGATCATGGAGTGTTATGCTACCATATGACACAGGTCATTTCCGATTTTTCCTTGGCTAAGAACAGCGCTTAGAGATATAATGTATGGGAAAAGTCCGGATATTGTGAAATTGGGTTATTTAATAAGATATTTTTGCATGTGTCAAAACAATTAATATAATCAAAATCCTTTATGTTAATTACTGCAATTTTCTTAAGTCGATTAGTAAAAGGTTAAGTAAGTTTCGAAAAATCTTCAATAAATTTCCTATAATATCCTAGAAGTCGGGGAAAAGTTTTAATTTCTTTGTTCTTTTTGGTATCGAAAATTTTTGGATGGCACTGATTTTATCGGTATTTGGTTTGACAGCTTCTGGAGTAACGATATGCCAAATAAGCTTCCTCTTTCATTAAAAAATCTGATTATCGATTCGTATTTTGAAATTCGATTCTCTCAACCTTCTAAATACTTCTTCCAAAGAAATAATGTGTTCTTGTGATCTAGTAGTAAATACAATGATATCGTCAAGGTATAATAAAAATTTTTCATTTTGCATAACTCTTAAAATGTTATCCATTACCCTTTGAAACGTTGTTGGGGCTTTAAACCATTTAAACCATTCTTAGAAAATTCTAGTGACCATTATCAGTAGTGAAGGTCTTTTTAGGTATATCCTCTTAAGCCATCTTAATTTGGTAGAATCAGGATGCAAAATCCAAGGTGGTAAAGTATTGGCAACGTCCTAATTTATCCAATAAATCAGTTATATTTGGTAGTGGATATCTATCTCCATCAGTGATTTCATTGAGCTTACGATAATCTACGACGGCTCTGGATTTTTTTTATCGGTGGAATCTAATTTTTTAGAAATAACACAGATGCTACTTGACCAAGGTGACCATGAAGGCCTTATAATTTTTTACTTTAAAATACTCTGTATCTGATTTTGGACTTGTATATAAATAGGTACATCGTTTGTTTGTTTGTTTTATTTGATGTTTAATTTTACTTGTAAATGTTAATTATCAACTTAAAAATATCGGAATATTCTTTAATTAATTTAAGAATATTATTGCATTATTTAGAATTCATATGATCTGTTCGAACCTTTTTTATATAAAATTTGGATTTATCTGCAAAAATAGTATTAAAATTTGGAATTTAAAGTAGTGCAAATGGCTTGACTATTTTCCTCTTTTGTTAGACATTCGGGTATTTCCAATTTTCCCATCTTTGTATACGGTATAATTTTATCGCCATTATCAATATTCTCAATATTCAATTTAATTAATTGTTCAGTTCGCGGAGGCACTACTATACAATTCATGTTTTAGCTTCTGATTTTAAAATAGTTTCATTTTACTATATGGAGTGATTAAAATATAATTCACTACATTAATAGTGGCATTCAAATTTTTCAGGTTATATAAACCTAATAAGCAATCAAAATGATTGTAGAATTCAAATATACAATATTCTAAATTTATTTTATTTTTTATTTTAAATATATTTGAAGATGAAATAACTTTTCAATAATTTTGTTGACTTGAACCTAAAGCAGACGTTACTTAAATGGTTTTTTCCTAGTTGACTTTGAAAAATATATCTTTGAAATTTCAGGTGTTACAAAGGATTTTGTACTACCTGTATCAATCATTTCTTTCAAATTTTGTTCAGGGAATATTATGTACGGCGATTCCATTTTATGCAATTTTTCTGAGAAACAATTTCATATATTACCTACAGAATGGCTTTATTCATTATTTCTATTTTGATTATATGTATTGGAAGTAGATATGTTTATTGGAGTAGGTTTTTGAGGTTAATTATTTCTATTTGTTTTGGAAACATTAGTATTTATGCTCTGAAAACTTGTATCTTTACTTGTACTAAGTACGATATCAATATCATTGAAATTCCTATTGAATGGTGGTCGACAGTTTCGGCAACTATTATTAGATTAAGAATATTCCAATAACTGGAGCTTGCCGGATGATCTATATAAAATTGTCCTGTTTCCTGTGTATGATTACTTATATCAGCTTTATAAATACTTTAACAATCGTTAAAATTTTCCAAATAAAATTGGTCATGATTATCCACAGTTTGATTAAAAACTTCAGCAGATGTGAATTTGGGTTTCGAATAGGATTCAGTTACAGTATTTAGTTTGAAGCATTGGGAATTATTTGGACAATTATATTGTGGATTGTTAGGACAAATATTTTTTGGCTGGTTAAAATTGTGTGTTGGTTATGAGGGTCGTTGTATTAGGTTGTAGTTTTGGTTTGTGAATAATGAGTGACGTTAATAATTGTTATTTGGACGCCAATTATTGTATAACTGATTTGTAGGAGAATGTTGTATATACCTCGTTGAATATGATGCTGGAGGACGAGTTATCAAATTAAGTGGAAATATTGAACGGAGTGGTTGAAATGTATGTGATAATGATTGAGATTTTGTGTTCTGGTAGGTATAACTCTTGAACGAGGTTATATATATATATATATATATATATATATATATATATATTTCATATTTTTTATGTAAAATTTGGATACTCCTCTTTGAGTTGATTTCAAAAATGTATAATACTTGTAGGTTAAAGTGGTTAGTTTATGAGATAAACAATTTTTCTTTTAAGAGCACAAATTTTACTTATTATTTACTTTCACCTTATTTGCCTGTACTAAAATGGGTTGTACAACAGTTCAAACTCTTTAATCTTTTTAACTGTACTATTTATTCTACTTAAAAAATCCAAACAACAAAAACTCTACTTTTTATTAAAGTTTGACATTGTCAACTAGAATTTGTAGTCACTATTGATAGTGTAATTTGATACATTATTTATTTTGTTTCTCTGAAATGGTTTACTCTTTGCAAGAAAGAATTGAAATTGTAGGTTTATACTACCAAAATAATAATTGTGCAAGAGCTGCTGCTAGAATATTTAACGAATTACATGACGGAAGACATGCAACTCATAAGTATGTAATTCAACTGATGGAGAAATTTACCACAACAGGGTCTGTTTGCAATAAAGTGCATAAACGAGAGGGACTCGTAAATAACGAAGCAATCCAAGTGGCAATTTTAGGGCAAGTCAGCTTAGAGGCTCGACAACCCCAATCGTTGTCAACAATAAGTAGAGCGATCGGTGTTTCATCTTCTACAGTTTTCCGAGTTCTACATAAATTCAAGTACCACCCATACAAAGTTAAGTTGGTGCACGAGTTGAATGAAGATGATTTTGATCGTCGTCTAGAGTTTTGCGAATCAATGACGCAAATTATCAATAACAATCCACAATTGTTAAACAATATTTGCTTTTCTGATGAATGCTCATGGTCATTAAATGGCTTAGTAAGTAGGCATAACTGTAGATATTGGGCTGAAAGTGATCCACATATTATGCGTGAATTCCATACACAACATCCCCAAAAGTTAAACGTTAAACGGAAATTTAAATGGTGAATCATATCTTGAGTTACTCAGGGAAGGGGTTGACACACGTATTACAACAATAATAGAAAATGATGATAACCTTTCCGAAGATTTACTGGTATTTCAACAAGACGGAGCTCCCCCACACTATGCTATGCCTGTCCGACAATTTTTAAACGAAACATTCCTCGCTCGTTGGATAGGTAGAAGGGGGCAGATGATGGAGTGGCCACCTAGGTCACCGGATTTAACACCTCTAGACTTCTTTTTATGGGGGTATTTAAAAACAAAAGTTTATGCTACCCAACCAGAATCTCTGGGTGATTTACGAGAGAGGATAGAAAATGAATGTCGATAATTAAATCCAGCCGTATTAAGCAATGTCAGAGAGGCATTTCAAAATAGATTATACCATTGTATGGAAGTGAATGGTACTCATTTTGAACACTTATTGTAACTTCACAATAAATAGCACAGTTAAAAAAATTAAAGAGTTTGAACTGTTATACAACCCATTTTAGTACAGGCAAATAAGGTGAAAGTAAATAATTAAGTAAAATTTGTGCTCTTAAAAGAAAAATTGTTTATCTCATAAACTAACCACTTTAACCTACAAGTATTATACATTTTTGAAATCAGCTCAAAGAGGAGTATCCAAATTTTACATAAAAAATATGAAAAGTAATTTAAAAAAATAAAGGGGATGCTGCTCGGGGTGAGGGGGTGGCTTTTCCAGTAAGTTTAAATAAGCCATAATGCTTGCCCCTTCCAACATAAATTGACGTGTTTTTGGATTTTTTCTAAATACCAGTATTACAAAAGTTATTAAAGGTGGATACTTTTATCTGAAAAGCACTGTATATATATATATATATATATATATATATATATATATATATATACATTCTTAGAAACATTATTAAAAACATAGTATTAGAATCAGTGTATTTATCTCGAAATTTCAATAAAACTATATTACATCAGGTAGATTGAAATAAACTAATTGATCAAATTATGGTCAATTTGGCTGAGGTTTTTTGTATCTTGTCTACCATTTACAGAACATTTAACTTGCAATAAGATTCAGATTCAGATACTTTACACATACAGCGTTCAATTTCATATAAATATATCACTTCGATTTGTATAACTTTAGGTTTTTTTGAGTTATAACTTTCAAGAAAGTTTCGCGTTCATATAAATGTTCATTTTTTAATTGGGTTAGAAAGGACTTTGGCGTTGGCGACCTATATTTTTTCATGAGTTGATATTTTCGGTACATTTTCTATAATATGGAAGAATCCAAAGAATCCAACCTTGAACTTGGTGATCAAGAAACTTACAATCACAATCATTTTAGTAACAGGACAAAATCAGAATCCTTTTCGTATTCTCTCAAAAATATTGTTTGATCTCATTTCTATTCTCATATCTTATAGTCCAATACCTACCTCTACACTTACACAATATATCTCATCTTCCTTTTCATGCAGGGTAATTATTAAAACAGAATTTCTCTCTTCTAGCATATCTTCCATATCCCTTATTCTCAATTCTAATTTTGCAGAAGATTCAATTCGTATTTTTACTCTCTAGTCGGCACTTCTTCAGTTTTTCATGCTTCCTTTTATTCGTGTGATTATTCAGTAACAAATATTCCATTGTGCTTGCTATTCCAGACACGCTCTGTTCAACCACTTTTTTGGGCTTTGTCTCGATGCCACAAGTCTTATTAGGTAACAGCTTGCTACACATCGTGCAATTTTAAAATTAATTGAAAAGAGAGGACTACGTCTTCATTGTCTACATCAGTATCTACGAAATCGAGAAACCTTATAAACTACTATTGAAGTCGGAATTTAGTTTTCCAATATTTTTGTACGGATTTACCAAAAAATTGCTCGTCTTTAAAATAGATTTCTCTCATTCCACAGGCACTGCGTATAAACCAATAAAGCACTGTAATTTATCATAAAACAATTTTATTCAAGGATAATTGTTAGCTTTCACTACTAATTTCCCATTTTCGATACCAACACAGGGGAATTTTACGAGAGTAAAAAAAATCGCATATAACTTAGTACAAACTTGTCTTTGTTGCAAATTAATGTGGTTTACTGCCAAACACATACCTACTATTGGCGGTGAACAAATTCTAGCGATGCTTGGATCTAAAAAAGATTATAATACAGTTAAAAGATTTTTCTTGTTCTCACATTCAAAAAATAAGCTTTTCCTCTTATGAATTATAAAAAAGCAAGTTCTATTTTCAACATCTATTAGAGTACTTTATACTTTATCGATTTTCAATACAATTGTTAAAAGCAATCAACCAGAGCATGCGAAAGTTTAACGAAATTGTCAAGGTCACTTTTGTTTGAATATTATTTTCTAAACTATTTTCCTCAATTCGCTTATAACAAACTTTAGATTATAAATTACTCCTTGAGATCTCTTTCAATGGTTTAGAAAGAAGGATATTGAATTTCTACTGGTGCTAAAAATTCCAAAGGAAAAAATATATATTTGTGTAGATGGCATCACATGTGATGATCGCACTTAATGAAGAAAGATGAAGTAGTTGAAATTGCTACATCTTCATATACGGATATTAGAAACAAGACACCCTTGAACAATATTACAGAAAATTATTACTAACTCACAAGTAGACTGAAACAAATCAATATCAAAGTACTTAAAAGTAAAAACATCAGAGAAATAATGGTGATTGGATTCCATATGCACTCTCACATAATTTACCAAACCAACTTTTATGTGAACTATTTTGGAAGCATTTATCGTCTTTTTGATGTGTCCGTTTTACAAAGCCATGATGTAAATACTGAATTCTTGTATAAAATAGTTATAACGAGAAATATAAAGTTTATAATATAATATTGTGAAATAGCAGGCGCTGATAGCTATTTGGGTTCCCCAAAAAACCCAAAAAAAATTCAGAATTTACTCATAATACCTAATTGTCTGGTAAGGATGTTAGTACCGTCTACTGTAATGGTTGCTCGGAGAGTAACTTCATTTGGTATGAGTGAAAATCTGGCACACACTGAAAATAAACGAATACATATTAATATTAGCGACCCGTTAAGGCTGCTGAACTTAACACATTATTCCTACATATTGCACTTGAATTTATTTTCGTATGCGTTAAGCTTATGCTCTAGTTTCACTCATTTAAGTTGTATAGGGCGAAGTATGGTGATAAATAAAATACTTGAAGTAATTAATACTTTTGAGTTGATAAATATTCAAACTATATCTATCTTAATTTACATTAAATAGCGCATTTTCTAACCATTTTTTAGAACATCGAATGGGATGGTGACCTTTCCTTAAAAGATTCATACTGTGTTGTTTGAAGGTAAGGGATCTCCACTCCGTGGGATCGTAGTGAAACTATATCTTCAAAATTTTTGCTATATTTTCAACTTAAACATAACGACTAAAAGTCTTTAACACGAGAACTGACCTCCGTCAACATGTCGCTGACCGTAGTACACGTATGCTTAGCAATGATAAAAAATGTCACTTAATCGAAAGCTTTAGTTACAAAGTTTGTTACTTATTACCGTCGTGTTTCCAACGGGACGTATCTTTTAATTGACTCAAATTACACATTTCTGATTAATCGTGGCTTACAATTCACTTTATTAGTTTTTAACGATTTTCTGGTGCAATAACCGTCACAATGTCATTATGGACTTTTTTGTAGGTAGATAAAAGAGGAATTATTTTGTTTAATTTCAAAGAGATTGGATAGCGTTTTTGATGTTATATAAGGCGGCTGGACGTTGTCCGACATTTCCAACAACTTTTCTCAAGGATAACTCCTCCCAGTGGGGTGAACAGAATGAAAATCTGTTCAGTCGTTTTCAGGTTTATGTATTCTTAAGTAATTTGATTAGAAAATAATGAAAGCTAAAGTTTTACGGATGTGCCGAGTATTTCTTCTATTTCTTGAAAGGTCTGTTTTTGGCCTATTTACATTGTTTTTATGACTGCTTTATAGAGAAATTAATAAAATGTTTACGACAAATTATAATTTTCCAAAAAATTACAGATTATACATAGTATACATGACATAGTAATAGCATCGGGATTGTGAAAAATAAAGCATAAGGCGAATTTATATAAATTTAATTAAGTCTAAATAGTAAGCATGTAAGTGCTAGTAAATAATGTGTAGATGACGTAAATAAGATACATCATATGTATAAATTCACTTCACCTTGATTGAAAACTTTTTAAATGAATAAGTAGAACATTACAATGAATTCAAATGAAAATTTACCAACTGAAATGACTGGTACACTTAACTACCATTTATTTTGACAATTTAAATTTAGCGATAACAATAAAGGACCACAAAACCAGATGGTGGATAGAAAAAATAAAGAAAATGGTTGAGCAAGTTATGTGAAGTTATTTTGCCCACTTTATATAAAAATATCTGTGTCAGTTTTTAACGATAAAAGAACTTTATATTATCATGATAATTTTTGTCATTCGTCATTCTGTTTGTAACTCTGAAACAGTAAACTTGTATTAAATAAAGTTTATTTTTAAAAAGATATTTTTCTTACAAAATATCATAACTAGCAACATTATATTACATATAAAATGAGAAGGCATACAAAACAATGAGAAAGAAATGAAAGAAAACATGGGAATAATTTGGAATTAGCAAATAACTATTAGACAATAACAGAAGCTTTTAAAACAAAATCAGAGCTATGGGAGGGAATAAAAAAGATAGGAAATAAGAAGAATAATTGATAAAAAACAATATGGAAAGTTGAGACAGGAAAGAAATAGTAGGAATTTTTTGGAAAAAAATTCAGCCGTAGAGGTATAAACTTGACAAAAGAAGAATTCGAGAATGAAGGGAAATTATACAACGATAGAAGGGCGAGAAAGGAAATTGCGCAGGAGGACATAGAAGAAGCGATTTGAAAGGTGCATTAAACTCAATTGATAAGAAAATACCATAGTATAAAGAAAATAGAGATAGAGATGAGAGTAGAACAAGGAGGTAGTCTTAGTCATCTTCTATTTACCCTTGTCATGGATAGAATGATACAAACAACTACAAAATGACATTTATTTCAGGGACAAGCAGAGAGCAGTGAAATTCAACGTAGATATGATGAACCTGGATTAATCTTGAATAAAACTGTGCCTTAGTCTAACGTTTAGTAGGTATAAATTCAAAATAAACTGTCAAGGGAAACTCTCGACATTAGTTGCCGACTGCTATCTAATATCACTTTTAGACTCTGAATAATTTCTAGACTACAAAATTTGGTTTCCAATGGCAGCAGGACAGATTTGCGGTCAATTAATTTATAAAAACACATTATTGTCAAGCAAAGCAGTGTCAATACAACAGGATTTAAGCAAGCTGAAGAGTTAAGGAAAAATCGTGAAATTTCCGTTGAAGAATAGACCAATTCAATAATAATGTGTTCTTCAACTATTTGGTGCATATATTGGTAATCGAAGGGTTGATTTAGTAATATATTTTTATTTAACTTCTGGTGTTCTGATGCAGCAAAATTGTTTATTGTTGTGTTGTAGTTCTTGATATTAAATTAATTTTTCATAGATTATATGTAACTTTGTTTATATTACAATTTCTAGCAGGATAAATAATGTAGTTAACCCTTTGGGATTTCTGATGAGCGAGCAATTTAGGAACAATTATAAACCTGTATATTATAATTCTCTCTCTCTCTCTCTCTCTCTCTCTCTCTCTCTCTCTCTCCATTAAGTAAATTAATGCATTTGCTGAAATACGATTGACGTGTATGATAGTTATTTATTAATTTTTCTACCACTGCACTCTTCCCAAGTATTTGACTGTTGCCATCTTGGATACATCCACATACACACATTTAAAGTGAGCTTACTTATTTCTGGCCAGTACCATTGCTACCATTTTTTCGGGTAGCTATGGAAAAATAGTAACACGAACCTTACTAATAAACTGAATGCCTATACCTCGGCAACACAGAGCATAATCATACTGAATAACAATGGAATAATTTGTGATTTTTGCGAAAAATTTCTTTGTTATCTCTGTCACCACTATAATAATTTGTCATCATTGTAATAATTGATGTGATTTGACCCTGTTTAGCAATCAAACAACTTCCTTTCCTAGTAGAGAGGCAACTGCTGTCAAAATGTACAAAGTTAGGTTTGTCTGGCCGAGTCGAATTTCTGAAATCTTCTTTTGAGTACAAAAATTTCACCTCCCTGTATAATTAAATTTCTACCCAAACAACCTTGATCTAAGTCAGTTTTCACCTTGGGAGTGAAAAATTCGTATCAGCACAGATATTAATATTGATGATTAATAATCAAAAATTCTCAAACTTATTATTTGAATAATAGACTCAACATTTGAAAACGAGAAAATTATATATGGACACTTCATAAGACTTCCTACTTGTAAACATTCGATTTTTCATTTTTTTTCCAAATTATTTACTAAATAGATTTACAATTCAAAAAAATTCAACTTCGACATGAAATTTCTCCTGTATGCTATGTAGTACGCTCGCTTTCGTGCGAAAAACAGTTTCACTATTTCGTCCTCTATTACCTATGATAATATCATTCTCAATTATTAGTTCTTTTTTTTTTCAAATAATCTTCTATAGGTCCGTTTTAATTTCAATAAGCTGAACCCAAATACATGACACAAGTAAAAAAAACATAGAGAATACAGTAAATAAGAAATAGATTAACCTTAGGAGACAGAAACGAGAATAACCAACTAAGATAGAGACAACGAGGAAACAATCCAAGATACCACAGAGGAAGTAGCAGACAAAATACACAGAGTTGTTGAAAACAAGGCTGTCCCAAATTGAATTGTATAAGAACCTGAACTTAGAAAAGCACAATAAAGTCCCTCACAAAAACATGAAATCTAAACTGATGAAAAATATGAGAAATAGAACTAAATGCAAAAAATAACCTGACTGTTATAAAAACGCTAGGAATACCGGTAATCCAATATAGCATCGACATAATAAAATAAGCCCCAGCAGATATGAGAAAAGTAGATTCCCAAACCAGAAAATTCCTGGCAATGTCAGGAAGTGAGCAACTCACAACATCTCCAAGAAAGGACCTAAAATTGAAGGACCTAAAATTAAAAATCTTACAGAAGAGCCCAGCAGAACCTACAACCAAAATAGTGTCGGATATTTAATGAAAGGTGTAAAGAATAAACATTTAAGTAGACCCACAGTGATACCAGCATCACCTCGACCTAGTAAACACAAAAGAAGTAACAATATTATAGGACACATAGACAGAAAGTTACTAGAAATCAAACCAGACCAGACCTTATAATAAAGGATAAGAGTAAAACGATATTTATTGATACATGTAACAATTTAAAATAATACATTCACAATAATATCAAACAAGACACAAAAGGGCAAACAGCACACAAAGAAAAAAGTTTAAAATCAAGGAAAATTGACAAAACGCAAAATAATCTGCTTACAAATTGAAAATTTGAAATAATTACTATCAAACATGCAGAGGTATATTTTACAAACATTTAGAAAACTTCAGAGGACTACGTCGGGTCCTTGTTCATAGAATTTTTTGGTGCTTACGATGTGTTCACATTCCTTTTTTGATAGATAGACGTTTCCATTAACTGTGAATTCATATTTATTGTCACAGTGGGATAGTAGGCTTAAAGACAATTTATGATGCGTTTCGAAGCCTTAATGAGTAGCATGGAATTTCAGCATCGTCTTTTTAAATCTCCATAAAATACGACATACATATTTTATTACACAATTTATTTATATTTTGTCCCCAACTGTAACAGAGTAACCATTCATTGTTGAACTGAAAAATACAATGATTTCTGCCATATGAGGATAAATCAAAAATCTCGATACATTACTACAAACTGAGATAGGACTGTCTAAATGTGCCTTTAAATGAGTTCTAATATTATGTATATTCAATTTTTCTAAAATTTTATGTCGGACCTATCACAGAGTTGATATTGAAGATAGAGAGAGAGCCGGGAATGAGAACTTGTTTAAGTAGGCTGCAACGGCTGACATATAGAGAAAGAACATCGGTATACCACTCATAATTTCTCTCTACTGTTTTCTGATTAGATCGCCATGACCGAGGAGTTTCCAGTAGTGGACATGGCTAAGGAGAAGAATAACAAGTTTTTATTTTAGAGTGGTGTTTAGAGAGATAGAGAGTGGTGAACCATGAGGCCCAGAAAGAAGGATAAAATATAAATATGAAATTATTGTAACAATAAAACACACATTTCGATTTCTAAATATAGACTGACTCTTCATTGTGAATACATGAAGGTAACCCCTAACAAGAAGAAAAGGAAGTCATGATGCAAGGCAGACAGGAGTCTTCAACACAAAGATAACTGATACCACCATTGATGGTCCTTGGTTCAGGAACTCTTTCAGATCTTCGCATTTCATAAATTTCACCTGAACTAGTCGACTGTCCGGATCAATCAGTTTCCTTGTCATGTCCTGCTATTGAAACTGATCGTCTCAAGTTACTGATCTCGTCTGTATCTACTTTGTTGTTTACTATAACTTTTATGTGATTAATTACATTTTCCATCACTACAATATATCTGATAGTGGACATGGTATTTTTCTTAGAATCATAAACTCTGTAGCCTTAACAGTGTCACCATAACCAACTTAAATTCATTTTGTTGATTTTTGTGTCCCACTTAAGTCTCTTCTAATTTGGAACATGAACTATTACAGGTCTTTGAAATATTCTTATATAACTTACATTAGGTTTACTTCCATTCCAAGTTCTGAATAATATTCACCTCCATCATCCGAACTGAGCATTTTTATTCTATAGTTTGTCTGGTTTTTGACCATATTCTAAAATCTTTTGAAGCAATCAAACATTTTCTTATTTGTTACAAATATACAAATGCCATTTTGCTGAAACCATCTTCAAAAGTAACAAAATACTGTGCACCACCAGGAGAAATATTTTCCATTGGACCACACACGTCACTGTGGATAATCTCCAATAATTCTTTAGCGTGAGTATTACTTAAAAGCTAATCTGTATTGATTCCCAGAACAAGATACTGAAAGCTTTTTCTGATAAGCAACCATAACTTCTTGGATAGTAGTTTCACTGCTGCAGTTTCCAATACATTATACCTGTGTGAAATACCGCACTGAAGTCATTCGACGTTTTTGCTTTATTGTTCTAAAAATGTCCTGGTTACCACGAAATACACTACAGTTATCATTAGGCTCGATTTGCGTGTCCAATAGTTTTGTCCTTGCAGAGTCTGTTTTTATAGCTATACCAGAATATTCAATTTTTGACTAATTTTCACAATTTAGTTCACGTAATTAGCCATCGAATCACAATTGCCTAATCGCGTCAAAATTAAATTACGCAACAACCCGATTTTTGTAGAAAACTGTTTATCATCGAACATTGACTTAAATTTACTCCACAACTCCACTGTTGTAGCAGCATCCTTGATATGAATATACAAGAATGGGTCAATTAACGAATTTGGCGAGCCTTGTCCTATTACCTATTGTAACAGTAAAGCACACGTTTCGTTTTTAGAACATAGACTGATGATCTTCATTGTGAATACATAAAGGCACAAAACAAGAAGAAAGGAAAGAAATAATGTAAAATAGATGGCTGTTGGAGATACATATCTACATATTTCGGGGGCTAAATTCAACACAAATATATGAAAGCAATAAATCAAATTGGATGCCAAAAATATGGCGCAAAATATCGAATAAACAAGTCAATCTATTAAACACTAATAATAATCCAATTGATCCTAAATACCAGTTTCCTAAAGACTATAATAATCTGTTTGATACCAAAAAAATGTGTAGGTCGTAGCCCCTCACTAGCTTTTAGACAGTGGCGAAGGGAAGGTTCACAAATAATTATACCAAAGAATTTATACCGCGTCATAGGAATTCTCACTGCTCGACACAGTTGTATGAGCAGAATCTTGAAGAGCCAAATAAGTTAGATTTAATCAATAGAATAATGAGTCTATATCCAATCGCCTTGTACATATTTTACCAAACTGGGGTAATTATCTCTCAAGCTCAACTAGATAAAAATATACAAGTTTCATTATAAGAGATAATATGAGAGTTAATTACAGTTTAATGAATATTGTAGAATTGACTGGAGAAGTACGGGTTACCTAGATGAGGTTACCAATATAAATCAATTGAAGAAAAACAAGATACAAACGTTAAGATGATATAGCGATTTGCAATATAAAAAAAAGTAGATAGTAATGCTGTCAAAGGCTATTTACATCCCCACACGTTATGCCCATCCCAAACACGCTATCTCAAGATCACATATACTTTACAAAAAAACTAAATATGACTTCAAGTCAGAATCATACCAAACTATTTCCCTGATACTAAATAACACCTTTTGATTCAAAATACTAAATACTTTAAAGCTACACTTTATCCGTTACGTTAACTATATATTATGTGTATACGAGTTTACAACGTAGATAGTTGTAACTCAACTTATTAACCGCTCTAATACGCAAATAACATCAACTTGTGTGTCAAGCAAAAATGTATGGTAAATAATATGTGTACAAACACAAATTATTTTAAATTTAATCCACAGCTCCAAAGACCCAATCACATAAACCAGTTACCAGCAAAGCTGTATAGGAGCTTCTTATAATCTCCAAAATGGATGAAAAATATCAATCCCAAGCACACTACACGGAAATGGGGCCCCATGATTCTTAATGAATCAGGACCAAAAACATAAATGCTACCGGTATGGTGATCGTACAATACCACTCTTTCAAAATGAATGTCGACAAAAGCAGGAAATATTTAAAATTAAGAAAAAAATCCACATCGCTAGTTCGCAGATATTCAAAAAAAACTACTACATATGAAAACACATTTCCGAAGAAATTTAAAGAATTATAACCAAGACAGAAAGCAGATATTTCTCGAACACTTCTATTATTATAAAAATTATTATTATAAACACAAATTGTAACCATACATACATAATAATTTATTGAGAGAGATTTTATTATTTTCGAGAACTATTAGAGACAGCGCTTACATGGTGTGTGGGAAAGTTAACAACATCTAATATATTGATGAAATATGAGATTATTATTATTAACACATTTCATTGTTAATTTACGATTATTAACCAAGTAAGTAATGCATAAAACATTGTAACGTGATTAGGAATTTTCTTTTCAAAACAATTAACTTTACGACCAATGCTATTTCTCTCTCTTCCAATAGCAATGGTGATAACAATGAATACGGTATGGTGGGTAGAGGTAAGGAGGACCATCTCATATAGGGGCTTAGCTTAAAAACTGTCCGCTTGTAGACGGTAAATTATAATTCAAAATTTAACCAGAATGGGGCTCCTGTCGGACAAGATATCATATGATCGTTCAGGTCAGTCTTCCGCCCGTCTTATTTGAATGACCTCTCTCAAATATTTTCTACCGGACGTGCTGCGATTTGTCACTCATTGCTATTTTAGATAGAGTGAAGTATGCATTGTTTTTAAATATAAATTTTAAATGACTAAGTCGTTAATTAAATATTGGTATACAAAATCTAAACTATTCACGTTGTACAAAATGATTTTGTAAATATATCCTAGAAAAGCTACTTTGAGATAACGCTGAATGTTAATTAATTATTGTGAATTTCTAGAAAGTGTAAATTATCACTTCTTTCTTTCTCTGTCCTTATTCTTTATTTAAAATTTACACTCATGTGATAGTAGCGCCTCCCTAACGTAAAGAATTTGATGGACCCTTTCTGTACCACAGCGATGATTCTTTTTTTCTTCTTTTTTCTTTCTTTCCATCCTCAGAAAGATGTAAAATCTGAAGTCCACCTAACACAGACGAATTTTTTCTAATATAATTGCTTCATGTTTTGGTCAAACAGCGAGTTGATATTTTGCTTGGCAATGGAAGATACCAATGTAATATGGAGTGGACATGGCATATGTTGAATTGATACTTCATAAATTCTAAGACATTGGTTTACATAGTCTGCAAATTGGAGACCAGATTGGATTGAAGAGCATCGGTATCTGATTGATCAATAAGTATTTCCTAAAATTACTTTGATGATACTACCAAGCACATTGATAAAGTCTTGTTTGCTATGTGAAGACTTGATGATTTCAAATTTTTGGTGGATCGATTGTAATTGGTTATGGACTCCACTATCAATGATTTTGGGGCTGTTCTACTTAGATGTTTAATAATAAAAATTTAACATATTTAGTTATAAACCTATAAGAATAAGATTATACTAATAAGTAAAGTCATGTTCAATAATTTGGATCTTTGCTGGTTGTAGTTTCAGAAAAAGAATCTTTGCATTATTTCTCAAGTTCTGGATTCGGTTTCTGCAAAAGACTGTAGTTACTCTTACTTTAATTACAGTTTACACTGATTTGAAGCAAATCTGGAAAGACCTTCTTTTTCATTTATCATTATGAACATTCTTCTACTTGTTTTATACTTAAATGATGGATCTATCTTTCATGGTTTCTTGTTCCAATAATTTCTTTTCTAAAATTATGAGCTAAATTTTCATATTTTTCTCTTAAGGTTAAGGATCACAATATTCAAAGAACAGTTAAAATCGAAAAAAGAAGAATACCGAAAATTTCAGAAAAAAAATTGAATATGATCAAAAAGAGATAGATGAGAAAAAATGTGAAGAATTGGGAGATATTACGACAGCACGATGTCTTTATATACATAACAAGTTAAAAATACGAGCAAAATAACTAAAACCCATAGATAACGTCAAAGTACTAATGAAATTTTTACGAAACTGGGAAGATTGTTTAAGGATATCTCAAGTTTACAATTATCGCAATTCCAAAAAACTCCAAGGCAACAAAATGTTCAGAATATAGATTAATAAACCTTGTGAATCATACTACAAATTTCAGATTACTACACAATATATTCAGGCTCAAACGGGAAGATCTTGAAGAGAACCGTTAGGTTTAAAAAAATTCTCTCAATACTGGACGAGCTCTGTGCTTAATGCTTCATCACAAATGTGTCGTGACAAGAGGAAGGATATTTTCATGTGCATTTAACCGAGTACAATATGTGAAACTTATGAACAAGAAACATTCAGCCTATATCCACTCTTAAAGGCCAACACAATATTTCTTCTGTTTATTCGAAAAATATTTATCAGAAAAAATACAATGGGGTAAGTGATAATGATTTTTAGAGGTTGTAAGTTCTGTGAAATATAGATGAACATTATGGTTGAGCCCCAAAATATAATCTGAAAGCATTATTTTTTATTATGAACTATAACGTGTATACTTCTATAAAAAAAATTGTTCTTTGGTGTTTATGTGACCTAAAATTACAATAACTGAACTTTGGCTAAATATTTAATTTAACCTAACCTAACCTAATTTAGGTCGAAATTATATGTTTCGGTAAGCTTACTTTTCGAATTGCAGGAATTAGTTCTGCTGCTAGTTACCTTGTAATTATTAGACACTAATTCAATAAATTGTTACATTGTTGCAGCCAGTAGCTCATTGTTGTCAGCAGGCACTGATTACGCAGTTTTATATTTGCCAGGTTAGTATATATGTTTCTAAATATATAGAATATAACTCAGAATCTGATTTAGAATTTGATTCAAAAAATTAAAATATAATTTACGTATTTGTATCGAGTTAATCCTTTTCAAAAATGACCACTTAACACTAACCTTTATGATCTGGGCTATTTGAAATCTCAGTATTAAAACAACATTGACATTCGAGGCCATTACAATTACATCCATTCAGCCGGACTAACCTTGATGGCTTCTCTGTCATTTGGCTTGTACTATCTAAAAAAGAATATATCAGATTTTTATTCAGTACGTATATATGACGAATAAAATATGAAATTTGAGTAGGTTCATAACCAATTAGTACTGACTAGCAACATTCACACCAATAATAAAGCAGAGCTTCACAAACGAATACGAAATTTTATTTCTGAACTACTTATAATTCTTATGTCATGTACAATAAGAAAATATTAGCGAATAAAAAAAAATATTGATATTTAAAATTTTCCATAGAAAACCTGATTTAAAAAAATTAAAGGAAAAATATAAATGTTTCATTGTATTTCTAGCTTATTCTGACGATGTAATTCTATTGATTTTGGGTTGAGACCCACAAATACTTAGCGACATAATGAGAAAGGCATTGAAAGGTATTACCTTGTGGACGGATAATAACGAACTGAAAGTCAATCTTAAAAAGACAGAACTAATTGTGTTCACAAGAAAATACAAGAAACATATGTTCGGGGCACTAAAATTGAAAGTACAAGAACTTTGCATATAATAGGAACTAAATACACATAATGGACTTCAAACTTTCGTGGGAGCGGAATAATTGGAATAATTGGAAAAAAGAGTCAAAGCTTCCTACACATGTAGAAAGAAAGAATCTCACGAGAGTGCAGAGGATAGCAGCACTGGAAATCATTGGAGCCATGAGATATATTACACAAGTAGCACTAAAAGTAATCCCAAACTTACAGCATATAGAATTATTAATAAATTTGTAGATTCAAAAAGCGCTATCCAATCGAAAGAGAATAACCTTAACAGATTGAGCCCTGGTGCGGTATAGGCCCGCAACTCAACTTTCCCCACAACCCAGAGCGATCCTATGGACCGCACGACATATTTTATTCAAAACCTCTAGCCCAAGGGACCGTATTTAAATGTATTTTACAGTTTGGTTGGACCGTCTTGGGTCTTTGTTTTAAGTGTATAAAAACATGACGAAAAACATATTACAGTATAAATACAACATTAAAAATTATTATTACAATTTGAATTATTTATGTTTTTCGTAAAACAGTGATTATAATAAGGTGGTTTTCAAAACAAACACTGCAATTAGTAATCACTTTTTTCACTTTGGATTTCAGAATAATTTTTTTCACTATATCCTACACCTCTCTTCTCACCTTATGACTTAGAACTTCTTTCTTCACTAGGCAATGGTTTTTTTGGTTTTGGCGACTCTTGATCACCAACATCCATAGTTTTTTTCTTCAGTAGCTTCTTCGCTATACTTAAAAAATCAGTAATTGCTATATTTTTTCTGTCATTCTATTTTAAAAGATATGGGCATTTATCAATACTGTCACAAATAACAGCTCTGGGCCCTGGGGTAAGTTGTAGCCGTAAAATTTACTTCGAGCCCAGAACGTGCCTATGCTCACAAAAAACATTATTTTTTCGCACCTTTCATTTCAAATAAATTTCTTTTCTATTTTTCCTGGAATCTACGAATATGGAGTGTAAAAATACAATAAAAAATTTTAGGACCCAGGGAAAATTTATCAATTTTGGTTGGGGCTTAACGTGTTATGGACAAGAAATGAATAAGATAAGAGAAATGAGAAAAAAACATTAATGTAGAACTTTTGACAAGAGCGTAGTATGATATTTTCAATTGATCATTGTCTAAAATTTTTCTGATATATTATGATTATATGTAGGGTGAAGAGGATGGGGACAAACACCTTTCCCTGAGCTACACCACAAAGCACAACCTTATTCTCACTAACATAGTTTTTATATTAGTGTTTTGCTTTCTGTTCGTTAAGTAGAAATGGAGACGTTTCCAGGACCCCTCTTGGAATCCAAAGACTCCAACAACTGCGAATTACTATCAATCAAGGATTCAGAGTGAGGTTTTACTCTTTTTAAGCAAATTATAAATTCTTGAAGTTAATTTTCTAACACCATCTTGAGTACTTATTTTTTTTTCTAAAAGATGATTGAATATTTTCTTCAATTATTCCGGAATTCTTACATTAAGTACCTTTTCAAAAATGTTTGCAAAGTGGGAAATTAACCTATAATTTGGCATAGAGTTTGTATCTCCTGACTTATAGATATATGACATATATTTTTGGGACTTATAATGTGGTCCAATGAACCGACTATATATTCGCGAATATTTTTTATTGTTTCAGTTTTCAGTTTATCTATATCTAAGATTTTTTACTTTGGTTTCTTCATATCCGTTTGCTACATTGTTTTTATCGCTAACAAAAAATTCATTGAAAGATAGGGCTATTTCTATGGGATCAGGTAAGAGCTTATTGTTTGTGTCATACATTTGATTAATTTTGGAGTTTTTAATGTCAGAGTCAATATTTTTTATTGTTTTCCACAGAGTTTCAGGATATCCCTCTCCTTTTAATATTTAGACTTAAAATAAGGAATTAACACTTGTTTTAGGGCAATATAAGTCGTGTACAGGAACGCTGAAAGGTTTATTTATTTTATCAGTGTTTAAAATTTTTATCTAACACTATTCTCCAAAGTTTCAATCTGCTCCGTAATATAACTTTTCGATGATCTAATTTCTTACAGAATTCGACTTTTTGATATTGTTGTATACGAACGCCTATAGTCAATCTTTTTATTAATAAAATCCCAATCGTACCAAAAAAATTGGTTCGATTGTAAGTATAAGGTGACGAATTGAAGGTTATTATATGTTTTTTTGGGTTGCTTTCATGCTTGTATAACGTAAAAAAGGATAATATTTCTGTAAGTATAGTTACAGAAAATTGATTCAATTGCAGCGAAAGTCGCACACACATATTGTATATCAATATCTACTGAATGTCTACTACTTAATTGCAACACACGGGGATTTATTGAAGAGAATCAGAGATTATAAAACTATATACATAAATTTTGATATCATTCCAAAATCCTTTATGTCAACTTCTCCTAATTTTCCTGAATATTCTCGCCTTTCCAACGAAAACATTCAGTAGAGCAATGGAACATAATGCGTAATCATATGGGCCATCTTCACTTTTCAACCACTGATCGACCCCCGCATTTTTAGCACCTTGATTTCTTAACATGCATTCATGATTCTTTTTACAGCACAAGTAACAGGGAAAAGTTAAAAAGCTTTACGGAGTAAAGTTGCAGTATATCTGTAAAATTATGTCTTATTGTCTTATGTTTGAGGATATATTCTGACCTCATTGGCTTGTTAATAAATGAATACAAACGTTAAACAATTAGAGGCAGCCGTTTGAGTAAATAATTGGTCCAATAAAGAAAAAGCAGTCAACTATCGCACTGCGAAGAGACTTAGATGTACTAGTGTATCAATCGCAGTAGCGTAGGAGCCGAAGGCGGAAGCATGTCGAAACTCTTCAAGAGTACAAGGTAAATATTGCCGCCTAGTCCGTTTGCTTATCCATCAGCACCAGAGAACATGAGGGAATGTTTGGGCATTCAGTCATTCATTGATGGCCTGCGCGATAATGATATGCAGAGGACGCTTCGATTAATTCATCCAAAAATTTTAGTAGATTCCCTGAGTACTGCTCTGGAATATGTAGTAGCCACGATGACTACCATATAACAATATCAGAATCATACACAAAGAAGGTAACGAGAGCAAACTTGATCAAATCGTCAACATGTTAAAAGGTAGTGCTGAGAGGAAGCCAAAGAAGATAACATGCTAGAATTTTTGAGTACTAGGGCTGTACGGTGTTCGTGTACGCGTTCCAGGACTCCCTCAAATGAAGAACCACAGGCGCAGAACAACTAGAACGGGCGGCTACGAGCAGGCAGCACCCAAGATCGTTTCAAAAACCCTCTTATAATGATAGCTTCTCTCAGATATCACAATGACAGTGCATACGCAGATGAAGAAGTGAATGCGAAGAAATATACTCTGCGATGAGAGTCTGCAGAGAAACACAAATCCAATTGGGAATTGGTGCAGGAGGAAAGACTGGTAGAACATCAGCCATGAAACACAAAATCGATACTGGTGATGCCAAGTCAATCAGCTCGCAGACTACCAAGAGCAAAGAGAGAGAAAGATCAAAGAATAATTTGCGAGATGGAATAGGAGAAAGTAACATAACCATCTACATGGCCATGGGTGTTTGTCACCCTTAGTGTCTGTCATGAGAAAGGATGGAACTACGAGATTCTTTGTGGACTATCGTCAGTTAAACAACGTCACGAAGAAAGACAGCTATCCTCTCCCCAAATTGACGATACACTGGATACTTTAGCTGGCAGCAAGCTGTTTTCTACTTTGGACTTATGGAAAACGTCTTGAAATAGTTATCTTGGTAAACATGCCTGGTATATTTGGATGACATCTTAGTATTATGAAAGACATCTGATGAACATCTGAGGACTTTAGGAGGCGTATTCAATCGATTTTAAGCTGACCGCTGATGCTAAACCCAAAGAAGTTCCGTTATTTCAAAACCATGCCATAATTTTAGCATTGAAATGTGGTTGTGATAAAAACGAAGTTGGGAGTTTTCTTGACTGCGCGTATTATCGAAGTTTCATAAGAAAATTTAGAGATATCGCCAATCCACTAACTTAACTCACAGAAGAAGCAAGAGCTTTCCACTGGGGTGAAGTCTGTCAAAGGGCGTTCGAGACCTTGAAAAGACATTTAACGATGCTGCCGATAGCAAGATATCCATTACTAGAAAGAGATGGACTTCATCCTTGATACGGATGCAAGCAACATAGGGATTTTAGGAGTGCTCTTACAGACTTATGGAGGGCAAGAAATAGAGCTGGGATATTTTAGTGAAGTTTTGTCGAAATCAGAACGGAACTACTGCGTCATAAGAGGAGAAATTTTGACGGTAGAGGAGTCCGCGAACACTTTAGCATTATCTTTATGGAAGGAAGCTCCTAATCCGAACTGACCATGCAGCACTCAACATTGAGCCGGTGTCATCCATCGAAATGACGTCTCTTTATATAGACGACCGTGCTCAGCAGACGGCTCCCACTGCAACAAAGCCGAATCTATGGCAGACGTAGTTCCAAGAACTACAGTGTTTAATGAAGGATGGTCACCCACAAACATCAAAGAAGAACAGGAGGAAGATCCTCACTTAAAAATGATTCAACAATGGAAGAGAGAAAATAGGCGATCTGTCTAGCAAGAACTGTCGAGATTTTCACCGGCACTAGAGGCATATTGAGCTCAGTGCAATTCCCTTGACTTGGAAGAGGGCCTTTTAAAAATAATTCTTGTGAACAAGCCGAGGTACTAAAGAAGTTACAAAAAGTCCATCGGGATGTCATCTGAGAGTAAAAAAAACCCTTCGGCGAGTTTGTGAAATATTTTATTGGATTAACAGCTCCGAAAATGTGAAGGACTGGTGGAAGAAATGTACGACTTGTGCTACGAGTAATGGACCACATGACAAGAGAAAGGCATCCATGAAACAGTAAAGGTTAGAAACTTTTTCGAAAGGATTGCTCTAGATATTTCTGGATCATTTCCAATGATAGAAAGTGGTGATAAATACATCCTATTCATGATGAATTATTTCACAAGGTGGGTAGAAATTTGTGCGAAAACGAATCAGTAATTCACAACTAACAGCTAGAGTTTAGTTTATAATAAAAAGTCATAGTGAACGGAACGAAGTAGAAAAGTAATTACAACAGAAGTTAATAGTTGATTAAAAAGTGGATAATTATCATTATATAAATTAGTTGAGTCTAGTGTGTTTAAATAAATTAAGTAAGTAAAAGACAGTGTGTATAAATTCACCCCACCATTGAAAAACGGTTTAAATAAATTGGGAAATAAGAAAAACATTACATTACGAAGTACAGATTCTAGGCAATCATATAAATACTGGACCTTTACGAATTTGTGAATATTATGACATTATAGATGTAATATCAAAAATTGTGTGTATTATCCTCAAAAAATGTAGTACTCAGTAAAATGGATAAAGCTGCATTGAGAATGCAAGACTTCAAGTTCAATAGCCACCACATTGCTAGATTTACTATTTTCATGAGATTATTAGTCACTCACAGTTTCTGAATACTCTGTATTTTGTGATGATATTGAAAATTTTGCTTCGATATAAGTCAACATAATATGCGTCAACAGAAATGATTTTCAACCACATGATAAATGGGAGATTATAAGCAAGTATTGAGAATGGGCTACGTTATTAATCATATATTCTATAAAAACTAATTTGAATTAATTTATCATTTAGTGACCAAGCTCACTAGGGCCTGACGATTTCAAATCTGAAATCAGAGCCAATCAACGAGCTGACCAAACATTATTCCCGTCTACTAACTCACTCTATGAAACACATCTAAATAATGCAGGACATGACAACAATTTTATCCATGTATGTACATTTCCAAGGAGTATATCAAACGTATCACATATTGAGTTATTTATTCAAATCCTTTCTAAATGTATACAAACTCATGTGTTATGATAGTTACAAAATATACAGAGTGATTAGACTTAATTCTAAAAATAAAGATAATATACCTATTGGCCAATACATCCAAATTTAAAAGAACCTCACATGCAAAATGTCGACACAATTGATATAACAATTTACACTGAATTAAACTGCTATTCATGCACGAACAAAATGTTACAGAAATTACCTGTATTTTTCATAAAAGTTATTACTAGAAAGAGTAAAATTGAGGATGCATATGACATTTCGAAAAAGAATCACTAACTGCTCTTGAATTACCGTTTTCAACATTTTTATACAACGATACGCATAATTTGATTGAAATTGCGTCAACTTTTTTTTGTTGATTGGTTTGTTCCAACACAGCAGCAAAAACAGCACAATATGAATAAATTCCTTTCTAAAAGATTGAACTAGTTATCGTCATTCTGTTAATTTTCTATAGCAATTATTAAATGATTTACAATTTTCAAGATATACAATTATATATTTTTTATTCACAATTTACTCTTGTTACACTCACAATTCAAGCAGTAGGTCGTCGTCGAAAAGTTTGCATCCCATGCGAGTTAGATACCATACTTTTTCTATGGCTTTAATAGATAATATGGAAGTGATGTGATAAATAATGTGACCTTCAAATTGATTGTCATTCAAAATTTCCATTTAGGTACAATAAAAATCGAGAAGGCTGGGAGATGACAGAGCAGTAATGATAGAAAAAAAAATGAAAATGGGCTATCAACACATTTTCGCCGTAACAAACCACATAACAAAGTTCAAGGGACTGGGTCTAAACTCAGATAAGCCACCGTGATTCCATTCACTCGGAAAATAAACTTGAATATTTTCATTTCCTAAAGAGACGGAAAATTATTCCATAATGGGAATGTGCAGATATGCATAAATTTGCGAATATTTGGAAATAACCGTTGAAAACGTAGGTTTCAATAGTTTTGGCGGAAAATTCAGGAGTTTAAAAATGGGTTGTAATAGAACAAAATAAAAAAGGCATAGTAATCAGATAATTTTCATTTTTTTAACATTAGTTATGCAAGTCATTCTTTTATATCAGTTATATTAATATGTCTTATTAGTGGAAAATGGAAAAGATACATTTATACCAAATTATACATTTTATACTGGAGCATTTAATGTTTTATAGCCGAATGTAAAAAAGTAAAGAGCCAAAAATTATTACATGAGAAAAAGCAGACAGACTGGTAAGGAGAGCAGAAGTTGGGGTTTCTGATGAGAAAATAATCGCTTGAATATCGTACTTCAAAGAGTATAGTACATATGAAAATACTTCTTACTTGCCAATTCGGACATCAAAGGAAACAATGCTTTTTATACGGATAATATAGAAGAGTGCCCTTACAATGTAAAATATAAAGAAAAAGCAAAATTCGCCGATAAAGTTATTACTTAATAAAGTATATGGTTTTGTACGTTGGAAGACGATATAATATTTTGACCTGACTATGTGTCCCTTAGCAAGGGCAACTCAGAATTGGCTATACCCAAATAAAATAAGTTTTGTACCAAAATAATATAACCCTCCTAATTTACCCCAGGTCCGTTCAATTGAAAATTTTTGGGCACTTTTATCTCGAAAAGTGTATTATAGACGGTGGCAAACCAAAAATGAGGAATAATTGCAACGTAGAATTTTTAGAGAAATACGCGAAATAGATTCGATGTACAAGTCCTAATGAGATATGTTCACAGAAAATTACGCCTAGTTGAGGAGCCATGGGCCCCACCATTTAGTTCAAGTTATTAACATTTTTAGTCACTAAGCCCATAATTATGGCAAATAAAAAAGTTCTATGAAATATAGTTATTACGAAAATATATGGTTAAACATTTCGTTAATATCCATTGAAACTGACACTGGGTGAATCAAATTACTGGTATATTATTTTTTCGGTTTTTTCAAATTAATGTAAGTATTGAAAAGTACTATCAACCTTTTTTTATCAAGCATTCTCTATACCTAAAATTGATAATTCTTGAAATATTTTGATTTTTCTGTACAAAACAATTATTATGTACCTATATTTAATCAATCAACAATTAATTGTGTTTTAGCTATGATTTATTTATTTGTCAAAAAGTGACACTCTCACTCAAAAGACTTGGCAAATTTAGTATACCATCTTACAAGTAAATATTTCTCAATCGCAGAGTACATTTTGAGGCTAGACCTTTTATTAACAATTATATGGCTACATATTTTCCATCAATTCCGTTTGGTGTCTATCATGAGTCTTTAGCTGATATGCCAGTTCTTGTGCATTCAATTTTGTTGCGGCAAACTTAGGCATTTTGTATTTTCACGTGAAGAGATTTAGTGTTGTCTTTTGTTTTTTGTCACTATTAACCATAATAAGGGCGATATTACTCCTCCTTGTAGCGTCTCTCTAGTAATTTTTATTATAGTGTTGTGTATTTCCATTTCTGAACTGATAATTTTGCTTTTTGGCTTTTCTATATCAAGAAAGGAACACAGAATATGTTCTTTTGCTTTTAATTATTTCCCTATCACACTCACTATTTCATGCATTGCTGACTCAAATAATTTGCTTTGACCTTAATTAGATATGTTAAATTCTGTAAAGAAGTAAGGCTTATCGATCTAAAGTCTTTTGATATTGTGGTATGTGGTATACCTACCTTATGTACAGAACCAATCCTCACTTAATTACAAGATATTTATTATATCATCTATGAATTTGTAAAAAAACAATAGACTCAAGCCACCACTTGTCCAATTATCTAAATACATAGTTGACATTTCTTTTATATAGCTCATGATTGTATTTCGTTAACAGCTACCATTCTTCTTTCCAGACTTTGTTTGCCCTTGGTAATTTGTCAAAAAAAAAAAACAAGGCATCTGTTTATTGGTGGACATGGTGGTTAAGACTTCATGAATAGTTTGATGTTAAATACTTCTACCTTTGCAGAAACCATTTTGTGCTTCATTTAGTGAATTTTCTACTTTTAGTCACAATTTCTTACCTTATTTTTTTTTCGTACACATCGATGTATACAAAAAAGTTATTACTGTCTAGTAATTGCATTGTTTGTTAGCTCATACCTTAAAAATGGGTAGTAACAATGGGGTCTTTTGGTATTTTTGCCGTATTTCAGGCTATAGTGCATATTTTTGTGGATAAGTTTAAACCTCTTTCTCCCATAGCTTTTAAAATTCCAGTAGTTGTTTAAAATATGATTTTTAACTTTCCATTATTTTTGTCTCTTTCGTCAAAATTCTACCATTTTCAACCTTCATTTACATTTTGTCTTGTTTCTTACCCTTTCTTGAAAATTGAAGTATTCTGTAAATGATTTTTTGGTTTTTTTCCGTTTTTGTCTGTTCATCATATTTTTCCTTGTTTTTATTGCCTTACTTGCCAGGTATCATTTCCTTCTTTGTTTAAGTATTTCATCATTGTCAATTTTTAGGTCGTAGCTTTTTTGCCTTTTCCACATACTTCTTTTGCAGCTTCGCTTTCCGCTACTTTGAAAATATGCAACGTTTCTTTCAAGTTTCTCAAAAAGATTTTCAGTTGTTTAATTCGTATATTCGCAATAACTGTTCGTACATATGTATGTTCATTGAGCTATTAGACATTTATTCAAGCAAGCATTTGTAAACAGTGGCATTGCAACCAAATGGAATTATTTGTTTAAATTGTCGTAAAAACACAGTGGTCAATAGAAAAGGTTACTCACCAATCGGATTGCCTCTCACAAAAGTGACAGCAAATTATACCCTGACAGATGATTGCTTGACGAACATGGAACAGGATTATGCTATGGATGCTAAAGTAAAAATAACTACAAAAATGACTTTTCTTAGAAAAAATAACCTTAGTGTAATCCATGCATATCTTTTTGATTCAGAGCAACTACTACATTTACCCAACCTTTGAGTTTCAATTTCAAAACGAACAATAATAGGAACCAAAATCAACGAACTACATATTTATTTGCTATTTTGATTTTTTTGCAACCAAATAAATTCGAAACTCGCGTTTAATTAGTGAAGATATGTATATTCACATGTATACAAAGTTTATATGTTTACATTTTATTTCGACTATAATTTTAGTCCATGATGACAAATACATATAGAGTTTACTTCAGTATTTCAATCATCCAAGTATCAATTTTCAAAAAGGATGTCCAATCTGCAGAATTTATTCTCCATTTAGGTGAGTATTTTGGTGAACATTTTCCTGGAGAGGTGCGATTTTCGATAATAATTGGAAAGTGATCGCTTCCATAGGAGTACGAGAGAGCCTCCCATGATAGATTGGCAGAAAGTGCTGGGTCGCAGAGACTTAAATCGATAGCAGAAGTTTCTTCGGTGGATATGTTGAACCTAGTATGGCTTCCATCATTCAGAAAATTCAGTGGAATGTCGGCAATGAGTTTCTCTAGTATGTGACCTCTTGAGTTTGTCGATTTACTGCCCCAGGTTATGTTATGTGCATTAAAATCTCCAATAATGATTCTTGGACTTGGTATCTGATTTAGTAAGTTTTCTAAGTCTTTGTATTATATTGTGGAGTCGGGAGCAATGTATATATTACAGATGTAAGAGGTTTTATGGCTGGTGAGTTTTACTACAAGGGCTTCGATATCTGAGTTTACATGGAAATGATCTGCTTGTAAAGATTTGCTTATTAAAGTTACCACTCCTCCACTAGCACGTTTGGTATTATTACGAGTTTTGGAGAAGAGTTGAAATTGACTGTTTGAATAGCTGCTATCTGGTTTAAGATTGGATTCTTGAAGGCATATGATGTCCGGGGAGTATTCTTTAATAATAACTTGTAGCATACCAAGTCGATGGTAGAAACCATCTATGTTCCATTGAAGAATTGAGTTGAATTTTGGACTAATTTGAGAGGGTTATGTGCGACAAATCAGTTGTTAGTAGATGAATCAGATTCAGAGTCAATTAAGTCTTTTGGCCAAGATGAGTAAATATCTTTTTTTTAAGTTTGGAGATTCTCGTTTTTGTTGTCTTGTCATTTATGTAGGGATATACTTCGGATAACATAGTAGTAAGCGCAAGGAGGTCAGAAGTGAAATCTAGAGCTATATTTACAGGTTGGAGTGAGCCGGTTACATTATCTAGTAGTACAATTAATTGGTCGTAGTCCAGAATGAGAGGTGGCGAATGATTTTCGATGAACTCCTTGCAGGATATTGTTGATTGTTTCTTGCTCGATTTATTCTTTTTTAGTATTGGTTTTGGCTTAGGGAATAATTTTTCGGGCGTTATGTTATTTTCGCTATCGGGTGTGGGGGTGTCTTCCATAGGCCTTTTGTTTGTGATTTTGGGAATATCTGTTGCATCCGTTTCTGCTTCCATATTCGTTGAAGTTGCGGGCGTCTCTTGAATAAGTGAAGAGTCTTCTGTTGTTGGATAAGAAGTCAATTTTTGTGTATTGATGTTATTTGTTGACGAAGATGGTGGAAGAGTTTGGATTTGGGTTGTAAGAAGAGTTTGGGAAGTCGAGAGCGGTTGAATATTTGATGTTGAACTATATGTATTAGGTTCTGGTTGGCTGGAGTTATTGATACATTGTGAGGCTATATGACCATCAGCTTTGCATTTGTAGCATGTTAGTCCATCTTTTTGGAGGAATACTCGGTAGCTGGTTTGTTCGAATTCAATCAGTATGAAGTCTGGAAGCTGTTGCGTATAGGGGCTTGCGTAAATCTGTCTTCTGAAGCTTAGGATGTGACTATACTCAGGTAATGTTGCACCGATTTTTAGAAACGTCATGGGAGAAACTGGATTTAGACCTAATTTTAATATTTCATCTGTTAGCAGTTGATGAGGGATGGTTGGACTTACATTGGAAAGTATGATTCTATCAGCCGGAGTTACTAGTTTTTCGCCGTTGACAGTTATGGAGCCATGATTGTTCATGAAGTTGGCAACAACTGATTTGTTTGCCAAGTACATACAGACACGATTGTTCGAAAGCCTTGATGAAAAAATAATATTTTTTGGTTGAATGATTGATCCTAATGGGATAAGGTAGTCCTGTAATTTGGCATTGTTGATAGCGGAAAAAACGATTGCTTGTTGTTTGCTTGGAAAAACAGCTTGGTTAACTGCTGATGAATAGCTTTTGATGACTGTTGTAGGAGTGTCTGACTGTGTATTATTGATTGAAGACATCATTGATATTTGATTATATTTGGCCGGAATTTGGAATATGACCCTGGCCGCTATTTGTAAATAGTAGCATGCGAAATTGGTTTGCTGCTTTTATAGGTGAAGTACTAATCGAATTGACTGTGTTTATGATGTGTAATTCACTAAGTTTAGATAACTTGGAGAACAATATAAGTAAGGTGAACTTACAGTTTCTGAAACTACTTCTCACTGGACAAAACTGTGTTAATGGTCCGCCACTGGTGAAAACCAGATTCTTTTACTATTCACAATACCGTAAAAACTGGTATATATTTAATTGCCCATCTAGACGACCGGTAAACAATCGATGTTTACTCGTTGACAGCCCAAATAGGAATCCATTGAAGTTTTTCATCAAGTGAAATCTGTATCTTGAGTAGACACGCTTATCTCACTTACTGTTGCTCCATTTGTGAAATTTTTTAGTTTTCTATAGATCTGAGTGGTGTGATTCCGCATAAGTCGAATATTTTGAGATCACCTTCAATAGAGGGCATACATAATTCCTCAGTTAATTGTCGCAATAATAATTTGCGATCTTCTAAGTTTTTTCAAAATTTTCTTGTTTTTCTGCTGAATTATTTAGCTTTCAAGATTAAAATAAATACAGTGTTAAGTCTCACTGTGAAGTGTTTTTTTGCTACTAATTGCTGCATGTGGGAACATCTTAATAGCTTTTTCCCCAAATAAAGTATATAATCATTTTCTATTGCTAGACTAGAAGCTAGCATGTCAACTAATATAGATTTTTTATCAAAGTTCTTCGTAAAATTTCATGATATGCCAAATACTTTGCTGGATGCGGCGTAGTAAAAACAATCCATTGAAATTTCGGTAATACTGTGTGACTCAATATTTTAGTACTGTTTTATGTTGAATGATTTCTCGGTTAGTTGTTGATTTCCTGGTGTAAATACAATTTATTTTTTTGTTTATATCTACCATACTATAATTCTTTATAGGTTTTAGTGATAAATACTTGTTTAATTCGCCCTTCATATAGATGAAATTACTCATCGACAGTCAAACACTCTGTAGAGTGCTGATAAAGTAGCAATCAATATTGTCCACATATTTGGAATTAGCAATGATTTATCTTTTTGAACATTTTGTGTATTTGATCCATCAAACGAAATAAATCATAAGATACTCCAAAATATAATAATGCACATGCCAAAGATCGACCGTTTTAACAGTTAAAAATCTTTTGAATGTTTTGATAATTGATAGTGTCTGTAGTTCTATGTGGCCCAAACTATATCAAGAATATTCTGTGTCGGAGTTTCATGATAAATTGGTAGTGGCAATAAATGTTGCTGTCGTTTGTGACAATTCACCATGAATCATAACCCTTTCAGTCTATGTACGAGGATGTATTGATATCTAGTTAGCCTAGACCAGTTCCATGTATAAACAAAATATTGCGTTACAATAGCAACGAACAATAACTTATTAGAAGTGTCAGTATAAAGTTTGATGTCAAAAAGTAAACCAGTAAACCAGTTATGCTATAAATCAAAAGAAAAAAGCAGCAATCGATGGAACGGTAACACTCTGGTTCTCCAAGACCTGAGAAGTTCCGTGTCCAAAAATCTGCTGGAAAAGTTCTTGATCAGTTTTTTGGGATTGCCATGGAGTAATCATGATTGATTTTTTGGATAAGGGTAAAACAATAACTGGAGATTACTATTCGACATTACTGACGACTCTATGGGAAAAACATAACAGAAAAGGCGCGGAAAACTATCTAAAGGTGTTTTGTTTTTGAAGGACAACGCCCCTGCTCACAAATCTCATGTTGCCATGCCAAAATTTCGTCATTTAGGGTTTGAATTAATAGAACACCCTCCTTATTCACCAGATTTGGCTCAGTCCGAGTATCTCTTTCCTCAACTGAAAAAAAGTTTAAAAGGCTGTAAAATTTCTTCCAACGAGGAGGTAATAAAAGCTGTAGAGGTCTGGTTTGCAGAGCAAGAACAAACATTTTTTTTTGAAAGGTCTAGAAACGTTGCAGGTTCGCTGTAATTAATATATTGACATTGAAATTTTGTTTGGTTCTATAGTAAGTTAAGAATTTCTCAATATATCCTCGTATCATCATTTTATATAAATGATAAAATTCGATAATACGAGGCATGATCCTCGACAGCGAAATATTCTCATTCAAACTTTTGTTTTTCCATTATTCATGGCAGCTTTTTCACTATAAAAAACGAATTTTAGGCAAGAAAATGTTAGCAATGTGGGCAGTACGAAAACGTCTAAATTGAAACTAAACATTATAATTGAGGCATATTAAGTAGCTGTAAACAAATTCAGGTCATCTACCCTCTTTCCCTAGGTCAATATTTCTCTAGAAACAGGGTTTCTAAGATAGTCCATGAGTGATCAAAGGTGAGAATGAATGAACCATACGTGTAACCAAGTACCTTCGGTATTGATCAAATTTGTTATGACTAAGTTTTTTTTTCTACTTTCACAATTATAATTATTATTGCTTCACGTTATATAGTTGAAATTTGTGTTAAGATCTTTTCAATTTTTTCATTAACACTTAACAAGAAACTAAAGAGATTGCAAAATGAAGATAGTCACAAACTTTCTAGGTATTTTCGTGTAGAATACCATCTGAGTTTCCAATAAGAAAACATTTTATGAGGTGCTATATATATATATATATATATATATATATATATATATATATATAAATATTTTGATATTTTGATATATATATATATATATATATATATATATATATATATAAATATTTTGATAAAGACTTAAAGAAAAGTCGAAACGTCTAAATTTATCTTTCTTTTAAAAACTCAAAAAAAACTAATTTTGAAACAGAAGAGACCTTTAATCAAGAACATTTAGATGCATTATATATATATATATATATATATATATATATATATATATATTGTTATGGTATAAATATATCCAAAATAAATTATTAAATAATAATAAGATAAATAAAGCAATAAGTAAGTTATTCGGTTACTTAGAGCAGTTTATATAAATAACATTCTTTATATTATGTTTTGGCCAACAATTTATAAAAATAAACATTACACATTATCATACCATAACAATATATATATATATATATATATATATATATGTACGGTAAACCTCAAAGGTTCGCACAAGTATTAGAGAATGATGTGAAATGACGGAAAATCTAAGTAATATTTATTATTTGTTCACTTCTATGAAAAGTATGGAGTGCTAACGATGTTTGGATTTATTTATTACGTAATTCATCATAATACTAAATATCACTAAAGTTAGTAATGCTGCAAAAAAATTTTAGTGTGTCATTCTGGTTTCCAGTAGAATTAACTATAATATATTTCCACTTTTGCTTTCACCAGAATTAAGTTATTTGTTGAAATCATTTTGAGGTCAAGCTTAGAACAAAAAGTTTTAACCTTCAAAATATTGTAGAAATGTGAATTTATTTTATCCAATAATCCAATACATTCTTTCCATTTTGCACGACTACAATATCTATAACCTGCATCGGATTCTAGTAAGTGGAAACTGATTGAAGTGAAACTATTAGAGCTTGGAACGTTGTCTAAGGAAAGGCTACGATTCCTTCCGCTATATTGAAATATATCCCTAGGGTTTTTACATGCTGAGTGTATGACATATTCCGGCTGTCCAATGCAAGGACTAGTTTTCTATTGTCTGGTATTCGATAACTGAGAAATGATTCAACCTCAGAGTAGCTCTGGTATTGGTATAGTTTGATTTTGATTTAAAATTTTTTTGAGCTTTTATTGTTGTTTTAAGGTTTTTATATTTGGAAGTACACGTAATGTAATATCAGTGTTTTCTGGCTGGTTTAATTTCTGATTTGATAAAGTTTATTTATTATCATCATTATATTCAAACCAAGTTCACAGGGTGCGTCAATATCTTCCATTTCCATTTCTAAATGAAATTGATAGAATTCAGAATGAATCTCATTTTTTGATAGCAAAATATTTGCTCATGTTCACGATATCGTCTGCAGACAAATTTTTGACAAACCATATACACGTGTTCCCTATTTCTATTCGAAAATAGGTAAAATTCAGCAAATCTAAGAAGAGCTTTCGGTTTACTTAGGTATTTCTTGTGTCAATCCTAATATTTCATAGTATTTATCTTTTTATTGTTTTTTTTTTGTGAGAATACATCTTAAATTGTACATATGCAATTATTCCAGCTGGATCTAGTATACCATAAAAAAAAAGTCTGCGTACCTTACTTGATGCAATCTCTAAGTGACACAAATGCTCTGTCCCTAGAGGAGTTATAAGGTGAGAAAATTTCTACTTTAGCAGTAACTCTGTCGACCGTATCATTGGAATGCTTCGTGTTTATCACTAGTATACATTTATTTTTTTCTGGGGACATATTATTAATGAGAACAAATGCTATGACAATGTTTAGTTCCAAGAGTTTAGTTCCATTTTTGTCTTTCGAAGAGTGAAGTCATTATAAGTTATGCTCTGAAAAAGGATAGTGACTTTAGAGTAATTAGTAATAAGTGATAAAAAAGTCTATAAACAGTGACCTTCCATTTTTAATTATCAATTGAATTGAATAGCAATGTATCATAATATCGCGATGGTTCTATATGTATCAACACAGGTATGGTAACAGTTTATATATTGGGAACCCAATTCTGGATATTTTTACGATAAAAATGGACACATGAATTATAAATAATTCTGAAAATTTGCTTGCATTGGTTTTCCGAAATAATCGTTTCAGCTACAATAATTTCAGTTTTCTGAAAATTCCGGAAGTGGACCCGTCATTTTAAACGAAATGCTATGGTTTTTATTAAATTTTTGGTTTCTAAGCAATATTTCAATATAACGTTATATGAGGCATAGTATGCCTAAAGTCCACCATTTTTTAATTATTTCACTTTTTCTAAATTTTTGGACACATGCAGCCCTCCAGTAAAAAAATTATATTTCTAAGTTTAAGTGAGTCAGGTTTAATATTTCTGGGATTTGGACAAATAACACTTACAGCTTTCAAAATCTGTGAAAATCTTGAAAAAAATTTATATAGGGTGTTCAGAAAATTTTTCTCTTTAACATTGGTTTCTACGCTTTAAATTAAGGGGATTTCGCTAGTAAATTCATATATATCAAATTTGTAGAAACGTGAAAAAACTGAAATCTTCATGGTTTTTAATACTGCTAATAATTACCGATTTTTCGACGGATTTTTTTGAATATTTAATAACAATAATATGAGTAATGAAAATGGAATATTAAATATTTTAACGACTTTTGTAAAATCTTAGATATATTGTTGAATAGAGTTATGGGTGATAGAAATAATAACTATGTATTATATTTGTTAACTGCCAGACAAATGTCACCTTACTTTTCCTCTACAAATCACACGACTCTTTATTTACAGGATGATATAAAACTACAATTAACTGTGATGATATGAAGCGAGAAATGCTGTCTGTCAAATGCAAGAAAGGTAAATTTGATAGAGTGGACCTGACTTAGCACTGGAGCAATCTTAGAACTAATTTTCAGCAGTGACCGGAGGT
Organism: Diorhabda elongata; assembly: GCA_026230145.1. Classification (NCBI taxonomy): domain Eukaryota; kingdom Metazoa; phylum Arthropoda; class Insecta; order Coleoptera; family Chrysomelidae; genus Diorhabda; species Diorhabda elongata. The sequence goes on along the minus strand of CM047937.1, from coordinate 21,929,621 downwards.
TTCATTAGAATCACTAGAACGAAGGAGTGATGCAGAGAATGTTATTCATGTAGCTATTTCTTCATATCTCGGAATACAAGAAGACTCCACCAGTGACATTACTTATAGTGAATGGGCGTAGGGTAATTGAAGAAACCAGTATTGGCCGAAATTTTGATTCAGCGTAATAAATGTACATCCAAACAAAGGCTTGTACTTGCAAAAAATTACAAATTAATTGTATTTTGTTATGCCATTGTATTAACACACAAAACAATATTAAATCTCAAAATACTATCTTACCTATCTATACAGGGTAGTGTATGACGTAATTCTGCTGCTTTTATTTTCAGTATATTCCCCCCCCCCCAATGGTTTTTTATGTTTATGAACTAAGCACATAATAAAAAGGTAGTGTGTCTGTGTGTTTATATTTGGAAATTATCCTGTCAATGAGTTAAAAATTTCACCTGTTCAAATGTTATAGACTGTTTTTTTATCACATATTATAATATGGTTATAATACTGTATTCTATGGAATTACAGATTGACAAAATAGTAACAATTAGGGAGAAAAATATAATTTCCTCCATTCAAGTTATACATGAAAATTATGCTTTTGTTTTATCCAGCATAGAATGTTTGAATGAAATAATATCAAATACTAATTTTATTTGAATACAAATTTACTATAGACATGTACCAACAAATCTTCGATACGACGTTTCGTGCCTTCACGAGACAAACATATAAGTTTTTAATGAGGATATGCTTATATATTATAATTATTAGTCAATTTAAGCGATATAGCACACTTTTATCTCGAATAACTAACATCACTAATGATTATTCTTAAATACGTTACTGTCGTATATACTCGTTGTGATTTTGTCAAAAAATGTACTGAGAGCTTTACTTTAAACATTACCTGGTGTTTTCGATAAAAAAAGAACTTTTTTAACCAATGTAATGTCCCTCCATAATATAATCACCATTTTTGTCTATTGTTCATTTTTGTCCTCGTATCTATTAAGGCTAAGAATATAGTAATGCGATATACCATCTTACGATTGTTGAATAATCAATAAAAATGAATTTTAGTTTCAATTTTTTTATTTGCTAGTAAGTACCCGCTTTTATGACCAAACATACTTGGTTCAGATAAGTAGACCTTTTGCCTGCTTTTATTATACCATTAAACAAACAGATGGTTTTGTAAGGTAACAACAAGCTCCTCAAGTACATTTTTCCAGTCGCACATTATGAATGTATTTCCCAACAAATAGTGATGTTAGTTATTTATTTCACGATTTACCTATCTATAATTTCCTACAGTGATAATAGAAACAGCCTATTTAAAACTATAGAACAACTTAATTATTTTTAAAAAATGTTCATATTTTCACCTATAGTAGTTGGTGTCTTTTTTGTAACGTTATAACTATGTTAAATATGACGCCTTGGATATATTTTTTAATGCTATATATTTTTTGTATTGCACTTTAATAGGTTATAATTTCAAAAATATATGATTCATGCTTGATTTAGCTATAACAGATTTGTGAATAAAATCATTTTGTTAAATTAGTACCAGTAGTAATATAAATATATTTAACTCAACAATAAGCTCAGTTTTAACATTTCAAATTATTTTGTGGCCAATCCGAAAAGTATAAATAGATAAAACAATAAATAATAATTTCGATTATTATAACTTTTGGCTCTCCAATGTGAAACCAAGACCGGTCCTGGGTTAGTTGGTACACTTATCGCTAAGGATGAGGCCATTGTGTAAATATCTTAACACAATGATAAAACTGACATAACGATTATAAGTAGTAGTTGATAGGACAAATTTTTTTTCTTTATATTTATTGGTCTTATCCAAATTTTCGCATTGATCAGGAACTTTCAATACAAAGCAAAATGAATATAATATTTATATTAAAATCAGATTATTCAAATATCTTTGATACGTATATACTTATTTGTATATTTTTTATTTCTGGTTTTGTTACAATTCTTTTGAACGATTTTTTGTTTGATTTTAAAAACCCTTATTAAAGTGTTTTTACTGTTGTTGTGAGCATACCAAAAAATTTCAATGATTTGTAGTTGTTTTTGACAATGATACACAGGTATGGAATTATCTTAACACAATTCGAGAAACTTCTGTCATTCCAACGATGATATAAGATACAATTAGGGAAATTCCAAATAAGGGTACTACTAGTCGTTATTCCAATTATGCCCGTTATTGAATGCTGTTTTGGCAAACCTAAGCTAGAAATAACTAAGAAATAAGCTGATCTGCAGCAAATATTTCAGTGAAAATATTAGTCAATCCAAAAGATTGCCTACTGCTGTACCATTCCGCTACAAAAATGATGAAGGTTCAGAAAGTGAATCGGATAAGTAAAATACAAACATATTTAAATAGTGATTTTATTGCCCCGATTCATTCCAGAAACACTGACATGACAGATAGTTCTGTCAGTAACCATGAAGATGAACAGTGGTTGAAAGAGTAACAGAACCTTCCATCTTGTTCTGTGGGAATTGGACGTAGGAAGCAGTCATTGCAAGAAGAAAATGGACGGTTGAGAAAAGAACTAAGGGGCTATCCATAAAGTACGTCGCACGTTAATGGAGAGGGAGGGTATCACCGAAGTGTGACATCGTGTGACAAGGGGCATGGGAGGGTCAATAGTTTTGTGACGTCACATGTTGAAATTTAAAATACTAAAACGCAAAGTTTGGATGTGAATTGAAAATTTAAAAAATTTTATGAAATGTTTTACTTTATGTTGATTTTATTAGATTATTATTCAATAAAAATAAGTAAAAAATGAAAATAGTTGTTTTCTCTCGATTATTTTTAAATACATACATAAATTTAAAAAATGCGTGACGTCACATCAGAAGGGGGGGTTATAAACATGTGAGAACCTGTGACAAGGACGGGGGGAGGGGTTCAAAAGTCCTAAAATTCGTGTGACGTACTTTATGGATGGCCCCTAACAATTGCTAGGAAAAAAGTCAATAACCTGAATACTAGAAGAAACTCTCACGAATTTTACAAAATCTCTTAATATGCAATTACGACATAAGATGAAACCCCCGTAGTTACTATCTGAAAAGAAAACTGCCCTGTCATTATTTTATAAAGGACCTGAGACATACAGATATTTGCGACAAAAAGGGTTTATTTTGCCAGCAATATCAACAGTGAAATCATGGGTTGCCAATTTCCGTTGCAAACCTGGATTCAATAAAAAAAAATTTATGCACCTTACTTTAAAGGCGGATACGATGCTGCCTTAGAAGAAATGTATTCTTATGTTCGACGAAATGTCTATTAAGAGGAATCTTGAGAACAACATGAAAACAGATTTAATTGAGGGTTTCGAAGATCTGGGCAAGTTTGGAAGAAAGCATTTCCCTTCCAGTGAAGCTCTAGTTCTCATGATCAGAGGAATCTGGAAAATTCTTATTGCCTACTGTTGTATTGAATGAAGTGGACTGTATAATTTTATTTTGTATTTAATTTTTCTATTTATTTTAAATGAAACAAAGTCCCATTTATTTTCTGGAAGCAAAGCTTCCTTTATTAGAACCAAAAACGTTCTTACTTCGGTCTATATAATACACATACTCGTTCTCGTATCGCTACATAAAAACGACAAGTAACAAAAAAAGAGAGACTGCCAGAGGCGTAGAGTAGAATGAATTTCTAAATAAAAATTAAACTAAAATTAAAACAAAATCAAACATAGCGCCGGCCTTGAAAGTACCAGCTTTCAGAAAAAAATATACATTAAAGAAATAAACATAGCATAAAATTATATACAAGTAAAATAAGTACAACCAAATAACCCTTAATCGTCTATAGGTAAAACACATATCTTATTTATGGCACGTTTAGTGATACCACTGTAAGTCTTTACTGTCACTACTCTAACAAGTCCATCACTGCCTGGATGGGTCTTTACTATGCGTCCCAATTTCCAACTCATTGGAGGGGTATCATCTTCCCTTAAGAGCATCATAGATCCCACTTGGATAGAGTCAATTTGAGTACCTCGGCATTTGGGTCGCTGCTGGAGTAAGTTCAAGTAGTCCTTGGACCACCTAGTCCAAAAGTGCTGTATCATCATAGTAATGTGCTTGTATCGAGATAACTGAATTTTATGGTCAGCAGGAACAGCTGGCTCTGGAATTGTTTGAATCGCAGTACCGATTAAGAAGTGTGCTCGAGTCAAATGCTGTAGATCATCAGGATATTCGGTAAGAGGAAGGAGGGGGCGAGAATTTAGGAAGCCCTCAATTTGAGATAGAAGAGTATAAAATTCTTCATAAGTAAGGTAAGTGTTGTTAAGTACACGTTTCAAATGGTGTTTAGTAGAGCGAACTGCACGTTCCCACAATCCTCCCATATGAGGAGAGTAAGGAGGATTGAAATGCCAAGTAATCAAGTTATCGGTTATAAACTCTTGAACAACTAGAGATTGGCTTAATTCAAAATACTTTAATAAATCCTTATTTGCCTTTACAAAGGTACTTGCATTATCTGAATAAATGTGCCTACATAAACCACGACGAGAAATAAATCTTTGAATGCATTAAGGAAGCCATCAGCGGTAAGATCACTACTAACTAGTTCTAAGTGAGTGGCCTTGGAAGAAAAACATATAAACAAACATATATAAGACTTAATGTATTTCTTGTTACACAGCTTGCTGTCCTTTATTAAATATGGGCCAGCATAGTCAATACCTACCGTATGAAATGGCTTTGATGGGTTAACCCTTGATGAAGGTAGTTCACCCATTTTTTGAATTAGTCCAGTAGGCTGTACTCGAAAACATTTTACACATTTTCGTAAAACTCTGCGGATAGCTTGGCGACCAGAAAGAGGCCAAAACTCATTTCGAATGGTAGCTAGTACTGTTTGAGTACCAGCGTGAAAAAGCCTTTTGTGCTCATGATTAACAATTAATTCTGTGAAATAATCCTTACAAGGTAAGATAATTTGATGCCTTTGGTTATAAAATAGATCAGAATTGTTCAGCCTGCCACCAACTCTCAATATATTTTCGGAATCTAAGAATGGTGAAAGAGGAAGCAATTTGCTTTTATGTGAAATATGTTTTCCTGATTTGAGTTTGTCTATTTCTGGTTTAAAATTCTTGTACTGTACTGATTTTATCAAAGTACATTTAGCGATATTAATTTCTTCCAAAGTTAGTTCACCTAAATTTCTGAGTTTTACTGACTTTTTGCAATTCGATGCAAACCTAAATAAATAAGCAGTCACATGCAATAAAGTTTTGTAATTAGAGTATTTAGATATTATGTCAAAATCATTGCATATCTGTGCTCCCAAGGTTAAATTTATAGAAAGTTTTGTTTCTGGTAAATTTGTAATACCATTATTTGGAGCTAAAGGCCATTGGCTAGAATGCGGCAAAAAGGAGGGCCCATTCCACCACATTTTATATGAGCTAATTTCTGAAGGTTGTACTCCCCTTGATACGAAATCGGCTGGATTTTCCGAAGAAGGCACATATTTCCATTCATTGTCCATCGTTAAGCTTTGAATTTGAGATATGCTGTTAGCTACAAAAGTCTTAAAGAGTACTAGCTTCCCTTTTTATCCACGCCAATGTAATTGTGGAGTCACACCAAAACATTATTTTATCAAAGGATAAATTCAATGATTCCAGTAGCCTTGAAGCTAATTGTACACCTAAAAGTGCTGCCATAAGCTCCAGACGGGGAAGGGTAATTGTTTTCAAAGGTGCTACCTTGGATTTTGCACAAGCTAAACTTACCTTATAGCCAATATTATTTCGGGATAAAATATAAATTACTGCTCCATAAGCGCTTGTGGAGGCATCAGTGAAACAGTGAAGTTCTAAGTCAATGGCATTATTGATTATCAGACAACGTGATATTTTTAATTTATTAATTTCACATATGTTGTCATAAAAATTTAAAAACGATTTAACCAGAGATGTGACATTTTAAAAATAACAGTATTTGAAATGCAAAATACAAAATACCTATTTCCATTTTGTATTTAAATACTTTTTTTAGAAAAGTATTTTATATTTTATTTGAAATACCTTTTAGGACATATTTTGTATTTGCAAAATACAAAATACTTTTTGCTAAGTTTTGTAAACATCGAAGAATTAATAATTAATGTGTTACAATCTTCAATTAAAATCTTGTTACAATAAAAGAGCACTGTAAATAAAACACTATGTAACTTGGTCTGATCAGCTTCGTTTATTATCGACTCTTTTCGTATGAATTCGGGATTATTCGGTCACCTTACCGTGCGGTGAGTTTTCGTTCCCGAAAAAGCTAATAGTAGTAATCTGTGCAAGCCACTTAGGTTGCCAAATGTGTTGAACCGAACGAACGAATTATCTCTTTTTACACTTTTAATAAAGTTATCTTGCTTTCCGATAAAATAATAACGAAACCAAAAAAGTGAACCAAATAATTATTGAACTGTTTCGAGTTTGTTTGCAAGTTGATCATAAATTCGGTTAACCGGTAACCTAACCTAACCTACTGAATAAATTACTTGGTAACTATCTTTTCAGTGAATTAAATTTGAAAACATGTAAGTACACAAAATGAATAATTATATCTCATGTTATTTTTAATTAGCTACCCGCTACCCACCAAACCCAATTTATAAACAATTACCTATGTTTTCATATTAAAACAAACAACGATTGTTAAATACTTTAATTAATACATTGATTTATCTATACCTGCAAAATGCATACATGTTATTTTTATGCTTAATCCCCATGATATTTTCTATTTTGTTTCAGGGATGATAATATTTCTCTACCATTGATATTAAAGTATTGTTTTAAAGATATAAAAAAGGATGCTGGAAGTGAGAATAATAATATATCGGCTGTTTGCAAGAAATGCTCTAAAACATTAAAAGGAAGTCTAATTTCAACTACAAATTTTTTAAATCATATAAAAGTGAGTAACATGTTAATTTTATTTCCTAATCAAACTTGATATTTTTTCATTTGTTACAATTACATAGACAATAGGTGTATATAAATAAACAAACTGCAATAGCTGATTCTGATTGTGTATGTGTGAATGTATAATGATATTACTTTTTTTTCAGAGAAAAGGTCATGGTGATCTATTGACAGAGTATGAAAATTTAAAATCCCAAACCAAAACCTCCAAAAAGAAAAAATGTGGCACACACACTGATGAAAATAGTGCAAGTACTTCGAAAAAACTGATACAAAGCACTCTTCCAACTACTTTGCCAGTGTCAATTAATTTAGACAAGTTGGTTATAGATTTTATAATTGATACAATGTCACCAATATCTATTGTCGAAAATAAATCATTTAGGACTCTAATTGAAGGTGCTGAAAAACTACAAAACCCACCAAAATTTATGTGCCGTCGCACATGTAACAAGAGAATTGCTGATTATGTGTGTACGACAGCAGATGTTTGGTCATCATCAAGGAGAAGTTACCTAGGTATGACTGTTCATTGGATTGATCCTCACACATTTGAGAGAAATAGTTTTACTCTTGCTTGTAGAAGATTTAAAGGAACTCATACCTTTGACAAAGTGGCCGAACTGATCATTGACATACACACAGAGTATCATTTGAGGGTACCAAAAATAACAAAAACTGTAACTGATAATGGCTCAAATATGTTAAAAGCATTTAAAATTTATGGAAAATCTGAATTGGGAATAGACGCTACTGATGGAATTTTTTTTTCATCATCTGACATAGAAAACATTTCAGTAAATAAAAATGATGACGACCATAATAATAATAATGAACATGACGACGATGATGATGAGACATTTCTCTTAAAAGAATTTCCTGAATCTCAAAAACCTGAAGAAACATATCAACTGCCTAACCATGAAAGATGTACCACCCACACATTGTATTTAATTACCTCTCGTGATATTATTCAGGCAAGATCTCAAAATATTTCATATAAAAAGCTGCATGATGCAGCTATGGCTAAATGCCAAGCAATTTGGAATTTGTGTTCAAGGTCGCCCAAAGCGTCTGAAATATATTGTGAAACTACCGGGAAATCTCCGACAAGTCCATGTCCAACAAGATGGAATTCATATCATAACTATATTATGGATCTTTTAAAAGTTCAGGAAACTTTAAATGAAACCTTAAAATAACTAGGATTGTCGGTTTTTAAAGAAATTGAATTGCAGTTTCTAATTGAATATACCAACTGTACAAAATCCATAGCAGAAGCTATCAAAAGCTTAGAGGAAGATAAAGAAACATTTTATGGATGCCTGCTACCTGAGTTAATAAGAATACAAAAAATCTTGCATTCATTACAAATGGACAATCCCATATACTGTGGAGTACTGATAGAGACAATACAAAAAAGCTTAGAAAACAGGTTTGGAAAATTTCATGATTTGAAGGATCCTAAAGCTAAAGATGCAATTTTGGCATCGGTGTCATATCCTTTTTTTAAATTAAAATGGGTGCCAAAAGGAAATAGAGAACATATAAAGGAATTGTTCCTTGCAGAAGTGAGAAAACTTAAAAATGATCATAAAGATCTAAATAATACATCCCAATCATCACACAAGAAAGAAAAAAATGAATCCTACTACATGTTCTATGATGATTCGGATTCCTCACTAGCTAGTGAATCTAGTGATAGTGCAAATGCAAACACCACTATTGACCTGGAATCATTGCAATATTTGAAGGATAATATTGTCAGCCTGCAATCATTAAATAAATATCCTACAGTAAAGATGTTATTCTTGAAATATAATACCTGCTTGCCTAGTTCTGCGCCAGTAGAGAGGCTTTTTTTTTATGGTGGCATGATTATGAGACTACACAGGAGAAAGATGAGCGACAGTGTATTTGAGCAAATTATTTTATTAAAATCTGTTAAATAAATTTAATTTAAGTAAGTTATCAAAGTAAATTTACCAGCCTGTTAGCTGGCTAAAATAAATAAACTTTTCAACAAAATAAAGATAATTTAAAACTAAAAGTATTTTATTTTAATAAAGCATTTTGTAAATACGTATTTTGCATTTAGTATTTTAAATATAAAATGAAAAACTATTTTGTATTTGAAATAACAAAATACAAAAAGTATTTGCATTTTGCATTTAAATACATTTTATAACCTATTTTGCACATCTCTGGATTTAACATAGTAATCCGGTAAAACATCGTCCCAATCTACCTTGAGTGACCACAATTTTTGCAGTAAAATTTTTGACGTTATTGTCACCGGGGCGATTAATCCCAACGGATCAAAAACTTGTGATATTATAGATAGAATCGATCTTTTGGTATAAGTTTTTATACTTAATTTGTTAGCGGAATAACTAAAAACGTCCTCTAAGGAGAACCAAAAGACTCAACGTTTTTGTACTGGATCCATCCTTAATCATAAATTCAGAGGAAGAGAGATCCGGATTTAAATTTTCAAATATTTCTGTTCTATTTGACGTCCATTTTCGAAGTGGAAATTTAGCAGAATCTAGAATATTTATCAAGTGGTTGATTAAATAAATGGCGTCTTCTACACTGTCGGTTCCTGAGATTAAATCACCCATGTAGAAATTGTTTTCTATAACGTGACTTGCCTCGGGAAAATCCTTTGAATTTTCTATAGCCAGTTGCTTCAAGCATCTGGTGGCTAAAAATGAACTAGGACCTAAGCCGTAAGTTACAGTATTAAGTTCATATTCTTGAACCGATTTGGACTTATCTTCTCGCCATAATATATGTTGAAATTGTCGATCCGAGGGATGTAACTTTATTTGTCGGTACATCTTCTCTATATCTGCCGTAAAGGCAATTTGGTGTTTTCTAAATCTTAACAATGTATTAAATATATCAGGTTGTATGATTGGACCCACCATCAAAACGTCGTTCAGACTGATATTATTAGTTGATTTACAGGAACCATCAAAAACTACCCGTACTTTAGTAGTCAAAGAACTAGATTTTAGTACACAGTGGTGAGGTAAAATGAATTTAACTTCTGACCCTAAAGATTCGTTTACCAAAGACATATGCCCCAACTTGAAATAATCTTCCATGAATTTAGAATATTCCGAATTCAAGTAACTATTAGAGCTATATCTCTAGTTTGGCCAAAAATAGGTTTTTTTTGAAAGGTAATTTAACAACAAATCGGCGCCATCACCTTCTCTATAAAAGTTTTTTACGAAATGCTCCTCACAATTATTTTCTTCTACTGAGTAAACGGATTGATTCGTATTAGAAACTTCCTCAATTTTCCAAAAGGACTCTAATTGTTCCTGAACGTCTATTTTAGAAAGATTACAAAATGTAGCCATTGAAGGGGCTGTAAAATTTCCTGAAATGATTCACCCCAAATGCGATTCCTGTAGAATAGGTAGCCTCTTCCCTAACTTGATTTGATTGCTTAATAAAAGTTCGTAAAATATATTACAACCAAGCAAAATGTCAATCTTAGCTGATGTATCAAAAGTAATGTCAGCCAGCAATAAATTTTTAGGAATTTTGCAAATACCTTTCCAAAGATAAAACATGAATAATTCAAAATAATTTGTTGTGTATTAATCGATATTTATATTAATTGCAAATTACTTGTGAATTCATCTCGATACCTTAATATTGAATGATAATATTTGAGCAAGAAAACAAGGCAATTTTTTTTTTATAATAAAGTAAAGAACAATACTATATGTTATTTACTGCAAAGCAATAATAAAAAACTCTTCCATCAGAAATCGACGACACTATGAGGAGGAATAAATAATAAAATGGAAAGGACTTACAGGTTTCTTCTTCCTGATGCGGTAATTTGAAAGGATCTTCTTGTGCACAACACAATTTTATTTATTTATAATTTGTTAAACATCGGCTCGAAGGACCAAAATGTTGTATTGAATGAAGTGGACTGTATAATTTTATTTTGTATTTAATTTTTCTATTTATTTTAAATGAAACAAAGTCCCAATTATTTTCTGGAAGCAAAGCTTCCTTTATTAGAACCAAAAACGTTCTTACTTCGGTCTATATAATACACATACTCGTTCTCGTATCGCTACATAAAAACGACAAGTAACAAAAAAAGAGAGACTGCCAGAGGCGTAGAGTAGAATAAATTTCTAAATAAAAATTAAACTAAAATTAAAACAAAATCAAACACCTACTTTGTATCGAATGGTGGGGTGTCATATGCTTCTTTATGGTGTATAATTACCAATTTAATGAGGCCACCTAGAAGTGCTAATGCAGGCAGTCAACTGAATGATGATGATAATATACTGCTTTTACCAACAGACGACAATGAAGCACACGCTTCATTAAATGTTGAAGAATCATCATCCGAACAAACGGATTCATCCAACAATTCAATTTCTTCCGAGGTACATTCAAATGATATTGCGACGTTAGAAAATTGTTCTGTAGTATATTTTCGGGGTTATTTAATTAAAAAATGTTTAGATCGCTTCAATTGCAAAAACAGTCAATTTAGAAGCTTCTGAGCTTCTTATATTGAATATTTTATAAGAATTATTATTTAAATGATGCATTGAAAACTCCAACAACATTATTGAAAAATTTCACCATGATAGTACTTAATAGCTTCGACAAAAATATAGGGAAAATTTCAGATAATAAAATAATATTAAAATTCTTCCCGAGTCGTATGCAACAATAGCAATCTGTTGTAGTCATAGGCAATACATTTTCAATTTATTATTGCGAACTCAGAGTTTCAAATATTGTAAAACTTTTTCAAGTTCATTAAAAACTAGACAAACAAAAAAATGATAAATTATCAATAATTCAGCATAACTGAACAACCAATATATTTTGTATGTTTCTTATGGTATATTCTTTCTGTTTTTTTTTTTTTTGGTAAATCAATACACAATCTTTTTTTTATGTCAACGTTTTGATAGCGTTAATCCAGCTACCGTTATGAAGAATAATGTTTTATAAAATTGTTGGTCCCTAGCTGACATTAATGAAAAAATTCGAAAACTAGAACATCAATAATATTATATATTATTATTTATAATAAGATGGTTTCAGAGTGATGCAAAAAATTGTCGTACATTTTTCAAGGTCCATTCACAGTAATTATATTTTCGATAAAAGGTGAATATTGAAATATTTGTGTGGATTGTGGTTTGATTTCCAATATTCAACAACAAAAATAATAATGAATAACCAATAATAATCAACGTTTTTATTTATAGTAGGTGTTTCAATAGTAAATGTGACCCAACTTGACCCAAAAATATCTAGAGGTCATCGCGAGTAGATTCTACATGTACTACATTTTTGGGGTTTTACAGTCTTCTAACGGAGATTCAGGTTATTTAGTGAATTTTATCATTTCTTTCTGTGGTCAAAATTAATAGCTACTTTGTATATATTTTCTTGATAACACATAGTCCAAATGGGTCGGGTACTGGTTATAAAAAAAATAATTTCCAGAAAACAAAAATATTAGAATGTGAATAATGTTCCGAATCAACACCATCATCTTTTCAACAAAAAATTTTCTGAGAATTTGAAAAAGTTTTATAATTACAATAGATTTACTCAATTTGTTGGCCATTCGAATTTCCCACTAACAATGTTGTAGCTGTAAAATGTACAAGGAATATATACAGGACCGTACTACTTGTAGTTTCTGATAATTTTTTCCAACGCTCAGTCTATAATTATTTTAAATCAACAATTTCATAATTAGTGTAGTTATTATTGTTATTTTATTTAATATTTCTCTTCGATATTTTCTAATAAATTCATTTACTAAAATTTTGAGTTTTATTTAGTGATCTAATAAGAAGGATGCAATTACCTCAGAGCAAAAATCCGTGATTCCTGACGTTTATACCAAAATCTAACAGTTTTTTTTTATTTACATTCATTTATTTCAATTTATTCATAATGTACTTCATAACTTCACATTCTATTGAAAATAGAAAATTTTAACTCATCTTACTCCATTTATATTGAAATCCGTCTGTTTACAATTTAACTGAAAATCCAAGCATTAGATAATGCCATAAGATGTTTATTGCCCAACCAACCTCTGACCTTTTAGAACCTTCATGCTAAAAAATTATCATTTAGGTATCTTTAGAATTATAAGCAACAAACAGATTTTAGTAAGTTCCGAATATCGACGACGGCATTTCTTCAAGAAAGGACATATTGCACAATTGAAGAATTCTACAATGTTCTACAATTGAATTATTAGTACGATATTGTATTATGATACATTTAGTATATTTCATCTCGTTACGTTTAAAAAATATATTAATACGAAAACGGGACAAAATCAAAAATATTTTTCCCAGGAAGAAAATGGATAAATCACATAAATCAACTGAAAGTTAAAAAATACATACAAAATAGCCAGGACTTATTTATTCGCCTCTTCAAAATATCATCAAAATATGAATGTTTCAAAAATACATTCATGACCGAGGTTCTGAAATCGCAAATTCATATTATTTCAGTCACCAAAGGAAAGGAAAGTATATATATTTTATATACCTTTGTGCAAGGATCCTTCTTTCTATCCCAAATTTAAGTGATTAACAGATTAATGAAAAATTATTTATTTCATTTGCTAGTACTACACGAAGTCTTTACAAAAATCTTTGTTTTATACATTGAAATTGTTGACAAAAAATTAGTACTGAGATTAAGTTTATTTTCGGTTCGAGATGAATACATGCTATAACATTATTTGAAACACGATATTTCAAAATACGTCCAATCTATCTATTGTAAAGACTCCTATCGAATAGGTAATTTGTGTCACTTTCGTAATAAAAAGTAAAATCGGCAACAATGTACTGTCGGTTCGAATTTTGAAGATAAAGAAAACTTCACATTTAGTTGGAATCTTTGCAAAAAAATTTAGTTGTTGAAAATAGTACTGTTTATCTCAGATGGCACTAAGCTACGGGTCATTTTTATGAAGAACGAGCGAAAAAGTAACTAGATGGCGTGCAAAATTGCCTCGAATGGTTTTAACATTGTCACTGTTCTACTATCCTATTCTTTATACAATGGTAATGTCATCTATAAAGCCATTACTTACCGTGTGAATAGACTCTAGAATTCTTATGTCATCATCAACGTTTGCCGGAAGTAATAGTTTACCATTACTTATACTAACAAGAATTTTACAATATAAAGTTTCTAACGGAATTGTTAAATTTAAATGAGTTAATGTATTTTTCGAATAATCTAAAATTGGGTTAAATCATAATTGCCAAGTAAAATATCAAAATTTTCACTCATTTGAGCATCCATAAATTCGTCATGTATCGTTGTTAGAGCTGAATTTACGAGTTAATTTCATGGAAGTTGATGTGAATGGTTTATGATGAATATTAGATTTATTAACTCGTGTTGCAGCCTCTGGAGAGATTATGGTGTGAGATCCACCTGAATCGATTAAAACTTTTAATTTTGATTTCGGCATTATAAAGTAGGGTAATTGAGGGTATTCTTGATTATTATTAAGATTATGCGGGGGCGGTTGTTCTTCTTGAAGTTTCTCGTGAAAATCCTGAAAATTCTTCTCATCATAAATATCTGTTTCGTCTTCGATTCTGGCATTTATATTGAAATTGTGTGTTCGTCTAGTAGAAACGTTCATGGACTGATTTCTTTCCTAAATTGTTTATACACCGCTCATAGGAGTGGAATTATTTTGCGATGTTGAGTATTTCTAAAAAGTGGAGTTCTATTGAAATTTTGGGTATTACCGTAATTCGAATTTTGAAACATATTTCTTTGGGTATTATTCTGGAAATTATTTCTAGAAAAGTTGAAGTTCTGTTGAAGGTAACTACGAGGGGACGGTGAAGGATTGCTTGGTTGTGAATTATAATTTCGTTGAAAGTTATTGTGAGACAATCAGGAATATCACAATCTTCTATCGTAATGTATGTCGAATCTATTTTTCGTGGTTTTTTAGTCCTTGACGAAGAGAGTAAGCAATATCTCGTAGTTTGTATTTTTCTGATGTAGAAATCAATTTTTCTGCCAAGTCATGATCCATGTTTTTTTTATAAATAATTTTTCTGTAGCTATGCTACATAGTTATTTCAATAGCAAGATATCATTATATTTATGCCAAATTTTAGTTTTCAAATGATCCATACGGTAATTCTTGAAATTGAAAAACATTTTTTCATTTTTTTAATATTTTTTCTACATTGTTTCGGCAATAGAAATGTACGCATAACGATCTCAATTTATTTCTAAACTTACGTATAATTAGGATACGAACTTGGTGTTGTATTGTGACAAAATGCATATTACACCATACGTCCCAGTCGGTGCGTTTATGTAACTTCTGACACATCATATTTATTGTAAATTCATTGGACATTAATAAAGCCACTGGCCCCGATGGACTACCACCAATCGTATTGAATAGATGCGCGGCTGAACTAAAAAATTCCGCTATAAACTAAAGCTATAGAGAAATATGGAGAATCCCGAGCAATCGCACTAGATATATCGAAGGCTTTTGACATATTTTGGCGTGCCAACCTTCTAATTAAATTAAGATCGTACGATTTGTCGTCCTCACTTATGGACTGGCTTACTAGCTTACTCAAAGACCGATTCATCCAGGTCACTATAAATGGACATACCTCAGAGAGGTTTAAGGTCAACGTTGGTGTTTCCCAAGAATGCATCTTGTTATCTACTTTCTTTCTACTCTACAACAACGATCTACTCGCCAAAACTATAAACCTAATCTTTAGCTTCGTCGAAGATAGCCAACTCCCAAATCCGTAGGCAGCAACAGATCCACACTATCCATACTTGTCTCGAAAACTGAAGTGAGGTGGAAGCGATCTGATTGAGTTTAATGTAGGAAAGACCCAGGCTACTGTTTTTACAAAAAAGGCTGGCACTGCGGCTCGGGATTTGTTCCTGTCTGGACATAAAATATCACCAGATCCGTAAATTTGCCTATTGGTTGTTGAGATTGGGAACAATGGCATAGCATAGCATAGGCAGCTTCACAACAACTTTGAGCCCTCTTTAAGACTATAAATCTGTATACTCCGCGGCATATTTTAATTCTCTACCAGACCCAGATTCGTCCATCTTTGGAATATTGCTAGCACATTTGGAGCTCGTTTCCCAAGTATACCCTGAAGATGCTCGACTTAGTACAAACGAGAGTAATTCGACTTACAGACGATCTAGAGTTAACCAGAAACTTGGACGGTTTAGAGCATAGAAGAAAGGTCGCCTACCTGACTCTGTTTTACCGAAACTACCTTCTTGTGCTTGCTTTTTACATAAAAAAAGCGTAAAAAAATGCATTAAGTTCGAAGTCATCTGAATTATCACCATGTTAGCAATTTAGACAGATGTAGAATTATGGCCTGTTGTGATTTTGAGATTCTTATATCGCGAAATCTCTTGTTGTGTTAAATGTACTGCAATAACATGTCCTTTGTGGTCAGAAGGTAGGTAAACACAACTGATTAACCGAATGTCAATATAGACGCTTTACCAAACCAGGCCGTGGGAGCTACGATGGAAAGGAGCCTGTCCAATGTGCAATACTTGCAACCGGAAACTAACCTCCTCCTTTTGCCGATGCAAAGCCAAAGATATTTCATGTTAATGAAATTTCTTGTAAATATCATCATTTACTTCTTGACTTAAAGCTATCACATCACCAACAAATCATCGTCGATATACATTTCTAACTTCACTGATATGTCTCTATTTTGATCTCCAGTAACAACGGTAGCAATGTAAATAATAACATCTGTACAAGGGAAAAGAACTATCAATACTCCACTTTTTTGTACATTGCAATTGTCTTTACATTCCCCAATACCTGTTTTCGTCACTATGCCCTTCGATATTTTTGAATCATTCAACGCAATATAAACCGCAGTATAAACCTCCATTCGCTTCACTATAAGGTAACAATTGAAATAATTGTTCAATAATGAATAAACTATTTGAATAGTATAATTGTTTTTGTATAATTTCGTGAAACAATTTGTTTATAATTTCTTATTGTGTTTCAATGAGATATCATATCCCAAACGACCTGAAACGTTAAGGTTAATTGACTGAAATGTATTTAAAATTTGAAATTGGATGTCATCGTCATTGGGAGAAAGATTGTTGATAGTATACCATACTTAAAGTTATGGGTATATTAAATATTCATCAATAAATATAAAAAATTATATATTGTTTGTAGATGGTGTTGAAAGATTATCGAGAGTGTTATACAGGGTCATTCATGAGAACCGGATGTTTTTAAAATAATAATAAAAAATTGAATATTTACTTTAAAACAATTTTATTGGTACATAAACACTTGTTAAATCATAGCATTTGTTACCTACTCACTTACGAAAAATAATGCCCGACAAGTGATGTCCATTTTGAGCAATACATTGTTGTAGCCTTTGACGGAAACTGGCCTTAATTCTTTGCAGCATGTCTACAGCAATCTGAGTGACGTGTCGACGAATTGCGATCTTTAGGTCCTCCAAAATACGCGGTTTATTATTGTACACACGCTTCTTCACTCATTACGAATATCACATTTTCATTTTCTTCAAAAATGTCGACAAAATTATAATCGCTGCTGGGAATCTTGTTCTTTTAACTGCTGCACGACGGCTAGGTTATGTACCCATCGCAATATTGTGTTACGAGAAGGGACACTTGCATTACGATGGATATTAAATTGATGGCGGAAATCTCGCTGAACGGTAGTTACAGATTCATCATTCCGCACAAATCTTTCATACGCGTACAAGCGTTGGTCTAGCGTCCACGGCTCCATCTAAATGACTGAAATGTAAATGCTATGAACAAAGGAAACGTTAGGTACCAGTCACGTGCCCCTCCCACCATGAGCGCCCGTGTAAAACCATCCGGTTCCCGTGAATGACCCTGTATTATGCTCTAGCTGTATTATACTACAATTTCTTAGACCTTTTGATGTATTAATGCACCTAAATGTTCTTGATTTTAGCTAGGAAATAAGAGATCGGATTTTATGTTGAACAGCTCATGAGTATTATTGTTCCTCACCGAAATCCCATATAACAATAATATAATGAACACTGAACAGTAAAAATTTTAATTTTTTTAGAGTGACCAGGACGGAAAGATTCTTTATTGGTGAACCGGAAGAAATATACTTTCATTGCCTATACATCAGAGCTAGAGGGACGTAAATCCAATTTTCGTCAAATTGAGCCAATCAATGTCGCATGGTGACTGACTGACTGACTTTCCTGAGTTATAGAAAATCCTGTTATGTTCTTCATTTATAAGGATTAAAAGCTTAATTTTAATGATTTTGAAAGAAAAGGTTCTGTTATAAAAAGTTTTGACAGAATATCGATGTAGTTATTATGTAAAATACATCAAGTCCAAACATCTATCTTTCATTTCGATTCACAAGTCCAGCACTTCCCAATTTATGAAGGAAATTGTTTTTCATAATTGTTATGAATGAGTACAATGGAAATGAAACTAGTAAAAAGACCATTGTCCACATTTTTGTATGTTGGTTTTATGAGTTCTGGAAATAGAGTTTCAAGTTTTGAAGTTTCCTGTTAAGTTGGTCTCTCTCCCTCTAGCTCTCAAGCACAGACATGGAGACACAGGTTTCTCAATTGTAAGAATATTTACCCAAATTCGTAGGTTATCTCTAAACATTCTCAATCCTAGAGTATTCTGAACCAGAATTCAGGTTTTCGTAGAAAGTAACGAAAGATCGATTTGCCCAACAATCATATCGTAGGACAGAAATATAATGATTAAAAATACAATATCTATCAGTTTTACTGTATTGTGTATTAGTGAAGAGAATTTCCACCTAACATGCCAGAATAATATGACTTTTATAGTAATTGGGTCGAATTTTAAAAATCGACACCAGGAGTACCCGTTATGTTCAATTCAAAATCTCAAAATACATTTCTTGAAACGATATTCTTCACAAATGGGGCATATAGCTAGTCCCTGTCCTTGATACATCAAATAGTATTTAATAGAAAAAAAAACAATTACTCCTACTAATAGTTTTATTTAAAATCCATCACAGCACTAGTTTTTAAGTTCTTCACTTGACGGGTCAATTAATTACAGAAATACCATGTTCAGAATTTATATCTACATAGAGACTTGATCATATTAACGAAGTACTCTGTGTACTAGGTTTTAGAGCATAAGATAGGTTAAATAATAACGACAGTACAGTAAACAATTTGGACCTCTATTATGACAGTTCCCCACTTCTGTAGAATAAGTGAAGTATTCAAACTACATGTTAAATCTGAAATAAACGTGTTACGTTGCCAATTTCATTTTTTTCCCGTGGTGTCAACGATTTACAACGAACAGCATATAATATTAACCTATCTCAACTCGACCTTATAAATAAAATAATATATGATCTATCTTATAAATATTTCATAACAAAAATATCAAAATATCTCCTCAATTAAATTACGGATAGAATACAGCGTTTTATTCAATTCATGGACGTTAAACAGATTCAACGTCATCTTCATAGTTCCGATGTAAAAGTGATTCTTGATCTTCATCTATTTGTCGCTGTGGAAATGTTAGTCCATCGCCCAAACTGCATAAAATACATAACAGTTAAAACAAACAAGTACATTCCAGTTTATAAAATTAGCAAAATATTACTCAAAATATAAATTTAGTAGCAGCTAACAGTAAAAAAGTGTATATATTTTAACGAATCTCTCAAATTATTAAAATAATGGATATTGTCGTCTAAAGGGTTTCTAAAAATGCTAACCAGATTTTATTAAAAAACTATATAAATATATGAAAATATTTATTCTCTATTTTTTCTAATGTCACATTTTATACATGAAAGAAAAAACCAGGTATCATTAAAAAGCACACTTATAATTTTCAATATACTTTTTGTCAATCTATACTTTTGCAGAAGTCTTTCATCTGAATAGTTTATAGTGCTCCATTTTATCGGACCGTCTTAATGGCGTTTCGCAATTTTCACAATGTATGCAAATATCGTGAAAAATATATGTTAATTTGGAAGACCCTGAAAGTATCACATATAAAAAACGCGAGCATAAGTGGTAAGTTACATTCAAAAGCCGTTAAAATGTGATGTTAGGTTTTCCTTGCTTTTGCCGGATTAACATAAGTGTATGAAATGTTTACTAAAAATCCTCGTTGAAGTTTCTGTTTCTTAAGAATCAATTCGTAAAATTCAATTAGTATTATATTCTGTTTGCGACCCGCTGAGACACGTTGGTAGAGAATTAAATATATTCATATATAAAATATCACATGACTACAAAATATATTAAACAAAATTGGATTGATTAAAAACACTATGTTCATATTTATATTTTAAATGATTTCAAAATGACATATAATATAATAACAGGAAGAAATAATGGTTTTATTTCTAGAAAATGTATAATTTGGAGTATAAGGTGAAATGTAGATAAAAAATGTAATAAAATTATCATTTTGTTATTAGTTACTTTTTGACACTGAACACATCAATATAAGGAACTCCCGAAGGTTTTTTCATCAATTGTTTAGAGAAATCTTAATCAGTGAAGACAATGTAAATTCAGCTGATTCCTTCACTTTTATTTCTGTTTTGAAAGAAATCTCCAATTGAAGTTTTGACAGCAAATCTCGATTCACGGCTAGAATCCTTTTAAGTAAACGGTGCTAATTTGAAAACTTGTTCATGTCTTTTGCTTTACTATATTAATATTTACAAATAAAAGTATTCTTACGATACCTTGTACCGACGTCACATGTGAACGAGTTTATTCTAAACTTTAATTTGTCAAAATGGTCTTTAGGTTCAGTCTGCTTTTTATTATGTGAAAGGGGATTTATTTCATGATTTAGCCGAAAATAAAATCATAGATGGAGTAGCTTTAACAAATCAGTTGTTTACAAAGAAGCTGTTACTTTAAGGTGAGAGAAGTAGCATGTATAATCATCTCAGTAAAGTTAAGCCCCTTCTATTCTAGTATAACAACTTTGCAACTGTTACATACACAGAACTTTTTGATTATTATTATTTTTTTACACAAATAATAAAATAATATCCTTTCTCAATTATTGTGTGGATAATAAAATACTTCATTTTATTTTGGAGTCCCTTAGAATTATAGGCAGTTTTTTCTTAATGGGAAAAATATACTTATGTATTCATCGTCTGGAAAATAATTGATTAATTAACTAATCAATATTTCTATCATCGTCACTTTGAATATTGAATTTTGATTCCTATTTAAAATTTTTACAAGAATTTATACAACTCAAAGCCACCACAAATCTCAATTATTTATTTCCCAGACAATTAATACCTAATTATTGGAAAAGAAACAACTCATAATATATATATATATATATATATATATATATATATATATATATATATATATATATGTATATATATATAACGAAATCTTATCTTTGCCAGCAGCTATATTATATATCGTAATATGTATTTATATGAAAACCTAAACCCAGCTAAAAGAACAGAAAAATAGGTAATTTAGAAAAAGCAAGATATTTAAATTGGGCAATTATTGAAATAAAAGATTCGATACAAATAGTAGGAACAGATTCAGAAATAAACACATAAGGGAAATGACGCAAGCATTACCAATAAAATGAAAAATCAATGGTTGAACTAGTGTGGATGAGGTTGAGCTTACAAATAAAGGAAGGTGAAATAAAGAAGGTAAGTAAACCGACAAAAAGCATAGAAGACCTAGAATACAATGGATGATATGAACGAAATAAAGGAATAGCTAATCACTAAGAATGTTGTAGGTCCCAATTGCCTGGGTAATCTCTTTGCAGCCCCCTTGGTCGCCCTAGTGCAAGGAGGCTCTCCAGAATTGGAGAATCTTCCGGGCTTTCAAGCAAAGCTCACCCTTAAAGTGAAATACTAGGATTTTTCTATGTTAAGAGCTTAACAGTTGTAGTGGATATGTATCGTAGTTCCCTCCTCTTTCCCACAGAACTGACAGTTAGGATCGGCGGCTTTACCCGTGTTGTATCTGTGATAATTGAGTCTCCTGTGATTAGGCCTACCAGTCTTTGCCTCCCCTCTACTCAGATTCAAAAATTTCGTTGCCTAGCCTGAGGAGTTTGTCTCACCTATGTGGATAGAAGAGAACACAACGCTACGCTACGCCTTGAAAGAAGAAACTGACAATTCGGTTTTGCTGCCCTTGAAAAAAATACGAAAGCTTTGTTAAATATGAAAGTTTTACTCATAGTGTAATTCAATGACAATGGGGTCTTGTATCGAAAGTTGTGAATTATCGTGGGATCACTAAAAAATATTTTGAAATTATGCTCCGTATGCGTGACAAACAGCGGAAAAATCGACCTGAAAAACAATTCATAGCGTTGGACCATAATAATTGCTTATCGTGTGTAAAAATAACACTGTTCCCTAGATTTGACTATTTGCATACTTTTTCCCATTACTATAGCCGAGAAGGATATTTTGAAAGGGATTAAGCCATCTTAGTACAACTAAATTTAAATCTTATAGAAGGAATTTGTTAATTCTGGTAAGCAAATCTAAATATATCAAATTTTACTGTAACTGCTACAAACATACTGCTCTATTTTCTACTTATTTTATCCTACAATTAAGTTGATTTATTTCTTGCTCAATTCTACTGCGTATTGTAACTAAACTCGTTCAAAATCAGTAATGACACATGTCAAATCATTCGCATGGAAATATTTATAATAGTAGCATTCTTTTTGACAATAGCGAGAGAACCCAGAAGATGCAAACTGGCAATTTATAATAAAAGTGTAGAGCAGGTTATGTCTTTTAAATATTTAGGAGTTAACATCACGAGCAATAGGAACTTGAAACAAGAAGTCAAAACACAAACAACAGCAGCATCTAGGATATCAGGATTCCTTCGAACCGTGATATGGAAGAATAAATTTTAAGTATCGAAAGCAAAACACGGATATATAAAACTTGTGTCAGACCAATAATGACATACGCCATAGAAACGAGAGCGGAGACTGCAACTACTAAGCGGATTCTTAGAACGACCGAGATGAAGACATTACGCTCAATCACAGGGAAAACACTAAGAGACAGAATAAGGAGCAATGAAATTAGAAGAATGTGTGACGTTCCGGATATAGTGAGATGGGCCAGAACTAGAAGAAAAGCACGGAGAGATCATGTCAATAGAATGGACGACGATCGACTGACGAAAATCGCAAAGGAAGAGAGACCCAATACAAGTAGACCGCCTGGAAGACCACCAAAGCACTGGTATGAGAGCTGGTCCTCGGAGTCACAACTTAGGCTGCCTCTTTGAAAACACAAGACATAGTCTTAAAATAAGAAGAAGAAGAAGAAGAAGAAGAAGAAGCATTCTTTTTAGCAAATTTTATATTTCGAGTATCTGTAATAATAATAATAATAATAAAAGAATTTGAACAAGCTAACTTGCGGACCTCAAACAGGCAAAAGCTAGAATCCAGGATCAATACACCACAAGATGCAGGCACTTAACACCTAGATCACGCCCGTTTTAACGTACTCTTTTGGAATCCTAAAGTGGACGAGAACAGAGCTAGAGGGTATTCAGAGGTTGACACGAGAAATGATGACGAAGAACAGCAATCTCCACCCGTCAACCTGGATCAAGTTATAGTCACGAATAACTACAGGAAAAATGTTATCAAGAATCCGTACACTACACATTATCACCGATAGACAGGTGACGAATAACAGACCTGACAACGTGGTAGTTTATGGAAGAGTCAATTCTTGTCGATATAGCTATACCGAACACTCATAACGTTCTCAACAAACACCATGAGGAACTGTCCAAATATGCGGATCTTGCAATTGAGATTAAACAGATGTCGCATAGTGAAACATTTAATTCGGTCATATATCAAATTCAAATGGGATGAATTCAATTGTAATTAAACAATGAAATAAGACAAATAAAAATAGTGCATAATAAATCGAATTTGAAACTTAGAGGATAATCACTCTCCACTGTCATAGTATTTGAAATGGGAATAAGCTACTTATATCCCCCCCTCCTCCTTGTTTTTGAACGATTTCGCCCAGGCCTCCCCACCTCCATGTCATCATAGATACACAAACACCGATATGCTGAATTGTCGGCTCAAATTTGACACGCCTCGCGCATGACGTCATGCTGGAAGTTGACTCAACTGTGATTATTTTCTTTCAAAAGATTGTACTTTCTATTACCATAATGCCGTCGCTACATGCAAAAACACTAATCGAAATACCAAAAAAAAACAGGTATTAAATACATTGGTTTCAAGTAATGCACATGACCCTGTAGACGAGGATAAATATTATTTAAAATATGGTAAATGAATGTCGTAAATCACAAAATAACACACACAATTTTATCCAACAATTATACTTATTTTATTTTTTTGATTCATTTGTAGAATTATAAATAAGAACGGTTTCACTCTGGTTGGAAATATTTAGATACTATACCCATTATTTATGCTTTATTTATTTTAGCTCGAGTTCCATTTATTTGGAAGAGGGTAGTTCTATATCATGCAAAATGTTCCGGTTTAAAACTTATTTATTTACCTATATATAATTCCATCATGAATTTCATATTTTGCTAATCATATTTTAAATTTCACGGAAACAGGCAGGAAATTATATTCCTTGTAAGCCGCACGCGGCCTTAAGAACGTGAGATTAAAATGGTGAATTTAATATCCATATAAATATTACTTATATAGACAAGTATTTGCATCAAATATTAATTTTGGACTCGACATAAAACTTTATAACAGGTATATAGCATACATTATACTTCAATTTTGATTCTAACGTGACGTCACATTGTGTGAGAGAGATCGCGCGTGCCTGCGCATAGGCATACCGTGTATGTGTATCGTGATGTCACCGACTATCATTAACGAAACAAAACCTGGATATTAACCCTGGATACTCTTAATAGTCTCCTAGATCACAAATGGGTTCCAGCAAATCTTCACCATATTGTGATACTGGAAAGTAATCGATCATACGTTCTTCTATAATCTTCATTCAGTGCGTTATTTTTCTAGTACGCACAATTCGAATAACTGAAACTTGAGGAATCCCTAGTCTATCCGCGATTGGATGATTCGGCAAATCGATCCAAATCATGCAAAGCCACTATTATTGCTCTATTGAACAATGAAATTCTATTACCAGGTATAATTGCAAAAAAACTCAACAATCACACTAAATCGATAAGAACATATTTTAAACATTGGTATTCGAAATAGTTGGAAATTGTTTTTTAAACATTTTCAATTGGTAGCAACGGTAAAATAATTAAAGATTAAATGTATAAAAAGTGACACGGGAGGTCCAAGAATTTTGGAGATGTTAGTATATTAAAATAAATAATGCTAAATTTCTTTGTTCGATTCTTATTGGTTTTAGCTTGTTCTTTCTATTAATGTTTAGAGGGTTCTTATTTCTTTATTGTATAATTTCAACTGAGTATTATCATATTTTGTTATGGTTCTTGTGATATAGAATCCGTTTTCATTAAAATTCACAATTATCGTGCGACATTTTTTATGTAGTTAGTTTAGTGATATTAGTATGCTTTCATATTTAAGCATGATTTAGATTGTTAGAAAAACATAAATCCATGGTTATTTTCTAAAATCCGAACCTACCTACCTCATTTCGGTAACAGGGTAATAGTGTCCCTAGAATTATAAAAAAAAATAATCAATACAAATTGTCTTGTAGTAATTCATACATTATTTGAAATTTATCAACCTTTTTCCAAGATTAACATGATTCCATACAATCTATGCCAGCTATATTAAGGAAGTAATCAGTAATAAACATTACTGAACTGAACACCAGTATATTTAAAAAAAATACTGAGAATGTTTTCTTATTTATTTTATTAATGATTTTAAATTTAATTTGTTTGTTGTTAAACCCCATTTTTCAGATTTCCATTCGTTAGTAGTTATATTAAAGAAGTTTGTTTACATGGTGATGTACGACTTAATTCAAAAATAGATACTCCAGATCTAATTGAAAAAATATGTTATGAAGAGCAAAAAATTGTAACAAATATATTGATGTCTTGTTTCCATATAATCCAACAAAGCTAATAAAGTTTAAAAGATATTAAATAATTTTAGTTCATGGTGGAATCAAAGTTTTCTATTATGGTAAAATTAGATCCAAACCAGTTTTAACGAATGAAATAACCAGTTCAACTCTTCCTATATTAATGTTTTAATTTTTTTTCACCCATATCACCCAACCACTTTCGTCCTGGGTGATTGTAAAATTTTAATAATTGCTCAATTAAGAGTTAGTTCTTCAATATTCCATTTTTTCTTTTCTCTCAAATTTCTACAAAAACGTTATATCTAATCTTCATATATAGATAAAAATAAAACAGAAATTTTCTTTTGGCTAATTAAGATAGATTTAAAAAATAGTATAGATCGATTATAAAATTCAAAATAACTATCAGTCAAAATTACCTCAAGATAAGGTTAACTTTCTCAAATATATACAAACTTGGAATAAAAAGTATACAAACTTAGTTGGTATTATATGAAAAACTTTTTTGTTGTCAATTTTTGAAAATATAATTAGTAACTAAATACAACATTAGAAGTATCCACAATAAAATTCAAATAAAAAATATCAATTGAAAAATTTGAATCGATGTTATATGTATCACTTATAGAAATACTCAAAATGTATTAAGAAAATTGAAGTACTTGTTAAGACAGGAAACAATATAAGTAGGTAAAAATTTTTAATGAAATTCTCTATTTATACAATCTATATTTCTTTTGTATACTGCTTTTTACATGTATATTTTTTCTCAATTCAAATGAAACTCTCTTAGCATAAAAAAGGTTTGACACTAAATCAAAATCGTACTTAAAAATCCGTTCAAAATTTACAGGAATATCTAAAATTTGATCCTGGCAATATGGTGTCTCATGCCAGAGCATATTTTAGAAAATGACTTAAAAACACGTTTTGGAGGAGCAAAGATAATTTTGGTCTGCTGTATCTCCAAACTTTTTCCTCTAAATTATTGCTATGGCGTTAAAAAAGCAGGTTTATCAATTAGTGCATTCCTAAAATGTCAGCCTAGAAATTATTATTGAGAATACCAGAAAATTATTGCCTATATGATATAGGTACTTTTGATAGAAGAATGTATAATTTTAGATTTCGAGTATTGCCCAAGTTTTTATTTTAAAACAGGTGTTCTATAACCTTTCCACATATACAATTTGCTGAATACAATATGAAACATTGTGGATACTTTAATGTCTTTTACATCACAATTAGCTGACAATGTACTCAAAAACAGGCACTTCACACTTGTCCCAAATGCCACTTTAGTTTACTCTTAATATAAATGGAATAAGAAAGTACAGGTAGCAATTGAACAGTACTTCTAGTACTATTTGACAGATGAATGTCAAAAGTAAGTGATTTGATATAATTTGATAACATCAAAGAAAGTTTTTTTTTATGAGACTCATAAAACCTTATATGTTAATGAGTACACATATCACAATTAATACTGCAAATAAACATATGTCCTGCAACTGTCGATGAAATGAATTTAAATACGGTATACAGTATATAAGCAATTTTTCAAATTAATAGATCCACAAAACAGAAGTTTTAATATGATGTAATTTAAACTCTGTTGGAGAATTGAAATTCAATTAGTACATTTACACAGTGAGGACGAAACACATCAACCAATATATCTACGTGAGCTAGTTAAGTTTGCGCAATTTACTTAGAAGGATCCCTGATCACCTTTAAAAGTTTCACATTCACCTAAGTAGATATGGATATAAGCATGTTCTATCGGGTTACACAATTTTGGTTACATAAAAGATAGAATTTGGAAAAAAAAGTTCAGAGTTACAAATAATAGCTTTCTCCTAAAACTACTGAACATTCAATAATTTTGTGTAGTAAAAAGATTTCAGTACACGACATTAAGTAAGTAAGATTATTCACCCAAAATAAACAGCTTTTTATCTTCATCCAAGCATACCCAACCTAAGCAGTCAAACATGGACAACTTCAAAATAAAAAAATATAAAAGAAATGTACTACTGGAAGTTTCTTAAAATTATTTATTGCAATAAATAAAAAATCCACAGTGGCAACCAGTCTTCATAACAAGTTAAATTTGTGAAGTTAATGACTAAAATATAGGCCAAGCGAACTTTCTAAAAAATAGCTGTATTAAGTAGGGATTTGAAAGTCTAATATTTTACGAATGCTTGGAAATATCAGTTATGCATTTACATTATTAACATGAACTTGTACTCACATTTTCATGATGAGTTTAGTTGGCTAGAACATTGACTTTAGATTCAGAAAAATAGATTCAACACTTAAAATAAAGAAAAATTTTGCATTAGTTCATTTAAACGTCTATTTTTGTATTAGGAAAATTAGAAACTGAGTTGCATTCATCCGCACAATATGAATAAGTCCGTAACAAAAAAATTGAAAGGTAAAATTTTCACTAATTTGTATATCTAACATATAAGAATGCCAAATTATAATGTCAATAAAAAAGGTATCTTTAGTACAGTACTATATTTGATATATTTTAAATTACAGACAGACAAATACCTGAAAGCGTTACATTTTAATTCTTTTGTTTGAGAGATATCAGGTATCTAACAAAATGTGGTGACTCTGCAAAGTGTACTATTTTTGCACAAATGTTTTCCAATAGTATAAACAAACTATTTTAGAAAATGTAAAACCCAAAATAGAAATTAAAAGCAAAGTTGGCTAATTTAAAAAAAAACACGTCACTATGTTTTAAGCATAATTCTCAATACTATTTTTAATATTGGAAACAAACATAACTGTTAGAGAATAACTGGAGATAGAGCGGTGGTAACGACGATTTCTGAGGAAAGTTAGATAATTTTGAAAAAAAAAATGAAAAAAGTGAAATTACTGTTAACAAATAGGTGTACTTACTATTATTTCAATCAAAATAGATTGGACACTATAAAAAATGTGAATGTTTTTGAAAATTACTACCAGTAAATTAGAAATTTTATTACTTCTGGGTTGATGACATTCATCAGCTTACCATAAATAAGAAATCAAAGATAGGCAGCATATTGTGGTGAATGTTCCAAATAAAAAATCCATTATTTTTCCACCAAATTATCATTTGAGATTCACAAATTAATATTAAAATGCTACTAGTATGAAAATTGATTGTTCATAGTAATATGTCTGTAATATCTTCAAAAAATTAACATCCCTTCATAAAATATCAGTCTTTCATGCCCTAATTTTTGAGATTTTAGTTCCCTATATTACTATTCTATCCAAAAAAGCTCATAATCACTGAACTGTTTTCTTTAATGAAACAATTTTGGAGAGAATAAGGTGATTCATTTAGCCGAAATCCCTTTTATTAAGTTCGCCATGCCGACAAAAGTATAGAATTAAAAATTATAATCTGCGTTAGCTAATTAGCATTAGTTAGGTACGTGTTCTGACCTGTTCCGGGTGTTGTCCATTGATTGATAGGTACTTGGCTGGAGTCGAGAGTGTACAGGATACTCTAAACCGTTACCCAAACTACAAAAAGTCATAAAAATTTTATATTATTTATTATAGATTAATAACATAACAATAGCAAGGCAGTACCACCATCCAAAGCAAAGTGACGTAATGTAAACCTATATTAATATAAGATATTAGATCAATTGCAATGGTCCTAAGAGTTCAAATTACGCCTTCTAGTCGATTTTTAAACATCTAAGAATCCGTTATCTAAAGAGATCTTAATGACAAAACTTTCAATGTCTATTAAGATTAGGTGAGTTTTATTCTTTGATAAAGTCAAAATACAGCAGTTTCGAAAGACAATTGCAATAATACAGTAACTCAGACTTATAAATTGCTTGTGATAATAGTATATTATACTACAAAGGGCGAAATTTGAACTTTCGGCCCGTGTAGTGTATATGATTTTTCTTCATATCTCGGTCGAAGGTACATACTTCCGTCCCTAGTAGCATGGACGAAAGTACGTACTTTCGAGCGATGTTTGAAGCAAATTAACTTTTTGGATAAGATATAGGATTGTCAAACTGTTTGTACTTTATAACGAAGAGAATAAAAAAGCTCAGATATTTAACCCATTTTTGATAGAATTTTTTATTCAAACAGTGAATTTAAAGAAAAGCTCAAGGAATGATGTCATATTCAGTATGCCTATCAAGTGTTACTAATAATTTCTAGTTTTTCCGTTATCTTCTTTTGATTGTTTAATTACAGTGGTACAGACAACATTAGAGGATGTATAATCCCTGCCTAAAAGGCTCACTAAATTTGAATATTAAGAAAAATAAAACTTGGAATTGAGCAAATACTCAAATTTTTGGAAATACAAATCATAAATACCAGCAACTGATGGAATATGCAATTTTGATTTGGAGAAGCTCATATGCAAATAATTAGCACAAATCTTGACAGAATCAAAATTGGCATGTTAGATTATTATACAATTTTAAGTAACCATTGTAACCACAACCGAATTCTTTCTTCACGACTATGCAATGTGGTTGTACAATATAGTATATACTTTCTACACTTTTCCAAACTCAATATTAAATATTTCATTTAATTTCAAATAAATTCTCTAGTAAATATAGCAAAGTTAAACGGCAGATTATTGTGATAAGATTATAAAAATGTATCATTTATATTAAATTAATTTAGAGATATCTTCTACGCGAACGAATCCGTAATTCACTTGGTTCTTAGACACTCCAATTTTCTAGAAATATAACAATAATTTTCATTTATTATTAAATCCTAATTTTGTTGTTCTTTGCAACAACATAAATTACCTATTTATGATATTCAAAAGGTAGGTAATCATGACGTATTATAATAATAGGAAATGATTACATGAAGATATTTACATAAAATCAGAATAAAAATAAGTTTTACTAGGATATGCGATGTTTAAAAATCGATTTATACTACTTATAAATATTTATCATTAATTTCAGAAATATATTAGTAAAATGTAAATTTTCAGAAAAGCATTTGAACTTGTTCCTACGTATGGTTTTGAGTAAAAAATCGAGTGGTTTCTTTATAATCGATTCTATAAAATACTAGGCTGGTTGCTACTGTTGTAGGTGTCAATCATAGATATGAAAAATGGAAGAATGAGCTTCGACAAGTGCGCATTCAAAATTTCTCCATCCTTTTCTACTTTAGTGGAAATTTGGAGTTTATTTGTAAACGGACCTCGTGCCCTGGTACTTTGATTACTATAATTCATGTATTTTATAAGTATCCAGAAATTCTATTAAATGCACTGAGGAGGAAATAGACACATCAGTGACGTGTCGACGGGGGCCTCCAGCAGGACCGGACCCTTTCTCAGAGCCAAAAAATATGATAAGGTTCTATGAAACAATCAAATAATTTATATATTGCAAAATATAACTAGAATCTGATTGTAATGTCAAATGCTACTATTAATTACACAGTAAATTTATTTTTGTAAACCTACATAAAGCACTCTCGAAAGGGCCAAAACAACACAATTCTTAACTCCACCAGAGGTTCCGTGAACTAATGTACTGAACTGTCAAATGTGGTCACTTACGTCAGTGGTTATATAATACAATGTTGGAAAACAATTTGAAGATTGTATTTTAGCTTGCCATTTGATGACAGAATCAGTGAAAGAAAATTCCTACAGTTTATAAAAATAAAAGTATGTTGTTGCATGTTGTTTTATTATATCTTATGATATTGATTATCAAAATTTGTTGTCGTAAAGTCATAATCACATGCCACATTATCATAATATATACTGTTAACTTTATAAAAAAACAATAACTTGTGCAATTGCATTATATTATTTTTTTTAAATATATAAATACGGTCTGTTGAATATTAGACCTTCTTTTTATGTTATTATGTGTACCTATCCTCAACTTTCATGTAGGTAGTAGAACAACTAATTAGATTTAAAAAGTTTGAATATGGTTTTACAGCTATTTGCATTATAACAATTACTTTCAATATTTTCTACTAATTCAATCAAAAATATGAAATGGTTACTAAAATCCAGATAAAATATATGCGAAGCTGATTATTTGATATAACTAACTTCCAAATGGATACCAACTTTACTTACGACTTCAAATCATCATATGTGTAATTAATGAAAGTTCAACAATTAGTTTACGTATATAATATTGTACAGTTCTTCCAATATCAATTGCAGAAGACAGTTATGTGAGGATCAATCAATATTTCATAAATACGCACGGCACTCATACCAAATTAAGAAATGAAAAATAATAATTACTCCCCGTATAAAAGTCGGTAACAAACCGTTAGTCCACATGGACTCTGTTTACCAATGAAAACATCGAAATTGCACAGTGTAGTGAGGATACAGACAAGTATGAATTTAAGAATAAAGAATTGCTGAATTAACTAAATACATAAATTTTCCATTTATCGAGTAGTCTCGAAAGGGGTTGCTGTGGATCATTTACAGAATCGAAAAACATGTAAAGAAAAAGTGAAATCAGTTGACAAAGCTACTCAAGATTTTGTACGTAGGACAATTTATAATTTATATAAGGAAAACAGGGTTGTGACATTATTAGAATTATTATTATTAGAAGTAATACAACAAAAGGTAGCAGATTATCCAGAATACAACTATACCAGTTTAGAAACATTGCGTCAAGTTTTGTCAGCTTGTGGTTTTAAAGACAAAAAACTGAATAAACGGATGGCAATCGTCAAGGATCGTTCGATGGCGACAAGATTATTTGTGTCAGATTAAAAACTATCGAAGTTCTAATAGACACATAATTTATCTAGATGAAACATGGTTTAACAGTCACGATGTAGTAAATTTGGTTTGGATTGATAATAGTGTAAAAATTGTTGTTTGAATGGGCCATGTTCTAAAGAGAAACGCATTGAAATTATTAATATCTGCTAAAAAAATTAAAAACTGTGCAGTTGATTATCATGAAGATATGACAGCAAAATTATTTGAAAAGTGGTTTAATGAACAGCGTTTAGCTAACATTCGACCACAGTCAACAATCGTTATGGTAACAAAGCTCAAATGTTAGCATCTATGTCTGTAAAAAATATTATTATTCCTGTCAGTGATCGTAAAAAAGACCCAACAAAGAATTGATTAATGTTATTAAAGGTCTAAAGTTTCATAAAATTTATTATATTAACAAGCTGTGCAAAGAGCAGTTGGAGTTAGTTATGGGCAAACGTAGAATCAGAATAACGAAAATGTAATCAGTCTCCAAAACTGAGTACAGGGGTTGTAGAATTCGTAAATAAAGTTCTAGCAACAGACCGCCAAAAGCTTCGGAAAAACTGTGTTGAACGTGTTATTGAAGAAGATGAGTATGTGGTAGCACCCTCTTTACAGCACATCAAAATTCAATCAAATGATGACTTTAGTTCAGACGATTCTGACTACCATTATTATTTAGAAAAATACTTTGGAATTGAATTGATTTTTTTCTTTTGTTTAATTTGCAAAGAATTTATTTTCCTTTATGATTTTTGCAAAGAATTCATTTTCCTTTATGGTTTTTGCTTTGAAATTTCGTTTTCCAGAAAAAAAAACGAATGGGGTACAAAAAGGGCACAGTTCACGTCTGGTACCCTGTTTAAACAAAAGTCCCTTACGGGCAGGTACATTTTACTCGTCTATTTATGTTTCATAATTTTTTATTCAGTTGTAGTAAGTTAACGAGTTCCAAGTATACTATATTTAAGTGCATCTGTCTAAATAATGGCCTATAGTGCCGTAAAATTAATAATGATGATTCGATTGCCTTTTAACGAATACTTTCTCTCATAAGATTTACATATTTTCAAAAGTGTTTATAAAAATAATAAATTTATAAAATGGGGTAGTTTTTAAAATCTGCAACTGATATTGGAAGAACTATAATCAAAATTTCTCAAGGTTATCAGGGAGCAATTGATTTTTATTTTTCTAGTAATGGAAACATAATCTAGTCAAATAATTTATCATTAATGAATAGAATTTAATTATAAATTAATCACATCTATAATGATGTTTGCTTATCTGATTAATGTATAATTTGACAAACAACAGAAATTATTAATCTAAAAAATATGCTTTATGGTCAAATTTCGTATGATTTGTTTGAATAAAGTTACTTACCAGCAGTGTTTCATAGAAACAAACGTGCTCATTATTTTCCGTCACAGGTAATATTTACAATGAATGGGAGTATTACCTTAGATCCAGGATCATTTGTATATAGGAGGAATTATTAGTTAGTTTGAAAAAAATAAAACAGTTTTCACCGATAGCTAAGTTTGGTGGAGAATTACGAGTAAACCTTTCCTATATACCAGAAAATATCAAAATCTTACAAAGGCGATTTGAACGACAGGAACTTTTTAGAAGTTGAAAACAGTTTCGCTAGGATAATTTTATTGTTAGTTTTCGTCATGTTTCTGATGTTATCTATCAAAATTTCACATAAATCTGAAATACAGATTTGTTTTAATATTCGTATAAGAAAAATGTTTTCTTTTTTGAATATGGAGAAAAGAGAAGTTTTACTCTTACTCTACATTTTTACGCTGACAACCGATTAGATAAACCAAGAAACAGTTACATAAATACACACATCTCCAAAAGTCTTAGCCCCCCTTGTTTATTTGTCATATGTTTATTTTAATTTCAGCATTTTTTGTTTACAAATATCTTCTTATCTTATCATACAAATAAAAGCAATTAGGAAGCAAAAACTTGTTTTCGTATGAAAATATTCAGAATTTTGTAAAAGAGGTCAGTTTTGAATTGTAGAGTGTATAGAAAGTATTCGTTGAAGTTTGTCTAAGATGCCAGGAAATCCGATTTATCAATTTGATCGAGCAATAATTTTGGCTTCACCCCAAGGGTTTCTCAAATCATGAGATTGCTAGGTGTTTAAATATGCCGCGAACTTCGATATGGCGGGTAGTGGCCCTTTTTCAAGAAACTGGTGGCGTTGCACGGTGTCTGGTCGACCTAGAGTGACTTCAGAGAGGGAAGATCAGTATATGGCTAATTTCACTCGAAGAAACCGAAGAATAACGGTAACAGCCCTTCGAAGTCATTTTTTGTATATCTACCGAAGAATAATTTCGAGAAGTACCATAAGAAGGTTACATTCTTTATATCTCAGTGCAAGAAGACCTTTAAGGGTACCTAGACTTCTACCTCGACATAGAGCTGAACGTCGCCAATGGGCCGAAGAGCATCGGAATTGACTTTTACCCCAATGGCGCAACGTCTTATTTTCTGACGAGTCACGATTTGGCCTACAGAGTGATAGTCGCCAGGAAAGAATTTGGAGAGGCCCAGTTAGACGAAAGCGACTAATTTTCGCAAGAGTCGTTGTCAAGGTGGATCAGTGGATCAGTTATGTTTGGGGGGGGGGGGGTATAATGTATGGTCGCCGTACTCCACTCATTCTTATTGAGCGAACAATGACCGGTGCCATATACGCTCAAAAAATTATCCAAGCAATCGTGCAACCTTTGCACAACTAATATGGAGCAAATTTCATTTTTCAAGATGATAATGCCAGACTACATCGCGTACCAAGGGTACAGATTATGCTACAAGAGGGAAATATCCAAAAATTAAACTGGCCAGCAAACTCACCAGACATGAATCCCATCGAACATGTATGGGATTATCCAATAGAGAAAACCCCCCTTTAACTCTCCGGGACCTAACTGCAGCTGTTCAAGAAGAGTGGAACAATATGCCCAATAATGTTATTAATGAGCTAATTCGTAGCATGCCAAGACGCGTTGGAGAATTAATTACAAGAAGAGGTGGAAACACAAGTTATTAAGTTATGTTATTTTCAGTATTCATATTTTTTTCTCAAAAAAAAAGATTTTTTTTTGGTTTTTTTCGGATTTATTTTACAAAATTCTGCTTATTTTTACATGAATACAAGTTTATGCTTTGTAATTTTTTTTGTATGATAAGATAAACAAGTATTTGCAAACAAAAATCCTCAAATTAAAATAAACTTGCGAAAAATTACCAAGGGGTGCCAAGACTTTTTTGGTGTGTATTATCCTAAAGTACTCCATCGGATACTGTATATTTTTCATGAAAGATTACATATGAGAAAACTATCTGCATAGGTTGTGCCGCGATTCTTTAATGCTGATCTAAAGATCTGTGGCATAAAAAATTCAAACATGTTTTGCTATCTATTTCATAGTAAATGAAAGAGTACACTATTCTCCAGAAATAAAAATTCAGTCGAAATAATAACTTAACTCGAGAAACGTATTGCCAATAAAGCAAAAACCCTTTTTCTGCCAATAAGGTCACGACTATTATTATGCTGATTGCTGACAGGTGTTGATGTCGAACTTAATAAGAAACGAGTGCATTTGTTGAAAAATAATGTTTTGTTCCGTCATAATTCGCCTCTCCATTCCTTCCCTATTGTTACAGAAAAATTAGCCAAACGGCGTTACGATTTATTGCCACATTCGTCATATTTATCTATACTAGTTACCCCTACTACTTTCTTTTCCCAAACAAAAAGCCCAGACAAATGAATTGGTCCTGGCAAAGGCAAACGCGTATTTTGTGGATGGTTGGAAAAAATTTAGTTGAGTTAAAGGACGATTTTGATATATTGAAATAAAAAATCTTTTTTTAAGTAACTTTTTCATTGGAAAGTAACTCTTCCATTAAACTGCATTCGTATTTAAAAATTCTATATCATCAATTGGCCGCACATTGTTTTTACATTCATTTTTGTTTAATTTTATGAAGCAAGAGAGAGAAATGTAGTACTGACCAGAGGTGATTTTGATAATGAAATGTGTAAAAAAAAGTAACAGGTTTGGGAAAAGGAGGGGGAAAATGTATCATACATAAATCTGAATGAGATATGGAAATAGAATTATTACATAAATCAATAAGCAAAAGCAATTCGTACTGTAACATTGAATTGACCTGAACCAAATTATTCATATATTTGCAATCCATAAACTAAATTGAATATTTAAACAGAAAACCAACCTGGTATCCATATTTGAATTTTTACACAAAGTTAGACGTATTTATGATTGAAAGCAAAAAAATAAATAACTAACTAATACGACGATACATTGAAAAATTCTTAGCCTACTATAGAACCAAACAAAATTTTAAAATGTTAAAATATTTTATTACTCTACATTTTCTCCTCTTAATTGGATATTATTACAGCAAACCTGCAACAGCTTTTATCACCTCCTCGTTGGAAGAAAATTTACGACCTTTTAAACCTTTTTTCACTTGAGGAAAGAGATGATTGTCGACGGAGCCAAATCTGGTTAATAAGGGGGGAGTACTAGTAGTTCAAACCCTAAATTACGAATTTTTTGCATGGCAACATGAGATTTGTGTGCAGGGGGGTTGTCCTGCAAAAACAAAACACCTTTGTATAGATTTCCGCGTCTTTTCTCTTTATTTTTTTCCCGTAGAATGGTCAGTAATGTCGAATAGTAACCTCCAGTTATTGATCTACCCTTATCCAAAAAAACAATTATGATTACTCCATGGCAAACCCAAAAAACTGAAACAAGAACTTT
This sequence comes from Diorhabda elongata, assembly GCA_026230145.1. NCBI lineage: Eukaryota > Metazoa > Arthropoda > Insecta > Coleoptera > Chrysomelidae > Diorhabda > Diorhabda elongata. The sequence goes on along the minus strand of CM047937.1, from coordinate 21,891,761 downwards.
TCCAGCAGATTTTTGGACACGAAACTTCATAGGTCTTGGAGAACCAGAGTGTCACCATTCCATCAATTGTTGCTTTGTTTCTGGATCGTAGAAATGTACCCAAGTACCATACATAGTAACAATTCGGTTTAAGAATACATTGTTTTCAAATCGAGCACAGATAGAACGCGATGCTTCTACCCTTGAACGCTTTTGGTCAAATTGACGTGAACTATATGATGAACGCGTTCGTATGAAATATTCAGTGCTTCAGATATCCGTTTTAGCCCAATTCAACGGTGATAACTGCATCGATATTTTCGGGACACAGAAACTGGCCTTCCCGATCGATAATAATCTTCAATGGAAAATTTACCTCTTTTGAAGCTTGCAGTTCAATTTTTCACGGTTGGATACGAAGGACATTGATTACCAAGGGTATTAAGCATATCTTCATAAATCTGCTTACCTCTTAGCCCTTTTAAATACAGGTACTTGATGATGGCACGATACTCCAATTTTCGATTTTCACAATTTCGGTAGACATCTTTTTTCTTTAAATTTATTGCGTAACTCTGGTTTACTTTTTTGACGTTAAACTTTACACTGACACTTCTAATAAGTTATTGTTCATTGCTTTGGTAACGCAATATTTTGTTTATACATGGAGCTGGTCTAGGTTAACTAGATATCAATACATCCTCGTATATGAGAAATCAGTCAGGCCAAATAAAAAAAATCAAACTTAATAGGTCATCATCAGGCAAATTGGTTGGGCCCGATATTTTTGATAGACATACAAGGTGGACCAGAATTATGTACATTAGTTTCAGTTTTTTATTTATAAACAACCCCAGAGAGAAATGTTTAGTGAAATTCCAATCTGATTAGAAAGAGATCAACGAGCAATATTATTCTACCCTAAATCACTTGGATTGGAAAACTTATAACTGGGGTCTTACTCACTATTGGACCTTAGAGTATAATGTTTTAATAACACTTAAACTAGCGTATTACACTTATCCGCACTATGCTCTGCTTTCTCACTAAATAATTGCACTAACTGGAAGGGTTTAATCCTCTAAAGTCTTCTGGTCATGTTTGTGTTATCTAGGAGCTGGATTGTCTCGACGTTCACATGTTGAAGTAGCCGATGTTCATGGCTTCTGGTAAATTCGGTTGAGATTTGGTTAACAGTTTCCATCTGGATATCCCGATGATGTTCCTTAGTATCATATTATGGAATCGTTGAATAATGTCGATGTTACTCTTAGTGGCCCAACCCCAGTTTTGTATACCACAACTCCAAATAAGTGTCAGTATTTGCTTTTTATGTTTAATATCAAGCTATCTACGTTTCTTTTTGACATAAACTCACGTCGAGAGTCATACCCAGATATTTTACTGCATTAGCATAAGAAATATTAACATTGTTACTTTTGATAGAAGTACCTATCTTTTTTATTCATAAAATTGATGTAAACGGATCTAGTTTCATACATTTTAATATTCTAATTTGGTCAATGAAAGTTTGTAACATTTCAGCAGCTTCTTCGTGAGTATCTCCCATGGCCATAGCCGCCGTGTCAAGTAGCTATTGTGTGGTGTTCAATTTCAGGAAGGTCACTAGTGTACAACAGATAGAGCACTGGACGGTACCCTGGGGCACTCCTGCCTTGATTTCTTTTAAATCAGAATACGATTCGTCTTGCTAACTCTGAAATATCTGTCTGACAAATAAGACTTTAGGGTTTTAAATATTGTCTTGGTAGAACCATTTTCAATTTGTGGAATAATCCTTTGTGCCATACTTTATCAAACGCCTGTGCCACATCTAAGAAGAAAGTGGAACAGACCTTTTTTCTTCCATTCTTCCATTTCTGTGCTTGATTCTATGGACTTGATCTATGGTCGAGTAGTTTTCAGTTTTTTATCATCTATTATTGGCTTTAGGCTCTTAAGGAGTAGATTTTTATAGAGCTTCGAGATGACAGGCTGCAATGGAATCGATCTGTAAGATAAAACTTCGTGAAGAGACTTTCCTGGTATGGAGATCATAATGAAATCTTCAACTTTCCACATCCTAGGAACATACTTCAATCTGAATGATGCTTTGATAATATTGCTAAGTTTTTGGGCTTTTTTTGTTAGTTGTTTTAGAACTTCAGTAGTCAGATCAAAGCCAGGGTTCTAGTTTTTTTCAATCTTCAGAATCTTCTTTATCATTCGATTGGAAGGTCGTCTGTAGATGTTCTGCGAACCTGCATGCTTTTTGAAAACTTTTTCGAGCCTAGGTCCTATCTGAATTTCTGATTGGCGGATTTTTGAGATAGGTATTTTCAGTCCATTCAAGTAGTTACCAATAGATACATTTTTACACTCTGGATTTCTCGTTTTATTTGTATGAGAGACAATTCTTTAAAGGTGTAAAATGAGATTTCTTTATGCAAAAAAGGTAAACTTGTAATATTTGATCTATGTTTTTGATTCAATTAAACTACACTGTGGCCTTGGATAGGTAAAACGACTCGAGTAAGAGATAAAAAATTCACACTGGGGTTATTACTGCAGGTTTAACACTAATTAGTAATATTTTAATAAAAGTAGAAAACCTCAAATCAAATGTCTCCAGTAGTCCTTCTCTTATATAATTTTTTTTTTTCAGAATTATCCAAAAGTTGCCTGTACTTGTTCCCTAGTAATTGATCGAACTGTGCCAAGATTTACATTTTTTGGCATTACACTTTCAATTGGCATGTCTTCTTGCTAAAATATTTGTCTTACCTTTTCCCATACAAAAAAATCATTATTGTAAAATCCGGAGATCTAGCAGGCACATCACACGCATTCCCTAAGCCATCTTTCATCAAACTTATTTTTTAGCCAATATGTGTAGGATGAGCAAGACAACAGTTGTGTTGAAAGAAATAAATCTTTGCAGAATTTGTAATTATGCTGATTTTAACATTCCTTCAATAAAGTAAGGTCCAATGATTCCTAGTTTGTATAACTCAACCCACCTCACATTCCAATGGAAGAAGTTCTGACTTTATCTAATAGAGATTCAATATCGACAAAAACTGTAATCGTCTTGCTTGATCACCTTCTTCTAAAGTGTAACAAATTTGACTTTGCATGAATAAATACTGTTTGCTTTATAAAGGCTCTCTAAAGATGTTTTACTTATGTTTGTAATTGCACTTCGATTTCTGAGTAACATTTTGGGATCTGCATCTATCGAATAAAAAGCAATTAAAGTATCTGCATCAGTTTCATCACAAACTTTTCTATATTTTTTTCTATAATGAATGCTTCCTATTGTAAGAAATCTCTAGTTCAAACGCCAAGCAGTACTTTTGTTCATAGTATACCTTTAAGTGAACACAGCAATAAAAATATTTATCAACCTTATCTTTCGTCAGTAACATAATACTGAATCACATAAACTTTTGTCTCTAATGTGAACATTGTATTTAAGAACAGTTTAAGTATAATAGTAGTGTTTAACAGTTCTCTGCAACATATTAATATCGTTATGGATATAACTTTGTTTTCCATAACAGTGATTGTTAGAAATATGTCTTTCGATTTGTGAAATAAACAAAAAAATTAGATTTCCAAAAACTTAATTTTTCAAAACTAAAATTATGTTAGAAATTAGTATTTAAATAAGCCAGGCTTGAAACTAAATGAAAATTTAAATTTTTTTTATATTAAAAGTCACTTCACATATTCAGGGATACAGTATAGAAAGTATGTATTTTACTGTAATGTAAGATGTAAGAGATGAGATTAATGGTGATATAAAATTAATTATTGTAATGTCTTTAATCAATCCAGAAATAGTATGTTGGTATGGTTTTCTACACAACAATGATGCTCTTGTAATATTTCTATAGATGTTTTTATTTATGTGGGATGGGATATGGGATGGGGTCGCTGCCAAAATATGAATTCCATAATCAAAACCTTTGGAGAGATCTCAAGGAACAATGTAATAAATTAACCTTTTTAAATGGTCACATCTCTCTTATTCAGTTTTAGAGCATATAGATATCTTGTCCTCATTTTGAATGTACCTCCTATGTACATCACCTTTAGAAATTAATGTACATAGTACATATTTTTACATAATGTACATTTAGTAGTATCCATTATTCTTTTTCCACACAAGTATTTCAAATGTCACTTAATGGAATGTGTTAACTTGAAAAATCTTAAAAGCTATGTTATTTACAATAAATCGCTTTTTATTAGCAACAAGAAACTACTTCAAAAGATTTATATATTTCGTGCTGATTTGTCTTGATTTTAGGTCTATTTTCATAGAAAATGTATTTAAAATACCAGATAAATTGATAATTTATTTTGTTTTGTAAAGATCATTTCTTGTTAATTTCTGATAATTTTATCTTGAGTTAATATTTTGGTACTTTTGAAATCAAATTCATGCTTTTCATTTTGTTCATGTTTATGTATTGCGGTTGATGCATTTTTAGTATATTTATGACCATTTATCCTATTTTCCCATTTTCCATTTAACATGGTATAGAGTAAATGATATTCGATTTTTTTAGTTTTATTTAATTTTATATATAATAGAGACAATGTATTTTCCGATTTATATATTATATTTATATATTATAGGATATATATATATATATATATATATATATATATATATATATATATGGCATATTATGACTATATTATGAGCGGTTTTTTATTGGGAACGTGGCAAGGAAACACCAAAGTGACTAACTTTAATATATTTACCGAACTTTCGAATATTTCGAATACTTATGTATATATATATATATATATATATATATATATATATATATATATATATATATATATATAAGTTATATGTATAAATGTATAAAAAACCTAACCTTACCATAATTTCAGTCCCAGACGATGACGATAAATATTAATGCATCTAAATGTCTCGATTTAAGTAAATTGAGACAAGAGATATTATTTTATAATAATTATGTATATGTAATTTTTCTAAAATATTCGCTATATATTGATAGATAGGTTGTGGAATGGTGACTGGATTTATGATACTATTGGACGTATTGGAATATTCGGCTTGTGACATTTTGGTAGTCCATATAGTTTTGGTGATATTGCATTGTGTGTTTGTAATTGTTTTGCATCAATTGTATCAATAGAACCATTATTTGAAAGTTTTGTATAACTAATTCATTCAAGAATCTTGCGAACCAAAAGAATCGGCGAATATTTTTATTAAGATGTAAAGATACAGGATCCAACCCAAATTTTTGAATTTCAATATATCACATATTATTGTAATAGATACATACCTTAGAAAGAAATCTAATAATATTATATAAGTACAACTGAATCAAAAACTAATTATTAATTAAAAATTAATTATCAATCAAAATCAAAAATTCAATCAAAATCAAAATAAAAAATTAATTTAAGTATTACTGAGAAAATCCAAAATATTACATATATTATTACAAAAGAGTTACTAAACTAATTACGGAAAACATTTTCGAATATAAAAAAAATTAATAAAAAAAAATTCAATAATTTAATTACCATGTTAAAATTGTCCAAAAAATTATATAGGTATGACTATGCAATATCTGGAAAATAGGATAAATGATCACAAATATACTGAAAATGCATCAATCGCATTACATAAACATAAACAAAATGAAAAGCATGAATTTGATTTCAAAAATAGCAAAATATCAACTGAAGATAAAAATTAACAGAAATTAACAATCAAAGAAATGATCTTTGTAAGATATAAAAAAATATTAATTTCTGATAAATAAGACATAAAAAACTTAAAGTAAAGTAAAGTAAAGTAAAATTTATTATTTAATCATTTAAATTAAATTAAATCTATATGGTTAATTGATATCCATATTACTCCATATATATATATATATATATATATATATATATATATATATATATTTGTGTGTGTGTGTGTGTGTGTGTGTGTGTGTGTGTGTGAATAGTAAATGTAATACCTGGTACTGACTGGAAGAAACCATTTTTTAGGATGTTCTCCAAAAACTTCTTGAAAATTTTTGTACCTGCCTATATGAAACCCATACTTATCTGTTCCTACATCTCTAAAATTTGGTGGCCGGAACGCTTCTATTAACAAACCAAGTAGTCAAAATTAATTGGATTATATTGATTAATATATATCTATTTCATTGACCTGTTAATTTTATATTCACTTACCCAGTGTAGTTCGGTTTTCAACAACTAAGTAACAATGGTAACCAAATAGTGACAGTAAACTAATAGCAAACATTACAGAGACAAAAAATAGAAATAATATGTGGAATCGTCCCATACCTGGTAAGTCACCCTAAAAAATTGTATTTGATTATTTAGAAAATATATTGAATGAATGCATTTTAAAATCTCACCTTCCAGAAGGCGATGAAATAAGTAAGTGATGTAAGGGATACATATATACAGTATAAAAGTGCATATCCCAAAAATAATACAAAAAATTTGTAGTTTGTGAAGGACACACAATTGTTTATCCATGGACAGTGATGATCCATTTTTAACACGCAAACACCACAAACAGAACAGTGGTGTGCCCTATCAGGCTTAAGAACTCTACATTTCTCACAAAAACGTACTCCTCCACTTAAAGTAATATTGGCAATCGGTAAACGTTTAGCTAAATTTTCTAACATGCTGTTTTGTGTTTCATAGTTATCAGCGTTATTCATATAAGCTTCAAAAACATGATCAGGAACTGAATACTGAAAAATAAACAAGTTACCACTAGTTAGACATTAATAAATATTGAAAACTTTATTAAAATAGCTCCACAATTTCCAAAGTTTATAATTGAAGTGAGAAAAGATTAATAGTTATTTGATACATCAATTGATATATGTTCATATTAATGTACCGCTAAAATCCAATGATTAGTAACATTTTCATTTTAACAGTATAAAATTTGAAAATTATGAGATAACTTTCAGCAAAAAATCTCTTACTTTATTAGGCACTGTAGCTATATCTGTGAAAATTGTTTGCCAATATGCCCAACAAAACATGAAGAAGAAAATATGGTAAAAAATTAGGTATAGCAATTGCTTAACCAGATCTTCCATGGTCACTAAAAAAATAATAATAAATTTTTATTTAAGTTAAAAGATATTTATTATATTTCATTTAAAAAACAATTATATCTTCCCAAAAATTAATATAAATTTTGAACTATAAATCCAAATGAAAATATATTTATTCATGAAGGTTGATTTTAAAATTTCAAACTCTCATGTAATTATAAATTATGTACTAGTAATTAATGGAAAAATGCTGAATAAATGTAACATGGTTGAATCGAGAATATTAACCGACATTTGAGAATTCAATACATTTTAATTATAAAATACCATAATATACAAAAAATTGGGGAATAATTACATAGGCAAAGTTGAATAACATAAGCATAGTAAGACCAGACAACTATTGTTACAATAAATAAAACGGGTATCCATTTAACTGCCTTGAAACACCAGTAACATGGACCTTTATTATCACCCCCTGGTACTGCCATTAGAAGTATTGTTATTTACATTATCTGTACCACACTATTTAATAAATCCATTTCTTAACTTTATCATCGGGATACATTAAAGCAAGGTTGAATGTTTATCTGCAATATTAAGAATAGAAAAATCGCTTAATGATACAGATAACATGTATACTAACATTCATAAAAATACAATTGAATATAAATTTCTTGTTTTATAATTACTTAATGTTACTTTTTACGTCTAGTACTGCGTCAATTGTCAAATAATTCTTCTTTCTAATTTGTGATATAACCTATCAAATATATCAGTAATAGTTTTACATGTCATGTAAATTTGCAATTGTGATAAATAAATTATTTTTCTGGATAGCAGTTTTTAGTAAATTATTTTTTGGCATACTGATGACATAAGCTTTTCGGAATTTCTCCTAAAATACGATTTATCTTATGACATATGATATATATGAAGATAGTACTATATACCAAATGTAAAGGTTATTCTATGGTGATAAGTGCCACCACAAAAAACATTCTCCAATCAAATAAATCTGTGATAGTTTCCGATTCAGTTTTATCACTCACTTTTACTGTTTATAAGCTGTATCAGACAAGGATCATAAAAAGTTAATGGCATTTCATCAATTTGATTTACAATAGAATGCTTTTTTTGTCTTTTAACTATTGACATTAAGTTACTCTTGTTTAGTGCTATTGCTCTAAGAGTAACCCATAGAAAATGTAATAAGGGATGATATTTTTGTGAAGTTATTGTGAATATTTGGGAACAATAATAAATTATAGTATAACTTTTTGTATATTCTCATTTTCATATAAGCTATTGAATGGATCAGCAATAATTTCAGGTTAAACATTTTAGCAAATTGAACGAGAGATAAAAACAGTACGTCAAGTATTTCAGGTGTATGACTACTTATCAGTTAAGGTAAATTTTGGATTTTATAAACAGGCAATTAATTTTAGGGTGCAATTAAATATCTGAAACTATTTATATGTTAAATATATATTTTATCAAACTAATAGTATTGGCCAACTTGTGCAATACAAACCTGAATATAATAGTTATTTTAGATTATTGAATATAAGAAAAGCTTCCAATTATCATGAGTAAAGACACAAAAGTTATACGTATTCCCAAACGTACACCAATAACAGATGATTATGAAATTACTAAACAAGTGCTTGGGTTAGGAATAAATGGAAAAGTTGTAGAATGTTTCTGTAAAAAATCGAAAGAAAAATATGCATTGAAGGTAAGTAAATAATATTGATTTTTTCAAAAGTTGATTGAACTTATTCCAATCACCTTAGATTTGTGTTATTTTAACATTAATACTTTTTTAAAAATTTAAATTGTACATATCAATATTGCACAATATTTATTTTAATTATACAATGTTTTTTTTCAACTAAACATGAGTTGAAAGTATGATTCATATTTTTATAAAAAATTTTCTATTATCTATGATCAGTTACTATAACTATTACAGACTTGATTTTAATTCCAGATTTTAGTTGATAGTGTAAAAGCAAAAAGAGAAGTTGACTTACATTGGAGAGCTAGTGGCTGTCGTCATATTGTCAACATTATTGATGTTTATGAAAATAAGTATAATAACAGCACATGTTTGCTTGTAGTAATGGAATGGTAAATATTAAAATACAATATTATATTATATTTATAATTAAAATTTCTTCAGTATGGAAGGAGGAGAGCTTTTCCAAAGAATTCAAGATCGGACAGATGGTGCTTTTACTGAAAGAGGTATGTAGTTATGGTCATGAACTTTTTACAAAAATGTTTACTACTGTTGATAACAGTGAACTTGGAGTAATTGTTTGTATCAAAAATTTTATTTATGTACTTACTAGAATATTCTCTATACTAAAATGTTTAACAGGTCTTTAGCATTTTACTTATTTGAAACTCTGTGTGTTTGTGATGTAAACTACTTATTCAATGTAACCAATTTCCTGTTTGTAAAATTTGGGTAAAACCATTTCTTTATTAATCTTTCAATTTCAGCTAACACCATATGTACCTGCAATCACTATAACACAAAAAGTTCATAACATTTTTGTTGGTATGTATTAATGTTAACATCTATTGAGCCCATTACAAGCTTGCTGTAAATTAGTTATAGCGTTCTTTCGGTCCATAAAAGTTCAGCCATTGAATAATTTCCAGAATTTAGTGTGAATTAATTTCAATTGGTTATTTTTGATGCATTAATAACATATTAACAGTTTGCACTAGCAGAAATTAAGCCAAAGTTCTTTTAGTGTTAAATGCCTTGAAACGACAACAAAAGGCATATTAGAATTTTGAATTGAATACATATTTAGCAATTGTGTACTAGGTAGTAGACATCTACTTGAAGTGAGTTCTGATATGTGGGAAAATTACTATTTAGATAATCACATTAGATAGGATTTATCTCAATTTGAGCAAGCCTGTAACAAGTGTTAGTGACTTATATGCCACAACAGTTAATTGTATTTTACATTGAATACATAATTATATATTGAATTGAAGCGAGGCTTGAGTTTAAAAGTTTACTACAGAAAAATTAATTGGAGTCATGTAATGCTTATTGTGATTTGATTCATATATGTATGAAAATTCATCTGAATTATCAAAATATTTGAACATTTCTGAAACATCTCAAAAATAATTAAACTATATTTCTGTGTATGGCTGAGCAATTTCTTCTCAATCATGAGCTATCATCGAAAACCATATCAAATGAAGTTGCAATCTGAAAATTACTATATTCTCAATATCAAGCAATTATGCTTTCTAATTGTCCTATATTTTCATATCTTAGTTAATTTATTTTTAATAAACAAGGTTTACTTAATGATCTGAATCTACATGAAGTATATTGGAAATTACTAATATTTTATCTCATTTCAGTTAAAATGTTTTCAATGGTGTATGACTTCTGAGTATTGCGATAGGAAGTTATTGCATACTCTTTTAATAACCTGTCACATTAATTTCCCATAATTGCTTAACAAATTGTAATAATTTTTGTTATTAAATTTACTTCGTCCAACTTTCTACAATTTAGATATATCTAAATTAAACCCTAGACTTCAAGCATAGAATACAATGATGTTGAAAACAAATGGGGCTACTATTTGAAAACTGGAACCATTGGACATATGACGCGTCAAAGCAAATTACATTGAATTTATGTTAGTTTCTAAAAATACCATGCATGTTTGAAAAATCAAGTGTGTATTCCCTGTCAGATACTAAAAATATTTTAACAGAGTAATAATCAACATACATGATGACTCATCTGATTACAATATCCCCTGTACTTTTATCTAAGGCTTATGCTTTATTATGTAGCTTTTACTTTTGCCAAAGGGGTTGCTTGGATTATACAATACATATTTAAAAATTTTAAATACTATATTTAATTTTCTTCAATTGTCGTCAAAAGGAATAAAAAACACTTAATTATTACTTATTATTTTTTATTATTAATAAACTAATTTCAAATGACATATACATGAAAAATCATTAATTAATAATTATAGTTAACATTGTTTTTGAAAAAAATCTATAATCAAAATGTAGCCTAAAAAATTCTTTAGGGTTTAAATTAAGTATCTTACCAATTATATTTTATTTGAAAATACCTATGTCATTTTAGTGTGATGTAATGTATTTATTATAAAAAACGTCTCTCATTTATTCGAACAACTGTACTAACTACTTATTAATATTAATTTTTAACTAAATCTCGACTACGGGATTGTCTGTACTGTTTTTCAACCGCCTGGCTAATAAATTGCAAGCAAATATTATAAATATATTTTTTTCAGGAAAGATTATAGTAAAAATTTTTGACAATATCTTTTCAGAGAAAAGTATTCTAATGATTTCTAGTTTTTTCAATGACTCGAATTGGGTAGATTACTTCTAGGAATTCTACTAGAGACGACGTTAATTCTTTACACTATCAGAATCTAAGTTTTTAGTTGACAACTAGATCTAAAATACATATGCAACAATGATATTTTTTTTGAGCAAAGAATATGAAATATTAATTCAACATGATTTTACTTTGGTATAAAAACGGTTAATGTTTTTCGTGAAGAATCGTATTAGTTTTAGAACTTTTTTGATAGAAAATCAGTTTAAAATGACAGGAAAAAATTGACATTTTGACCTATTTTGGTCTTTATCAAAATATGAATTGTCATTGACGATTTGCATGATTATATTAATAAGTAGACCTACATCATGAATACTGAAATAAAAATTTATTTAAACCAGAAAAATTATTTTTTCCTAGGTTGTTACAATTCAAAAATATGGAGTAGGCATCAATTCATCAATATTTGCAGTTGCATTAAAATTTAAAAAACAGAACTATAAATTTTACTCAAAATTTTTGTGTCGTTTTCATCATTGGCAGCTTTCTCATTCCTATGTATGTTAACTATTGAAACGGAATCAAATACAAGAAAAAAAACTTTAGAAATGCTTCACATACATAGAAACGAGAAAGCTATCTGTGATAAAAAAGACCTGAACAATTTAAGTAAAAATGTATATATATATATATATATATATATACAGTGCTTTTCAGATAAAAGTATCCACCTTTAATAACTTTTGTAATACTGGTATTTAGAAAAAATCCAAAAACACGTCAATTTATGTTGGAAGGGGCAAGCATTATGGCTTATTTAAACTTACTGGAAAAGCCACCCCCTCACCCCTAGCAGCATCCCCTTTATTTTTTTAAATTACTTTTCATATTTTTTATGTAAAATTTGGATACTCCAATTTGAGCTGATTTCAAAAATGTATAATACTTGTAGGTTAAAGTGGTTAGTTTATGAGATAAACAATTTTTCTTTTAAGAGCACAAATTTTACTTATTATTTACTTTCACCTTATTTGCCTGTACTAAAATGGGTTGTACAACAGTTGAAACTCTTTAATCTTTTTAACTGTGCTATTTATTCTACTTAAAAAATCCAAACAACAAAAAACTCTACTTTTTATTAAAGTTTGACATTGTCAACTAGAATTTGTAGTCACTATTGATAGTGTAATTTGATACATTATTTATTTTGTTTCTCTGAAATGGTTTACTCTTTGCAAGAAAGAATTGAAATTGTAGGTTTATACTACCAAAATAATAATTGTGCAAGAGCTGCTGCTAGAATATTTAACGAATTACATGACGGAAGACATGCAACTCATAAGTATGTAATTCAACTGATGGAGAAATTTACCACAACAGGGTCTGTTTGCAATAAAGTGCATAAGCGAAAGGGACTCGTAAATAACGAAGCAATCGAAGGGATTAGATTTAAAATCGTATATATCTGTTTTTTATCAAAAGTTTTCTGTTTCTTATGTTACTCCAACAAAAGTCATTAAATATCACTTCCTTTCTTGAACCTGTTTCTTAAAACCGAAATTGATCGACACGACAATTTTTTCCTGTTATTTTAAACTAATTTTTTATCAAAATAGACCTAAAATCAAGGTGTGAAAATGTAAATATTTTCACCTTTTTTAAAAATCAATTAATGTCGGCAAATACTATCCACCTGGTATATATGTACATATATATATATATATATATATATATATATATATATATATATATATATATATAAATTGTAAAGAAGTCGTCTTCGCCGGCTATATTATGAGCCGTTTCTTATTGGAAACGTGGCAACGAGACACCAAAGTGGACTAACTTTAATATATTTTCCGAGCTTTCGAATACTTATGTATTCATTGTCTGGGACTGAAATTATGGTCACATACAATATAAGAAATATGTTTTAAAATAATAAAATTTCTACTAACAATAATTAATCAAGATTTTTACATGAGTACGATTGATAACCACCGAAAATCTTAATTAATTATTGTAAGTAGAAATAATATTATTTTATACATATTCGAATACAATACGAGAAATATCGTCGTTTGTAATAGAAGAGATCTAAAATCAAGACGTTATATATATATATATATATATATATATATATATATATAGGGGAAGTCGGGGCAAAGTGGGGCCACCATAGCAGAAATCTGCTCCAAATCATGTTTAAACAAAAACAAAAGAAAATTCTATTCAGTTGCACATAATGCTTACTTGAAGAACAAATTATATATATTTTGGCTTTTCTAGATAAAAAATTCGGAAATAGAGATGAAAAAATCTTTTAACTTAATTATCCACTTTACCCCATATGTGAGGCAAAGCGGTATAATAGTAGGGGCAAAGTGACACATAGGTTGGGGCGGAGTAAATGGCACATTTAATACGCAAAACACAAAAGTTATTGTCAAATTTTAATAAGGAACATAACCTATAAGCTTCTTAATAACAAAATAAACATATAAAGTACAAAGTATTAATCTCTTGAGAAGTTTCTGAACGTTCTTCAATTGGTGGTTTCTCTGTAATGTTCAAATAAACTTTCTAGAAAAATATAGGGATAAATTCCAGCTTTAAAGCCATTAATAGCATTTTGTGCAGTTGCAACACGTTTAAATTACCAAAAAGTTCTCCGACTTGATATATTGTTATAGCTTTTCCAGGGTTATTAATAAGTTATTTTTTTGTTTTTGGGTCTTAATAAGTATTAAGTGGAAACATAAAGGCTACATCCAAAGGTTGTATTCGGTGAGATGTATGTGGTGGTTCCTTGTTCAAGAGCTGGACATTTCCTTACTCGGTGGAAATATCAATAGATGGGGAATATAATATCCGGAAGCATTAAAGCAAATTTCTGCAGTGGTTAATATTCCTCTTTAGTCCGAAGATAAGCCACCCACTTGTTTTTTCCCTTTACATGAAAAGATTCGGGAGGGCTTATTGGGAACCGTTGAAACCCCTGTTTCGTCGCAGTTAAATATCCTACTGGGTGGAAATTTATGTTTTTCAAGTAATTCCCCCAATAGCTTAAAAAATGATTGTGCATTATATTTATTAAAAGACGAGGCACTTGCTATTGAAATGTATTCTGCCAATCTCAGAGGAATATTTTGATTTCTTTTTAAAAAGTGATAGATCCAGTCACGCCTAGCAAGAGCTTTTTTCTGGTTAAAATTATGAGGGATTTTATTTTTTTCGGCGAACTGGAATAAAAGGTGTCGTTAGTTCTCTAGTTCCGAGCCCAAAAAGCCTACTCTCCATGTGTAAGCCAAAATCGACAAGTTCTTTCTCTTGTTCATTACAAAAAAATGGTTTAAATCGGCCAATATCTTTTTTTAGGCTTTGTGGGGATCCTTATTTGAATTGATTCTTTCCCGAAGTGTTGTCAAAGGAAACCCATATTGAGTTGCAACTTTTTTTCTACTCAAAATATTATTTCTGACATCCTGTATGGCCGCTGGTATACTTTCTTCCGACCAAGCATGCTGCTGCGTTTTGCGCTTATAGTTTCTCACCATTGTTAAACAATGGTGAGAAGAAAATGGCTAGAAGAAACAATTTATAAACTAAAAAATTTTTGATTCTTTGCGGCAAAGTTATGGCCACTTTACCCCACAACTAAAAAACCACTTTGCCCCCAAGGTTAACTTTAATATACAATACATTATGCCGTATAAGAAAATAAAATATTTAGAAAATTAATTTTAGATTAGGCTAAAATGCTTACGAACTTACATCTAAATATTACAATCACGGGCTAAAAAACAAACATATTCACTTGACGACTGCTGACTACATACTGGTTAGTTTAGGATGCCAAAGAGAACCGTTGCATGGTACACTACTCATAGATGTCGCTGGGAAATAGGAAAAATTATTAAAAGCAACTTTATCCCGACTTCCCCTATATATATGAACCCGTATTGTTTCACACACTTTGTAAAATAGTTTAATAGTGATAAACCAAGTATTTAATGAATTACTATTTTTTGACAGAGGCTGCCCAAGTTATGCATGAAATATGTATAGCTGTCAAGTATCTACATGATAATAATATAGCTCACAGAGATTTGAAACCTGAAAACTTACTTTATTCAAAGAAAGGGGCTTTTGGTGTACTTAAACTTACTGACTTTGGATTCGCTAAAGAAACTTTAACCAAGGACACACTTCAGACTCCATGCTATACACCTTATTATGTTGGTATGTTATTTTTCTTTTAGTTACCCAATTGTATTCATTTTTCCATATTTTGTAGCCCCTGAAGTATTAGGACCTGAAAAATATGATAAAAGCTGTGATATATGGTCATTAGGTGTAATTATGTACATATTGTAAGTATTTAATAACATTAGTTGCATATATCGTGGGAGCTAAAAAAACTACTCTAATGATTAGATTAAGAAAATAAGGAAAATTATTAATTGTAAATGAATTCATGATATTATTGATTTTAACAGATGACAATTTCATTTCTTTATAGTAATAGGTGATTAAACAATTTTATAAATAGTATAAAATTACATATAACTTACTAATACTCGACATATTGAAAGTAATTATCATTGTACTAACATGGAAAACTTAGCCATTCTATATAGTGCAAAGTCTATGTTCGTTAAATTTGATAAAATTAAGTTTTTGGTCTCTTCAGTAAAGTTATTACTATGAAATATATTATCAAAAGTTAATTGTCCTTCTTGGTACGAAATTACGAGGTTGAGGATTCAAAATAAAACTGTCTTAGAGTTTTTAAATTGTCAACTTCTCGATACTTTTTTTGATCTTAATCGAGGCTTATTAGACGTGACTCAAAACATAAAATACATATTTCGCACGAATTATCCATTCGTGTGGAAAATATATCATCTTTTGAATTAATATATACTATAAAAAACGTTATAAAGCACATTATTTAGTGGAACATGCTATACCAATGAAATGGAAATGATGACATAAACCTATAGACGAAAAAAAGTCAATTGATTATCCAAGACAATGTATTTTTGGCGCAATTACCAATCATGATGTTTTATTTTTTGTTATTTTTTCAATTTATACTTATTTTGTAAAGCTGAACGTACAATTTTCAGAATTCACAGATTTTAATGGAAAAATTATTTTAGTATTGAATGTCATTCATCAAGATCCCAGAAGCGATAATACATAACTTATTTTCACATACATGAAACCTTTGTTCTCAGTAGAGTTTCATGTGCTTCGAATACCTGCGTGCTTGTGAAGCTCGCCTTGTGACACCTGGGTAGGCACCAGTTGAGAAAATTTATTTGAAATAAGGTTTGTTTAACTTGAAGTTGTATGGCCGATTTTTATACATAGTTTGTAGAATATCAATCTCGTCTACTCGTATCCAAAGTATCAGACACTTATTATGGTCTAGAACTTCTGTCAGACTCTTCAAAGCTTCACAAAAAAATCAATGAACTTACTCATTTTTAGATGTCTGATTTTCAAATATGTTATCAAAGTAACTATTTCAAAGTTGTATTTCATCTATAAGACAAATTGTAGTGACCAAACATCCTCTAAATATAAAAATTATTCCGCTAATGGAGCAGAATGCATACTTTTCCGAGTGAATGAGATGTCCATTCTCAAACACATAATCTGTTTGAGTCTTCAGTGTATGTGCCCTTTGCATACAACATATAATATACAGTACAGTAATTAATAAATTAAAGTTTTTTACCTAATAAATATTTAAAAAGTGCAAAAATGCTCCAAACAGCGAATAATCCATACCCTAGAATTCAAAGATGATTTGTATGATATGGTTACCATCGAAAAAATTAGATTGCTTTTTTAAAAAAGTATTATTTCATTATTCCAGAAAAACAAAAAAAATCATTAAGTCTTGTTGAAGCTACATCAGTTGTGTTGACATCAAGCATACCAAGTAATTTTGTTAACATGTACAACATCTACCCCAAGTCAACAGAATAATTTTGTATTCAGATGTAGTATCAAACTCAAGCCCGTCTGAACCTATTGAATTGCTTAAGTGTCATATAATTCCGTTTTTTTTTTGTGGAGCTGTAAAGCGTCTGACAAAAGTTCTAGTCCATAGTAAGTGTCTGACACTTTGGATACGACTTCAAATAATATTCTACAAACTATGTATAAAAATCAGTCACACAACAACCTTTAGTTTTAATTAACTCTCTCACATGGTACCTGCGCAGGTGTCTATTTCCTCAAGCACGAATGTGTTCAAAGCACACAAAACAACTTATTCTTTGCGTACTGTGAATATGTGACTCAAATTCAACAGTAAAAAAGCGTACCTAACTTATCCGTCTGTAAATGAATATCAGACTTATTCAATGAACATAAAACAGTAACTTGAAGTTTATTGAACATTTGCTGTTAGATATGCCTATCTAGAAAAAGACTGGGATATATAAATCATTTACTCTCTTTTTCTAAAGCCGAACATTCCCACTTGCATGGGCATCTATAGCATGCCTACTATATATCTGTTTTACAGGGTGGTTCTATAATCGATAGACAACGTTCTACCACAGATAGATCTCAATAAATGATTCATTTTAATATAGGAATACGAACCATAACGGGAACGAGTTGTTGAGATATAGGGTGTTCAAAATTTTAAATCAAAATTAAAAATTTGCAATAAATCAAGAACGTCTTTAAACTTTGTTTTCAAATTTGGTGACCAATTTGCTCCTTAATAAATTAATAATTTGACAATTTTAAAAATTATTAATACTTTCAATTTCACGTTTTTTAATGACAAAACGGTTTAATAAGTGTACTGAAATAAGCGGCCAACGGTTTGACTGTAACTTTGTCAATTTTGTTATTGTTGTAATAAAGTGTTGTTTAAATTTAATTTGTGCTATTATTATTAGTATGAATAATTTTTATTTGTTTTGAACTACTTTTAATCATTATTCGAAATTAAATGAATAATTAATTAATTTGTAAATTACTTACATGGTTGCAGACTTTTGCAAGTGAGACAAATTTCTACAACACCGTTCATTTTAGTTCCATAAAAGGTTATTAGTTTTGTAACTAAAAATAATCAGGCAATTTAAAACAAAATTTTAAAAAAATTTGCTCCCGTGGCGTAAAAAATAGGGGGATAAAAGTGACAACTAACCCAGACAGCGCCCCACGGGTTAAATTTTTCCAAAGTTTGTTCATGTCAAAATATTACTTTATTAGCATATTGATCACTTAACTTGAAAAAAAATTTAAAAGCGTTTTTAATTTATGGCAAATTTTTGATTTAAAATTTTGAACACCCTATATTTGAGCAGCTAGGCCCCGTAAGGGTTCGTATTCCTATATCGATATGAATCATTTATTGAGATCTCTCTGTGGTAGAGCGTTGTCGGCCGAATATAGAAACACCCTGTATCTCTACGGTAGGTCGTCACTTGAAAAATATTGTTTATCATTAAAAGTTATTTTCCAGGTTATGTGGATTTCCTCCTTTCTACAGCAATCACGGACTGGCAATTTCACCAGGAATGAAAAAACGAATTCGAATGGGACAGTATACTTTTCCCAATCCAGAATGGCAGAATGTTAGCCAAGATGCTAAAGACCTTATCAGTGGGATGCTAAATGTTGATCCCTCTAAGAGAATGACCATAGATCAAGTTATGAGCAATAGATGGATTGCAGTAAGTTTACATAAGTCATGAACTTTACAATTCATATTTAAGTTGTATTGCTATTAATTATATTTTGTATTATTTAATTTGTTGTAAACGATAGTAATTTGTAAGATAAACTAGTGATACTTCCACTCTGTTCAGATCAGTTAATATTAGTCTTTTTTATGATTAACTAATAAGGATAAATATTTCTATATGATTGGTTTAATTATTCTCTTACAAAAACAAAGAGAAATTGTTCATTGATATGACAAGATAACTTTAGTACTGAAATTGTGTGATGCACCATCCTGCTGATACCAAAATTCATTGAAATTTCACCAGCAACCTGTTCAATTGCTGGAACTATTTTGGGGTGCTCAAAATATTATCTGAGATTAGAGGAAGAAAATAACAGACGTGTTTATATCCTCAGTGATTTCGGAAGTAATAATTTTTTAACCTTTATTTTTTAACAAAATAATGACCATATTTAGAGCTGGCTGTGATAAAAAAATCAACATATCATTTTCGACCATTTTTACAAAAATAAATGTTTCTTTTATTTCTCTTATCTTTAAGAATCCCCTACCATTAGAGCCTTTGCCATCACTGCCGTCAAAGGATAAGATGCCACCATGTAGATCAACGTGATATCGAATTTGTTGTTAGAAGGCATATGCACAGGTCTGTCGGAGTAATGGTTTGTGGTCTATTGCTGATGGTATCCGATCTTCACTTGTGTTTATTTGACGCAGTAAGACAACTGGGCATTATATTGATGATGTCCTAGCCATTCTTGATGTAAGGCTATCGCATTAACAGTAAATCAAAGTTGATAAATTATTCTTTTAAATGTAACAGTTTTGTTACTGAATTAAGTGCACGTATTATAAATTATGACTGTATATCTGCGTAATTGTGTTATCAGTTATTAGACCTTTTATTCGTAACAAGTATTTATATTTGTCTGTGTACATTCACATGTTGTGTAACATTTTTTTTTGTATTTATAAGTTACTAAATTATGAAAAAATGTATTGCTATTTATTCAATGTAACTTGTCAAAGAGTTTGTGTAATTAGCAGTGATATAGACCAATGAAATGGATTTTTGACAGCAACTTTTGGATTTAAAATTTTGCTATGAAGTGATCTAGAACAGAGTTGTTAAGCAAATACCTTACTTTTGGAACTACATAATTATGGTATATGATGTAGTCATATTGTATTATTGCTGAAAAAAATGTTCATGCTATAAACAGAGTGTTTCTAAATTCATGCAACAAAATTCAGGAGGTGCTCGTAATCAGTTAAGATGGGTCTTTCCTATAACAAAATTCCCCCGGACCATCCTTTTCCGAGATATCATCCTTGAAAGATGGTGACTAAAATTAAAACTCACCACACAGATGAATGGCTGATAGCAATTTTTCTAGTGCTTGTTTCCGGGTGTACATCAATTGCTTGTTCTACCATTACATAACATAAAGACATCTAGCTTTTCGAGAAGTGCCATTTGCCATACCGTACACAAAAAGTATGTCGGCCATTTCAGCGTTTGTATACATGTTACAATACACATATAACGCAAAAATAACAACCTAAAAATTTCGATTGGTGATTACTACCACAAGTTTAATTTCCAGCATTTATTATGAATCCACTTAATTTATAAATTATAGTGTTTATTTTTTTCTTTGCAGCTATTGGTGCGAAAATTACAGAATTTTAAGTTTCTAGCATTACTGAAATTTTAGAAAAATACTTAATTTTTATGGATCTCGGAAAGGGGTGGGTTGAGGAAATTTTGTTATAGGAAAGACCCATCTTAATTTCATAGGAGGGATCACCTCCTGAATTTTGAAACACCTGTTTAATTAGATAATGTGAAATACAAATGATAGCAACAATGAATCCTTATATATCACAGTCGTAGATTTAGGCTATAACATGAAAACAGTTTTTGCTTGAAACTACTCTTAAAATTAAAAAATGCTTGTTTTTCAGCAATACACTGCGGTTCCCCAAACTCCATTACATACAAATAAAATGTTGAAAGAAAGTGTGGAAATTTGGCCAGAAGTGCAAGAAGAAATGACCCGTTCGCTAGCCACCATGAGAGTAGACTATGACCAAGTTCAAATTAAAACGTTGGAAAATTCCAACAACCCCCTTCTCAACAAGAGACGCAAGAAAATTTTAACTACTGAAAAAATGTGAATATTGTGGTTGATTTTTAGTTGAAAACGTTGCCATGGTATTTTCCATAGTGTTTAATGTATTACCTTGAATTTTAATATTAAGCATTTACAAGAAATTGTATTATTTTAAAAAGAAAATCATCTTTTATGAATTATTTCAATTATGTTCAAGTATTTTAAATATATGTAGAAAAATTCATTTGAACTACTTTCATAACTTTTTGCGTTATGAATTTATTTAGCACAAGTGTCCTTATGCTGTCATTATTAGGATAAATTTACCTCAAATTTCTTGGGATAATCAGGTTAATGCTTAATAAAACTATTTTTAGTAAAATGCGTTTTTTTACTGGTATAGATCTAAAAGTACACTACTGAGAATAAAATTAGAAAGACCCAAATCAATCAATCTGACGTCAGCGTTCTTTTTAGAAACCGGAGATGCGTAATCCGCTTTTTGAGAAATTTTATGTAAAAGGTTTAGTTGAATGGATGCGTTAGTAAATTACCGCATTTGGGTTGAATATAATCCGCCTTCCGTTTTTATAAAACAATTACATGAAAAGAAGCTATTGTTTGGTATGCTTTATGATCTAGCGGATTCATTGATCCATGTATGTTGATAAACCATTATAAAAAAATAATATATATAATAAATCATAAAAAAATAATTTTCTTTTAGGAAAATTATTTTTTTTTCTAATTATACAAGAACTTATTACTCTGATATGGACAGAAATTATCTTGAAATGAATTTTTTATATAGAGCGGAATTCGTTTGACCACAAGTTTTTATAGCAAGCGGTTTATTTACATTGTTTCATGTGATAAATTCTAGGAAAGTATATTTATTTGCTTCCATTCTTCATGTAGTCTGTAACAAATAGTCGTAGTGAACAGAGAATTAGCAAAGTAATCGAACAATTTAAATAAATTATTTGAGTTATATTTAAGTGATAGTTATAAGAAAATCATTATAAATTAAGTGTGGTGTATAGTGTGTAAATAAAATAAGAACGTAAGAGACAGTGTTTATTAATTCACCCCATGAATAGAAATCATATAATCAAATAAGGAAAACATGACATTGGTGTTACATGAAAATCAAGGAGTTAAAATGGAAGATTGCAAATTCGAAAACAAGATAAGAAAAGACGATCGTGCAAACGATGCTACAATCCAGAAACACTACAGAAGACCGAAGATAACGTCAGTTTTACACAAGTCAAGGCCCCAACGATCGACGGCAAGACGTCTTGGACCAATTAGATCAGATTAAAAATCTATTTTTCAAATATAGGGTCCGTCCTATCTAAAGAGTCATTATAAGGTACTTGATACACAAAATTACTTATTTTGTTTTTGGGTATTTTACATTTTAGTTTAGTGAAATATTTCGTTAATGTATTATATCATTTATGACGTTCTAATTTTATATTTCTTAAAATAATTTGCTAGTTAGTCCTGCTACTTACGGTGGGGAAATGTGTTTTGTTCCTTAATTGATTTTAAAGTATTTGTTTATCCTTCTTTTGAATTTGTATAAAAAACCTTTTTGGTCCTCAAGATATTCAAACTTCAATTAATGTCATCCTATGTCACAAAAAAGATCAGTGATAATAAGTTTGGCTAATAGATCTATCCAACTAGGAGATTCTGAATTTAGAAGCAAAACTATTGAAAAAGCAACATTAAGATAAAATAATTATCCTAAAAATATGATGAATAAATATATGCAAGAGAAGGATAAATAAATATTATAATCAATTAAGGAACAAATATTATAATCAATTAAGGAACAAAGCACAACTAACGGAATACTCATTGAGTGTGTTTAAATTAAATCATTTTTGATGCAAAACACTGAAGAAATCAAAGCAAGTATCCCTCTTATTTAGATAATCAAGTTTGTGAGTCACTTTGATTCTTAGGTACCTAACATTGAAATTGCCCTGAGAATAGAATTATGCGCTACTGCTATTAACTACACGAGACAAAGATCTTTCTCTACTCTCCGTAGTGTGGAGAATACGGCCAATAACTCGCCATGATAAACTTTCATCACTGGCACTACTAAACATTGAGAGGAGGCTGGGTCAGAAGATTCATTATGATGACATCATAGATACAAGAAAGGCCCTTAAAAAGAAAGGAGGAGAGCTGATATGATTAAAGCAATGGGAACTATTTACTTCTTCTAATTGCACTAATATTAAGCTAAACTTATAAATACACTTCATGTGAATCAATCGTATTATTTAGTTGGAATTAATTGGGGTTACACATTTTCCCTCGATTTCAATTTATATCGTTAGTACTATTTTTATTTCTATCATTAATTTTTATAGCTTTTATATACTAGATAATCTCGTAATCGAACGGAAAAAATGTTGTGGGCGCTAGTCTTATGGTCGAGGATGTGATGAGGTAGTACAATAAACAAAGCTGGATAACTACTTAAACTTACTATATATATATATATATATATATATATATATATATATATATATATATATATATATATATATGTGTGTGTGTGTGTGTGTGTGTGTGTGTGTGTGTGTGTGTGTAAAATTTCATGACATTTCGATTAGTCAGAAAAAAGTGAGTTAATGTATCATTGCTTCTTGGTGAAAAAAATACTGTACAAACTCAGCAATGACATCAAAAGTGTTATCCGGACTCTGTTCCATCGAAAATTATCTTTTGTTATTGGCTTGCTGAATTTAAACGTGGTCGTACAGACACCGATGATGGTGAACGTTCTGGTCGTCCAATTGAGGTGGTTACTCCAAAAAACATAAAAGTCTACAAATTCGTTATATCTAATCATAAATTGAAATTGCGTTAGATAGCTAAAGCCGTAAAGCTAGCAGAAGGCAGTGTGTTCACAATTATACATGAACATTTGACCATGAGAGATTCAAGGCAATGTTTGGTCGGTGCTTACACGTAATAGATTTTTTGCGTTGATATGTGAAATGGATGAAATATGCATCCATCACTTCACTCCTAAATCAAAACGATCATCATATGAATCATCGACTATCTACAAAAGGGAGAGACAATCACTAGCGATTAATACATAAAGTTGTTGAATCATTTGAATACAAAAATCAAGGAAAAACATATGTCGAAGAAAAAACCACTGTTCCACCAAGACAATGCACCGATTCACAAGTCTATGGCAACGATGGTTAAATTGAACGAAATACATTTCTAATTGCTTCCTCATCCATCGTATAGTCCAGATCTGACCCCCTAGTGACTTCTTGCTATTCGGTGATCTTAAAAACCGAAGACTATTTTGAGACAAAAGACAAAACCTTCTGCAAGCACGGGTTAGTTAGGGAAGCGATGGAATGATTGTATTACTCTTGAAGGAGATGAATCAAATCGATTTTTGGCAAAAAACTGTGTTTTTCTTATTTAGTCATACGACTTTTGAGTGATTTGTTATATCAACAAAAGAATATACACTAAAATATATACAAAACATAAAACCCAATTAAGTCGCGCGAGCCGAATCTCTGGGGGCAGCTTAGCTCCGCTGAGATGTAGGCGTTCGAGAACGGCTCGCTGTTTCGGGATTCAAAACGTCTCGACTGGGTTCAAGTACGTATGTTGGTTTTTCATAAAACATGTTCCAGGTATATCGTAGTAGATACATACAAAATATATAGTTTTATATTAAAACCTAGTGTTTGTCTTAGTTGTCAAAATATTTCATGTTAGCTGTATTTCTGAGATGAAAAGTCTGCAAAGTTATCGAAAAAAACATTAACATGAGTGTGCAGAGGGTTTTTAGGTTGTAGATAAACTCTTTTTTCAAAGCGTCATTCTCTCCTCAAGCCTTAGGATCGGTGTGGTTGGCCGAAATATATTGCTTTGTTTGCTTGGAAAATATAATTTTAGAGGCAGTATCACGTACTATATGGGATGCGTTCCACTAAGCATTCACGGCACCTGAAAAAATTCAAACACTTACAAATTATAACATATCTTCTTAAAGCTATCGCTTTTTTTCTTCTGTTTTGAAATTTCTTAATATTTATCCCAACGCACAAAACGCCTTATCCATCCACTTAGGTTTACGACTATAACGCTCTGGATTAAGTGGTCGTGAGTGCTTAGTGGAATACAACCATGAAGTCATGTTTGTGAATCTAAAATTCGAAGCTGCTGCAGCAGCAAAGGCCGTGATATGTTGCGGGAAATCCAAAGAACGTGAGTTCACTATTTAATCCATAAAATTGCTAAAAGTGTTTCAAGACAGCATTTTTTAAACCCATTCTTCAAAAAACTTGCAGTAATAGAATTGCATATTGCACATACATATGTAGGTCTGGAATAATTTTTCAATAAAGGTTTTTAAGAAAATTAGAACATTTTTTTCAAGATAATTCTAATGCGCTAAATTCAAGAATTAATTCTGCCGTTTTAAATGAGCAAAAAGTTTCTGATATTCATTGATATCGTCGTGTATATTGTCGTTTTTAACATTGAGTAAATTGATGTATTGGTTTTTCTGTTTTATTATGTATTTAAGTACCAATTCCAATTTAACTACACCTATCCCTCGATTTACACGGTACTTGTTTTACACGTTTTCGTTTTTACACAGTTTTCCAAATAAGTTTTTTTTTTGTTTTTTTCGCACTCTACTAAATTCTACTGTGATTGAACATGTGTACACATCTCACGGGGAATCCCGAGTTTATGTGCGGACTTGCTACACACGCACACTGTGTCTGTATTTCTTCGCATAAAATTATCTACGGAAAATTGTAATTTGAGTGAGTGAGTATTCTGTTTAATGTATTGTAATTAAAGAAAAAACAGTGTTTCCGTAATACATTACATATTTTAACCTGTCATGCATTTTATTTTTATTTCTGTGTACACCTAAAAATATTGAAAAAAATCACAACTGTTAAATAGCAAAATTATGCATTTTCTGCAAGCTTTTCGATTTACACGGTTATGACTTGAAAATTTTTAATTTTCGATTTACACATTTTTCTCAGGAACGTATCTACCCTGTAAATCGTGGGATAGGTGTATTTGAATGCTTTCTCTTTATTGTGACTGACCTCCCTCCCCTGTCGATATTTGATTCGCCGTTGCTCGAGGTAGAGGCGTACTCGAGATATCAACGATAGTAGATAGTAAAGACTTTTGAGATTCGGTCTTCAATTTCTTTTAAGTTGTGAGAAATAATAAAAAAGCCGATTATGATGGTTGATAAACTTTATGATTTAGTATATCTCGTAATTTGACGACCATTTGTTATTTTTCGTGGTCATGGCCATCACCATCAAACTTGATAGAATAAGCGAGCGGAATAGGTTCGTTTTTTTGCTCTAGAGCGTAAACTTACAATCCTCGGCATTTGTCGATGTTACGATTTCATTTGTATATACTAATTAGTCATTTTTCGAGCGACTGTAGAAAAAAGCGATTTTTTGCATTTTTTTGAAAGTTTTCCGATTATGTGAAATTATTTATTTACATTGACTTGGTCTGGATCCATATAACTTCGAGGGTTGTCTTTTTTTCATAATCAATTTTAATTCTAAACATAGTGCTACGAACAAGTTTGCGAAATGGGTCCTTGTCCGGCTATTATGGAATTCTTTGATGTGCGATTAAAATTGGAGGAATTCTAAAATTCGGTGGCCGCGTCTTTGATGTTTCCTTTTTATATAAATTTTCATAATAGCAAGCGGTTCATTTACATTGTTTCTTTTGAATAATTTCTAGGAAAATGTATTTATTCATTTGTTTTGATTCTTTACTTTCTAAGTGTTTTTAGAAATTTTTTGGGATATGTAAGAAGTTTGTGTGACGCAGTTTAGTTCAGTTTATAATTAATAGTCATATTGAACATACCGAAATAGAAAGTAATCGAAGAATTCAAATAAATTAATTTAGTTGAGTGTTAGTGATAAGTGAATTATTATAAGTTAGTTAAGCGTGTAAATAAATTAAGAACGTAAGAGAAAGTATTTATTAATTCACCCCACGAATAGAAAACATATAAATAAAATGAGAAAAATATTACAATAGTCTCTTTTGAAATTTATACACTTATTCCAGCGATACTTTAAGTTTATAACCCTATAATAATTGCCGTCTTTCTCCTCAAAACAGGCACTTAAAGATGCGATAACCTCCTCGTCTGGTGAAAATATCTCTCTTGCAAGTGAAACTTAAGGTTAGGAAAAAAATGTAAAATGGTGAATTGTCCTGATGAAAAGCACTTTCTTTTTAACAATTTCTCCCTTTACTTTAAACAATGTGTAACAATATTCTATAATTTTTTCACCTTTTTAAAAATAGTAGATGAATACAATCCCATGACTATCCAAAAAAACGGTTTCCATCACTTTTCCGGTCGCTGAAACCATCTTTTTCAGAACAGGTTCGCCCTTTGGCAATCCACTGTATTGACTATTTTTTTCCATTTCACGAGTTTAGTGGTGGATTCAGGTTTCATTTACAGTTGTAAACCGACCAATTTCGCTGAAACCGTGTTAATTAGGGGCCTACAAAATATTAATTCGAATGCGTTTTAGGTCCAAAGTTAGCAAACGTGGCACCCAACGCGCGGATAACTTTTGCATGCATAATTCTTCAGTCCGTATATGGTGAACTTTTTCGAAGATATCGATGATACTTGCAGCTGTTGTTCATGAAATTTTCATGATGAGGTTGGAAACAATCAGACAATCCTTATAGTACACATGTATTTGCTTAAAAACAGGTAAAAAGTAGCTTCAGTGATCTTCATATTGAGTACCTTACTATCACTCCACAATCATATACAATAACACTGTCTGACCCGCGTTTCGTTAACAAAGTTACCATCATCAGAGACCAAATTTAAAAGTCACTTTAATTATGTAACAGTTAATTCAGTATCTTATAAGTAATAATCGTCGAATATCACGATTTGAAGTTTTCTAAACGTAGGTACTGAAATAAATACATCACAATACATTTATTTTCTTTATTCAACAGAAATCATCGAATCACAAATAAAAAATGGAGAATTTAGTATAAAGATCGGATATCAAAAAGTGATTCGAGAGATATAAAAAACAGTGTTTTATAACCTGTTTACAGAAAAGAGCTTCACATTTCAAAATTACTCTATGATATACATATACAAGTTACGTTTAAGTAAAATAAGTAGTTAAAAACCAGACATCAATAAATAGACAATCAAGAATTCAACTAAAATTAAATCTTAATTAGATACCTGACATTAGAAAGTAAATATTTTGCCAGATCCGTATTAGAGTGAATTTAAATATATTCAAAATTTGATGACAAATTAATCTTAATTGAATATTACAATTAAAAATGCATATTTGTTCAAAGGTATCCAATAGAATATGTATATATTTGGCAAATGAAAATTAATTAACAATCACGGTAAAACTCAAATTAAGCAACAAATTCTAAAGGTGTATCGACTAGTAACTCCTAGTCAAAGATTAATCTTATCCAATATCTTTCTCCTATTCAATTCTTTAATCGGAACCAAAAGAGCTAGGAGTTAATTGCCTGTCACCCCTAACCTTCCTGAGAATAGATACAGCATTTTACCATGTTCTAAGTTTTGAAAAATCTTTGTATCTCTACTGAACAACCTAATTAATTCTTAATCACATAAGATCAAACATCTTATAGAATATATCTGACCATCAGTAATCAAGAATACTTACAGTGCAAATAGGCAGCTTATACAACAAAAAATTGTTCAAATAGTACAATTAATTCAACCTAACAACTATATTGTCACTAAAAAATCCAGCAGATAATCAACCCTAGAGTGTATCAAACATTTCACGGGATCAATCAAATACCCAAACAGCGAAAAAAAAATTCCAAACCACAAACATTAAATACTCAAGTAATTGCTTCGAAAAAGTGAAGACAGCGCACCAATAGTCGAAAGAGGATAAACTGAATCAACCAAACTACAGAATGAAAGAACTTCAGCAGAATTTTCCCGGTTACCTATGACATCCACTTACATTCACAATATCAAAAACTATAGAGAAGAAATTGAAACAATCCGTAAATACGAAATTGAAAATGTTTTTAGGAAAAATATTGAGTCACGCTAATTCTCAGACCCTCTTAGTGTTGTGAACATCTACACTGGAAAAAAACAGAAGTCGCAGATCCACTTACCACAATATATCCTTATTTAAACGATAGAAGAATCAAGGTCAGATGCATTCAAATTAGATCAAAATTCTCAAATAGATGAACTCCGAATACCAAACCGAACGGAATATCGATACTTCAATGGAATCCTAGTAATCTTGTTTAAATTCACTTCTTTCATTCAGTGGAATATAAATAGGTACTATACCCACCAATAAATCCTACAATTAATGATTTACAAATATAAATCCATGCTAATTTGTCTTCAAGAAATAAACTTTGAGAAAAAAAATCTATAATTTTAAAAATTACAGTTGTTTTGCTACAAATCAAGAAAACTTAAGAATACCCAACCTATATCAAAAATACAATAGATTCAAACCAATCCATCTAATGGCAAGTAATTAAGCAGTCGTTGTATGAAAGAAACACATAATGACCTTTTTGGTGTAATGTAAAATTACTGAGCTACCAGATCAAATCCCAGCTTCTCAGTTAATAGCAGGAGATTACAACGCCTACCAAAAAAATTGAAAACCTATTGGAAAAGTACAAACTCAACCTCCTGAATGACGGACATAAACCTGACATGACATAAGAACAGTTGAAGACTCCGCTATCGGTTTAAGAATAAGTCATCTATTTCTCTCGCAACTAAAGTGGGATGTATGAACGTATTTATATGATAGGGACCAGTATCTCTTAACAATCATCATTGAGCAGTAAATTACATCGCATCCAAGAACAAAGCATAGAAGCAAATGTTACATGAAGATACAGATATAAATCATGAAGTACATTTTTTCCCGAATTAATAACACAATCTTCCAACGAATATGTTAGATAAGGGATGGGGAAACTACGGCCCGCAAAGCGTTGAAATCCGGCCCGCGACCAGCAAACAAAAGTTAGGTACAATTTTCTTTTTATCAGAAATTACATTCTCATGAATTGTCTCAAAAATTGTCTTCGTAATAGGCTTTCAGATGACCTCCTTTTTTCATTGCTAAAAATTTCAGTATCACAAATGGAGCCGTCTTATGATGAAGTCATGCAGAAACAAAAACAGTTCCTCATGTCAAATGTTCCCACAAAGACCAACGCTCCTCAACCTTCTACTTCGCAGCTAATTAAAGTTCAATTATTTAAATGTTATTAAATACAGCGCTCAATTGGTAATCAACCTATTATCTTCGCTAGTCTCTCAAGGCAAGACTCAACTGCGAAAAGAAGAGTAAGAATCGGTCATTCAAAACTTACTCATGGATACTTTATGACTACTACTCCCAGACCATTTTGCTCGAGCTGCAACGAATATCTAACCATGAAACACATTTTGACAGAGTATCGCAAATATACCGTCGAAAGACAACAGTTTCAGCTTAGCCTAAACTACAATGAAGTCCTTAACAACTCGGAACGAATTACCTCTCTACTTCAGTTTCTCAAAGAGTACAACTTTACCACAAACTATAGAACAACTGTGTTACTGTGTATTCATATTGTATACTTGTATCAATGAACCATTTCATATTTAATGTATTGTAACCGCTCCCGTGCAAGTGGCCATAGTAGCCGAGCACGTTAATTTTAAATAAAAAAAATATATATAATTACTTTTTGAAAAAGGTCTAAAGAAACATTAATATATATATCATCCAAAAAATCAAAACGCACTAGGGCCGCCTTTTACTTCGAGGACTAGTTAAAATAAATCCTTTTTGTCGTTTTGAAAATTCTTAAGGAAAATCGGAAAATTAGTCTCATTCTCATTATTATAACCATTTCCCAAACTTAACTACCAGCATTCTGCTAACGATACTCCAATCACCCTATATCATTCTTATGAAAGAACTACTCGCTTACAGAAATGTCAACATAAATGTTATTTTCATGTGGATCCCTCCCCACACCGAGATAGAAGAAAATGAGACAGTATGTAGATCCAATAGTAAAAAATGAATGCCCCAACCAACAATCGGAAAAGAATGACTTTATTGTACAAAAGCAGAATCCAACAAAAGATGCATCAAGCAAGACACCCAAATCCTACGAAGTCGGTCCAAATTATAACGACTGGAACTCTAATAACATAAGTAGAAGTTACTCTTTCCCGTATTTGTATCACATATGACTACCTACTAGAGGAAAAACATAAACCAATGTGTGAACTATCCAAAAGGTAGTTAACTGTAAAACACCACTTAATTCACTGTATTAAATACGACAAGGAACAAAAGAAGAATCAACTACCACATTCACTGGAGAAGCAATTACAAGAAGATCAATAGAAAGTAAGTTATCTGAAAGTCTGCAAATTAACTATTAAAATCTAGAGACCATTGTGTTAATTTAAATTAACACAATGTTTTCGTTTTCTAATTTTAGATTAACTCATCAGGCCTTAAACATACTGATTGGGTCAATGGGTGAATCACGATTCTTTATTCATGAAGAAAATAATTTTCCCAGGACCGGTATCTTGAAGTCATTTTACATAGATCATTGTTGTTAATATTTTCATTGACTAGAATGAAATGTGACGTTTCTGTAGAAAAATGGCAGTTCCGTGTAAAAACAACAAATTGTATTTTGTGCTTCCTAATTTCTACTTAAACAATTTATGACAGAAACAATTTCCTACCAACATGCTGAAAACTTCCTTGATATTTCAACTTTAAAGGCAACAATGTTTCATGATAATTCTTCAAATGCTGAAAATTCCACAAATATTGAAAATACCAAAGAATTTTTCACTTTTTACACAATATAAACTTATTTTGAAAAACCAGATTAGTTGCAAGGTTGATATTAAAGATGAGTTTGATCTATATGTGTAAGGCTCATGTAATAGTCAGATATTCGACTTGATTGAGAGTGAACTTGAATTACATCAATCTGAGAACCAATCTTCAAGTACAACAGAAAGTTCAATAAATTTGGATGCCACATTAAATTAATCTGCTAGTCAAAATTTGGAAGGAACTAAAAATTAATACAACATAAAGAGAAGAAAACGTAGAAGTAACAGCTTTAAAAAAGACTGCAAGAAATGCTAACAAAAATAATTTGAGTTTTGTATGTAAAGTTCATAAAATAAAAAATAATTACCAACATGTGATAGCTGCTAAATAGATATCACAATTGTGTTCTGATAAACTATAACGAACATGTTCTGTAAGTAGGTATTCAGGATTTATTCATGTATCACATGTTTAATGCTATCCTAAGATTAAAATTTTGGCCTGATCAATTAAAAACTGCCATAATCATTCTAATAAAAGCCGGGAAAATTTTAATTGAATTATCCCACCGTCCAATCGGCTTGCTACACCATATCAAAAACATTAGAAAGACTGTTACTTAACAGAATACACTCTGATCTATGAGCCAATCTGTGGATTTTCTTTTAACAATTCAACAAATACTAATGTCATAATTTAGGTAATTGAACAAAAACTGTATTGCACCTCAGCATTCTTAGACGTGAACCAAATATTTAATTAGGTTAGGCTTCCTGGACTCCTCTACAAAATTAAACAAATCCTACTGTAGAAGTAATCTTAAAGTCATATTCAAACAGACGGTTCAAAACTAAAGTAGGCAACACAATCTCAGATAAATTTTCCATAAGAATCCACTAGCATCGTGTTCTACATTCTTTATACGGTTAACTGTAGTGTAAGAAATTTAAAGAAAGTGAAGAGGACATCGAAACTGATAATAAAAATGATCAAAGGAAACTCAGAAGAAAAAAGGCAATTAACTAAACCGATAAAATTTTGTGCAATAAGTAAAAAAATAGAAAGTAGCGAATGTTATAAAGGACGTCAGCAAGATGAAACCAGCAGCCAAACTTATGACAACCTGCCAAGAGAAAAAAAAGTGAGGAACGAATGAAAACACACCTTTGCAATGAAAATGAAAGCAAAATGTGTCAAGAACCAAAAATGAAAAGAAAAGATGATTTTGAACATTTTGAAACAAAAGTAGACCAAATGTTGGAAAATAATGCAAATAAGACATAGATTTAGAACTATTTAATATGTACAAAAATATAATGAAATTATTATTTCAAGTTAATAAAAGTTTCCATTAATAACATGCTAGTGCCCAATAATTATCTCAAATCTTTTCAGGTTTTTTGATATTTTCTACAAGGACTGTAATGTTAGGAATAATTGGTACAAATAGAATGTTCCGTTTCAAAAAGAAAACTCTTATATGCCTTGAGCCATTGAAATACTCTGTATATTACAAAATAATTTATGAAGTTCTTGACGTTCTAAAAATTTGTTATCATCTTTAGTCTCTCTCTAGACAACAAATTACATAATAATATATAGCCGTCGATTGGCTTTTAGTCTGATGGCTGCAATTACAAAGAGAAAAAACATAGTCTGTCAATTATAGTTTTGATCGAAGTTAATCTCGTCAAAACTACAATATGCCTTCTCCCTCTCTCAATCTCCAATCCAAGCTGAACTTGAAATTTTGTTCTGCAATTTAAAGTGACGATGAAGCCAGTTAGTATCTACTGATATGAGGAGTTTCATACAAATTAAATAGTAGCCTTGAATGTTCTTAAATTCGGATTAGATACTTCAAATGAGCAGGCATCAAGGCGATAGATTATGCTTTTCTACAAAGATTATGAGCTCATCAAAGATGTCTGTATAGACGTTACCTTCTTCAAAAGAGACTTAATTCAATATTCGTCGAGGCATATAGCCAGGATTAAAAACAAAAAACTAACAACTAGATAAACTTTGATAAAAAAAATGTGTAAGAGAAAAACATATAAAGAGCTAGAGATTTTTATTTATATAAAGGTATTCGAAAATGCAGAGCTAGATTTCCATTGATGAGAGATTATTAGTTACTATCCAAAAACTGAAATGGCTTAAATCAAGTAGATCACAGAAATACATACATAAATTATAAGTACGGAATGACTAGATGGATGAGATAATATAACATTATGTAAACACGTCTTTGATATTTTGAAACTGTCTAATGGCTAGATCCACTGGTAACTGGAATTTAAATCCTGACAAGGTATCCAAACTTCTTAGACTATCCTGGAAACCTAGAAAATGAAACCAATTGAAATATGTAATTTACATGTAAAAATACTTAAAATATTTTTCCATGATAAATGAGTCAAATTTTCTCTTAACAAAGTGTGCAAAATGTTGCAAATTTTATATGATACCTAATTGAAATACAATTTCCTGTAGAATATTTACATAATTTTCTGCCAATTAGACTTACTTACAAAATTGAAACTTTGGGTTGTATGTTGGAACTTCTATATATTTAGTTTGCTATTATAAGGATGGCCTTCCTTAAATTGAACTATGAAACCAATGAGTAAATTTAATCAATTTCAACCTCAGTGTCTTCAGAAAATTGAATAGGTTCTTTGTGATATGCCATTATTGGTTAATTATTGTGACTCAATAATCATTTCTGTCATATAGTAGCTTTAAAGGAGGCTCTCGCGCGAAATAAGATATATATTTTTTGATATTGGTAGAGTATGACAAAAGCAACAGTACCCTTCTTTATATGTATTTCAATGAAAATTTAAAGAAATTTTAGTTCAAAGTTCGCTTCTTTAACATGAGTTCTTATGGGAGTCATAGTTAAATTCTGTGATTACAAATTAAATCAGAATTGCAGTGATATATGAGCACATAGATTTGATTGGTAAGAAATTAATATTTCTAACTGTTATAGAACAAAAATGAGAGTTATTAGTTAAAAATTGTTATATTTCAATGCACATCAAGTATCTATCCAGTGGCTCATTTTTACACTGTGGTGATATTATTCTTATAGTTACTGCCAGGTCAATGTCTCTTTTTCTGAGCTCGCATGTAGTGCTTATAAAATATTTTGAAATAATCCAAAATGAAATAGTTTTATTTAGATTGGAAACAAATTTTTCTTTCTAATTTTTTGAAATCTGAATTTTCCTTTTATTATGAAAAATAATTGATATAATAGATATCTGTTCAGTTATAATTTGAAAATACAAATTCAACTTTTTATGTGTTACAATATATGTTCCTTTCTACCCATATCTACTTCTTCCTCCAATTCTAGAGCTCTACATGGTAGGTTACCACTAGATGAACCCTAGGTCATTGCTATTATCACAAGACCATCTCTGAGTTGCAGGATCACAGTATTTAAAAAATAAGTTCTCTTATTTTCTCTCCAACATATGTACACCTGTATTTGGTGTTTCCATTGTATAACTATTTTATATCATTTTTTAAATATATATTATACGGTGTTACTAGTTTCTTTTCCATTTATTTGGTTTTTAAATTTAGTTTCTCAAAAAACTGATGGCTTCCAATTTGACATTGTTCATCCCATCTTAGTATAAATTGTATATAACACAACCTAAGGAGGAGTTTTCAACTAGGGACTTGATGTGGAAAATATTTATCATATGGTTTTAGTAATATATAATGTGAGTACAACAATAATTTTTATTTGAAGTATTCATATTACTTTTTCACCTCATCAAAAAACCTAACCTTATGGATACATGGTCTTGTTTACATTTATTTATTTATTTTTCTTAAAAAAGGTTTTACCTGTCTTAGCAAGGTAACTCCAAGGCTGATAATACATTTTCGTAAGATGGTTACATGTAAATATCAATGTTAACCATGGTACAAGTTTGTTTGCGCTAGAAATACACAATATTACTATTAGATAATATATTCAAAGTTCAATTTACTTACTTGAGGGCAGCACAAATAAATGCTTTGAAATGAGAGTCAGGACTTCTTTTGTAGGGAGTATGTGTGGATATAATACTGCCGATACAACATAACATATTCTGTTTATTCGAAAATGGTGAAGCGCCAGCTATATCCAAATTAAAACTTTGCGAAAGCTTTCTTGCTGGGGTGGAATTGAATTTTTCCCCATTCTTCATCTTATAATATTCTAGAATGATCTCCCACGCATGAATCTGGATACCACTCAATGAGTTTCTTCTAGGGAAACAACCAATCAATGGAACAAGGCTGTTACTGTGAGGAGCATAAGCACCATGTTGCATTAGATCTCTTATACAGGAAGCTAAGTATTTACGTACTGCTGTAGTTAACTTTACATTACATAATACACTTTGTGAATCAGAATCACTGCTGTAATCACCATCTTGATCTTTTCTGAATTCACTTTGTTCAGCCAGTTCTTTAACTCTTGCAATAGCCATTTCCAACTTCGCCCTAAGGTCACTGAAACAAATGTTGAAAATCATTAACAAGACAATTTAAATTGAATCAATAAAGGGGAAAATGAAAAAATATGAATGGGAAGACAATTAGTAATTAAAGCTCTATACACACAGTGGCACTTACCCCCAATGATTGATTTTCATGGAATTTTTCAAATCATTTTTGGTGAAGTGCTGTGGCTTACATCCCAATTGTAAAACAGCAAACATTTGTAAAATTGTAGCAGTTCTTTGTATAAGACCAATTGTAGTTTCTCCTTTGTATGGTTGTTTTAAGGAATGATACGAAAATTGGCAAGAACATTTGGAATGTTTTGTATCAGTCTGTAAATACCCAATGAATCTTTCTAAATCAGCTATTTGAGTTTTTAATTGTGACACCAAATGTTCTTTTACTTTCAAAGGACTCACAAGCTGATCGAAAGCCATATTTATTTGCTTACAAACATCTGCTTGAGACATCTAAAATTACAATTTAATGAGCACTGACTGATAAATTGCACACTTCTTACCTGGTAAAAACTCTGTTCATCAAGTTCTAAATTCATTCTGGTCTTTAATTCATTCAGAATGATTCTTTGTCTCTCAACCAACATATCTTGAGGAATACCAGCTTCTCCATTTTCAAACGCATATTGTTCTAATTCTCGTAACTGGCTTTTAAGTTTGTCAATTAATTCTTTTTGTTGTGTTCTCCTCAATCTCACAGCTTCTGCTAAACTGGCCTCATCCATACGTTCTTTAACATGACCCACATCTGGAATACCGCGGAAAGCAAATTCTTCTAGGGATTTCAATAGGTCTTCTCTGTCTTCCTGTGGAGAATTTACAACTTGGCGTAAACGAAATTGAACCTGGGCAAAATGTGTTGTCAATGCAAATAAAGAAGAATTAAGTAGCTCATGTTCTTCTTCCAAAGTTCTGATTTTCTCCAGTACATTTCTAAAATAATTGTCAATTTAAATGATCTATATTTGCTAAATTGATAGAGAAAATAATTTTCTTTATATAAGAAAGATGGTTGTGATGTTAAGTTCCAGTAATATCTTTATTGGCTGTAATTATCACATAATATTTTAATTATTAGACAAGAATTTAAGTTCCTAAACCAAAACTTACTGATCCTGATGTTCAAAATCATAAACATCAAAATGTTTAAAGTCACTGTCTATTTCTTCGTTAGGGGCTCCAAGTGGATCCCATCGTTCCCCAGTTGGTTGTTCTTCCAAATTGTATTCAGATAATCCTACATCCATTGTCAACGTTTTGTATTAAATGTAACCTATATTTTATTTATGATGAGAGACTTTTCATAACTTCTTCGTTAAAATAACATTAAGTGGCAAAAATATAACATCAGCTTTTTGTATTGTGTTTTAGATACAACATCAAATTAGGAATTGTCACAACTGTCATTTATTTGGTGTGAAGTGTAAATTTAGTGTTCAATGCTATTGCCGAAAAAATTGAGCAGTGACGTTATAGTTTCAATAAAGCTCACGTCAGGTTAGGGATTTAAATGATCTTCAAATCCAGTAGCAAATACTATATCGAATTTCACTTAATATTTAGATAATCTATAAATTTATTGAAATTATGTAAAAGTAAAGTCTTCATTGTTAATAATCTGACAAGACAAAATTAAAATGCTTTTCTTTGCATATTTGTTTATCCCCTCATATATAAAAAAGATTTCATAACATTAATGTTAAGAACGGAGTAATATTGATTTACGTTCAACTTTGACGGTAGTTAGTGTACTGGTGACATTAAACTGGACTAATTGTTATTAATTTTTTATTCCAAAATGCTTTGACAAAACGACTTATCAAAAATGTTCTACAAAGAATATGAAAACACTTATACAAGTAGTGAACAATCTATGGCAATAATTGAATTGAAATGTCTTCAAATTTATAAAAACTGTATGCGCACACGCATTTTTGAGATTGACAAACAGGCTCGTTGCCATTACATGCTTTACGAAACATACTATATTGATTCGTGTAAATTAGTCAATTATTCATTTAGAAGATTATGATTTAATATGATAGTGAACAAGTTTCACGATTTTCTCAAAACTCCGTTAAGTACACATACTAACAAAGGAGGCAATGAAGCGTAGCAAAAGCAAAATATAATCATAACGGGACTACGTGCTAGGTAGAGAGAGGTAAATACATACACATAGACAAATGAAAATAGATATTTGGTTCTATACATGTATTTTTCACTAGTGCCTCTCCATCTTAACGGAATTTTTAGGAACTATTTTTCTTGGCGGCGTATTCAAAGCACTAGTATTCATTTTAAATATTAGTAATACTTTAGTATCAAATTAATAGTCATGTTATGAAATTAATTTTATGATATACGTTATATAAAAAAGATTTTACTGATTTGGTATTTGTTGACAATAATATAAATACACCAAATTTATGTAAGTGAACCCATAAAAATATAGTTTATACATTGGGCGTTTTGGTCATGAGGCGCTGCCACGTTTTACACGGAATGAAAAAGACATTTCTTATTTATCTATGAGATAACTAGAAAGAGGTAGTTGTTTCAACGCTTGCGTACTGGGAGTTTTAGATACTTACTAGTGATAACTTCGTGTAGCGTCGTCGAAAACATTTTGATTTGACGTGTTGTGATGTGAATCTAAAGATTATTATAAGTGTTTTCAACATGCTATTTACAAGTTTCTTACAAGTCGAACAATGAATATTGCAGACAGTGATGTGAATTTAATAGTGTATTTGTGTATAGGTAATACAATGAACAGCATCTTTTATGATGTAGAAGCAGCGTGTTCCATCAACTAAAAGAATTCCGAACATTACATTATTTCAATGTATGTAGGTTACGTTCATTAAATAAGATAATTAAAAAATGTATGCAAAAGGAAAAGGATCATCTGTGCCGTCCGATGCACAAGCGAGAGAAAAGTAAGTACATTCATTTTTATCTTGAATTTCTTTTACTGTCATGAACTCACTCCATGTTTTAAAAATAATTGAAGCAACTAGTTAACGTCTGTAATAAATTTGATAGTTCTACGTAATGTCGTCTAAAATAATGTATAAAAATAGGATAGTTAATCTCGAAACGTCTGTATTTACATTTATTATTAGTAATATGGGTACATGCTATTGCTATTTTGAAATTTTTGTAGGCCTTGATAGCTAATATTTGTACCTGTTTTGTTTACATTTATTCTTTATATCAATAACTGATGTTTATTTATATATTACGTGAACCATTAAAGAGACTCAAATTAGTCTAAAAATGGAAAAAAATTGTTGCAGATTAGCACTGTACGTGTACGAATATTTATTGCACGTTGGTGCACAGAAAGCTGCACAAACGTTTTTATCAGAGGTGAGTTTCACCTTAGTAATAATATGCTCTATTTAATTAATAACTTGTTGTTATTTTAGATACGATGGGAAAAAAATATTACTTTAGGAGAACCTCCAGGATTTTTACATTCTTGGTGGTGGTATGTTGACATTTTTGTTGAAAATTTTCATGATGTACTAATTTGTTTATATTTTAGCGTATTTTGGGATTTATATTGTGCTGCTCCTGAAAGGAGGGATACTTGTGAACATTCATCAGAAGCAAAAGCCTTTCATGATTACGTGAGTATTTTTTACTTCTGTTAATATTTAGTGCGATCAATACTTTATAGTTGAAAATGTGGCAACATTGTACGGTATACGCGTTTGACCAGGTACAATCACACAATTCGTTATTGTAAGCAGTTTTTTCTGTTAGTTTTCTTTATTATTAATTCTTGATTGTTTTTGATATTAAATATGTAGAAATATGACATAAAATTTATCATAATACAGGAAAAGTTATCTTACAAAATGTATTATGTTGATTTGATGCTTGATTTGCTTGTGATTGCAGGAGTAAAGGACCTTGAATATTTATCTCTCCCCACTTCAACTTAATGTACCTGTTTTGACCTAATTAATTGAAATCTTTCAAGTAATTATGAATTTTATTTATACCATTATTAAAAATCTTTCCAGCTACTTAATTGCTTGACTTTTTTAGAAACTTCAAAATAATCTGTCAGAAACTAATACACTGCACTTAAATTTATCAATTAATCGTATGAATTAAGAAAAAATAACTATTTTTGAAATCTTTTTATGTTGATTTTTCTCTGTTTTTGATGTAGTAACAATAATAGTAAAATTGCGAAAATTCAATTGAAGTATTAGACATTTTGAAGGTAGGTGTTCCAAAAGTGATAAATATTTCCTGTTTAAAACAGATAAACCATTGATAA
The DNA here is from genome assembly GCA_026230145.1 of Diorhabda elongata. Classification (NCBI taxonomy): domain Eukaryota; kingdom Metazoa; phylum Arthropoda; class Insecta; order Coleoptera; family Chrysomelidae; genus Diorhabda; species Diorhabda elongata. The sequence goes on along the minus strand of CM047937.1, from coordinate 21,850,659 downwards.
TCACTTTGCACTAATCAGGTTATCTGAAAATACCTCAGATATAAATGTTTAGTGACTGTTTCCTAGCCTTTATTCAGCTTATTTCAATTTTATGCATTCCTTAATTGTTTCTGTTACAATGTATTATTACAGTATTAGAAGGTTCCAGCCAATTCTCAAGTATCTGGCACTAATTTTTATTGCTTGATATTCCAGTTTAAGTGATTTAGAATAAATTCTTGAAATTTTGGATGATTTTTTCATTCTATCTATGAAAAACTAGAATGGGTTAGATTTATGAGAAGCCAAAAATTGCTTTATCAGATAGTCAATATATTAGGAGGTAAAGTACCCACTGTAATATTTGCCTTATTTATTTATTTCTGGATATGAGTTATAGTATTTGGTAATTAACAATGTAACCTCTGTTCCAATTATTGTCTGTTCATATGTTCGTATATTTTTACAAATATGATGTTTCAATACAACTTATTCCTATATAGTTGTATTTATAAGTGTAGTACTCAAACAAATTGTAATCATCTATTTTAAGACATGTGTTATGGAGTGAAGTTATTGATTTTAATTTCTTCACTCTATATAATTTCACACATCATAAAAATTCATAATTAACTCCTTCCTCACCCAATATTAACATGATAAACCTAACAAAGTCAGGTCAAAATATTAACTATGGAGATATAAAGAAGATATTTTTGCAACTTCCATCATTATTAGATACATATCATTTTATACAGTCATTTACATTAAATACTACATTATACTTCTAATCTAGAGAAAGCATTCACAAATTGAGATGTACACCTAGTATATAATATCAGTGCTACAGCTAAAGGATGTGCACTAAAATATTCGAATTAACGGCAACCTAATTCATGATAAGATATATTGGAAAAAATTACCTTAAATGAGTAATTTATATAACATATAATATAAAACTCCATCCTACAATTAATCTTGCAAACATTATACATTTTCTTGAAATAGAACTGCAGAAACAAGTCAAATACTTCTAGTTACATAGACATCCACTCATTTTCAAAAATATATAATTCATAGATTATTTGAAAGAAGTAGCTAACATTTCTTTAGGTGTTAAAGAATTCAATGTGCATTTTATAGAATTTTTTTTTTTAATATTGAAGGTGATACAAATTATTAGATAAAAGTGTAAGTAATAGCTTCAAACATTCTACATTGTATTCCCATTTCTCAAATGACTATTTTCTAAGTTCTATCTAAATGGAGTTTGTTCCTGAATTAATGAAGCACATTATGATACATGATACATTTAAAAATTACTCAGCCATTGAATCGGAAGAGGTAGAACTATACTATGGCATTCCAGATCATTTAAATTTTTTTCTTCGATTATTGTTGAGAACGGAAAGATGTAGTAACTAGTATTCGTTGTGTTATTTATAGATGAGAACATGCTATGAATTAATTTCTCTTTTTATAGTAATTATTCGTTTTAAATTAAGTTTGGAGATTATTTTTTATAAATGAATCAATAACCAAAGATGAAACATTAAAATTTTATTTTTACCATTGAATAATAATAGAGATGTCTTTTACAAATTATTTTGTACAGATTTTCCTTCCACATTCCTCTTCATCATTTATCGATTTCATTTATTTACAGAAACTTTTCTAAAAATAGATTTTGAATATTTTGGTCTTTGGTTGACCATCCGGTTCGACATAATATTGTCTTGTAGTAAGGCTTAGAATTTAAAACTTGTTTATATCTCTAGAACACCAAATACATTTTTGTTTTCAATAAGAAGTATATACAACTATTGGTTTTTGACAGAAAATTATTAAGGTACAAACCATAAAATAAAGAATTATATTGATATAGAGTTTCAAAGGTTTATAGTACTTTGATAAATTTTAAAAACTATCAACTTTCAATCATTCAGTTTTCGAAAATCTATAGAAACTTTAAAATGTAGCTGTATGAATTTTAATTCAAAAAACTTTTAACATGTTCATAATGATTTTGGAATAAGAAAAATTGAAAGTAGATTTGACATTATCTGGAATTAATGGATAAAAAAGGTTGCAAATGATAAAAGATCTTTTTGTACCTATATTCACCAAGAGCAAAGGTGCAATAGAAAAATAAATGAATAAGTTAAGTGTAGGGATATTGATTAATTATTGCTGATACGAAATGTGGTAATCCTTTTCTAAACAAACTCCAATAATAACATAGGACATACCGAAATTAGGTAATTGAGTTGTGTGATAGGTTTAAGTTGTTATAAGAAATCACAGGCTTGCATTTTTTTGAATGTTAATTGCTTTCTAGCAATTAAATAGACCCTAATTCAATCTGCTTTTAGTTTTTTTGTATCACTGAAGGTTATTTTTCAAACAAACTGAAATCCAAAAAAATAGAGAAACCTCTTTATTTTATATATAATCTAGTTTCATAATATATTAAAAAGAAAAATACAAATATATACAAAATATCCACCAGGGACTAATAGAAATGTTTATTTAATCTTGATGCTTATTAAAATAGGGTTCTCTTTGTTAAACGAAACTTTTCTTTGGTTGTTTTATATTATATTTAGCTAAAGAAAGATCTCTGTTGGTATGTATTTTTCATCTCTTGAATACCTTTCACCTTGCTCTTCACTCACGTCACCAATATACTCAGAGAACTAGTCCAAATGGGAATGTAAAAAGTTAATTTCTATGCTCATATTGCAACCAAGAAATCGCATTATCAACGATCTCATTATAGTTTGGGTTCTATTAATTTCCTTACATTTAAATGTACAACTTCATGAATCTTGCTTCTCATCTTTCATTACATTCGCAAATTCGGTATCTTTCATATCATGTTATTAATCTGTGGCACTAAAAAGATTCTCTCCCTTAATTTTGCTTCTATTAGAGCAGGAAATATTCAACACAAATATTTCAAACAATTTCCTTGTATGTTTAACGCCTTGATGTGAAGTGAAAGTAAAACTTTCAATAAGGCTTAACGAATAGATCCATATGTCCAAGTTTGACGTGAAGTGGTGGAAGTAAAATTTTTTAAGGGACAGTAAGGCTTTTGCAAAATATAGTTTTGGTTCCAGGTGTTAAAATTGCTCTTTGTTGGCAGTCTCTTTTTTTAATGTTGTTTTCAGTTTAAATATTCTACTTACACAGGAAACATGCAAATTTTGTAATTCCAAACTACCGACCCACAATTTTTAGCACTCTACAAATTTCTCAGTTTTGATTTTCATACCTAAAAGTAATTCCTATAAATATGCATATTTTTCCTTTACGTAAACTGAATGGATGACCGGAACAGAAGCAAAAATACTGCAATTATGTAAAAGAATATCTTTAAGACTCTGTTTTGAAGAGTCGATGCAAAGTAAGAATTTTGTCCCACATCCCTTACTAAATCATTTAGTTTGGCTGATGAAAATAGTTGTGGCTGGTTTTGACATGAGGTTGATGGTTCAAAATCACTACCCATAGAATGTAGAGAGCCGGAAGTCAGTATCTTCTTTTAGTATTTTGGGGATTAAAGTATAGATATATCAAAATTATGAGGAACTGATCTGATAGGATCTGAAGGGAGAGATATACAATTTAGTATTTATCTCATGTAAAATGACTTAACAAATTTATTGAAAAGCACAACAGGAAATTGTATTTTGGTCAATTCCTATAATTCAGAGGACTATCTTGGTGCTACAGAGGAGTGGTGAGACAATCATTGGGTGGTCAAGGGGTATAGTCATTTTAATCGTTATTTAACCAACAATACATCAATGAAAGGGATTAATGTTCGACATCATTAATCGCATTATAATGTAAGAGTTTGTTACAATTTTTTTTCGTAAACCACATATTTTTTTAAAGTCAAGAAAAACAGTTTACAACTTTTATTTATGACAATTATTCAAACTAAATGGAAACACATTAGAACTTGTGTGATTTTGAGTGTTAAGCTTCGCTACTTTGGATATTTGTCACATAATTTCTTTCAGCTGCGGTAAAATGAGCGGGATGACAAGCAGGGGTTGCTGTTTCACAAAAAATTTTTTATTATTAACTTTGTAACGGACTCTCACTATATCCTTCTGCCACAGCAGTATATTTCCAACCAGAAAGTCGTTTAATAGCTGAAAAATCTGCCCCCTTGTCTGAAAGTATCGAGGCACGAGAACGCCGGAAACTATGTCCCGTATACAGATGCGGCTGCTCCAATTTCAAAAAAGTATCTATTATGGACGACATCTGCAAATATATATTTGCATCAATTGGTTGCGTAGAACATTTACCATTTTAATAAAAAATAAAAAAGCGTTTGTGTTGGGTATGTACTAGCTTCAATGAGATATAGGGTTTAATTAAACTGAGGAGGGTTTTTTGTCCATTGTCTATTATGGTAAATATCCTGTTTGTGCGTGTTTTAGATGCTTTAACTGTTACAAAATAATTTGATGCTAATTCTTTAACGTCATCCTTTTTTAATTTCCATAATTTATTTTTCCTCGTTACTCCAGATACTCCTTTGTCACTAAAAACAGGTTACCAGAAGCATTAGAAATAAATGCTTGTACATGTTCTTTGTCGTGCACTTTTGACTTCTTCTGCATATATCCTTCTTTTTTATTTTATTAGGCCGTTTGAGAAATTACAAACAAAACCGTCACTGAATAATGTTTTACTTGTTTCTTTTGCACCAAGAAATAAATTCGGCATATGTTTTTTCATACAGACTCCTGTTCTTTTCCGTTAATAAACTTGTTGCTGAATTAGCACTTTCTGCCAGTTCCGACGGAGTTGATGTAAAATTTTCATTCACTTTCGTTTCTTGGGAGAATTCAAAATTAATCACCACCTAATTCCACAAATATAAACACAAACTAAACACAAAACACTAATAACGGCAGCCAACAGCGTTTAGCTTGACGTAGTTTTATTTAATTTTGTTGATTTCCTTGGTTACTATGGAAACTTTCAAAATCAATAGAAAATCATGACTTACTTAATAAGGTTTATTAATGTATGATTTTGAGAACGTTAATAATGGATGTTATAACACGATCTACGGAAAAATATATTAAAAAGCCTGTTATACGATTTTTTTGTATTTTTCCTTTTCTTATAAAAAATCTGGGTAATGGTGTTTCTATAAAAAACTGACCTTAACCATCTAAAATCACCTCATCACAAATTTCGTGCAAGCCTGCGCTACCATTTTTTTTGTTGACAATTCGTAATGGTTGGGTTATTAAGAGGTGGATTGTTATCACTACGCTCAACCTGATCGATATCTATGTATGGAGTTTTTGGAGGATTGAGAGGAAGAACGCTGGTTGGAGGACGTTGAGGTGGACCTGATCCTGCTAGGGGTTCGACGTTGGATGTACCATAATTAGGACAGAAAGGATTGGCAGTCAACTGTCGAGAGGGATATGGTTCTCAAAGGGACGCTAGAGAAGAAGAACTGTGTTACTATTGAACAGTTATAAGCGATTTGCCAGTATATGCATAAATTAATAAGCTGTTATGTCTAAAGCAAAAAAGAACAATATTCGCAAGCCCCCAATAACCAATCAATTATGCTGCTCATAAACATTAATCATGACTAAATAACAATTTCGTGTTTACCCACAATATACTAGTTAACGATGAACGACGGCGAAAAGGATTCGGATTACTTTCCGAGCATTCAGGTAATAATCGGTTAAGCCAATCATAATTTCAGAAAACCTGTTATGTTATTAAAGTGTCCATATTGAAAGTATAGTTTAATGAACCCACAGATATGGTAATATTTTTATAGAGGAAGGTGTTACAAAGTCAAAAGCAATTATTTGTAACGTACAATCTTCATTGCCATTTTTTTAGATGATTTACCATGATTTATGATAAAGCAAAGTATAATTTTGAATCCAATATGAATTAATCTGAATATCTTGGAGTTACCGTTACTTATAAACAATATTATAATAAATAATTATCGATTATTTTAAATTTACGTTCAGAGCTTTCGCCAATTTTATTGTTTGTGTTTCATAATGATTGCCGACATCCTACGGCTCTGAGCCAGTGTAATTATCATAATACCATCTATATTTAGTCCTTCAAACCCTTGACCTTGACCACAATAGGACCTTTTTGATCTTTACAATTACCACTTATATACCAACCTTTCTTACCGTTTAGTGTAGATATGGCAACCGCGCTACTTAGGATATGTTTATGATCGTGACTGTGAAGTATAGCAGTTTGTAGTGTTTACAGTTTAAACAAAGTATATGCGTAGATATAATAATAATCGCGACGTCTAAATAAAATTGAATATAGTCAGTTGTTCAGTGTCGCCGCAATACAGGGAAATTCTAAAAATTCATTCCTGTAGTAGAAGTTGCGATCATTATAATTATAGAAATAAATAATCAGTGATTGGTATAGGATTTGATTTTGAAAAAACCACAAAAAAGTTGAACAAATTGATGAAATCTTTATTTGAATCGATAGAACGATCAGTATAATTTAATGTTTAAAGATGATTTCATGCAAATGCTGACCGCGGCTCCGCTTTAAGTAGCCCATGCGCAAGGTTCAATTTTAGCACCCTCTCTCCAACTTATTGGCCGGTATTTCACGAATAAATGCTTCAATATTGTCTTCCAGTGCGTCAATCGTTGCACAAGAAATGGTCTAAAGACGTTAAATGATACGATCTAAGCGGCCAATTGACGTGAGATGAACTGTTCACCGAAGCGGCTCTCAATGTGGCCATTGTTTCGCGTGCCGTGTAACATGTGGCACCGTCTTGTAGAAACCATATGTCAAGCATGTCCAATTCTTCCAGCGTTCACTATTCACATTAACGTTCTGGCCATCGTCGCTTTTGAAGAAGTACGGCTCGATGATGCCACCGGCCCATAATCCACACTAAACAGTGACTATTTCGATGCATGGGTAGCTTTTGCAATGCTTCTGGCTGGTCTTCACTCCAGACGCGGCAATTTTGCTTGTTTGACGTGTTATTTCAACCAGAAATGAGCTTCGTCGCTGATCAACTTTGCCAGCGCCCATTAACCAAATGTTAGACGTTGTGGTAGATCATGTAGCTTCAATTCTTGTACCAGCCGTATCTTAAGTTTTACACGCAAGTCCTTTCTTAAATTTTCCACGTAACAGAGGCCCAAATGGCTGTGAACAGCGGCAAATCGACATTTCACGATCTTCAGTAACACTGGCGGATACAGCCGTAATATTTTCTTCGGTCCTCACTGTACGTTTGCGTGTTAGTGGTTTACTGTCCAATAGTCTAAACTGGGTTCGAAATTTAGTCTCTTAACCGAGCTTGAATTTTAATATTAAAATTCAATAATTTGCAATCGTTGTTCGTTCGTAAGTCGATATATGATTAAATTATAGACCAAATAGAACAAGTTTGACAACGACACAAGACACGATTCACGTGTGGTCTGTCAACAACAGTGTTGCCAAAAACATACCAGCAAAAAATCGCTCGTTACTGAAGTGAACATAAAATAACTTGAAATTGAAATTAATTATCATTATACTTGGGTATTTTAAAATATCTGCAATTGCATTTCATAAAACGGAGTCTTCTTTTATGTTTCTCTGTTCAGGATAAGCTCTAAAACTAACAAACCAATTTTCATAAGGTTGTCACATAGAGTGATTCATAAAGAATGTTTAGGTATATACGTGGCTTATCTGAAAAGTTTCCAACCTTACAAATAAATAAAACGTCGTGAATTTTAACAATGGCTATTACCGCCTTTTGCAATCCGCTGTCTTCACTGTTTTTGCGTTTCAGAAGTACAGTGGTGTATCCAGGTTTCATCTACAGTTTTGATACGACGCCGACGTAAAAATCCGACTCCAAATCCAAACTAATACAGCCACGTTTGAATTTAGCTGCCAAAAATTAATAATATGTTATGTAGATCTTATGCATCGGAGTATCTTTAAGTGTTCTATTAAAGTTGAGTGAAATCTTTCATCATCATATAGTTAGACTGGGGGCTGTCTAGGGTGGTATAGGCTTGTCCGTATTTGGAAAATGCATCTACGAGGCATATTTTTTAAGTTTGATTCTTCATTGTGTACGTTGTTTACTGAGTGTTTAAGATGCCTCCGGCAATCGTAAGTCCCACTGATTGTGAAGTACAGGCTGTTACACGATTTCTTAGTGCTAAAGGCGTAAAACCGATCGATATTCATCGTGAGATCTGTGAAGTTTACGGACAAAACATTATGAGTGATGGAATGGTAAGGATTTGCACAAAACTCAACGTTTACGCAGTGCATTGGCTTTCCTTGAGCGGTACCACAATGAAGGTGAAGATTTTTTAGACCAAATTGTTACTGGTGACGAAACATGGGTGGCCTACGTCACACCAGAATCGAAACAACAATCCATGGAATGCCGACATTCATCATCACCCAAAAAAGTGAAGTTCAAGCAAACAATTTCTGTCCACATGTGACTACCATTTGTTCCCGCACTTGAAGAGACACCTGGGCGGTCAGCGTCTTCAAGACCATAACGAAGTCAAAACAGTTGTTATACAGTGGTTAACAAGTCAGATGGCAGAATTTAAAAGGAAGGTATTCACAAACTGGTGCCACGTTATGACAAGTGCCTCAATATTCACGGAAATTATGTAGAAAAGTAGATTAAGGTACAGGCTTTCATGTAAAAATAAATTATTGCGATATCTTTGCACTTTTTTTTTTAATTCTAAAACGGTACTTACTTAAAAAATATGCCTCGTATTACTGTTAAGAACTTCTGCCCATTAGTTTGAAATAGATCAATATGAACGATTTACATGGGTTTGGTATGTGTGGGAGTGACCATCAATATTGGATTGGGCGATAATATTTATTTTCTTGACAGACTCCGCAAAAGTTGATGATGTCTTCAAATTAGGACAATAATAACGTTTCTTATTTGAAGCTCTGTTTCAGTTTTTCCTCTATGAGTAGTTATACTTTGATGGCATCTTTCAATATTCTTTCGCTTTTCTCTTGAAGTTACATCTTCTAACTAAGTCGCTTTCAAAAAGACATACATATTTCTTTTTTGGCTAGAAATGGTTTTTGAATAAAACTATAATACTGGATTCTAGATTATTCCTTGAAAGTTGGACGTACATGTATTAATTATTTGGAAACATATGTGATGTTCCGGGAAGACTGTTCTAAAGACAATCTGGTTGTTGAAGTGGTTTATCGGATATAGGGATACCAAGGATTGGATTCTCTATTGTCGTGTGATTTTTTTGCTCTTCATTCTCATGTTCATTATCAGAATCTTCGCCTACGGTTTGGTTCTTCATTGGAAATTTGGTTTGTCGCGTCTAATAGGATTTCGTCGATATATTCATGGGAGTGGATCCCCCGTCGGGATGACCAGACGTTCGGTTGATTAGATGTTTTAAACGGTTGTTATATTTCGTGTCTTGGTTGGTTGAATATAGGCCTTTAAAAATTTTCGAACGATTGTCTTGGCGGAAATTGTCCAGTTTATTGCCTTTGGGAATTGGAAAACACAGGTTGTTGTTGGACCTGGAATTGAAGATTGAGCTGAATAATTACCCTTTTGTAAATATCGGAAGTTGTTTCCTTGAGAATTTTGCATCACTTTTGCTAAATTATTCGGTCTCATTGACCTTATAGTTGAGCCTAAAGGTTCTTGTAATCCTGTTAGTCTGTGCCTGTGGTCTGAAGAATTTCATTTTGATTCGCCTTATATCTGGGTTCTTGGTAATAAAATTTAAAGGTTCTATTACTTTCTCATTAAACTGCACAGGTGATCCTTGTGGCCCCTGCCGAAGGTTAACTAAATTTCTAGTGAGGGAATTTTCAGTTATCTGATCTCCGCAATTTTGAATCAATTCTTTTACAGTTTCCCATATTTCCATAAATAGAAATTACTTCTTTGACTCTACCAGTTAATTTTCTTAAAATACAATGAAAAAGAATTTGGTTCTGAATATTCGCTGGATTATTTTGGTTATTATAATGGTTCAGTAGTAGTTCAAAAGTCGATATCTTGATGAATACAAATAGTTCATTTGGATTTTCATCAAAATAAGGGATGATGCATAAATTCTTCTTGTCAAATAGATCCATTATAGTGTTATCTCTGGTTTATGTCTTGTTATTACGGTTTAAATCGAAATTTGATAATTCTAAATCTTTTCTAAATGCTACTACTATAGGTAGCGTGTCGTTAATACTAATCTATGAGAAAGACGATTCTGTGGCAGAGTAGTCTGACATAATTAAAATGGCTCACAAGATACAGATGATACTAATGTGCATTCTTGAATTTTTATGTTCCGGAATGTAATATCATGATGTTTATCCCTGGAGCTGGTTTTTCCTGTGATAGTGGATAAACGCTTGAAACAACAGGAATATCTAAGGGCTCTTCCACTATTCTACTAACAGCGCCAAATAAGAATTGTCTCTTGAAAACTGACTTTCATTAACTACGACTTTTACAGGAAATTTGAAAGCATACACAGTTAAAAATATAACGAAACTAAGACTTAAGTCAGACTACGTTGTATAATTTTGTTTTGGTTAATTTATATAAAAAATATTGATGACTCGGCATCAAATGTTCTATCGAAAGTTTTGTCTACCTAAAGTTCTTTCACTTATATGAATTAACAAAATTAGAAATAGTTTGCTTAGGGCGGGTTTTTTCATTTCCTAATAAAGTCCCTATCATTTACCGAATAACAAAAAATTCGGTTTCTTCACCTTCTGATAAACTAAACCTCCGAATAAATCGAGTTATTTGACAAATAAGTTTTTAGGCAGTCACAACTGTCAATTAAAAGGTTTAGTAGAAACTTAACCTAAAATATTATACTTCAAAAGTGGTTTGTTTAATATACATATATTTGATTAGTTCATTTTTGGAAATATTCGTCATACAAATAATTAAATATTCAATATGGATGCTTTTCAATATTTAGGAGATTTGTTTGATAAGGAATTGATTGAGGAAATACAGCAAATTCCAGAAGATTGAGTTTATTCCGTTCGTCATAAAATTTTTAGTCCGAAATTGAAATTTTTTTACCGTTTTCTTTTTCCCCTCCTATCAATTATTTTCAATATAAACTATAATTTTCAGACCAACACAACTTTCTCCAACTGTCGACTACTTCAACATTATACGTGCAAATTTAATTAAGCACAGATCGTCGACACAAACACAGATCATAGTAAACCTTCCATAGAAGAACGTTTTTTTGCTTATTTCTTTCCTTATTCAATACATGGACGACTGCTATATGTATCTTTCATAGTGTTACCAACACTAGACTATTTGTTGAGTACAAAATAATGTGACGAATACCTACTAGTTAGTTTTGATTGAAACCATTTAGGTAGAAGAAACGGTAAACATTTATTCGACTATTTTTTTAGAATTTGTTGAGTTAGCAAAGACCCTATCCGATATAATTTCTTTATTCTAAGTTAAATATATTTTGTTAAATCTATCTTAAAGAGGTTCATAACTTGCCCAACATTACACTAGTGGACAATTTTTGATGATATAGTATATCATTGTATTTGATATATAAATAAAGATTTAAATTAAATTTAAAATAAACAGGTAAGTTTTAATAACCTTTCAACGTTACACACTTCATGTACACATGCAGCAGATGCAACATAAAACGATAGTTCTTGTTTATTTCCAGTATTGTTTTTAATGATATTCATGATTTTTAATGATTAAATTGATATAAATTTGTAATTAATAAATTACTAATTGCTTTTTCAGCTATTAAAAAGCGGCAAATTGTTTCGTTTTGAGCACTTTATATTTTCTATAAACATTTTAGATACTTTTACAGGAGTTACAAGTCTTAACATATGTTATAATTATAAACCAAAAAAAAAAAACAAAAACCAAATGTAATTAGAAAAGAAGAAAAGAAAAACTTTTGAAAGTTAGCATTGCGTACCATCCGCTTTATTTTTAATAACAACCGTAATTCTTTGAGGCATGGTGTTTATTAAATTCTGGCAGTATTCGGGAGTAAAATCATCCATCATTTCTTGTAGTCTTTCTTGTAATTCCATGACAGTTTTAACTGGATTTGCACGCAACTGCTTTTCATTTCATGCCAAAATGTTTCTATTGGTGATAAATCTGGACTACTTGAAACCCACTCTAAAAGTGGAATATTGTTGTCTGAGAACCATTTTAAGGCCTTTTTTGACTTATGGCATGCTGCTCCATCTTGCTGAAAAATAAAGGGTTAAAGCGGTTAAAGTTACTTCTCTTGTTGGTAACAATGATTCTTCTAGAATATCCAGGTACTTTTCAGTATTGACAGTTCCGTTTATGAAATGCAGTTTTCCCACTCCTCTTGCAGATATCGAGCCCCACACCATCACAGTTGCCGAAAATTTTTCTTTCCGCTTCAAATAATCTCGATGAAAAGCTTAATTTTTTTGTCGAATAACTCTACTTCGATCGTCACCCACGCAAACTTCAAAACGAGAGTCATCACTCCAATGTATACAGCTCCACTGTGCTCTTTGGCCCATTTCTTTTGGATTTGAGTCAATAATGGCTTTTCTTTGGCCTATGTAAAGAAAATTTAAATTTAGAAAAATTTGCATTAAACTAAGGTGTTACAAAATTCACCTTGTATGTCCGAAATCCTAATTTTTGAGCCTCTCTGTGACATGTGGATCTTGAAACCCGCATACCCACTGCATTACTCCAAAGTACACTTAGGTGACAATTTCGATTTTCTTACGTACCTGCGTTTAGGGACAATCGAACCAGTTGCTTTGCTTTATACAAGCGAACTATATTTCGACTACTGTATTTTGACATGTTTACAACTTTCGCAATTTCCGAGTTCTTTTTCCCATTTTTGAATAAGTTTATTATGATTAATCGAATTTTTTCATCAATAACTTTTCCTCTTCCCATTTTAAAAATTATACTCACATTATTACTTCAAAAATCTGTGTCACTTAAAAAAAACATTTTGTGAAAATATGACTTACACAGCCCACTTTATTATTTGCGTAATTTAGACCTACACAATTTTGGAAACAATGAACCCTTATAATGCATAAAAAATTATTATCAACAAGACCTACATACTTCCATCATTTTAAATATCATTCAAAATATTTGACAATATTAATCCAAAACCTATTTTAGACGTAAAACTAAAAGTTTAAAATATTTTACTAACAGCTACTTTTTGGCATTTTAAAATAAAGCTTAATAATTTCGAATTTTTCTAAGTGGGCCAACTGAATTGGGACGGGACACGTACTAGCAATATAGGAGTATTAAATATATGGAAATTGGTCTTTGAATTATATTCAGTGATTTTTTGAAATGATTATTTGGAATTCCACTCATAGGAGTAGGTTCCAGTTGTGGAGCTTGAGGATTCGGTTTAAATATATTCTGACTTCTGAGGGCACAATGGAAAGTGGTCAAGATTTAGGAAATGTGATGTTATGTTCGATTGGAAATTTTGCGCAGGTATAGTTTTAGAATTGTAAAAATTTTGTTTTTGTAAATATCTTATTTGTTCTCTGACTTCAGCTATTGTATTTGGTTTCATAGCACGAATAGTTGAACCTAATGATTCTTTTAAGCCGCACAAAAATATTTTCAGACCATGATTTCAGAATCATATCGTGAAAAGTTTTTTTTATTCTAACAGTGCCTCCAGTTTCATGAAGATCGACATAATTGTGCGGCTAGGTTAAATTTGACATAATCCTAGTATAGAAATGTGGAGAATTTTCAGTATTGCTTTGTCTCAATAGATTTAAATTAAAAAGAAAACTATAAACAGATTTCCAACTTTTATCAATACAAACATTATTCTTTCGCATCATCTACTAATTTCAAATAAATTCCGTGACTAAGATTTATATTATGAACACAAGTAGGATTAGTAAAATAAGTATTTATTAAAGTATTACAAATATCTATGAAATAAGAGTTTCAACGGCTTCCGATCGAATCTTGGAATAATAACTAAAAGTTTAATATCGAATTTTGGAATTGACATTGTTAAATTACTTACATCACTTTGTGGATTCGATATAAAAGAATTATTACTTAAATCTTCAATAGATAAATTACTGATTTCCGTTTCTAGATAAACAGATAACATCGTTTAACATATTATATTAAAAATATTCACACAACAGTAATATTCTAATCTTCTGAATAATTCTGTTTTCTAAGCATTAATAACCAAAGGGTTATTTACTATAAAATCCCTGACTGCACCAATTTATATTTTTGAAATCAAAAAATATATTTTGAAGAATTTAATTTATGATTTTTAATGTTACTAAAATAAAACAGTGATATTGCTTCTAACAGGTAAATTCCATTCCACAACTCACACCATTAGTTCGAGGGTTGTCTGAAATGTTTCCGACAAACAAAGGAACAAAACATTTCTCGCATAATAATTTTTATTTTTCAACATTGTCTCCTTTTAAGTTAATCCACATTGGGCCCGATGACATCAAAACGTGGTCAAATGTTGAAAAGTTCAGTGCTTTCTTTGTCCTTTGAGATATCAATTTGAAAATTTGAGGGAGTGTAGTCATTATTATTTTTCACATTTTAAAATTATTTACAATCTTACAGAGTGTTCCAGAATGATGTGCTATATCAATTTTCTTTTGAATGAAATACCCTAAATTTCTTTGTATTGAATTTGATGCAGGCTGAATCATACATAATACTTACACATTATCGAATCAAATATCGTTAAGTACTACCAATATACTTAATCTTTGATCAATCTTCCCTATAACTGAAATTGTTTTTTCTTGAGATATTTTGATGTTTATGTGCAAAACAACTAGAGTAAAAATGAATTTCACTAGTGATGAAATGATTGATATGATCTGGATATTGGGAGATTGCAATAAAAACATGCATGCATGCAAGCTTGGAGATATGGATGGCGCGGTTCAATCGCACGGGTTCAGTTAATTATGAAAAGCATTAAAGATTGAAAATTTCTTTGACACAAGAAAAGAAAATTGATGTCTTGCTTGCAGTTACTGAAAAATCCTCGACAAAACCAAAATGCACCTTTACAACATTTACTTGCAACATGAATTAAGTTGATTTTGAAAAGAGACTATTATTTTATAGGTGGGCTTTGTCAAAACTTAATCTACAGAGTTCGACTATGTTCTATTCGGATATGAAGCCACGTTTAATAAAAATGGTTGTGTTAACAGGCAAAACTTTCACTATTATTCATCAACTAATTCATATTACATAGTGACACACAGTATAACTGAATAGTCATTGAATATGTGGGGAGGCAATTGTTGGTGAAAGGACCATATTTTTTGAGGAAAATTTACATGCTGAGATGTATTTACCTTTTCTAGTGAACCAATATCATTTTTTTGGAATAATTCCTATTCGAACACGTCAAAGCATGTGGTTTTCGCATGACGATGCGCATGTTCACGTTAATCAATTAATTAATGGTGAACTAAATGAACTATTTTCTGGAAGATTGATTGGAAGAAATGGTCCAGTGCAATGGCCACCAAGTTCAATAAAATGGACTCATTTTTTGGGGTCACATTAAGAATGAAGTGTACAAAATACCAACAACAAGAGAACAAATTCGCAATCCACTATCTTGACCGTTTTTTTTTTATTCAGAAGTGTAGTGGTGGATCCAGGCTTCATTTACAGTTATAAATAAACGCAAAAAATTGGATTCATTTTGCTTGAGCAACTTAGAAAAGGCGAATGCGATTTTGGTCCAAAGTGCGGTTACCTTACGCATGCATAATTCTTTAGTCAGTATGCCGATAACCTTTCTTATCTTTATATCCAATGATGCCTAATTCTTACATACATTTGTTTACTCAAAAAAATTTTTTTTATTTTAAAATGTGCCTTGTTATGTCGTCTTTGGGGGTGTTTCACATAAAAAAGTTGAATATTGCAGTGAGACTATTTTAATTATACTATATTTTAATAAACAGTGTTGCCATATTAACTTCTTTGAAGACATTGTTTACATTGGAATTTTTGTTTTTAGGGTTTCGTAAATTCAGGTTATGGAGTAAATGGAATTGCTCACGTAAGTTTATAGTTGCAGTTATAAGTTTTCTTATTTAGTTATACTTTGAACTATTATTATATAACCAACAAAAGTTATACTCAAAATTACTTTTATCTAATTTTAGAATACAGGACCTGCACCCAGCCCCTTGGGACAGATGCCCCCTTCAGATGGCATGCCTAGCGGTCCATTGCCCCCAGGATTTTTTCCAGTAAGTAAAATTGAATTTAATCAAATCTTGAATAATGAACAACGTTTGTTGCAGAATTCTACGTTACGTCCGTCACCGCCAACTCATCCTTCAAGTCAGCCTTCACCACATTCGCAACCACCACCTCCACATTCTCAGATAATGACATCCCAGCCTTTTATGGGTCCACGATATCCAGCTGGACCCAGACCCGGTGTCAGAATGCCCCAAATTGGCAGTGACTTCAATGGAGTAAGTATAATATTTCAGTTTTTTTATTTTTCACAGAAAATAATTAGGCATTAATTTTGTGAACAAATAATATACCTCACAATATATAAAAAATTATATGTCTTGAAAACCTGGTAGCACAATTGTATTGCAAAAAATGTTTTCAGAGTACAAAAATGTGAGGAAAAAATCAATTTCAATATTAGATTCCAGGAAAAAGTTGTTTGGATGGGCATTTAGTATCATACAGGCCTATTTTTCAAATTATCCTTGTCATTATTGACAACTACATAATTTCTATATTTTTCTAATGTAATTTTTTCCATGTATTGCTTGTGAAAAATTTTCTTTCATATATGTTTCATCTCCAATTTTGTTTTCACCATTACCTTTCAATTCTATGATCTTCACTAAATTTCGCTTTGCAGCTTGAACATGAAATGCTTGCGTGGTATTCATAAAATTTAAGTAGACATTGTTCTATTAAACTAATTTTTAGTATCAGTAATTTTTTGCCATTTAGTGTGTATAATTGAACAACACTTTAAAAATGTTGGAGCATTCAGACAATATCTCCTATTTTAAGTGATTAATACTCTTATTCTGTTGTGCAGTGCTCTCTTGTATAATCATGTTGCTGTATTATTTTTTGACAAGTACTAGGCACTTCAAAATGAAGAATTTCTATTAAAGCACAAAATGCCTGTTACGCGTACAAATTTGGCGTAACTGTACTCGTAGCAATTTATTTTTAAAAAATCTTTCCATTCCAGCAAGAGTTCCAAATTCCTAGGAACAAATGCTGGAATGACCTTCTGTTACGAGTCTATTCAGGCTTGTATTCACATTATTTTTTTATAGAAAAATTGTTAAAACTATATGTTGGGGAAATTTCACCATAGCGAGGTGGTTTGTTGGCAGCACTGATTCATGATTGTACCGCCATAAGTAATTTACCTCTTTAGAGAGTGACACAACTGTCAAAATGGAACTGTTACTCAGGGGCACCAACCCACTACAGAAAATTACCAAAAATCGTTTAAGAATGCGGTCCATTCTTACATGAAAATGCGTGCGAGAATAACGTCGTTTCGAAACTGAGAAAGTACCCATAGAGGAAAGTTCCAAGGGCCCAGGCTTGGCCCAACCATGTAGAACTCTGGGCCAGGTTTGGCCCAGTCTTGGTAAAACTCTGGAGTGATAACGATGGGCCAAGCTTGGTCACCAAGACTGGGCCATACTTAAATGCCAGGGCTGGGCCAAGCTTAAATTCCATGGCTGGGCCAAGCTTAAATGCTAGGACTGGGCCAAGATTAAATACCAAGACTTATTCATTACATAACGTTTCCTTCTTTATCTTTATTTCATTTCGTTGTTTATTTTTTATTCAATATGATTTTTTTTTATTTTAAAAATAAGCAAACATAAATTTTTACATTTAATCTTACTCTTACTGTAATTAACAATATAAAAATATCAGTTAATGAGTTAAATAAAAATATTAAACACTTGTAGATTGCACAAGTCTGTACCACTATCGTTAACCTCACTCACAGAGCTGATGTTCACACTTAAATTATTTAAGCTTTACGCGTTCACAATTGAGTTTTTTTTTCTCTATTCAATGCACGTCATCTTTGAACTCGAAAATAGGCATCAGACATAGTTACTTTTAGTAGTAATAAATAATAAAAAACATACACACTGAATAAACCTAGAGATCGGATTGATCAGACCCATACTGAAAAAAAGTTTGACTGCCGACGGACGAAAATACTCGAACCACGCCCTATGTGACCGAACAACCAAAGCTTGGGTCCCCAATGAATAGTCAAGGCTGGGTTAACCAGGATTGGTCCAAGCCTGGGTTGTCAACAAATGGCCAAATGCATTATGACAAACATTTTAAGCGGCAATTGTTGGGAAATTCAAAAACTTATTTATTTAGGCACTATATGGTCATGCATTGTCATGGGTCAGATCCACGCCAGATGAGAGCGTGCATCTTTGTTTTCTGATACTTTTTAGAGGCGACTCAGTTTGATTTTTTGGTTTGTTGAGAGAGTGAGTTTTCACCCATTGCTTTGATTATTCTTTCGTATTGTTGTATGCTAAGTCACAATAACTGTCCCTTATTATTATAACGTGTGATAAACGTTAGGGTTGACACTACGCATATATAATCAGTTTTCCTTGGTATTATGATTTTTTTTTATCTGTATGTAGATTTATAGTGAATCACATGTAATGTTGGGTCCTAACGAGGGGTAGAAATTAAACAGCGATTCAACTTCACCATTTTTCTATTGTCTTAATAGTTTGGAATTACCTTTTTATAATTAATGATGACACATAATATTGGTTCATAATTACGATATAGTTTACCTACGTAGACAGTAAATTGCAATATCACCAAAACATAGGTGACCTGATTATAAATAATTAACAGTTAGTATACATAGATATCGATATAAAAGAATAAAATAATTGACTTAAAGGGCACCACACACATAGTAACATTAGAAATCCGGTAACTTAATTAATCAATCCAAAAACTTCTTTGTCTAAAATGGCAATAAAGAAGGATTAACAATTCGAAGCAAATTTTTCGTAGTTATATTATTTCTTGTTATAGAATTAAGTTCATGAAAGATAAATTTGCAATTATTTTGTACTTAAAAAAGCTGCTATGAACTAATATCTATTGGCGATTGAAAAGCTGAATTTTAATTTATAAGTGAGTTCATATTTTTATTAAAAGGTACTCTAAAATATTACAGACTTAAGTTACGATTGTTCCTCCTTGAAGCTTATAAGAAGTAGCTTGCACATTTAAGAAAATTTGTGATTAAAAATTCATTAAAATCTGTTTTCATACACACTGACTAAAATCTTAAGTTTATTTTCCAATGAATTATTAATGTTATTTTCTTTATGAATAGATGAAAGATAATTTTCCATTCTTAATAATCTTTTCTAATTTTAATTCGTTATTTTTATTATTGTCATATAAAGGGTGTCCCACAACGTTTTGACAGTCCAATTTCTCGGAAACTGTTCACATGAGAATTCTAAAATTTGGCTGCCTCAAACACTTGAAATTGATGCTCATTTGTATTATAAAGAGACTATCCAAGACCCTTATAGAATTTATTTCAATTGAAAGACTAGCATAATTTTTTTTATATGTCTACCAAACATACGATCATTGATACCACACTTGTCACCATTCAGTAGTTTAGTTATAATAACCGGAGAAATTTTTCATAATTATTGAAGCAACAAGTAGGAGTTCAATGTAAAGTGTATTAAAGAAATCATAAGTACCTACTGTATATATATCAAATACGAGGATATATTGAAAAATTCTTAGCCTACTATAGAATCAAACAAAATTTCAATGTCAAAATACTTATTACTCAACATATTCTCCCCTTAATTGGATACATTTATTATAGCGAATCTGCAACGTCTCTAGACTTTTCAAAAAAATGTTTCTTCTTTCTCTGCAAACCTCGATGGAATAATTTATCGTTCGTTGCTATGGTAACACCATATTTTGCTTATGCATGGAACTGGTCTAGGCTAACTAGATATCATACATCCTCGTATGTTTAACACAGTGGTGTTTATTAATCACCAAAATTCTCATTAACGGTCATAGGAAGATTTAAAGTATACACAAAAAATCAATTTTTATATATGTAGGGATTTCTTGTTTGTCTAGGGTTCTTTTATTCGCTGGTTAGAAAGAAAACACTTTTATTACAGAATTTAAACAATGAAAACACTTTACTTATGTACAATGTGAATAAGAGAACTAAGGTTGATAGTAAAAATATTCGTGTATGTGGTTTATACGCTAAATGAGCGGGAGACTGTCTTGATCACACGGGAAGCCGTCTTAGTTGCGTGATCTTTACCGTCTACTTTTTACTCTCGGCTAACTCGAATGTTATTGTCGGCTTTAGGCTGTTGTGTTTCGTGCGTGGCTGTAGGATGGAGTAGATCAATAATCTCGATCTTACATATATTATTGGAAATTACTGTCTGGTGTGTTTTATTTAGGTTGATTGGCCCTATTTTTTATGAAAATCAACTGGATAAAGATATTTCTCTCAAAAGACCCTACTAAATATTACTTTAAATGAATGAAGGAAAGCAATATGATGACAGCGCAATGAAGCACATTTTGGACAAGTTAAAGAATACCTTAAGAGCACTTTTCTTTGGTCACCTTATTTTCTGAATACCTATTTCACCTTTAAATTTCTTGGATAATTGATTCTGCCTGATTTAGTGGATTTAAAGGATAAAATAAGAGTGGTATGTCACACATTATTACCAGGCATGATTGCAGGGACATGCACAAGAATTCTTCTAACAACGTTCAAATATTGTGTCAATGTTCATGGTCGCATTTTAGAATATCTTATTATTTTTTTGTACAATAGAATAATAAAAAATGTGGTATCGTTCAATTTAAATAAAAGCATCAATTTTGACTGTTTATAACCGCCAAATTTTATATAGTTTTTGAATAACTAGAGACTATACGTCGTATACCTGCTTTGTGGAATATTATGAATGGCAGTTAATAAAAACATTACATTCCACTGTAAACACTACCTCCTCGTGTCGGTTATAGACTTTCACATACACAAGGTGATCTATTTATATTGTCCTCTCTCTAAATCATAGAATGTAGGGACTATGATTTGGATTTATATGTTCTATACAAATATTGCAGACTTCTTCGTAAAGCATGCTTCTTATTTTGGTAGCTTCTTGATTGAAAACAGTTATTTCTATCTTCAGGTTTTTTTGCAACGGATTATGAATTTAAATTGTAATTCAACATTATCAAAAGAGAGCTCAAGTTACACCTTGTTGCATTAGTAACACTTATCCAATTGGTTTAGTGGTAGCGAGCTTACCAAGTCTTGGTTATAATTTTACAGTTCGGTCACGAATTGAGAACTTAGTTTACGAAGAAAAACTTTCGAGCAAAAAAAACATGAAACCTGTACAATTTTCAAGTAGAAACACTATAGTGATATTCAAAATTATATTTGAGACATATCGGGCCCAGTCCTATACAATGTAGAGATTATATACTATTAGTGAATTCTTTTGAAAAAATTTCACATCTACTGAATTTCATGCAATTATTGATATTTTTTTCAAGCCTCCCGGTCAACCAATAATGAATAATATGGATCCCACTAGACAAGGTGAGTTTAATTTATATATATATATATATATATATCATTAATCAAAACCCTTTATTAATATTTTTCCATAATAGAAATTAATTTTTCAAAGACGGTTTTCAAAACGTCCAATCAAAATCAAATCCCTATAAAATTTATTGGATTACTTACATTCTAGCATAGTTAATGTGTTTTGGGAGTTTGCATGCTTTGACGAAGTTGATTAATTTCATATTTATCGATGTGTTCTTTTTAAATTTTTATAATTTAAACCGAATTATAGGAGAAAGTTCCTAAACAATAATTAATTAAAGTCCGAAATTAAAGTTAGCGTTTTTGCACATATTGTTATTAAAACTTTCTCCTATTATTAGTCGCTACACGATGCATGGAAGCAGTTAAAAAATAATTTCCTCGTGAAATTCATAATAAGTTTTGTATCTCAAGCCAATTAACGAAGTAGGTAATAGGTATCTTTAGTTGAACATTGATGGCTTAATTATCTTTAACTATCTGACCTGAAAAACAATAGTTAGCCTGGACTACTAAACACTTTCCTTAAACTAAAAGTACCTTTAAAAGTTCTATTTAAAGACTAGATCCTTTTATACTTTATCATTTTTAAAAATTTAAAAAGTCATTACCTTTGATTTTTTCAGTGTAGATATTTTGACAATGATTCGTCCACTATTGTCAGTTTTTTTTGTTTACTCATAACATAATAATAGGTATATAAATTCTGACTGAATATTAGAACACCTTTTAATAGCAACTTTTGAACATACTATAGAAACCATATTCAACGATTTATTATTACATTTTATTCCGACTATCAATATCAGTTAGATCCCAATTGGGTCTGCCTTACTTATTCTTGGAAAACAGTATAATAGGTGTCGATCAGGTTACCAAACCTTGGTTAAAAGTATACGACAAACAACCCAATAATATTCGGGAATTGAAAGAGACGATTTATGAGAAAATCATATCATTCGACCTGATAATAATGGTTCATTTAGAGCATATTTTAACTAGTTAGTAGTGGCGGCTCTAACTTGAAAAGAAAGTGGTGCCAAAAATATAATAATATTCAAAACTCTATTTTTTGTCATCTCTAAAAGATGTTTAGTCTGTAAGGACTGTGGGTTTTTTACCGAACAGTCACAATTAAAAAAAATTAACATACCAATTATTAAATGAAAATAGCTTGGTCCGTAGGTGTAGAAGTCAAGACAAAAAATAGTTCACAATTTTCAATGTATCTCTACTATAGTAAATAGCTTTACTTTTTACTTTTTAATCGAAAAAACGTCAATTACTCGTTTATTGAAATTGTCAATATTATTGGTATATTGTTTTCGTCAGATAACATTCTCAAAGCAGGAAATATTTCTCAAGAAAATTTTAATTCTTTATGACATTGAGAAACAATGGTCGGTCTATTATGTCGACATAGGTGTGTTGACTAAGGTGTATGAGTTCCAATGTCTCTTGAAAAATAATCATGAAAAAGCAAAGATAAAAACTAATGGCACCAGAAACAGCTCTGAACTCTTCTCTTTGAAAAATAACTTTAAGTTTTGTTTAACTTATTTTTATCAAGAGACTGATAACATTTTACTATTTCATCTGAAAATTTACGAGAAAGGTCGTTCATACGTCTTGACAAGACGAGTGTATCGTTCAGATTATGGATTAAGACATATTAATATAGCTCCGAGTCCAAAGTTAATTAAAATATGGGTTAAATGTTTTGAAGAGACCGGTTCCACGTTTAAACCAACAGCAAAAGATCGTCCAAGTACGTCTAGGACCACTGACAATATTGATAGGGTGAAGGAGTGAGTTCAAAGGAATCTGCATGTGTCTACTCGGAAGCGATCGGCGGCTTTAAATTTGACGCGACGAAGTTTACAGCGAATTTTAAAGTTGGAGCTTAAACAGCATCCTTATAAGCTTCAGTAACACAGGAATTAAAAGATACCGACTTTGGAGCAAGATTGGCATTTGCTGAAGAAATGCTTACTCGATTTTCCACTTTTGAGAACATCCTTTATCAATTTAAACGGTTTCGACAAAAATTATTGGGGCCTTTTTTTCTTTGAATATTCACGAGGACGAAAACTTCAATTAATTACCTAATCATCATATCTTTTATTTCAACAATACCTTATGCATTTACTTTTTTAGCCTATACTTAATAAATACACGTTCTATTGCGCCACCCTGTAGTATTGCAAACGTTCAATGCTTCTCTTTTTTTGTTTGAGGAGATACTATCATTTAGACGTTTTTTGCGACTCCAATCTTTAATTATATTATCAATTTGGTTGTGAATTCGTTGTATGTTTTTCAAAACTTTCTAAACCCTGTTTAGCCTTGATTAAATTAGCCTTGTAAATTGTATTGTTCAATTGTAGATGTCATTTTAATTTCATCGTTATTTTCAATAGCTTCCATAACGTTAATCAATTCTTTTCTATATTTGTAAACACTACTCTTTAATAAAAATTCCTCCTAGTCTCTGACAATCGTGGTAATCTCTTGTGGACGATTTCATTTAGTATCTGAGTTCTTTGATAGGATATTCAAAAGAAAGTACCATCGTTTTAATATTGGACTATTAATTTGTGGGGGTTTTAATAATCAGGGTATCATTAAAAAACATTACGACCATCTGGATTTACGAAGTTTCAAAACCTCTTGAGAACGAGCTAAAATTTGTTGATTACATCATTACATTTAATTCGCACCTTCTTCGGGGTAGGCGGGAGGAAGGTCATTTTGGTTTTCTTGTATCGCTTTATCAAAATGTTCTTTCAGTTCCCGTATCTAGTCCTGAACTAAGTTTTTATAAATTATTAACTTCTTAGTTTTGTCAAGATCTATCAAAGCTTATTCATTTACCACAAAAGCGAATATAATTAATTATTATTCGTATCAACTTTATCATTATGCGATGCCAATGTTAACTAAAAACATTATCCATGTGTTGTTTCAATTTTTCAGTTTTTATTTTTTTCGTAAATATGTTCTAAATCTTTCATGCCAATTTTGTTCCACATTACTTCGTTACCAAACAAAACTAAAGTTAAACTTTGGGTTTGGTTTCACTGTTCTTGAAGTATATATTACAGTTTTAATTTTGTCCTCCCTAAATGTTTTTCAATACGTGGAAAATGTTTGTTTCAATAAATTTGAAAATTTATTCATGATCGATATACTTTACAATTCGCAATTAAACACTGGCTCTAATAATTATCAATCGACACGCGAGCTCATTTTCTGTCCTTGAATTGAATCCATGTCGTCTTACTGGCACCGATCAGCATACTTCGAAGCTACATTAAAACACCCCCTAGTTTCCCGTAAAGGGAAACTCGTTCTAAATCGTGCCAACTCCGAGCTGACCCTAAGGTAATGTATTTTCAAATTATTAATGAGAAAAACTCAATGATTTGTTCACAAGTTGAAAATGTCCAAAAATATTTTAATTTTTGGAATAATTGTACGGCGACACTTAATGACAAGCCTCTACTGCTAGTTAGTACTTTTATTTCTGCTAGTAAAAACTCAACCAGTTATTTTTTTGTATGAAAGTGCCCCATTGCTCAATTGGTGGTTGATTTACTTATCATCTATAGTGATAGTACTAATCTTGTGTACATGTGTTATTCAATATACAATTTTTTAAAATTATAGTTCTTCGATAAGCTTATAGTTATTTAAGTTAGTTTTTAATTGAACTTTGTTTGGTTGATCTTGATAGACAATTGGAGAATAATGCTCCTTTGAGGCCTGAATATTAACTTGATTACATTTCAGTACTGAAATGTGGGAATAATGGTTTGATAGTTACTTCAGTTTCTAAATATGTGGCAATTGATTCTATTATGATGAGAATTGAATATTTAGCTTACGTTTCCAACTCTATTGTTTGGTGTAGCAGTATTGTATCATGTAATCATCTACAAAATGAAAAAATAACAGAATATTCATGTTAAATTTTTTTATGTTGGCATCCCCAAGCTCAAGCATTACTTATTGATATGGCGTGTTATTTAAATTAGTTCCATTTTTTTCTATAATATATCTTTCACAATTGTATTTGAGTATTTTCATACATAGAAACACCTTGTTTATTGAATAGACCAAAAATCGATAACAGTTGTTTTTGAAAATGTATATTTAAAATGTAAGGAATAAAAAAATTAAGGAATTTTTTGTGACATGTAAGTTGAATATATGCCAATCAATCAAGAAAAGCCTTTAAGTTGCCGTCCTAGGACTAGTTACTAACATTTGTAATTTTAGAAAACCTTCACTTTTATAAATTTAATGAAAAGACGCAACTTAGACATAGTCGAACACAGTTTCAATAACCAACACCAGTGTATCCGTAAATAGTTTCTTTTGCTTAAAAATCAACGATATGTCGATAGAAACTGGTTTAACTTGGTTTAACAGCGTGCGTCATGAAGAACTTTACATGCTTCTACCATACGTAAAGTCCCTCAGGGAGGATATCACGTGTCTACTAAAAATTGTCAACTCAACTCCTCTTTCTTATTAATTTACAGGGCGAATTGTAAAATTGACTAGTGTTTACATAAATCATTGGATTTTTACTACACTACTATAAAGCATTCGAATGGTATTAGCTAAACTAGAAATTCCAGGTCTGTCTTTCGAAAAATCAATTCAAGGATTCTATCCTGTATAATAGTTTATTAAATGCAATAACTTATTCTCAAAGCATATAAATAACCAATGGAAACTACTTCCGCGACTAAGTTGTCGCAAATCTTATGAATCATAGAACAAACATAATGACGTATCACATAATAGGTTTTATTCAAACAAATAATATAAATTTCGAGTATTTTAACTACAATGTTGAAATATATCGAATTACAATAACGACAAATACTAAACAACAAAAAACAGTAAACAATAACAAGCAACAATTTTAAAACAATAACTAAAATTGTGTAGTTAAGACACATAAATAAAAAAAATACAATAATTGCAACAAAATAAAAATAATTCAAAGTAGATTGTCGAAATGACAACCAGCAGCCTATATTTTTGTTGCCGAATTGTTAATTGCCGTATTGAATTACGGAAACTCTGGGGAGCGTTTCTAATAGTATAATTCTCTCAATTAATTGTTGTTGGTTATTAATATTCTCTGTGTATACTAATTGCTTTAATCATCCTTAAATATGGTAATCAACGGGATTGAAATCAGGGGATCTTGAAGGATATGAAAACGGATTTCCACGTTCCATCCACCTATTGCCATAAACATTATTTAGATGTTGTCTCACTGCCAGCAAAAATTGAGGGGTGCCCTATCATCCCGAAAATAAATCTCTTGCATAATAACGTTTGCGTTTGCAAGCAAATTTGGCATAATATTTTGTAAAAAGTCTAAATAGACTTCTTAAAGGACCATAAGAAAAGTGATGACCTATCAATTGGTTATTTATCTAACCAATCCACACGCTAACCGAAAACATTAACTGGGAATGACATTTTCGAATAGCATGGGGATTTGGCTTCATCTGTGAATAGTGTCCTGTACAACGTTGGTCGCTGATTGTTGATCTATCTACGAAATTCCAACCAATGGATTTAATCTCCAGGATGTAGTCGCCGAACCATTTGAATATGATGTGGGTACAGATGATTTTTTTGTAAGAATTTATTTACTTTTGATTAAGTAAAATTAAATTCTCGACTTACTTGTCCAGTGCTTATTGAAGGGTTTATATCACAAGGTATTGGACAATTTTGATTCTTTTATACCCACAAATGTAATTATTTCCAATATTTGCGATAATAGTAGGATTAGTTCTAATGTTCTAAATTGTATTTGCGAATCACATTATTCCTCTAACATGTTTATTTCTACTGACGCCTATAAAGGCTTTCTGGCAGTGGGAACTGCTTTTTGTGCTCTATATACAAATGTTTCCAAAAATTCAAATTTTGTAGAGATCTTTCTGTATCATGCGGAGGCGATAGTTATTATTCAGGCTCTTAACTTTATATAATAGAATCCAATTTCAAACAGTGAGTGCCGACTTTTTGTCTGTCTTATAAGCAATTGAAAATATGAGCATACCCAACTTCCATTCAAACCCATACATATTAAAAATAAAGAAACTAATACTTATTTTATCAAAAAGAGGTATTCAAATTACATTTTGAAGGCTCAAGGCTCATGTTGGTCTAACTTTCAATGAAGTAGTGACTAAATTGGTAAAATCTGCGCCCACTATATCAACTGTAGAATAAATGTCTCGCAACAAATCCAAACAAACCCAACTATTGGAGGCAGGACTGAGAATGTTATACAACCAACTCATCACAAACAATACGTGAAAATACAGCAGTCTGTTCCTGAGACTCCATGGTTTTATAACCTATCTACTCCTAGAATATACTCAACAAGTCTAATTAGAATGAGATTTGTCCTGCTATCCTGTACAAATCAAGACCAACGATTGCGATGCGATTACTGTGATGATAAGGGCACTTTGGACCATTACCTCTTTGAGTGCTATTCAAAAGATTGAGAAATTCTATCATCAGCATCTTAAACATAATTTGTATTTTTCTTTCCCTTTCGTGGTCTAGTATTTGTCGTACAATTAAAATACCTCGATTGGCTCCTAGATGAGAAGAGTCCTTGCTATCCTTTTTTGTTAGATTTAGTGGATAAATAATTGATTCAAAGAAATGCACATATTACAGTTGAAAAGATGATATAAGATGATATGGAACAATATACTGTGAGAAGAAAGAGATGTAGTAAAAATGTAAAACGGACGAGAAGGTAGAACTAAATAGTGTAGAAAACCGTAAACTTTGAGGTAACGTCAGATTTAAGACTAAAATAAAATGTATAAATAGAAAATATTATGAGAAGAATGGAATTATAAGGCAGAATACTAACAGTTAGAGAAATAAAAATCTGTCACATCAAAGCAATTTGGAACTTTGAGTAGAGCGTTGTCTGGAAGGTGTCCGACCTCGATAAGATAAGAGAGATAGAAGAGGCTATCAGTACATCAAATGAACACATTTGCCATCTAAGTGTTGAATATAATTATGCATACGTTAGATACTGTTCTTACATGTCTGTTTCTTAACCTTCCAGTTTCACTTGTAGAAGAGATATTTTCACTAGACGAGGAGCTAATCGCATACGTAGAAGCCTATTTTGAGGAAAAAGGCGAAAACTATTATGTGAAGGGTTAGAAAGGTTAGAAAATCGCTAGACTAAGTGTACAGATTTCAAAAGAGGCTATGTTGAGAAATAAAAAATTAGTACGGAAACAAAAGTTTTTGTTTCTTTGTTAGGTCGAAAACTTTTTAGACAACCCTACACTACTAGGCGATTACAAAATATCCCTCTAACCAGCGGAATTATCCTTTTTCACGTCAACTTTAGATTATACAACGAATTTTTGACCCTACAGCAAATCGAGGTGCGCCTGACAGAATGATAATCAATTATTAAGTTGAAATTTCTGGAACAGTTGGTGATATTTATACTGAAAATACTGTTTAGTGCTACCACTATATCAACGCCCACAATTACACCGTCTAATGCGTGTTTTCAATTTATTGTCGTCAGAAACCGAGAGTAAACAGTGTGTTCATAATGATAGCAAAGTTATAAAGCATATGAAAATGGGAATGGTAAGATCCAGGTGCAAATAGGAAGCTGGTTGATTGCCATGAAAAATATTGTAATGTTTCGCTTATTTATTCACACTCTTTCTATTCGTGGGGTTAATTTATAAACACTTCACACTACACTTCACTAACTTATAAAATAATTAACTTATCACTAATACTTAACCAACTTATATAATTTATATAAATTCTTCGGTTACTTTTCTATTTCGTTCCGTTCACTATGAGTATTTATTATAAGATATTTAACCCCGCTAAACAAACTCGTTTATATACCCAAAAAGAAATTCTCAAAAATTATAGAAAATCAACAAACAAAACAAATAAATAAATAGTCATTCTCATTCGGGTAGCCGACGATTGCACACGCATATTGTTCTATCTGGATAAATATTGTTATCTTCGTGCTAATTTCATATTAACGTTTTTATTCTACTGAAATATATTAAAAACCAAATATCAACATGTGATCATTAAAATTCAATTTGCGACCGTTTATTTAGTTTTGTGAAACTATTGACTGCAAATAATACAAGATCTCCACTAGTGTCGTAGGAGTGCAAAAGGTAACTGTTATTTTCCTACTATTTATTCCACAGGGTCCTTCTCGGACGCCTATTCCTTTCTGAACCTGAAACTTGTAGCTTTGGTATCCAGAGCTACTAGCAAAAATGACTACAGTGAATAAAATAACCCAATCATCTTTATTTTATCAAAACTCATCTCATGGTCAAAAATCATGTGTTGATGCAACGTTAACAAAGCCTCCTCCCCTTACTTTTCCTAAACGCGAGCAAGCAATTATGCATTCTATCCTCAACACCGTTTTATTCGAATACATAAAATCTATAGGAGATATCGTTTCCCCAAAAAACATTACATTCGCATCAAGAATTTCTAACAACCGTATTTGCATATATCAACAGCAATTTTAGATGATCTTCTCAAAACTCACCAGAACATTTGCATCAACTCTGCAATAATTCCTATTCGAAGACTAATTTCACCAGCTAAGCGCATTTTAATATCGAATGTATCCCCTACTATCCCACACTCTGTTATCCTATTATCATATCCTCCAGTATCCCTAACAAAAATGATACTTTATCCAGAAGGTATTGGCGCTTAAACTCTGCCGACTGGACTAGTTATACGTCTCAAACGAAGTCCAACCTATCGGAATTATCTCTCACAAATGATATAAACAATAACATACTGAGAATTACAGATGCTATACTTTCAGCTGCTCATCAGCACATTGGTAAAAATAATATCCTAACCTAAACTAACCAAACAAAAAACTGTCCCTTGGTGGAACTCCAGCTGTGAAAGTGCTATAAAACAACAAAAAATAGCACTTAATTTGTATCGTAGTCATAAAACACAAAAGAACCTTATCAATATGAAGAGAACCAGAGCCAAGGCTAGATATATTATAAAGCAAAGTAAAAAATGTTCGTGGAGAAACTATGTGTCTTCCATAAATATTAATACAAGTCCCACCCAACTTTGGAATAAAATAAGACAAATTCAAGGTGCCAATTTAAAAATTCCGACTCTCTTATATAACAATAAAATAGTGAGTGAAAATGAAGAAATCAGCAAAATTCTGGCGAAAACCTTTGAATCAAAATTTAAATGTAAAGTTAACTTCACACCACCCTCTATAGACAAAACTACCTACCCATGCTCTACGACTATAACGCAAGATATCACCTCTCTTAACTGCGCATTCTCCTTCTTAGAGCTTACCTCAGCCCTCAGTAGTTGCAAAAATACTGCCTCCGGTCCCGATGACATCCCGTACATATTTCTTAAAAAACTCTCCAATACAGGTTTACGCAAGCTTCTAGAAATTTACAATCAATTCCTTAGCCAATGGCGTATTTCCTATTAAAAAGCATGAACAAAATGTTACCTCCCCGAACTCTTTCCGGCCGATATCACTTACCTGTACCATGTGCAAATTATTAGAAAAGATGGTTAATAAGCGGCTTCTATGGTTTCTCGATAAACATAATTTATTCTCAAAAGAACAGTCGGGATTCCGAAAACATAGATCGACCCAAGACAATCTGGTTCTTCTCCAATCCCATATTTCTGGTGCCCTTAATAAAAAACAAGAGGTCATTGCAGCTATATTTGATATCGACGGTGCTTTTGATTCTGTTAGTTGACAGTCAATTCTAAATAAACTAACTTCACTAAATATCTCCGGACACATATTTCATTTTATTCGGACTTTCCTAACTTCAAGGACATTCAAAGTCTTTGCTAATGGAACTTGTGCCCAGACTGATGGTGTACCCCAATGATGGGTTATAAGCCCCACTTTATTCAAACGATATTTACTCTGATCTCCTGCCTCCCATCAAGTATGCTTTATATGCAGACGACTTGGTTATTTACTGTCATGGCACATCTACTCCTACTACAACTAATCTAATTCAGTCAGCAGTAAACACCCTAAGTAAAAATATAATTCACTTAGGATTAACTTTTTCACAAACAAAATCCAGAATTATTAAATTTAGTAGACGACCATCTACATTGTCTCCTACTATCCTCATTAATAATGACCGCCTTCCCGTTGTTGATCACTGTAAAATACTTGGTCTAACATTCGACTCTCGGCTCATCTGGAAACAACATATTCGAGAAATCAAAGGCGAATGCGGCAAAAGATTAAACCTCATTAAAATCCTTTCGCATTCCCACCGGGGAGCAGACGAAAACTCCCTTCTCAAAATATATAGGGCCATCATTCGCTCGAAATTAGATTTTGGCTGTCACATATATATCTCGACCGCAAAATCTGATCTCGATCTCCTGAACTCGATGCATAATACTGCTTTACGCCTCTGTTTAGGTGCTTTTCGATCTAGTCCTGCAGAAAGCATTTACTGCGAAGCTAATGAGGCCCCTCTTTGGATCAGACGGCAGCAAATTCTGCTTTCTTTTAATGACATAATAATGAATAACCACTATGATTTAGTGTTATACAGATGCATCCAAAAATGAAACAGGAGTAGGCTGCTCTGTTACGTCACAAATTGCAATAAAATCTTCCCTAATCCCATCAACCTGTAACGTTCACACATGCAAACTATTCAGCATTCTACAGGCCATCAATTCAATCTCTCCACCTTATAAGCTCGTCGCCATATGTACAGACTCACTTGCCTCTATTTTATCCATCCAAAATATATTCACCGAACATCCTATTGTCCAATCAATACATGACTCCTACCAGCTTATCTCATCCCAAGGAATAGCAGTTACTTTAATTTGGTTACCTTCCCACATTGGCATCGAAGGCAACGAACTAGCGGACAAACAGGCAAAAATTGCAGCTACATATACCGTCACCGACAATATAATTATTGGAGAGGATTTAAAATCCCAGTTTAAAAGAAAATCCAGAGTTACATGGCAGCAGCATTGGGACACTATTAACACATCCCTACGTCAAATACAGCGTTCAATTGGTAACCAACCTATTATCTTCGCTGGTCTCTCAAGACAAGACTTAACTGCGAATAGAAGAGTAAGAATCGGCCATTCAAAACTTACTCATGGATATCTTATTACTACTACTCCCAGACCATTTTGCTCCAGCTGCAACGAATATCTAACCATGAAGCACATTTTGACCGAGTGTCGCAAATATACCGTCGAAAGACAACAGTTTCGGCTTAGCCCGAACTACAATGAAGTCCTTAACAACTCGGAACAAATTACCTCTCTACTTAAGTTTCTCAAAGATGTACAACTGTACATAGAAATTAGTTCAAAACTAACAATGTAAATAAATCGCCTGCTATAATGAAAAATTATATAAAAAACGTTTTAGAATTCCATTATAACCGGTCAGGGCCAGGTTCATGTCGGAAATGAGTTTGTAACAATATTGTTATCTGAAAAGTACCACAATAGTGTAATTGTAATCAGTGATCCACAGGGATAAATTTTTTTAGGGAATAGCATAATATAACCATTTTTTTTTCAGTTTGTAGCAAAAAAGAGACTATTTATGATCACATTGTATATTTACTGCTGCCTACCTACCTTACAACTTTACAGCATATGTTTGTGTTATCAAGGATAAATTTCTTTTTAACTGAGAATATCAGAAATGTGACTAGGGTTTTAGTATAGTTGAAAGAAATTAGTTTTTCACAGTACATGGTTGTTCCTGTACACACCACGTTCCACCTAATTTCTATCGCATATTTTTTGGGTGTGACGAAGGCCACACTACTCGCAAGAAAATTATTACATTGTAACGTTTTGTAATGGTTTCTTATTATTAAAATATTCAAATTTAAGCCTCATGTAATGCATATATTTCTGTCTCCAGGTGAAGGCGGAGAATTTGTAAGTTGGCAAGGTAGGCAATTGCGCTCCTTCACCATCACACATATATCATAGCCATTTTACACTTTTTTATTGCTTTGCTTTAAAATTATTTATATTTATTAGAGCTAGACCAGCTGCCACTAAGGCAATAATATGAGTTTTTACTTTGTATTTCATTTAGGGATGGAATACTCACTTTAATTGGTTGGTCAAGCCCTGGTGAATGTAAAAAATCGCGGTAGGCATTACTCAAATCGTGGTGCGGATAGGAACAACCAGTATCGCAAAGGAAATAAAAGCAAACCCCTTAAGAGTACCTAATTATTGCATCTATTTTATTTGTAAATATATTGGTAGTGTGTGCGATGCAAGTGGTATTTGTCTGTACATTTTAGTGTTGTTTGAGGTGTTTGTTAACATTATGTTCACTGTGTAGATACGTGAGTCAGGTACTCTTAGGGTTGTTTTGTTTTATTCTTCACCACTGAAGGGTTTTGCCACAAGTACCGTCGCTCCATATATATATTTCTTAAATAATGGTAAATTTGTTATCTGTTTTACAATAACTGAATTCGTTTAATTCCATTCTTCGGAAACATCATTTGAGTTTAATTTTCATAAATTTAATTGAATTATGAAATTAGGGTAACATTATCGTCTTTACTTTTCGTAGTATACTTTAAAAAGCAAATAGAAATTTTTAACTATAAAAAATTAGTTTGTTTTATTGTTGCGATACTAGCTATCTAAATGCACCACAATTTTAGTAGACTTTTTCTATGAATAAAAATGTTGGTTATTTGGTCTATATTAATATTTAAAATATCCGTACTCATAGTTCGAATATACATAAAGAACCAGTCTTGGTTCACAAGGATAAATATATATTTCTTGGGAAAGGAATGAATTCGCTGTTTTCCACAGCTATTTTCCAAATATATTGAGATGGGTGATATTATTTAAAATGACAATGACATTTAAATGCGAATTTTGTCGTAAATAGGCATGTTCCAAAACCCACGTTCACATTCGACACTTCTTTCACTACATGAATGTAGACTATCAGATGCAAAATCTTACTGACTGTTTATATACGAGGCATATTTTTTAAGTAAGTACAGTTTTGGAATTAAAAAAAGAAGTGCAAAGATATCGCAATAATTTTATTTTTACATAAAAGCCTGTACCTTAATCTACTTTTCTACATAATTTCCGTGAATATTGAGGCACTTGTCATAACGTGGAACCAGTTTTTGAATACCCTCCTCATAAAATTCTGCCGCCTGACTTGTTAACAACCACTGTATCAAAACTGTTTTGACTTCGTTATCGTCTTGAAGATGCTGACCGCCCAGGTGTTTCTTCAAGTGCAGGAACAAATGGTAGTCGCTGGTCACTGTTCACAATGCGATACAAAACACTACGAGAATATTGAGGAAAGTAGTCGCACAATAATGAAATTGTAAAGCGTCTGTTTTCTCTCACCTTTTCGTCTACTTTTTGCACCAAATCTTCATTAACAACCGAAGGCCGCCCACTCCGTTCTTCATCATGCACATTTGTGCGGCCATCTTCAAATGCTCTCACCCATTTCCTTACCATTCCATTACTCATAATGTTTTGTCCTTAAACTTCACAGATCTCACGATGAATATCGATCAGTTTTACGAATTTAGCACTAAGAAATCGTATATCAGCCCGTACTTCACAATCGGCGGGACTCACGATTGTCGGAGGCATCTTAAACAACGTACACAATGAAGAATTAGACTGTTATGGTGTCAGTGCGTAGACAAGAAAGCGCGCATGTGCGGAACGCTGACCTTGGGGTTGCGGCGGTGGAATCGCAAAACGGTACTTACTTAAAAAATATGCCTCGTATTATCATAGAAATTACGTTATAATTAAGTGTCGCCGATATATAAGGTGTGGATATTGAATAACTAGACTGACGCTATAAAATATTTTATTTTGAATTCATACATTTTTACGTTACCTTCAATATAAGCGGGCGGTTTGACCGAAGAGTGATTTTTTTCCGCCATGTTTCTCATGTCATCAAAATTTTATATCAATCTGGTTAGATAAGTTTTAATACTCATATAAAGAAAATTATTTCTGTTGTTAGGTAAATATAGAGGAAACAACTCCGGATGTTGATTAAATATTATTTTTCATGTGGAATAACAAAGAATCCAAAAAAAATCTGCTAACCTCAAAGTGCTCCATCCCATGGATGATTTGTAAGTGGCTTTTTGCTTTCAAAATGGATGATGCTGAACATCCGAGACATTGCTTGATGCTGAATAAAAACTCGTTCTCGCAAAAAATTTAATGACTGTATGAATATCTTCAAACGTAATAGCCATAGTGTTTTGAGATTTCAAAAATATAATTTTTATTGGTTATTTAGAAAAAGGGAAAACGATAAATGACTAGTATTATGTTTGATTTGCTGCACGTATTAATGTTGAACTTGAGAAAAAACGATGCATTTGTTGAAGGAAAAAGTATTTGTCCATCACCAAAATGCACTTACCTATTCTTCCGCCATTCAATGCAGAAAAATTAGCTAAACTGCGTTACAATTTATTGATTCACGCGCCATATTCTCCTTTTGATTACTTTCTGTTTTCCAATTTTTGAAAATAGCCTGGGGAAATGTAATTTTAGATAAATGAAGAAGTGATGACAGATACAAACGCTCATTGCGTAAGGTGATTCTTTTAATATAAAATAATTGAAAATATATGCGGATACCACAAAAAAGCAATTTCAACTACGGTTTCAACATATGCCTCATGAATTGATTGCACAAACGACGTGGAAGGTCGTATACTATGCGTTTCTGTTCCCATAAAATTCAAGCATGACAGTCATTCATGGTTGACCTTGCATTATAATACGTATGGTTGAGCTCAAACAAAATAAAACGATAGTTTTATTAGTCTTTTGAGAAGGTCTCGAGAGTTATGAATGTGAATATTTATACGTGCGGACTTGGAAACTGACAATGCAGCAGCGAGAAGATTCTGGACTAGAGAAGTTGTTTTTTTTGCAGTAAATTCTTCGCCTTCCAAAGGAGAATATATGCAGGAGCTTCACAAATATAATTATTTGCCTCGTTGCAATAAAGACACAGTTGGTTTAAAATTCATACTTCAAAGAGATCTAAGCGTACTGGAGGAAATATTCTCACGTGCTGTGTTAATTATAAGACAATATCGTAATTGCCTTGATGATAAATCTTCACAATGTATACCTAAACTTTACTTCGATTTTGTACTTATTTCGCTCATAGTTTTTATTTTGTACGAAAGCGATTTGAAGGAGAAGGAAAATATATTTCATTTTCTCATGTTTCGGATCATAATCATTGATAGTTTTCCTTTTTTTTCTAAATAATGTCCGTCCTTGACTGTGACCATAACCTCATTAGCCGAAAAAATGTTTACTTACTTGGAAGCACTTTCTCGAACGTTTCCAGAGTTATTCT
Source organism: Diorhabda elongata (assembly GCA_026230145.1). Lineage (NCBI taxonomy): Eukaryota > Metazoa > Arthropoda > Insecta > Coleoptera > Chrysomelidae > Diorhabda > Diorhabda elongata. The sequence goes on along the minus strand of CM047937.1, from coordinate 21,813,309 downwards.
GTTTCTGGGGTGTAATGATGATGATAGAGTTTTATCTTCTGCGACATATCGATGGACAAATTCACTTGGACTACGTTTGAAGATATCCAAAAATTCATTTGAATATTTCAATGCGAACTAGCTGTTGACTAGCATTAATAATCCAATAACAGGAGAAATCAAATTACCATACAAAAGGTATTTTCAATAGTTGATTTTAGCATACATATAAAAGAATGATAGTTAAAAAATTTCATTTGGAGTTAAAAATAATGTTTCGAAGGACTGAACAATAAATTTCGATCGTTTTTTGCGAATATCTTGTTTGCAAATACATATGTAGTAACATTTCACAAAAAATATTGCAAACCCGTTCGACTAAATTATTTATCTCTCACATACTTTTATTCGACGATTGCTAAGTTCATGATTTTATTAACTATTAATGGAGTAGCTATAGTAAACGTTTAAAATCATTCGTGTTTATATGGAGCACTTTCAGGATAATATTTAAAAAAACTTTTTCTCGGTTTATTTTTAATACGTTTAATCAACGTTTAATCGAAATCTGTTTTCTTCTCATCTATGCCATAACGAATACAATTTTCTTTATTAGCACCAAAACTAATTTGGCAAATTAAACTAAGCCGCAGTGATAAGTCGCTCTTACGCCAAATTACCTTTGTATTTGTGTCAATTACATGGGTTATATTTCAATAGTTATTACTTTATCATACGATTCTTATATTCTAATGAGTATTAATTAAATGCATCGAAATAAAAAGGTTATGTCTGACGAGATTCCGAAACTTTTACGAGAAAGGAGACGACACATTTCACCGGCCAGGCGAGACAAGACTATGAAAAACAATTATCAGACATAAATGTCAGACGCAAACGTATATTAAATCATTTTAATTCCATTTGAAATGTGTAGAATACAGCTAACAACATAGACAACTGGTAGATAAATAGACGCGATGTGAAGATATATTTCAGTATATCAATCACATGAAAGTTATTTTGAATATTCACATTTTGGTTCTCTCAAGATTTAATAACTATTTCAAGTACGTTTCAATAAAATCTTGCCGTGTTTTTGAAAATCCGCATATTGATTCTATTTTGATCAAGTTTCATCTTAGTGATGTCTTGATTTTACACATATCATATGTTTATTTAGAAACAGTTAATGGACTGAACTTTTATAAAAAATAGTTTATCACCATTGATAAATGAATAAATTCAAAATTCATATCAATCGGAGCCGCCGAAAGTAAATTTCTATTATTGAATACAAACTATTTGCAACATCACCTGAATAGATCATTTAAATTGATAATAGGTCTATTGATACATTGTTGATCGTGTCGGAAACAATTGAAGCCATTGATCAATGGATTTGCAGCGATTAGAGTACGATTGACGCTAGCAATTTATCGTCTGATCGAGCGATTCATCGTGATTGTCAATGTAATTAGTCTAGTTTTGAGTTTTGTATCAAAAGTATGAAGTCCATCTATATCTCAGAGTTAAAACGAGCGACCTCTATGGGGCATAAGTATCACCAGTAAGATTTCACGAACTTATTGTAGCGCACAGCTACCGACTGGAAGTGTTCGGAATCATTGTGCACTGGTTTTCGATGTCTTCTTTTTGTTCATGGCATTGTATTATTCTGCAAAATTGCAACAAATTAGATTGATTTAATCTTGAGAAATTTACCTTTATTATTACTGGTGACGGATCGTCTATAATGTAGAAATAAAAACCCAGTTATCTCAATCGCCAAGGCTAAATAAACAACATCAGAGTCGGAATCAAAAAATTATGCAGCAATAATTAATAAACCAACAAATCGTACAAGTTCTCACTCTTCGTACAGGCGTAAAGTAGCTTCCTATGGCATTCGATTTTTTTCTAGATTAAAAATTTCACTTAAAGGACACCCGTTGGCAAGGAGATGTTGAAACTAATGTACTAAATAAAGGCTGTTTTCTTTGAATATTGTCCGAGAGATCACGCAATCATCAAAGAGTTCCACGAAGCAGATGAAAACTGCATTGGACAAATGATGATTGATTTAATCATCACGACAATGCACCAGAGCATTCATCGAACCTTGTGCAGCAATATTTAACAAATCACCCTCTCCTACAGTCTTCCCACTCTGTACAGTGATGTAGAAAATACAAAGAAAATATTTATAACTGTTATAAACTAAAGAATAAAATAACCTCTACTAGCTTCAAACGTTGTGGAATAAAACATTTTTTAGTAGAATCGTTGGTCCTTGTTTTCGAAAGAGAATTCAGTTTCCACAATTACTAAATCAAATTCTTCCCTGGAACATTCTGTGGAGGTCAGTTATTGCTAACCAGATCTGAATTTAAGGATGATGCATATATAATTCGAAGTAAAAATTGTTCAGTTTGACCACACTTTCCATTAATTTGTTGAGCTTGGACCATTCTTTTATTACTTCTACATTTAAGAACTTTTTTTCTTAATTTTCATCGAACGATTCCAATTGTACAATCCAATATTTGGTATAATTAGTTTTGTCTTTCTCAGAGTAAGCAATCATATAAAATCCATTTTAATCTTCGAATACGAAGATTACGCCTTTTTCAATTTTTGTTTGGTTTAGTGATGATTAATTATACAAGTAGAATAACGGATTGACACGTGACACCTGGAAGGGTATAATTGAAACTCAAATTTTATTGAAATAAATGTATGGCGGTGACTGAAAGACCGTGGTTATTAAATTATTAAAAATTAAAAAAAAACATTCTGAATACATCTGAAATACGAGGGCTGATCCCTTTGCTCCGCTCTTTCAGCTTAAATAAAGAATTGCAAAAACCACTTATTACATCATTCAAAAAGTCGTGTCATCGACACGCACTGCCATTGCTAAATTCATTCAACCTACTTTTATTATTTTCAAAACAATTTCGTATGTTAATTTATCATTGCTTCTTGATAAAAAAAATAATGTATAAGCTCATCAATGGCTTTAAATATGTTTTCCCGACTCTGCTCTATCGAAAAGAATCATTTGATATTGGTTCGCTGAATTTAAACGTGGTCGTACACACCGATGATGGTGAACGTTCTGGTCGTCCAATTGAGGGGTTACTCCAGAAAACATAAAAAAAGTCCAAATATTTTTATAACTAATCGTAAATTGAAATTGCGTTAGATAGCTGAAGCCGTAAAGATATCAAAAGGTAGTGTGTAATAAAATCATGCCTTTTAGTATCCTCAAATGAGATTAGCCATTTTTTCGGTGGAGATGAACCTCAATGTTTCAACTCCTTATATGGCAATTTAGGTTATCATATTATAGTGATTGATCCATTGTTACCGATGCTGCAAGAATATTTTGTTTTGTCTATGTTATCTTGCAAAAAAAGATTATGGACTCTTTCAGCTACTCGACGACTATCTACTATATTTAAAATTACGATACCACATTTCCACTTCGTCATATGATGCTGCAGATTCCTCCAATGTATCCACAGAAGCTTAATGAATTTGCGTTATACTTCTTTAAACGCAAATATTTAATCATCCTGCGTTGCTCACACGATCCATTATGGTACTGAACAATGACTTTCCAATTCGGGCTTCCATTGTAGATACAAATGTTTCAAACTTGTTAGTTGCATATCTGAATCTAAACACTCTAGGTTACTATTCGACGTGATAATATATAATAGTTTTTTTGGGGCAGGGAACTCTCTGGGTCAGCTATAGTATTACAATTTTCAAAAGTGAATGTTGATAATACAAATAGGATTATAATCATTAAAAAAATAAATTATGTAAATCTGCATCTCTATCCTGATCGCAAGAAATATACTTATAATGTAAAACTAATGGGTGTTACTTATTCAAACAGTTCTAATTGTACTCACTAAAATCCAAAAATTTTGTTCCAATATCCGTATAATTAGCAACAAAACTGGATGAAATCTATGATATCAAAGATCGTGAATAATCAAAGTCACAGTAAATTTCATTTTTCATATGAAAGATCCTTTAAATATAAACCTCTACATTCAAAAATTTGTAAACAGTTATTTATTATCAACAATAACCTTACTCCATTTGAATTTAAATGATTATGAATATTGCTTGAATTGGTTAAGCCTGTTATTTTCATTGTCGGTGTATTGGTGTATTTCGCTTCGGTTGTTAAAGGTTTCCAAAAATTATCAAAACGCAATAACTGGCAACTCTCTTATTTAGTTAATAATAAAACTATATGTACAACCTATAATTAATTTTTGGATACACAATTAGAATTATACTGTTTTTTAACACTATGCTTGTCACTTTCACACAATAAATGTTTACAATATGTTGTGGAAAATAAATTTGTCATTTCTGTAGTGCTGGGCATGTGTGTTTGTGACGTTATAAATTACTTGTTTTATGGAATAATAATTATTTGTTGTATTTAGGTCCTCCAACAGCAATGAATCGAATGAATCCACCAAGGGGGCCTTCTATGGGTCCATTGGGGCCAGGTACTTATGGTCCAGGGTTACGAGGACCACCCCCTAATAGCAGTCTGGGTCCTGGAGGTCCTATGCCACCTATGACTATGACAGGACCAGGAGGGAGGCCTCAGTGGCAACCCAATACGTCAACAGTAAGTTCATTATTTATTTTGTTTATCCATTTTTTTACTTAGTTAGTTAGTTTATTCAATTTAATTCCTTAAGGTTACCAAGTACGTCAATTTGAGTTTAACCATTAAAAATATTTAAGATTTAATATTCAAAATTTAACTAGTGATATACATCAAACGCTCCTTATAAATTGCGGTGAACCGGAACTGCATTTTGTTTAAATAGTTGAAACAGAAATTTTCCAATAATGCACCAACATCAAAGATAGGTATTCGTGAAATTTTATTAAATATAGTTATATTACAATCAATAAATTGTAATATTTGTTAGGTTTGTTTCAACTCAATTAGTAAACTTCTAATACTCCTACACACGCCCACAGCTGTATTTCTTAAATAATCAGCTTCCTAGGATACAATAATTTTTTTCTAGTTAAAATGCGTTTATTTTTACCCAGAAATATAGCCGTAAAATAATTCATATCAGCATAGCTTATTTTTGGGCAAAAAAATGGAATCTAAAAAATGTATGCATACGATTTATGAAGAATAACTAAAGAAATTAGACCTTTTAATGGTTTTACTCTATGTCGTTAATAACCTGAAATGTATTAAATTATTATTATTATTAAAATAAAAAAATAATAGTGTTGTTTATAACATTTTTTTATCTAAATTATTTTATATAGTCCATATTTGAAGATTCACCTCTAATAGATAGAAATGGAAATATAAGTTTTACATATAACTTCTGAACGAGCTTTGTTTTTTTGTTGAACGGAAATAGATTTTTAATTTTTGAATTGAATTAATTTTTCAGCCCATGAATTATTCCTCTTCATCGCCGGGTAATTATGGAGGTCCCCCGGGATCTGCTGGACCCGCCGGTCCTGGTACTCCAATAATGCCCAGTCCCCAAGACTCGAGCAATTCGGGTGGGGAAAATATGTACACATTAATGAAACCAGCAGTAGGAGGTAATATGCCAGGAGACTTTCAGATGGGGGGAGGACCAGATGGTTCAGGGCCTATGGGACCGATGGGACCCAATTCAATGGGTCCAGTATTAAATGGTGATGGTATGGATGGTATGAAAAATTCACCTGCGAATGGAGGTCCCGGAACGCCGAGAGAGGATAGTGGTAGTGGAATGGGGGAGTACAATATAGGCTTTGGCGGTCCGGGTGAAAATGTAAGTAATTACAGGTGATTGGTGCTTATGCTTACAGGAGTCCCACTAAAATTCATGGTGAATGTATTACAAAAATATTTTTCATGGTTAGAATACAGCTTATTTTGTTTCTAACTCGTGGGTCATAAATAAATATACATTTATTTATATGTCGAGTGGAATTACATTAACGCTGGTCATAATTTGAATAAGTATTTCATCTTAAGTCTGAAAAACTTGAAAATGAAATTAGTCAGCTACTTTATCAATACCGAAAAACAATAGAATCACTAATTAAGGAGGGATTATATATAATATACTAATTATAATTTCAAATATTGGTTATGGTTTGTATCTTTGCTGTATTTTACAAAATTTCTATAGTAAAGTAACAGCTCTTAAAATTTTATTCACGTGATTTAATCTACTTTTATTGATACGAAACTGCCACTATTTTTGGTCCTAAAATAAATAACAACTTATTTGATAAATGTATCCCTATTTCCTCTTCCAATGACTGATAGCTTTTTCCTATTCAGTATATAGAATACGCTCCTCTTCTACAATTTTCAATTCCAATTAGTGTTACGCTATGTAATCTCTCTGTACCCAGAGTGAAGCTCGCTACGATAGTTCTCTTTGGTAACTATGTTATCCATGACAATACTGATCATCGACACTTGCAGAAAAGACTTAAACCTCTGCGTTCATGTCATGATAGTCGCAATTTCGAAGGATACGAATATTATGGTACTTTCCTCCAGAAATTAACTCTCAATTCCAATATGATTGTTTCCAGTAATTCACTGTCCTCTCAATATGACTGTTGGTACTTGGAAATGTGTCAATAAATCTTCATGAACAACTTTCTGACTGCTTGTGATGGTTATGTCAACCCATAATTTTTCAACCGTTTGTCCAGCGTTTACCCATGCCTCGTCCAATCGTACTAAAAACACTCAGTAATTATTAATGTATTACAAGAATATTTTGTATACCTGTGTCTTAGGGTTAGACAAGTAATCGATCAAAACTTAATTAATGTGTTGGATCTTCACAATGTCTTAGAACTAACAATATTAGGTATAGGGAATGCTTGATCAAAGATGAAGTATGTTGGTAGTACTTTTCGATATTCATTTGAAAAAATGGAGAAAGTAATGTAATAGGATTTTAATTCGCCCTGTATCAGATTCAATGGATATTAACGAAATAAATAATTATCCATAATTTTTACTACCATTTGAATGCCTTTACCGCAACAGATCTTCATTTTTCCACATTGTACAGGGTATTGAACTAATAAATATGCATAATTGGTTATAACATTTGTATACCCCGTAGAACAAATCACAACCCATATAGGTCGTTTCTTTTAAAAAATGTTACTTTGATATGGCACAGCATTCTGGAACACCATGTAAGAAAAATTTAAAAGGTGAAGATTGATTATCACAATAATACTTCAAATTTTGAAATTGTTATCTGAAAAGACATAGGAGACACTAATCAATCACCCTGTATGCAAGTTAAAAAATATTAAAGCTAGACAACATAAATTTCGCGTAGTTACTTTTTTTGTGAGAACAGAATACAAAAACAATTTTGTATATATGGTTCAAAAACTGATGGCTTCATATCTTTATAGAAAATTTTTCTAATAAAACTTATTAATCTGTTTTCTATGTTAGTATAGTTGTTTTGCTTAGCAATGGTAAAGTTAGAAATTACATAGACGCATAGACGTCTTTGATCACAGTAATTATTTTGCTTTCTTTATTAACCTTCCGTTAGATGCGTTGCATCTGTGAGGTGCACGCCCTCATATAATCATGTGTTGAAAACGAGTGAGAGTGGTGGGGCGAGCTTTTCGCGATGCTCCTAACTTTCTATGGTCTATCGAACAGTGATTGAGTTGCAACTATATGATAGATACATTTTTGTCAGTGAACGAAAAACATGTATCATATCCTAATTTTGCGTTTCTTAATTTTATTATTTGTAACTACTGAAACCGCCTGTCGATTTTTAGTTCTCAAATTTTGTTATTTATACCAAAAACTTCCGTCACCTGTGAGGTGCGCGCGACTGTAATTGTTATAATTTTGTTTTAGACTCTACATGAGTTCCAAGAAAGAATTTTTTAATTTGGAAAATGAAAATGATATCGCAAAGATTCATCAAATACTCTTTGATCAGAGGATAACCACGACGAGTTTACGGAATCAGACGGGTCTGATATTGAAGAGGAAGACCAGATTGAGGAAAGAGAAGAAAATTCAGATACTGACCAAAGTGATGCAGAATGTGACTTTGAAGAGTCACACAATGATAATTACATAGCAAGTCGGCGAAAAAAAGGGCAAAGTAATTGACTCCATGGCTTGGAGAAAAATACCGTTTTCTACTAGAAAAAAGTTGGGGAAACAAAATCCATTAGTTCATCTTCCCAGAGTAATAGGTACCGCCAAACATGCAAAAACAATTATTAATACCTGGCATTGCCTAATGAATGACGCAATATTGAATCAAATAGTTGAGTGCACCAATCAATGCATAAAACTTATAGCACCAGAATATGCTAGGAGTCGAGATGCCCGTTAGATAGACCTAATTGAGATCAAGTAATTTATTGGTCTATTATATTTATCCGGTGTGTATAGAAATTCTCGATTGAAGCTTGAGGATTTATGGAGATCGAATGGTGATGGTATTGAGATTTTTAGGATAACGAGATGCCTTAGATTCGACCACAAACAAACTAGAGTAGAACGAAAACAGCTCGATAGGATTTGCCCTGTAAGAGAGATGTTTGAGAAATTTAATGAGAATTGTAGAAAGTCCTATTCCGTCGGTGAGAATGTTGTAATAGATGAAAAGTTAAAAGCCTTTCGTGGCAAATGCATATTTCGCCAATATCTTGTAAAATACGAATTAAAGATTTTTGTGTTAATTGACTCACGAATATTTTATACATCCAATATGAAGATATATGCAGGTGCACAGCCACAAGGACCATTTGCACTGAGTAATAAAACAACAGATGTTGTAAAACGACTAATTTCACCGATTATCAATACAGGTCGTAATGTCACCACTGATAATTGGTTTAGTGACGTTTCTTTGCTAAAAGATTTAGCAGATACTAAATTATATTTTGTGGGTAGATGAAAAAAAAAATTAAATGGCAAATTTCTCCAGAGCTGAAAAGTTTGAAGTATCGCGAAGAAAAGTCGAGCATTTTTGCTTTTAGACAGGAGGGTTCAACGGTCTCTTTATATTCACAAGAAAGGGAAAAATGTCATTTTAATTCCTAGCCTTCATTTCGACGCTTCAATTGATGATAAAAAACCAGAAATTATAACATTTTACAACCAGACTAAAGGCGGCGTAGACACTGTTGATAAGCTATGTGCATCGTACAATGTTTCTATAGGTATCAGACGATGGCCAATGGTGATCTTCTCTATGTTAAACGTTGCTGGAATAAACGCACAAATCATATTTACAGGAAATGGCGGTGTTATAAAGCATCGACGATTGTTTTTACGCCAGCTTGCAAAAGATCTAGTGCATGAACATATGGTTCGGCGTACCTCAAATAATCAATCTCTGCGTACCGGACTATCAGAAGTCACATTTCTTCCGAAAGAATCTCCCTCTACATCCGAGGTTTCTGCAAATGTCGAAAATAGCAGGAAAAGAAAATTGTGTAGCCCGTGCCAAAAGAACAAGCAAAGAAAAAACACTAAGTATTGCTGTAGAAAATGTGATACATACTTATGTCTAGGGCATGTTGTCATTACGTGCATCTCCTGCTACGTATCGATGAGTAAAGTAAATTTTGAAAATGAGGACAGTCTTTAAAATGTTAAACATTTTAAAAGATATTTTTATTTTATTTGTTCTTAATGTGATTGATTTTTTTACTCTTAATTTAACTTTATTTTGAAATCAATGAATTCGTGCGTTGAGTTTATCTTAAAAGTAAAATATAATTTTTTCCTTTTTCTTGGTGTAACTTGTTTGTATTTTAAATTTATCAATAAATACATTTGTATTGCAATTCGCACTTGTGCTTTCGACTTACAATCTATAGATAATATACATTTAAGATTATATAACACAACGTTGCACCTGACAGGTGATGCGCGACAATCCACGTTCTAAAATGGAGCGCGTCTATTGGAAGGTTAAAATAAGAATTATATACTGTGCGATCTTGTTAATATTATCAAATTAATAACTTTCCGTCTTCGTAAATGTGTTCGTGGTAGTTGAACCTCGCCATGTAATTTTAGACGTAAGATTTTGTAAATAATGGACGATAGTAGTAATTCCTGTAAAACTTTCACAACGACTTAATTCTTTTTCCTATGAATTTTTTTTCTGATATTCAACAGCTTTTGTATTAAACTTCTTAATTGCGATCACATTTTAATGTATTTTCAGTCACTGCTAACAGGGACTTGGAGTTCCATCTTTATTGGATAGGTCCTGCGAAATATTTGTATTTACTGTTATAATCACGCTGTTAATATTAGTATTTACCTCCTTATTTTTCACAATGACAAAATTAAAATATTGTACCAACGAACATACCACAATATAATCATGAACAAAACAGTACCTATCTCTTTTACTTTACAACACACTAATAGTCGCGATCACTCTATCGTTGACGGTTGAATTATAATTTTTTTATGACCAAGTGATGTAGCGAACTAATTTCATTTGTAGTTTGTTACGAAACTTTATATATATTCTTTTCGATCTTGTTAAGAATCACTTTAATTCTCTTAACTACTTGAATAGAATTGGGCCAAGTTTTAAAATATAATTCTGATGGTTACAAAAACAACAATTCCATCGAATATTGTAGTATGATTCATGTAGGCAAGAATACTGAATGCTATAGTAAAAATATATTAATAAAACCACTGTTTTTCTGCGTAGAAAAAATTGTGAAAATGATAACTCGTAAAGGTTTTCAAGAATATGTAAAGAATGGTTATTAAAAATGAAACCACCTTTTTTAATGCATGATTGATTTTGCGAGGGACACGTTAATCTATTATTCTCTGCAGTGTAATTCCACTGTAAAATGCTGATATAATTGAGAAAACGTTTGTATACAAACCAGGGTTCCTAAAAATTAAAAAAATCAAACGTAAGTAAAAAGAATTGAAAATATGCGATACAATTCTGTTATAATGTTATGTTCACATTTGGGATGTTAAGGTTTTCAAAGGTGTCCAAAAACTCAATTTATGACACATTTTAGTATGTCGTTGATTGAATAACCGCAAATATTCAAAATATGAAAAAGTGATTTTATGTTAAATATATTTCTATTTACAAACTAAAATTTAGGAAACCAATTTCCAAATTCCATTGTGTCTATTATACACAAGTTAAATTGAATCTTTTGGCTTATGACCAATTCATCAACAGTGTAGAGAAAAAACTAGGTTCATTCGTATTATTCTGAACTATATACTATATATACTATAAATAAATACTATAAATTTTGTTCTCGTATTCTTATTTGTGTAAACATTTTCATTTTATAGTCTTGTCTGTTTTATTGTGTCCCTATTTGTTTTGGACTTTTATCATAAAATTAATTACTTCAAATTACATTCCAACTTCATATAACTACGTTTCCAATTTTTGTTACATACAAGTATGAAGCTTTTGGTTACAAAGAAGTTTTAGATCATGAATAATTTGAAATTATTTTGTAATATGGGTTTCAATTTGATAGTACAGTTTTTGGGCACTTTTTGTTTGAGACAAGTAGTAATTTTGGGAATTAGTTCTAATGCATTAGATATCTATCCACATTAACCTAGTGCTTCAATCATATTGTTATTTACATTGCAAATGTCATTACAATATTAAAATGCGAATTTTAATTTTAGGGTACATTAACATTGATAGTAATTTTGTACAGGTTTTTTGGTAGTTAGTCATTTATGTAATAAAACTATGTAACAGCTGTGAAAAATTCTTTATCTCGTTAGATAGATTCAAGTAATGACATCATATATTCATAAAAAATCAGTATATCGTCCGGTACGACGCGATTCAGTTTCTGCATCTACATTGACCATTCATATTATCGTACACATATCATATCCATGTGAAAATGTTTCGCTCCTAAATCTACTGCATCGACTACTATATTGTCGGACAAATAAGAAAAAACAGGCTTAATTGATTAATATACAATATCCAACCAAACTATAATGTTCTTTTTTTGATATTGTACAATGACACACTGAAGTACTATCGAAATCTGACTGTGCTGGCTGCAAATTCACATAATCTTACACGTTCTACCGCAGCGTTCTTTCTTTCTAACAATTCTTGATTGAAACGTTCATTGCTTCAACCAATATGCCCTCTATCATAAATGCTTACGTTTCACATAAGTAGTACAATATTTTATGGTGCTGAAACGCTTTGAGTTGTGTATCAAGTTATATGAATAAACATTTACATTTCTATCTGGAGAGGGTAATGAAATGTGAAATTTCAATAATAAATCAAAGGGAGTGAACAAATAGGTATTCAAGTTCTAAACACCTCGAATTGATTCTAAATTAGTCACTTCAATTTGCATGTATCTCAAAGACAAGTTTGGTGAATGAAAGTAATTTTATTATAGTATATATTAATTCTTCTTCTTCTCATGTCGTCTTCTCATTGAAGGTTGCCGACGACGTTTTTTAATTGCGTGTCTGTCCCTAGCAACATGAAACAATTATCCGACGCTGGGATTTGTCAATTCAGTCATGTTACGGAGCCAGGATTCTTTTTCCTGCCGATGCTTTTCTTTCCCTCTACTCTGCCCTACATTATGTTCTGTAGCAGTAGGTATTTGTTGTTGCATAAGATGTGTCCTATGTAAGATGTTTTTCTTATCTTAATAATTGTCAACAGCTTTATTTTGCGACCAATGCGTCTTAGTTCTTCGCTCGCCGTTGGTCATTCTGTCAGTCCAGGGTATCTTCAGGATGCGTCTATAGAGTTACATATCAAATGCTTCACGTTTTTTGATCATTTGAGCTTTCAAGGTCCAAGTTTACACACCGTACAGCAGTACTGACCACACATAACATTCCATGAATCCTCTTATGACGTGGAGGTTTAGATTTCCGTTTGCAAACATTGAGGAGCATTTGACAAATGCCTTTCGAGCCATTTCAATTCTCATCTTGAGTTCTTCGTCTGGATCCATTTGAGCGTTTATGTCTGAACCAAGACACTTGCATTTTTGCACCCATTCTATTTGTTTTCCATTCATTGTGAGAATAGGGTTAATATTAATATTTTGGTTTTTACTTATGAATTTAGATTTTTCAATATTTATGAGTCCTACATTTTCACATTCTCGGTTGATTCTCTCTAATAGGATTTGAAGATCTTCTCCACTCTCAGCCAGTATAGAACTATATTAGGCGAATCTTAAATTGAAATACAAACTGAGAATATAGATTAAATAGTTGTGGAGAAAGAACGCAGCCTTGGCGAACTCCCTTTTGAATTTCGATTTCGTCTGTCTCCATGTCGTCAACACGCATTACTGCCGTTTGATTGTAATAGATATTTTTGATTAATCGTATGTCGTTTGGATCTAAGTTAATAGTTGTTAAATTCTCTATAAGTTTATCGTGTGAGACTTTATCAAAGTTTTGTTGTATTCTCTGCACTTCTGTAGTAGTACTGTGATAGCAAATATTGCTTCTCTAGTTCCTAATCCTTCTCGAAAGCCAAACTGCGTTGCATCTAGTTGTTTTTCACATATTCGATATATTCTCGGCTGGATTATTTTCAAGAGTACTTTTAGTGTATGGCTCATCAAACTGATTATCCGATATTTGTCACAGGACTTAGGAATTAATTATTCACATATTATTAAATCAAAACAATTATTTATCATATTGTAACCTATTACAAGTGTGAACCTACAGTAGAGGCCGAATTTGAAAGAGTCACATCTCGGTATCAAAATGATTATGTCGAGTAAAGAACAGTGAATTAATAGTTGCGTTAACAGAGTTGCTCCTAAGCTAATTTACAAAGGATTGGTGGATACACTAGAAACATCTGCAGTATCATTTGACATAGTGAAAAGATGGTGTAGTAAATTCAAATGCAAGATCCACGAGTGAATATTTAAGAAATAGTTGAAGATACCAAGTGGTGTAAAAAATACTTACAGCCGAAATGAACATGAAAAAATTGTTTACACGATGGGTAATGACAAATGTTAACAGAGTATTTTAACACGTTGACCCCCTTAATGGCAATCATTTTTAACATATCTGGGGCCGGAGCTTTTTTTGTTTTAAACCTTCATAAACCTAATTACCAGGCTTTATTTGGTCTGTAAGTATATTTTTTAAGTGCGAAGCATGTGTGCATCGCGCGGCCCCAAAGACAAAATTTCCATGCTGGCGCCACGCGATGCATCCGTGCTTCGTGGCGAACAGGAATAGACCTGCAAGACTTAAATGCGTGTTATAAAATTTACGTCGTCTAGTTACTTAGTTTATCTTGATCATTCGCGAAAATAACTTCGATTGTGTAAAAAAGTAAATAGATAGTGATATTAGTGAGATGGGTGATTATGAGAATGAACAGTTACGTTTACAAGAAATGATGGACGATATTTTATCAGATGAAGAACCGTTTGAATATTCGTCGGAAAGCTACAAGGCAAGCACAAGTTATTCTGAGTTTTCTGATTCATCTTATTCTCCTGTACAGACAAAAATTGTCAGGAAACATAAGTGCTAATCCTGCTGGCGTACCTAGTACATCGTCTGATCAACTGTCTACCGAAAATGTACCAGAAAGTGAAAGACGGGACTATCAGCTTAGTTCACATATTGGTGGCGTTACACGTGTTGAAGAAACCATCGAATCTGTTATACGACGCTTTCAGCGGAGTAGCGATTCCTCGTCTGACGAAATTCTAGTACAGCCTACTGATCTTCAATGGAACGAAGTGCCAGGAGACCATCTGAAATATTTTGCTGTTTATGCATAAGATTTGAATATAAATATCGATATTCAAAATCTACAAAACAAAAACCCTATTGATTTTTTTTTCATTGTTTGTAGACGACGATCTTCTAAATCTGATGGTACAAGAAACTAATATATATGCTTCTCAACAGGCTAAAAAATTTACTTTACCCAAGGCTAGAATTAGAAGTTGAAAAGATATTAATACTGAAGAAATGAAAATTTTTTGGGACTTCAAATCTGGATAGGCTTAGTTCAGATACCTAAGCTTGTTCTCTATTAGTCGAATAATGTTCTTTATTCGAATGAAGTAAAATCAGTAATGTCTCGTAACCGATTTGAACTTCTTTTGAGCAGTTGGCATTTCTCTAACAATGAAAATACGGATACTTCGGATAAACAAAATCAAACCACTTTTGGATTACATAAGCCAAAAATTTCAAGATGCTGTGTCTCCCTCATATAATGTGTGCATGGATGAAACTTTAGTGCCCTTTCGAGGACGACCCGTTTTTTTACAATTTATAAAAAACAAGAAACACAAATTTGGCGTTAAAAATTTTAAAGTTTGTATCGAAGAAGGCTATACATATAACTTCAAAATTTACTGTGGAACAGAAAAAAATAATGCTTCTGGCAGTGTGCCCACGTCTATTGTGATGGAGCTTTGTAAAAGTTTATTGGATAGCAGGCGGACAATATATGTAGATAATTACTACACAAGCCTTGAACTTCAGTAGTAGCGTATATATCCGTAACTATAACAAACTAATGAAGAACTCAAATCTACATTTTGCTATAACTATTCTTGGACGTCAGGGTTTATACCTTGATGAAATTTTATGAAACATATCACTTTGTGCGGCATTACCTGAGCTTTTGATAGTTTTCATAGAGTTCCCCATGTAAAACAAAAATTTACCGTATTAATATTTCTGAATTTATCTGAATAATATGGACAATCTACAGAGTTTTAGATATGTCTCATTTGTATGTCCTATTACCCATTTGTAGATTCCTTTTCTAGTTTAGCATATGTTGGTTATTTTAGGTGATATATTCTTTGTCGCATTAGGAAATAGACTATGTTACATGTTCTGCTCACATCTTTTTTTTTCAAGCTAAATTAGAAGAATCCATATTTATCTCACTATTTACACCACCACACTACACATTCGTTAAGTAAACTAAAACTTACTTAACTTAATCTACAGTATGATGTAAATGAAAGGAATAAATTCGTTATTTCGTAAGCCGGCGACTTTAAGGAAAAATCCCGAAACCCGTCGATTTTTATTTTGGACGTCATCTAAGCGATCGAGATGACGTCATTGTTAAAATTTTTTAATGGAAATGTGGATGTTGTAATACATTATTTGAAAGGTCTTTTAAATACTCATTCAACTATATCAATATGTTGAATAATTGATATTTGTATTTGTTTAAAAAATGAATAAATTTTTATTATTACAATATATCATAGTTATATTGTGGATGGCCAAGTGCCGTTGAAGACATAGGCTTTCAGATAGTCCCGTCATGCCCAATAAATTGTGTCATTCATTAAATACAACGAAACATAAATTAGGTGCTCGAATTGTTTATCTATCTAAAATATAATGAGAAAGACTTGCCGCGAACTCTGCTCGAACCTTCTCTATAACTTCCGTAGTTAGTTGTGCAACTTCAATATGTAACCTTTCTTTGAGTTTAATGATATTTTGTGTTCTATTTTGGTACCCTTTACTCTGCAAGTATCCTCTTAAAAAGAAATTAAAAAGAGTCAAATCATGTGACCTAGGCGGTCTATTGTTTGCTCACCGACCTATCCACCGATATGAAAAGAAGTTGTGCATAGTTTGGAGTTGCTGCAATCATAAATCATTCTCTTTGAAAACAACCGGATCAATTCTGAGAGCAAGAAATTTCGAAGAAATTCTAAATATCGAGGACCTGTTAAGGTTTCTTGGAACTTATATGATCCAACAAGTCTATTATCTATTATTCCCGCCCAAACATTAACTTTCACTGGGTATTGAGTACGGTATTCTGGAGCCAGTGTGGATTTTCCTTAGGCCTCTACCAATAAGTTTGACAATTGACATGACCGTTTAGTAGAAATGTAGCTTCATCAGAGAAAAGAATCTTTTTGAAAAACATCGGATATCAGTCATTATGTTCCATAATAATTTCACAAAATTCAAATCGTCTATCAAAGTCATTTTCCACTAGTTTTTGTACTAACCTAACTTTATAGGGATGCTATTTCTCCTTTAGCTTTCTAAGAACTATTAAATGGTCCATGTATTTGTGTAATGCTACTTGCTGTGAACTGTTATTAGAATTATGGATTATTTGTTAACAGAACATCTAGATTGTTGTTTTCTGATATTGGTTTTTCACTACCTTTAGGTTCTTAGACATGATCCGTTTGTAGAATTGGTTCTTTCTGCGTACGTGTTTTTATCTCCACAAACCATTATTATTGGGATTCAATTCTTTGCGTTTCAGTCAGCTTCATGTTGATAGATACAAATATTTTTTGAATTCGTCTACTATAATAATACTATTAATCACTTGACAGAAAGTCAAGTTTGTCCAAGTATCAATGTTTCTGTTGTTAAGGTAACTACATTTTTAAAAAAGGTAGATAAGACATTTCATTACCAGAGACGGCCTTTACAAAATTTATTTTTGTGTGTCAATTAATACATCTTACCAAGACTTAATACATTTTATTAATAAATCTGTTGTAATTTCATTAATAATATTTGTGACAAATTGCAAATCAATTACTGTAAATATTGATATGGTTAAATGAGTATTACAACCCCACATTTCCATTGAAAAATCACGTTCACCTAGATGACGTCAAAAATAAAAAGGTATCCTTAAGAATAGCCCGTATAAAAATAAAAATCGACGGGTTTCAGGATTTTCCCTTAATCGCTGGTTTACAACATAATGAATTTATTACTTTCATTTGCAATCATACTGTATATTGAGAAAGTTTTAGCTTACCTCTTATTTAAATGTACCAAATCAATTAAACTTAAAATATTATTTTTGTTTCCAATACTATGTAGTACTTCCAGAGAATATGTCCATCAAATAAGTTTCATAAACATGGAGTAAATTGTAGATACTTCAATATACAAAATAAATGAAATGCTGGATGGAATTAAAAACAATTAAAAACCTCATCTACAAAATTCAAAGAATTACACAGTGAATTGATTCTGTACCTCCCCTTTTCTCCATATTAGGCACCAGCAAATATCGGCTGTTAGTAGATCAAAAAAGTTCTCCCAGAAAACTACTTGGCTTGAATGGAGAAAATGAAGGCTAAAACAAGCCCATATTTTGAGCCAACAAATAAATTGTTTGCTAGCAAAGGTATCGAAATGCTAAAATAATTGCACCTCTGTGAATAAAATTGAATTTTATCAAAAAAGCTTCATTCTTCCTATTAGATAACTTATATGTTGAGTTATATTAGACACACATTTATTTTTTTTTGTTCATTTTAAATGCTTTAGTTATAATTCTTGATTGTATAATTTTAAACTAATACTGATCTATTTGCTGTAATCTAGTTTAAAATTTGAAAAAATATTGGCCCTATTCTCAAGTATTACATTTGAGAGACAGTAATTATTTTAAACATGCAACAAAACCTGAATTTTTTTTAAACTGATATAACTTGGCTATTCTGTATTCTCCTTGAGAATGGTTTGACAAATACAGAAAAACTGGTAGTACCATTTTTATTAAAGTACCGATAGCTTTTCAACTAGTTCAAAAAATAAAAATTTCTAGATAATAAAATGTCTAAAAACCATTGATAATTGAATTACATTTATTACTATAAATGACACAGTTCCAATTTCATTTGGAATATATAGTCCACAATAAAAATTTTACTTGTCAAATGTGTTTTGATTAGACATGTAAGATTTCATAATGAAGATTACATAATTTGATTCAAAATTATCCTGTTTTCTTCATTTTATTTTGCTTAAGTAACTAGTTTAATTTAATATTTTACCACAGTAAGTTGGTAGCATTTTTGGTGTTATAGTATTAATTGATGGCATTTCTAGATTAGTTTGTATTAGGTAGTAATTTGTGGTGGGACCCCTGTGCTTTGTAGGTTGACACTTACCCACTAAAGGTCGCTTTCCTTGCAGGACCAAACGGAATCAGCTGCTATTTTGAAAATAAAAGAGAGCATGCAAGAGGAGGCCAAGAGGTTTGAGAAAGACTCGGACCATCCTGAGTATTTCATGCAATAACTTGCCTCGCCTCTTTGGCTGGTGGACGCCTGTTTTTTCTACTTAACCTGTACTAACACGGGCGGTGGTGTGCTCAATACTCAGCTCTTCCATGCGCCAGGGCCACCGACTTCACTAGTCATGAGTGTTCTGTTCTGTTTGCAGATATTCCTTTGAGGCTGAGCTGAGATAGAGCAAACCGGCCCCACCCCTGGACTGAACCATCATTCGAATACATGTGCATCTCAACGTTATGGTTCTTCAACTTTCCGCCACTTTTGTACACCATAGTCACAAGACATGAAACATTCTAATGTCCACCAGCCTAGGCAAGGTTGGATATAGTCATTAGGGATGCATCTAATATTCAATTTGATGTCCAGTTGGATACCCAGTGCGGATATCGGATGACATTGTATTATAATTTCAAATTTTTAATTTGTGAGTACTCTGTTCCTTTATAATAGGAGTAACTAATACATGTAAATTTTACTGATGATGATAAAACAAAAAATTCTCTATCATTAAATTTATTATTATATTTCGCAATTTTTTCCAGTCGTATTATTCATTAGCTATATTTTATGAAATATTTTTGGAATAAGTGAAACACAACCAGTTTATAGACCCAATGTATATAATATATGTAATATTTTATAAAAATATTCGTATAAATCATAGATGTACTTATTACTCATTAGATGAATGTATATTATTTGATTGTTGATAGAGTTCAACAAATTATATAAGCTTATCCTTTCAGATATCTCATTTTGCAACGGAATCTACAACTAATTTTTAGAGTTTATAAACTCACTTAAAGATCATATTCTGCGTCAATCCAAGCACTTATATATAATGTCTTGTCCAAAAGCTGAAAACATATAAAAACGTTTCCTCATTAATAAGTGTCATTAAATAAAAAATATTGAGTTTTAGTTTACTAAAGATTATCATATCTAGACAATTCTAGTTTCTTATATAACCTCTAGAATTCAATAAGATCATAATTTCTCGAGTTTTTTTGGAAATAGTTACTTGCCAATTTTATGTAACTGGGGTTTTAACGATGTAAGAATTTCTGCATTAATTGAATGGAATTAACAGTTCGTTAAACTTTCATAATGATGATTTATGATGATCATCAGGACATTATAGTCAAAATTTTTGCCCGAGATGGATATCTAATAAGTCCTCTTATGATACTCCATAGAAAAGTTTATTTATTTAAATAAAATAAAGTATATACATGCAGATAAGGCATCAATGCAGAACTGGAAGAAAGTGCTACCTCTGTAAAATGTCAAAGTAAAGTTAGAGACATTTTGCTCGATTAACAAAATTTTACTTCTGTAAGTCAATCGTTTTGAAATGTCTCTAATTGAATATTTCTTAACCAGAAAGAGCGCCACATCTTTATTGTCATCCGATATCCATTTTCTTACATTAGAAACAGTCTCCCAAATATATACAAATTTTATAAAAAATATTGTGGGTTTGTGTTATTTGCTAAACATTTATTATGTATCTTCAAAAAATGATGTCTCGCATTTTCAAAAAAGACAGCATTGGAGCATAGTTTATAAATTCTATGGTAAATCAAAAGACATATATGTGTTAACTTATATCTAGTTATTAATTGAAAATATATATATATATATATATATATATATATATATATATATATATATATATATATATATATATATAGGCTACTGTCTCTGGCGCTAGATTTGAAACATGCTTGAATTGTTTATTTTCGAGTTTTTTTTTAAATAGGAAATGTTAAAGTATTTAGTTGGTAAGTCATTAATTGTTTTACTTATAACGGTGAAATAAATACACATAAACCAGTAAAAAAAATGATACTTATATATATATATATATATATATATATATATATATATATATATATTATTTCACTCTAATTTTTCATTTCTTCATTTGGGTGATTGTTTCCAATATTTATTTTATGTTGTATCCTGATTTAACTGAATAATTGGTTAGCTTCGGGAGTAAAGATGAGATATACAGTTCTTAAAGGTTTTAGATTTTATGTAAGTGAAAATTAATTACTGGAATCATTTATGGATATTGGTGGTTATTTTAGGTATGAGGGCGTATCTCATTTTTGCTACATTACTTATTGTACGATTGTAATTTTATATAAATTTGATAAAGCTCCTATTAAATAGGAACAAGGTTGTTACAATTAATGTAGGAGAAGTATAAAATTTAACAAACAAAAAGAATTGTTAAAATCCGGGATACATTTTTAATCACATCTGTAATTTTAAAATCCTTTATGGGGATGTTTATTTCCAATTATGCCATTTATGATACAAATTTTCTTATGAACGCTCCCAAAATTAGAACTTAAGTTTAAAAATTTTCCTATTGCAGTATTTTCGAATTATTTGTGTTGTCCTGCATATTACTTAAGTTTCAATCACTCAAAAAACTTTTTTATTATTACTTTAAGAGAAAATCGTTATTTATAAGAAGTTATAACCATAGAATTTGTTGGCTACATAATAGGGAACAAATAAGAAATACTCGTCCTTTTGAAAAAGTAGCCTTATTGAGTAGTAGTAGCCTAGGTTGAGAAAGCAAAATTCCAATCGTGGTAAAGTTTTTTTGGAAAGTAAATTTCGTTTTGACATAAAAAGAAAAAAACAAATATATGTATTAGTTTTTTACATAGCTTCCTTGATTTTCTAGCATTTGTCATAGCATCATACAAGTTCTTCTATACCCTATTCATAGATTATACATAGTTTCATGAGGAAATATATATTCTCTCATATTATTTGAACCTCTCTATTTTGTATTGACCACCAGTGACTTCCACAGTTGAAGATATAAATCATTATAGCTAAGGACGAGATTGTGGCTGTACGGAGGATAGTTCCCATCAAAATCGGGTCTTTCCTTGAAACGCTTATTGCCGTTCTTACGTACATATTATTAATTTGTCGATGAATTTCATTTAGTTTGACGGTTCACGCATTCAAAAAAGTTATTACCAATTTAATTCTACAAGCAGTAGGTTTATGAACAAGCGTACAATACACAACAACTTCATAATTATCATGATCGTACCGCTGCCGCGGAGTATAATGGAATTGGAGCTTCACGAATTCACCGTATATAATTCCCTTGCTTGTGAAGTGTGTATGAAACGCAGATACTGCTTATTTATTTGCCACTATGTATGTACTTCTGATATAGACTTCCACCCGTTTTCATCAATGTTTTTAACTCAGTTCTTCACTGTCCACCAACTTCCGCAGTTTATTAAAATTTTAAATAGTTGCATTTGTGTTGAATTTATTTACTATTTTTGTAACTATTGATTGACCAACATTCCTTTGTGATTATTAAAAATGATTATGGGTTTTATAGTTGCCTCCAACAACTTCGTCTTCACTTAGTAATAACGATATTTTTTTTATTATTTATTTATTGTATATGCTAAATTTCTATAATTTACCATCCCAAGTAGTACTTACATATAATTATGGAGAACATTTTATGAGAAACAATTTTTTTCCTGAAATTAATAATAACAAATTTTGGGTTTTTACATACATCTCTGTGCAATTAGAAAGAAAACATATCAAGTTCCAATTTTGGGTGCTTATCTCTTTTGAAATGATGACTTTTTAATATAACTCTATATTTATTGACTATTCTATCCTGGATATGTTCCAAATTTTACAATATTTAATTTTATATTATTTTTATTTTCCCAGTGTTTTAAGAGGATTTATTGTCAGAAATGGTACCATAAATGATTTCAATATTCTTGTTCTAAAGAATTGAATAACATTTTAATATATTTAAAGTTGAAATCACAAATATGAGCCGCTCAGTGCACACATTGATTAACTCCATAAAACGAAAAGTTGTTTTTAAAAATCCCTCTGATAATATGAATTCAAATATATAATGTAGAATGTATAATTGCAGATATAGCTTTCATCTAACGGTATATAAAATTAATTAAAAAGTAATGAAGTTAAATTTAGTCTTTACATTTTAGAGTTTTTTATTACACAAAAAGTTAGTTATTCATTTTTATCACAGCTTTTCCATTAAAATGAATGTTAGCAGTTCGGTTATATTATAATTTTCGTAATTAAATCATAGCAGCTTTATGTTAGCGGCATTATTCTGTGGGATGATTCAGCAATATTATAAATAATGTCTTCTTCATGACCTGTATGCGAGGATTCGTCATTTCGATTTGTTGACAAGTTCTTATAGTCATCGTGTTTAACAGGATGAATGAATTTTAGTAGGTCCATCATGTCTCTCCATTTTTCCTTTGTCACAGTTCTACCTTTAGGATATAATAAAGGCTGATCTATATTTTTTAAACTTTGCTATCTACTCACCTAAGATTATCTTTTATTAACCCATTAACGCCGAGAATAAAAAAAATTTTTTCTTTTTTTTCCCAAAAAATATTAAATTTCATAATTTTGGGACTAAAAAAATATCAACATTAATATTGTCTCTCTAGAAGTAATTGTGCAAAAGGCCGTACCCATATGGGACCGCTAGGCGCTTTCTGTGAATTTTTATGTTAAATTCAAAATTCTTTAAAAAAAAGTTCAACTCTTATTTATTCATTTATTTTACATGAAAATTTCTAAAACACTCTAACATAGCCCCACATCACATTTACTGCACATTGTTTTTCCTTTGCTCGAACAACCAGTACTGGCACACCTTCTTTTTTTGCCTCTAGGAACATGTTGGATATAATGGTGTAAGCCATCATATCTCACGTCGCTACCAACTCTTGAGTCGCTTGCAGCTGCCGTGGCCACTTTTCCTATGGATTTCGGTGGTTTCTTATATTTTGTAAGATATGTCTGTAAAAATAAAGACTAAGACGGATCTACCTGCACTATACTTCTTCTAAACTCGAGTTGACTAATCTCCCTACCGATGCGGTAACTGAAATTAGTATGAAGTCGATTCTAAGTTTTATCCATCAAATCGGTTCCACCCATATTTTTGTTGTATTGTAGAACAAGCTCTGGTCTAGACACATATATGTTTTTTCCTAGAAAATCTTTCGACAGGTTTTATTGGTGCCACACCGAAATTATTGCTGACCAATGTAACAACGCTGTTGTCCATCCAGCTTATGTATAAAATCCCGCATGCTCTTTCCAAAGCCGAGTAAATAGCGCCTCTAGCTCTTTTTGAAAACGTCTTCTTGTCCTCAATTGGACAGTCTCGCGGATTTCAATTGTCCCTAATTGTTCCCGTTCCACTATAGCAGTTGTTCTTCAAAGTATTCAAAAGATTGGTACCAGAACAAAGATTGTCGAAAAAAAAAAATTATAACTACGAAATTTTCTCTCGCCTAATTCGTCAATCATTTGAACAAGTGGTGCTGCAGCTTTGCCAAAGAGTTCTTCGTATTTTTCAATGGCTCTTGGATTCTTTCCTTGATAAATTTCGAAATTTATCAGGTAACCACTAGGTGTGTTGAGCCTCCACATTTTATAACCAAATCGCACAGGTTTTCCTCTTATAAATTGTTTGCACCCGTGCCGGCCGTAGTACTTTATCATTGACTCGTCGTAAGAAAGATTTTGCTCTGGTACAAAATGTTGAATAAATTTTTGTTTTAGAGCGTCTGTCAATAAACCTAACTTATACATTTTGTCGGATATGTCTATAGTGTTATCTGCGAAATGTATAAAACGGCAAATTTGCAAAAATCTGTCCCTTCGCATAGCTTCGCAAACAAGCTCGTTCCTCATATCTTTGGCTGTTTCCCAATAGCTTATTTTGGAAGGTAAAGGATTATATCCACTAAGTATAAGAATTCCAATGAAAACTTGGATTGGTTTTTGAAAGGGAGTAATTTTTTGTTTGAAGTGCTATTGCTTCTAGCGATTCATTTGAGAAAAAGAGCTCAAACACTTCAACGCAAGTCAAAGAAGTGTATGCACTATAGTCACCTGGTAAAAATTCTTCTGAAGAAGGTGTCAAATCTCCAATAGTAAATTCAAAATTTGTTGGGCGCGGGGTCAGAGCAATATTATCAGGGAAATCGGGACTGGTACTGGACTGTTGAAAATCGGTTGCTTCTGCTGCAGGAAAATTCTCCCTAGTACCTCCAATTCTCGTATTATCCGCAAGAACAATTTCCGCACCAGCATTTTGTTGTCTCCTATTAAGATTGTCAACAAGACCACCTTCATCTTCATCTCCCGAATCTTCGTCAGATAATACATTGGATTCGGGATATGTAAACTGCCGAAACTACTTCGGCTATCAGACTCATCATAAGCAATGTCTAATGCCTCTTTCAATGTAATTCCACTAAAAGAAGAAGAAAATATGTTTTGAATCATTTTGTCTTGCAAAATGCCTATGGGACCACTCACGTTTACAACTAATTTAAAAAAAAATTGGAAAAGAAATTTACTAAATAACGATATCAGATACATAGAGTCACACTTTTACTTACTACATATATCACTTGAAAAATATGACTGAAATAATACTTACACGAATCGGATGTCCATTTTTTACACTAAATAGAAAATCACTCGAGTTTAACAACCGTACAGAACTACCACTAATTCCAAGTAAAATGCATTCAGGTATACGAGTGCCAACTATAAATAGCTCACAATCCCCTCTCCAAAAAATTGTTTTCAAGGCGATATAAGGGTGATGAAAAGCTAAGTGGTTGCTGGGACCGTATGGTGCCGCTACGCGCTAATGGGTTAATGGCTTGAAATTCTATATCTTCACATTTGAATTGTATGAGATAGGGTTTGGACCTTTCTAACTTTATCCAGCGTATTTTAAACCAATTTACTGGAAGCCCTGTGACGGTTATTTTTCTGTTAATGATAGACTATTCTAAAGGTTTTGTTGACAAAAAATCTTGGTGAGTCATTTGGATTAGATGAAATGGCGCTTTCTTTTTACATGTTTTGATTATATGGTACAAATGATCTGGTGAAAAAATGTTTTTTTTTCGCACATGACTCAATAATGGCAAAATCTGAGTGATTGGACAAATAGCTGTGTCCACTTACCAAACATTTCATGTCAATTGATTCAGCTTTGATTTCCGTGCTTTGAACAAGTTTCAATAAACTTAAGACGGTTTTAATATTTCTGTTTTGCCCGGTAAACGAATCCGAATATGTTTTTATTTTTTCGAAGTTTGCAGCGTAAGTTTTTATGTACTTTATTAGACAAGATGAAATTTCTTGAGACCCACGAAATCTTTCAGTTTCTGTCGAAACAAAAATATGGCTTATATTTTTATTGAATTTATGACATCCAAAATTATAAACATATAAATTTCGCTTATAATAAGCTACGGATGTGATCAACTTGGGAAAAGCTAGCTTTTCGATAAACGCCTTCTTGGACCAGACTTTCTGTTGATAAATTGGATTGAAGAATCATCCCTGCTTTCCTCACTCACATTATTAGTCACACTCATATCGATTATAACGGTATAATATGAAGGGTCGGAGGGAAAAAGGGGCAAAGTCACATCGACCAAATTTTTCAGGAGAGACAATTTAAGGTTAATTTTTGGATATACGTATTAATAAAACATGAAATTATAAATTCTGTTTATTGAATAAGCTACCTTAATAATTTTAGAATCTTAATATATTATTCATCTTAATTGTATTCACTCCTTTGCATGACAGATTACGTAATTGAAAAATGGTAACAATCTGGAAGAGGGAAAAAGGGGCAATGTGCAGGACTTGTCCCCTTTTCCCCCCCTTCAAGTTAACTTTTAATGTGTCATAGGATGGTATTATAGGTAAAATTATGAAAAATCCATTAAAATCAAGAACATTATTTATTGAATGGGTAAAAAACAGTTTTGCTTCACTTAAAAATGAAAGACTCATTCTATATTGGCTGCATTTTTCTTCTTGTCCCTCATTTTTTCCCTTTTTTGTCTTGCTTCGTTGTTGTATGGCAGGTTTATATAGTAATCCTTTGCTTGAATTTTACTGCAGAATTTAGAAAGATATACCAAATCCTCGTATTTTTCATCTGATATTGGCACTGGTCCTAAAAACATAAGCAAAATTTTCGTAGGGCCTACGCATTTCAAAGTACGCACATTTTTTAAACATAATGTTATCATAAAGTAAAAACTTTTCGGTTTCATAAAACTTAAGGATCCCTGACATTTCTTAATATTTTTATTAACAATATCATTTTATATTATTTTCTTAAATTTTAAAGATAGTGTCACTTGATAATATAAATTTATTATTACCTGTGTGAGAGTGATCAGGATTATAAGCCTTTCAGATTCAATAGTGAACTTGATTTCTCTTATGGGTCTTGTTTGAACGCTAAGTTTTTTCTTGTAAGTCAAGTTAAAAAACACAGTCCATGATCGCCAAAACGAGTAATCTACTTCTACAACAACGTATGGATTAGGTTTCTGTCTACAATCCCTGATGTGAATAGTCCAGTCACTTGGCAGTTCAGCTCTAAAATTGTTTTTTACTAGAGCCATGTCTTTGTCTGTCTCCATATATGAGTGCCCTCTTATAGGAAACGTCATTTGTACAGACTTAAACCTGTTTTGTATATGTATCATATAATGGAGGAATCGTATCATCGTAATGTTTTTGTTCTGACCTCCGCAGTCTGCATATATTTGGAGATTTTCAACATTTTTGTCGAGGTAGTTGTTTAAAAATTCAAAGAGCATTTAACAAACATTGTCACTTCCCTTTTTACCTTCTGACTCTAGATAGACAAAAAAGTAAGAAATGTTATTACTGAGAATGTGATTAATAAAACAAAAAACAGAAAGTTGTCTTCTGTAATATACATCGTTTGTGGTAACATTAGGCACACACACATTTTTTCTATAATCAATGCATATGGCCTCATAGGTTTATGTAGCCTCTCGGGCTCTTCTTTTTAAATCATAAAATTTGTCTGCATTTAATTTGTGTGATTTGAATTCCGTTTCTTTTTTTTCCAAGGATTCTCCAATTTTATCTCTTTCTTCTTGATTTTCAACACATTTCAAATCATTTCTCAGTGATTCTAGTTTGATATGCATTTCATCACAAAAACTACAAGTTTCTGTTCTTGGGTAGCCAAAGGCTGTATTAAAAACAGATCTGTAAGAGTCATATGAGACTTACGTGTTTGGATGTAGGCTCTTGAAAAAGTTTACACATTTTTGATATATTTAGGTCCTCTGGCAAATATTTTTTTTGGAGTCTTTTATACAATAGTGCGCCACTCGACCTTTGAATGAATTTATATGGTCCTTAATCAGTTGTTTTGTTTCCTCAGGGATAGCATGTTTTCTATTTAAATGTTTTCCTCTTTGGTCCTTTGGTGAATATCCTGTCAATTTCAATGAGTTAATTAAATACTCTACCTTCTTTTTTGATATGCCATGTATGGCAGAAAACGCTTTCCGACAAACACCGTACTCATTAACTACCCCATCGACCATATCCCTAACTTTATATTTGCATGTAACATCTCTAAACTTCGCGTCAGCTGTATTTACCCTAGGCCTACGACGCTCAACAGGCACAACAGCCATCAAGCCACACAAATTCTACACTTACAGTCTGCCCCCGGCTCATGACTCTGCACCCTCATCTTCTTTGAAACTTCTCGCAATCTACCAAATCCTTTTCTTTTTTTAGTAGTCTTCTCCACAACACCATCATCACTTATGTCACTATCACTCATTTTGTACCAATATAGACAAATATTATTTAGAAATAACAACAACAAACTAACCTCAACCTGTTGCGCCACTGACAGAGATCAACAAAACAAACACTACCTTCACAATCATCTGTGATTCAAATCAGCAACTGGTTAAGTAGCAAATATCTTATTTGTATTTAAAATAATGCTACTAAGATATAAATACGTATATAATAAACTGAATTATCATATAACAACAATAAAAGTCACGATTAATTAAGATCTTCATAGGTAAATTGCTGAATACAACGGCGTTTAGTTGTGGACTTGACCCCTTCTTTCCACTACGCTCTGGACTTAACCCCTTCTTCCCTTTGGGCTCAATTTTTCAAACCATTATTTTAAGGTGACTTGACCCGTTTTTCCCACAAATCATTATATCATGTGAAAGTACTCGTCAAGAGCTACAACAATCCATCAATAACTCAATTACCCTTCATCCCTCCGACCCTTCATATTTATTTCTTTAAAAACAATCTGGGAGTAATGTTGAAAAGACTAAGTACACAGTAACATTCAGCGTGCGAGATCACTGCTATACTAACTACCGTTTGCATTGTGCTTCTTTTTATTTGTTTACCGATGCGATTTTGTTACGAATATTATTGAGAGGGAGAGAGCATTTTCGGCTGTTTAAAAACAAATGAGCGTCGATGCACGGCCAGAACAGATACGGCGTTACTGAAACGATTTACATTAGAGTATGAAGTTAATCGAAATAAATTACTTATTATTCAATGGCCAAAAAAATTTGCCATTTAACGGTGCTAATCTTTATTATTCAGAAAAGTTATTATAAATATAAAAAGTTATGACTATACCAAGGGCTTTGACACTTAAATTTAAGATTTTTCAAAAAGTGGAGTTAATCGATGTGTGCACTCAGGCTCATATGTTACTTTTTGTGAACCTTGAAAACTGTCTCAACTCAGGAGTTTATTATATTTTCACCGCTAGTTTAAAAATTACTGGTCAAAATATCATTTTGTATTTAACTTTATTCGGCATTTCCAGTTTTTTAGATGCTTTACAAAATGGATAAAATGGACACAAATATAAAATGTAGGTAATTATGCCCAAGCAAGTACTTAATTCCAATTAATAATCTTTTCAAGATGTTATACTAAACTTGCATTACAATAAATAATTAATGTTTTTCAGATGATTATATACATAATAGGTTTTGGTCCATATTTCGTCATCGTGTGATATACTTCGCAGTGGTATTAATATTCTTCATATACTTGGCAAAATTATAAGGAAAATATTTCCTTAGAATTGAACATACCAGTATTCGATGTAGTTTTATTATATTAGGAGAACAAACCCAGTACCGTTCAAGTTGCAACATAGAAAAAATGCTTAGTTAGTCTGTGATACATTTTAATACTAACGTTAAATTCGCTTTGATTTAACTAATCGTTGGTGTATATTGTACCCTAAATAATTCAAATTATCCCTACTGAATGAGTTTCTATGAGCATAAAAAGTTATATTTTTGTATTGACACAGTGGTATTTTGTAACTTGGATATCAGATTTAAAAGATGGGAATGGGGTGAAACCTATTGATTATCTGTCATTATATTAACCTATTAAGGGAAAAAGTCACAGAATGTCAATCATGGGAGTGAATTCTTCTGAGTGCACTTATTCTAAGAAACAATAAGTGTTCAAAATTTCATGTTCTATTCATATTTCTCAATTTATTATCATGAAATTCAGTGAGATTTTTTACTATTTAGTAAATGATTTAAAAATAATTTCGAATTATTTAACATTTTTCTTTGGGAAAAATCCATTATGATAAAAAATTTTATGAAAGTATATTTTTTCTATTCTCAAAATAATGTAGTATTGCTGTTTTAGGATTTTTTTAATTATATTTCATTTATTACACTTATTTATTTTATGTCAAGTTCTTAGATAATATTTAGAAACTACATTCCTCATTTTCTCTAATTTGTCAACTAACTCTCCAAATATTCACTTAGTTCCCATGTTTCAGTTACATTTATGAGAGTATTCTCCAAAATTAAATGTATTTTCGGATTTCACACATCTAAATATACACTTAGCTCCCAATTTTCGTCTAAAACATCTATATAACTATATGACAACTGTTAACGCTATTTAATCATCCAAATTCAATTACTTCTAAGATATATTATTTACAAGAACCAAGGACAAATTTCAATAATATTTATATTGAACAGCTTTAATGCACTTAATTGCCACTTATATACAAACTCTAAAAAGTACACCATAACGTTATATGGATCTTATAAAAATAATTGTTCATTCTTCATTTAATAAGATTGAGTGTTGGGTATATTTAAATAATTGGTACATCACAAAATCAAAGTTTTATTTTGTACAATCGAATATGGTCTAAAATACCAATTTTAATCTCCACAAAATTCCATTTTTTTTATTCTCAATATTCGATTGATAGAACTGCTTCCTTTCTCCCATTTCATTTTCACCTCTTGTGTAAATGCAATAGATGCAAATGCAAATAGGAGTTCACTCACCTCTCCCTCTTGCAACTCAGTGAAAAGATCTTACGTATTTTCTTAATGATTCGTGTTGAGATGTTGTAGTATTAGATCTTCATCTTAAGATTTATAATTTAATTATTTTGAATATATTAAAAATATACCACTTAGTGTATTTTAAATATATTGAAAATGTACAACCTGGTGTAGCTTGTACTGAGTAAACCACTACAACATCTCAACTAATACATATTTTTGTTATCAATTTTTTGTACCATCAACCTGATAATTCCACTATTTATTTCCTACTTAATTTTATTTCACGATCTTGGTCCTTTTAGCATAAGAAGAATCTTATTTATAAAATTTTCTTTTAAAAATATATACTTAAATCAGTTGTTAGACTATTAATTTGATGAATGTGTGTATGAATGTGCAGATTGACATGTGATAAGAAATTTTTTGTGACAATGTCTGGATTCAATAACATTGTTTTCTTTTTTGTATGGATAATAAAATTCAAAGTTTCATTGTGTTTTTCATTGATATTCTCTTTATTACCTTAATTACTTTTAAAGTCCATTTTTGTTTAGATCTGTTACATAAACAACTTAGCAAAACAGTATTAATTAAACCAAATTTTCTAGCAAATACTTAACCGGCATATATGAAGAAGAGTTACATCTAAATATATTTAGATCTTTTCTTTTTCGAGGGGCAACGTATACAGGAAGATTGCGTGTAACTCCAGTATCAAAACTATCATTGAAAGCATTCATTTTCGAAATTTGTCGCAGCCTTTTACAAGTCCAAACGTTTTTCGAAATTGTTTGTAAAACATTTTTGCCTCGTTGGAAAAAAGTGGACGTCGTGTCTCAATGACTGAAAGCATTTAAGAACAGAATATAGTGTTCGCACTATAAAGTAATACTGTTTCCAAGCACTTAGAAGAGTAGTCTTTTGCCGTTCGATGGTTATTGAAAATAAGTTTCTTGATTTATTGATAATACTGCATTCAATAAAACTAAATCCACATCATCGGGCACTACAACAATGTATTCGGTTCGCAAAATAATCGCGGTTTTAATTATCAATCTATTGGCGTTATCTGCTTGGCAAGAAAATATTCTATTTTCTAAGATTGTTTCCTGGAGCTACGTTCGCTAAAAATTTATCTTACCTAATTTTAAATGGCATGGTCTTATCAAATATGTTATTATCTGACTTCTCTTTACTAAGACGCGTCCTTTCCATCGATTTTGTGGTGTGTTTTTCTAGCAATCAATTATAGGAAATTTTATGTACATCGATTACAATCGCCGTAACTTCTGGGAATAGGTCATAAAATGAAGATTTTGTTGATTTTCGTATTTCACTATTTTCAAAAACAGAAAGAGGAAAGGAGTTAATTCAAATGTCATGAAGGTTTTGAGTTCTTCATCTGATTTTTCTAGTACGCAAATACGCTGAAATAACAGGAGTGAATCAATTGGAATATCATTCACTTTAATTTTGTTAGAGAAAGTCAATAAATGAACAATATAGTCGCGAATATTTAAATATCTGTTCTTTCTACAGAAGCAGCGTTTAGCATTGATATTCCTCTTGTAACTTTTACATTAACTTCTAAATCGGAAGTAGAATGTGAACTAGAGTAAATGTTATCACAAATCGAGCAACCATTATTGCCATTATCATATTTCAATATAGGCAGCAAACGATATTGTGTATTTTTTAAGTGTTTTCTGGTATAACCACCATATTTAAATCTAGTAAATGATTGTGCAGAATCCAAATAACACATATCAAGTCCAGCCTTAATTTCTTATTTTCGTTTTTTTTTAAAAGATTACACATGAAATTCTGTTTCCGCGATTGTTTTGCAAATAAAGTTTCGCCAAACTCACAAACTTTTAACTTCAAATTCAGGTCATCACAAAGTTTTCTCAATTATATTTTATTACACCCTTTACTTTGAATAGTCAAGAAACAAGAATTGATATTGTCCCCAATGTTTTCCATTGAAAATTACATGGCGAGTTCAACTTTTTAAACATGCTGAGAACTCTATTCGTGACCCAGAGTGAATTGTATATAATAACGTTCTTTATATAAAACGTATGGAGTGTGGAGAAGGAGGAACATCTCTTATGGACGGTACGTTCAAAATATGGTCTGAATTCTGTAGGGATAATACGTGGCGCTGATTGTACTATGGGATTGAGATCTGAAGTTAAACACTTACTGTATAAGAAATTATCAAAGTTGTGACTGACGTTTGATTATATTCATATGAAAAGCTGTGCAATCCTTAATATCTTATTAGATTTTTATTTTTTATTAAGAACTTGATATATTTCTGTACCTGCTTGCATAAGCTAATTACCAATGATATTTTAACAAAACTATAATTATTATATTTGTTGCGGATAGAGTTCAATATTTTATTTCTATGAACCAAAATGTTTTATTTTCAATTATTTTATTATTCTTATTGATATTTTTATATGACTATAACTATTATATTAGTTGCTAATGAAGTTCAATATTTTATTTTTATGAACCGAAATATTTTTTTTATTATTCTATTATTTTTATTGATCTAATTATATCGCTATAATTATTATATTAGTTACGGATAAAATTCAATATTTTATTTTAATCAACCAAAATGTTTTTTTTATACTATTTCATTATTGTTACATGATTCTACTTTTTTTTCATATTAGAATATATGTATTATCTAAACCAAATAAATAGCTAAATAATAAAGTTAATTTAACGAGATTCTGTTTTGTTAATCGTTTCATTATTTTAATACTACTAATTTCATTATCACGGTGCATTATTTAAAGCATTACTATACAGTTATTTTCAAATTAGCGCGTAAAATTCAAGCGAATACCCTCTATAATCAGCGCCACCTATTTACCCATCAAAAATCAGCTCACATTTTTTAACCCAGAGACGTTCCTCCTTCTCTACATTCCATAATAAAACGCTTCGTTATGTAATATATAAACAAGGCTAATAGATAAGAACCGAATTCTTCTGGTCGTTTTTCCTAAACTTTGGTTCATAATGACCTAATTTGGATAACTAGTTCATTCTACATTGAATATAGGATTATCGAAACCTAGACTTCTCATATATGACAGAGTACTTAGTAAACACACTGTTCACACTACCACAAACCTTGAGGTGTAGGAAGCCACCGACAGGGCGATACTAGCGCCATCTATTGAGCAGTAATGACAACAAGGCGTCGGCCATGTTGTTGACGTGTTTCGAGGAGAAAGGACATACCGGAGCATTGTGATAATTGTTTGATGTAGTATACTTTTTGAGCGTTATTAGAAGAAAGTTCAGGAGTGTGGTTGTGATCCATTTGAGCTGCAGTAGGAAGTTAGGGACCAGTGGCCACGCGTGACCGAATTAGACAGACTAGAGTACCTAGTTTTACGCACGAAATTTACGACCAAAGAAGCTATGAAGAATTCTTATTTCCTCTTGTTCGTCTGGAATCAGCATTTAACTCTTATCACATTTTTTTAATGTAACAACTTTTCTTCTCACTTTCATTGCTTTCAATTCTCCTAAATCACTATGTGTGTCCCTACATCTTTTTTACCACTTGATATAAATTTCCCTGCTGAAATTTATGTCTTGCGTCCCTAGGAGTAATTGAGATTTTTTTCAGATATTTAGATATTAAACTAATAAAATCAGGGTCTAAGATCATCTTTGACATTTCGATATTTCCAGTCTTTTACGGAGTCGTATTCAGTCTCATTATTTCCTGTGCGAAAAATCAAAAATTTTCTCTATTATATGTATATAATGTTTTCATCGGGAATAAGGATTGATGATTCGTGAAAAGTAGATGTAAAAAAAGCAATATAGGTAATTAGGCCTTGGTACTACCCTTCACACTTCTTTCCATCAATCTAGGCTTTTGAAAATACTAAAAAACGAAATTTGACGTCATGATAACTAGCGGTAATATATATGAGCGATCGGATTGTTGATAGAAATTTTACGCGCCCCACGACTCATTTTTTAGACTGACAAGGTATTTATCTGTCCTATGAATACAGTTCACCATTTTAATTCTTTAAAAGAATTGAAAGACAAAGGTATGGTGCTATGATCTTCACCTTGGTTTGTTTACGAAAAACGTATCGACAATATGGTCGATGCCCGTTGTCGTATCTGATCGCTAGATGGCGTTCGCGTCACAGGGGGGCAAAAAATGCATGGCTCGTGAAGCCCAATAATTACACTGTCTTCAGATTGAATCCTACTACAGTCTATTTCAGAAAAGTATAGAGTAATAAAATGGGGAATTCCGTCCAGTTCGGCTCAATTTCGGTGTCGGCCATAGGTGTAGGTCTTGAAATTGTATTGTTTGTAATATTAAAATTTCAAGTAATTCCGTAAGAGAATTAGGAAAAGTATGTTTTCTGGCCTGAAGTGTCAATATCAAAATATTATGTAGGGATTACTTAGGTAGTAGATTATACAGTTACGTTTAGCGTTTAACAGGCACCATTTAACCTTCTATTAGTGCCTCTGCCTAATTCCAACCCTATTTCAGATTCGCCTTAATCTTGCGCTGTAAGGGCAATGGTTTCTTACCCAAAATTTTTAGACCTCTATAAGTATATTTGTTTAGTTTAACGCATCAGTATTTGCTGTTAAGCCGTAAATAGTGTTCACAGTATTATAAGATTAGTATTATAATAATTGTCCACTATCAGTGAATGAAAAACTTATTATTTTAAATGTTCATCAAAAGCATAGCCGTAAAACACTTTTACTGGAAAGCAATGAAATTTTTTGCTGGCGACGAAAATACTTAAGTATATAGCAGTACAGAACAGAGCACAAGAAAATCTTGTTGAGACGTGGATTAATGAAGGTTATACAGTACCAAAAATGTGGCAAAAAATATAACTAGTGCTCGCCAAGCTTTCATGGAAGGCCTATCAACGGGTATTAAGGTGCCTTCAGGTAAAGAGAAAAGACTAATAATCGTCCATATTGGACGCGAAGAGGGATTTTTAAAAGAAGGTTTGCTAACCTTTCAGTCGTACCATACGGAATATTAGCACGAGGACATGGATTCGGATGTTTTTGAAGACTACTTTGGTGAAATGATAAAATATCTTGCTGCTGATTCAGTACTAGTTATGGATATAGCAAGTTATCATTCTCGACGCATAGAGAAGACTCCAACTTCATCTTGGAGAAAACAAGAAATTATTTACTGGTTAACCATCAAAAGTATTGAATTCGAAGATAATTTCATAAAAAAAGAACTATTAGCTATAGCAAATTTACAATAACATCTTTTTATGAAATACGCCGTGGAAGATATAGCAGAAAAACTTAGTGTGACTGTGCTGCGAACACCGCCATTTCATTGCAAACTAAATCCTATAGAACTTATATGGGCGCAAGTGAAAGGATTTGTAGCAAGACACAACACGACATTCAAAATGAAAGACGTTAAGCTACTGTTTGATCAAGCCATTAAGGAGGTGACACCAGAGAACTGGTGAAAAGCAGTCCAGCATGTCATTAAAGAAGAGAAAATGTGGGATCTTGACTACTTGATCGATCGGACCGTCGACCCGTTAATTATAACGTTAAGAGGAGATGACAAAGAATATTATGATTTTTTATAATTTAATTTTTGTATAATGTTCAATTAAAAATAAGTGTACCTAATACTATGTACATAATTCCCAATTTTTATTGTGTTAAAATGAAAATTCTTCCAATCCTTCTAATCCTGTCCATTCTCTACTTACCACCACTTCCGTACCTAACAACTCACGAATAACTGTAAATTCAATCCCTCAATTGCTCACACCTCCACTCCAAAATACCAACCTCTCGTTGACCTTTCCACTTTCTTTGCCTTCTTCTCCCCCATGGATAAAAAATATTCCCATAGTAGATACCTCACTAACCATCTACAATAAACACGAATCCCCTAGCGTTCTTGTAGAGAACGCATTCTTGGAAATTATGCATAAAAATTCCTTCGGCCTAATTCTCTATACGGATGCCTCCAAAGCTGAATCCGGTGTGGGTGGCGCAGTCACTACAAACCACGAACTCATAAGTTCTTTCCGCTTACCCTCGACGTGTAGTGTTTACACTGGTGAACTATACAGTATCCTTCAAGCCTTCAAATATATTTCTTCTCCCCATAAACATATCGCCATATGTACTGACTCTCTTTCATCCATACAGTCAATCACAACCATATTCACCGACCACCCAATAGTCCAAAACATTCATGACACCTACCAAACTCTCATTGCTCTTGATATAACAGTCTCTCTCATCTGGCTTCCATCGCACACTGGAATTGCTGGAAACGAATGTGCCGATCGCCATGCCAAAGAAGTCACAAAAAATCATCTTGAAATCCCAGTACAGCTGGACAAGATTACTTTCAAACACCTCACTAAAAAATCTTGGCACGATACATGGAGCAAGAGCACTACAGCACTACATCAAATCCACCCAACTACTTCTCACATTTCCCTAAACTTTCTGAATAGGTGAGAAGCTGTGACAATAAGAAGACTTCGCATCAACCACACGAAACTTACTCACGGCTATTTGATGTCGTCAGAAAGTCGTCCTGACTGCCGAACTTGTCAAGTTTCTGTGACTGTTAAGCACATTCTCACCGACTGCAGAGAATATTCCACCGCATATGAACAGTTTGATATGAAAACCAACCTCCAGGAGACACTTAACTGCCCGACGGAAATAAAGAAAATCGTGCAGTTCCTTAAAGCCACCAAGCTGTACAAGAAAATATAATTTAATTTATACATTGAAACATATTTTATTTTTTGTATGTAACTGTAATTTTATTTAATTCGAATGTATTTAACTTATGATTGTTTTTGTGTGCCAATGACCAGCCCTGTCGAGGCACGTTAAACTGAAATAAAAAAAAAATAAAATTCTTTCCTTTTTACGAGAATCCTACCAGCACGCTTTGGCACAATA
Organism: Diorhabda elongata; assembly: GCA_026230145.1. Taxonomy (NCBI): domain Eukaryota; kingdom Metazoa; phylum Arthropoda; class Insecta; order Coleoptera; family Chrysomelidae; genus Diorhabda; species Diorhabda elongata. Next base: position 21,774,892 of record CM047937.1, on the reverse strand, counting down.
TTTTCAGTGTTTGTGAATGGATAATAATAGGCTAAACCTATATATTGACCCCAACCCGAGTGGTACTACCTGCACTTGATAAAAAGAATTTCAATGAAATCAATGCCAAACAAGAAAGTGACTTAAATATTCGTTGGGTCACTCTGTGGTCCCTTTGCATACCTAATGAGGTTTTATTACTCTATACCTTTCTGAAATAAACTATAATATTATAAATGTTAATGTAAGTTTGTTATGCTTTTACGCGAAAACTACTTAACCGATCATCATGAAACTTTGTACACATATTCTTGAAGGTATTAGATCTAACATAGAATACTTTATATGAAAAAAAATTTACAAATGATAAAAAATTTTTTTATTAAATAATCTCAAAATATAACTTCTTTTAAGCCATCTAGCATTCCAGTACTTAAGTTCCAACCTAGAGTACTCTAATATCGTAGCACTGTATTACCGACGGTCACGTTAATAGATCCAATTTTTGTATATTTATTAGTTTTTTCTGTCAATACAATACAGCATAAAACTATTTGAGTTTTTGAGGTTAGGTGTCATTTTTTTATAATTCCTATCATTCCTACTGACTTTTTCATTCCAATTCAAAAGGGCTCAGTTTTCCGTTGCTGTTACTATAAACAAAACATTATAATGTGAATGTAAGTTTGTTACGCTTTCACGCGAAAACTACTTAAGTGAAACTTTGAACACATATTCTCGGAGTTATCAAAGTTGTTGTCATAACATTATGAAATTCTTCAGCTACAAGTTCGTTCTTTAAGTTGTCTACTCTATATTTCTTGAGATCATCAATATGTGGTCGGACTCAGCATCTACCCGTCTGTAACTTCTGACATTCGTTATCAATCTTGCATGTTTTTTTTTCCACTAATACATGATCAATTTGGTTTCTTGTGCGGAACTAGTAGTACTAGCTTAAATAATAATAATCTCTCAAGAGAATGAGGGGAAAACTGGGATAATGTCTGTCATTAAAAAATTAATGGGATAAAGAAAAACAAACTATAATAAAAGTGTATATATAATTCAATAATATTAAAAATAATATAAAGAACAACTAATATTCAGGTGATAAACAATAAAATTTTTTACTGCATCTCAAACAGATACGTAAAGTTGAAATAATTTCCCTACGACAATACTATTAACTGATATTTCAATTTAATCCAAATAGAACACAAGTTCTATAGTTTCTTAACTTTATCTCAAAATTGCAAATTCACGTCATAGAAAACACATTATACATTATATACTGAAATACTAATTATGTATCTTCTAAAACAGTATACAACATCGATGTATATTTTTATTGCATATGCCTATTATGACATGCACGACAAACCGGCCCTAGGAATATAGGGAAAAAAATGTACAGGTTAGTATTATACTATTGAATTACTAGGCGCGTGTACCTCAAAATAGTTAATCACTGTATGCTAAGAAATAGGATCAAGAGATCCAATAGTGCCAGAGATTCAAAAGAATATTTAAAATCTACAACGTTGAGAAATTACTTTATTCCATTTTCTATAAAGATGGACACCCAAAAATGGCAAATTAAAGTTTCTTGTATTGACTGAAGAATATACTTTTTGAATTGAAAAGTAGGTTCTTTAAAAATTCAATCAGAACAGAACTGAGAATGTTTATGATCATTGAATTGTAAAAATTCACTTTAATCTAGGACTAAAAAATACTGTAATTACTATGAAGCTTCACTTCTCAGTCTTAGTCATCCGGAATCGATTTTGTAGAGTTATGAAAATAGTTAAAAAATGTTAATGTGAAAATAAAAATATAGGATGAATAAAAAGTATGGGCTGGTGAAGAGTACTTTTGGCAGTATCTAACCAAGATATATTTTGTATATGGGTATTTGTTTTCACGACTGCTATGGATTTTGTTTCACTTGTTGCAGTTTATTGATTTATTTATGAATCTATCAATTTATATAGAAACTGGATTTCAATACATATAATTTCGATACATTTAAATCATCGCAGATACTTAAAAATTTGATTTGAAGAAATTGAAGCGAAAAATCATATTTTAATGTGAGAAACAATGCAAAATGAAATAATTTCTTGCTATAAATGAAATAGTTTTGTTACTTCATGTTTTGATACTGAAATCCTCCAAAAATTTTTGGTGTTATAACGTCTTCATCCAAAGGAAAATATTGATAAGCAAAAATAATCGGAATACTAAGTATATTGTTCATATTTTTGAAACAAATGAAGCTTAAAGGTATGTATAACCGCATTATTATAATATGTTTTCTATGAATATTACCACTAACCATAGATAAATAATAGGCAAATGCGAGTGAGGAAGTGACTATGTTTAATATTTCCTTCTCAAATATAAATATGGAGAAATTACACGAGGGTTACCAGAGGCTTAGATCATCGAGACTGAAAACATTTGATTTTATATTACAACCGGTACAGCAAAAACTCGATATCATATTGCTAATTTGAGCAACTCCTTCACCAAACGCAATCAATTGACACGGATGTGTAGGGTTGTGCACTTGGCCTGCATTCTTAGTGACTAACTGGAGGTGGATTTGGACCTGGACCCGATTGATACGATCGTCCTAAAACAGCTTGGTTGTCTGAATACGGCATATCTACCGTTGGAATGTCATTCTCCTAAAAATATATAGGAGTTTCATTAAATTATCTAATCTCAAAAGTTATAAATACTTAGAAATACATAATACTCCCTCTTAGATTACCACAACCACCAAGCTTACATCCTTTACTCAGAAAAATGTTTTCTATATCTAAAAATAAATTTCAGTCTAATCTGCTTTCAATAAAAAGTTGTGAAATTTTCAAATACCTTACTGTGGCATTTGGCTACCAATAATTAATATGTGATCGTAAACTTGCTTCTTGTCTCAATTTTTTACTTTTTATTTCTATATAGAGATGCATTTGGGGATTAGAAGATGTATGATAATTGTAATATAATTTTTATTATAATATATTTCATTATAGCATTTGGAAAAGTAGATAATTAAATACGAAAATGAATTTCTCGAGCTTCTTTGGGCAAATGAAAACAAAAACTATTGGGAATGACTTAAGAAATTCTAATGTAAACACCTTTTAATACTAGGGATAAATGATATCAAGCAGAATGCTGTTTCAAAATTTGCAAAAAAAAATACCCTGTTTTCAAATAATCAATCATAAATTGAAAATATTATTTATTACCCTTTGGAAGACACCAGCGCTCCTGTTGCCGGGGGTGGTGCGTTTCATTGTTCTATCTTCATATCTTGTGCCACTCTGCGATGCCATTGGGCGGTTTAAAGTGCTGTTTGCGTTGTTTGGTGAATTGGGTCCAGCATTTCGGGCCGCTACAGTTTTTGTAACAAAGTCCTGTTCTTTCCAACCATGTTTCTTATAAACATCTCGTAAATCTTGGTGCTGCCACATAGTGAAGAGAACTTGTCCAGCGAATTTTAGTACCCTTGGAGTATATTTTTGTCGTTGCCTAGTAATAGTCATCAGTCTCTCAACACCACCTGCTTCAAGAAGAGATCTCGAAAATTCTGCGTTTTTCTTGATAACTTCGTTCAAAGTGGCTAAAACAGCGGCTATAGTATCATCAGAAGTACCTTGATCATGTTGAGTATTTCCAGATGGAAGTTTTTGAACAAGGTCTCTCATAGCATATTTCCCTATTAGTTCCTTATTACGTTGATCAATAGCGAGATTTCTTAGTGCTGTTGCCACTGCACACACTACCCTATCAACCTCCATACGAAGGAGCTCTACCAATATTGGGAGACCTTTTTCTTTACGCACAGCTGCTCGTATTTCTATACTTGGTTGCCAATAGCAAGCTGCCAGATTTTGAAGGGCTCCAGCAGCGGCTTCTAAAGTTTCTGGATTTGAACAACTTTGTAGGAGAGCTAAATAGGATTGTACAACTTCAGGTTGCCAAAGTAGTTCCATACCTCTCACTGGATCACCCCTAGCACTTACACTGGACATGCCACCTGGAGCACCAGAGGTAAAATTGTTTTCTTTTGAATCTGAGGTTTGATTATCTTTTTTCTTTTTGCTGCCACCAAAGCACCCCAAATTTTCACCTGAAAAGAATAATAATTTCACTATTTCTTTATTCTTAGCATCATTTGGAATCTATATATATATATATATATATATATATATATATATATATATATATATTGTGATGAAATACAACAATAGCAGCCTAAAAAAAGGATTCGTTATATAATTGGAACACTGTTCCAGCAAAATTAATTGTTAAATAAAGATTATACATATAATTGTTCATAGACCTGAAGGAATCAACATTAAATAAAATAATGATACATAATCTATAAATTAATGATGTTACATTGTCAATTTTTGTAACCTTATGATATATAAATGAAAAAAAAAGAACATGTTTGAAAAAAGTGAAAATCGCTTAAAAACTATAAAAAGGAAGAAAAAACAAAACGAAACAGAAATTCCAGTATATACAGAAGTGACGAGAAATTTAAACTGGGGACTACGGTGATATAGTGGCCAAAAGGACTTACTTACTTACTTACTTAATTGTTTGTTATAGTTACAATAGTTTTTAGAAATTGATAGGATATAAATTTTGATACAATTTTTAAAAATTTCCGAAACTAGTCAGTAGTTACAACCTCTCCTTGCAATTGACAGTCATCATGCTCTTTAGAGGAGTTTGTAATTCATTTAATATGCATTAGTTTGTTGTTTTCTCTTTCGAAGAAGGGCATAACGTTGAATTTCGAAATTATTTCAGGGGTGAATAGTAGAAATCCTTTATTTTGATACATTTTACACACCTCATTTACCATCGGAATCTATATTATCAGCTTCTACGCTAGATTTCTATCTGACCAGTGGTTCACAATTGGAAGTTAGGATGACTCCACCCGAACGAGGTTTGTTAAACTGATCTGATGAGATGTAATAACGTCGAAACTAGTCAGTAATTGACATCACGCTCTTCAGAGCAATAGCCAGGAAAGTAGTTGTTTTCTACTTTGAAGAACGGCTGAATACATTTTCAAAATATTGAATTTCGATTTCAGAGTATATATATATATATATATATATATATATATATATATATATATTGTTAGTTTTCTTATCATTTTTTAAATACAGATAAAAAATTGGCGTTTCGACCTATTGCGGTCTTTATAAAAATATGACTTGACACTGACAATTTGTGTATTTATATTAATCAATAGATCACCTACATCACGAATATCAAAATAAAAATAAAATCAAAATAGCAATCTATTTTCACATAAAAAATTATTTTATCCGTAGCTTTTAATCTCAAAAATATGACAGTTATCAGTCAAATTATTTGTAATTTACAAAATAGAGCTGTAAACTTTACTTAAATTATTTAGGTCTTTTCAATCATTGATAGCTTTTTGGTTCTTATGAATTTTTAGAAATCGTTCACATTCATAAGAACGGAAAAGCTATAAATGATAAAAAAACCAAAATAAATGAAGTAAAATTTACAGCTCTAATTTGTTAATTTTAATACAATTATGAATAATTTTACTGACAGCTGTTACATATTTTTGAGATGTAAACACTAAGGAAAAATTGAATTTTCATATTAAAACAGATTTCTATTTTGGTTTTATTTTTATTTTGATAATCATGATATTGGTGATCTATCGATTAATATAAATAAGGAAATTGCCAGTGTCAAATCATATTTTGATAGACCCTTAAAGTAGTCAAAACGTCAAATTTTTACCTGTTTTTAAAAAATTATTGAAAAAACTAATTTTATATCAGAAGAGACCTAAAATCAGACGATTTAGAAACATCATAATAGTCTTGTCCTATGGTAAAAAACAGTCAAAGTTTTGATAGAATTTGTTACACAAAAGATAACGATTTATAATTTCAAAGAAAATAATTTGAAAGAGTTGATTCAAAAGAATATATGTTTAATGTGAAATTAATATATACGAATATCATAGACTATAAATCAATGATAAAAAATGTCTTGAATGAATATTTAAAATATTAACAAAGTATGTGATGGTATAATATGTGAACCACTTTGAAAGACAGTGATTCAAAAGACTCATCATTTATTTTAGAACTGAAAAATTTATTTATAATTAAGTCAATATCTGAGGTTTCGATAAAGATATTTGATTGTTGTTAAAAAGATTCTAGTTATAAGGAAACAATAGGAACATATAAAAATGGAAAAACAAAAAACAATCTCTCTTTGAATGTTCATTGAGTTTGATCATTAGAAGTTTTTTGAGTTCGCTTTTAGAAGTTTTTTGAGTTTGCTCTTGAGAAGTGAAGAGGACGGTGGTGTTTTGTTTTTGAGGGAAGAAGTGAAGAATTCTATAATATGGAACCGATTATAAGCTGAAAGTCAGTGAAATTATTCAATGATACAAATCAAAAGAACAATTATACATGTGTCGAGATATACGTCAAATTTTAAGGAAATTAGAATAAAATAATTATTCCATGTAAAAACTTAATGTCCGTTAGCAGCAACATATTGTAAAATTGATTATAAAAATATATACAGTATGTAACTCTTCATATTTAAATAAATCAGTAAAAATTAGTAATTCTTGTTAATAAATATATATATATATATATATATAATAAATAAATAAAACAAAATAATTCACAAATATAGTAGAATTTATATATCTATAACAAATAGTGCCAGAACTCAAAGAGAAAAAGTTTCTGATACCATCGCCTTAAACAAAAAAAAAAAGAGCTAGCCATAGAAAAAATTAATAGACAGGGGTTTTAGGAAATTCTTTTATATTTGTAAAATCATTACAATGTATTTCCACTGTAATTCTGGTTTTCATTTAAATATCAATTATTAAAATTTTTCAGTTTCAAAAAAATCCCTTCAAGTGAAGCGAAATCAAATTATAAATGCCAACTCACCTTTTGAAGAGTTAGCTGCCACTCTAGTTTGTGTTGGTAGAGGATTTTTGTCGTAATTTGGATCTTCTACTTCCTGACATCGATACGATAAATTACGAAGAATGCACACTGAATTTTCTACAATTTTATTGCCTATATTTGACTTATCTATGGCACAGCGTACAACAAAAAGTAATGCATCAACTAATCCTTCACATTCTCTTAGTTTTTTTCTTGCATATTCTCCAGCTGAACTAACATTTCTTAGAACACCTGATGCATTTCTAAATACTGTTGACCAGCATGTCTCTCCATGGTTTCCTTGTGGATCCCATCCGGAATGTGGAATTATAATGTAAGTAACAATAGTAGCTACACCATCATCTATGATATTCCTTTTCAAATCTTCACATGAAGACATATTCCAAATGACACCAGTAACAAGTTCTTTTATATCTACTTCGTTTGACCTTCTTAACAAACTTATTAAAGCAGGTATACCACCCGCATTTTTTATAGCTCTTTTATTTTCATCGTTTTGCCTGCCATAAGATAAATTTCTCAAAGCTCCACAAGCATTCCTATAAACCTCAATACTGTCATGACTTAATAATTTAACTAAAGGGGGTATACCACCAAGAGCTCTTGTTTTTTGCTTGTTAGGATCATCCATGTAACACAAATGTTGCAAATAGGCTGCCGCATTGGCCTTGATCACATTATTGGGGTTATTCAAAAACCCGATAACTTCAGTAAGATTAGGGTCACGCCAGCGCATTCCCCTCTGATCTTCATCTCCACCAATACTACCAGGAGAAGCAATAGTATGTGCCCTATCGTGGGTTAATCCAACATTGTGGCCATGTAAAGACATCTTACCAACATGCTTTTGAAGATCTTCATCTTCAAACAATCTCATAGATGTTCCTACTGGTACAGGTCCATTAATACTATCTACGTAAGGACGAGAAAGAGTCGGCGCAGTGCCATATGGGGAAGGTGACACATAACCATAAACAACAGCAGAATCATCTTGGTAAGGATCGATACCTATTGGCCCTCCAGGAGATGGAGTGACTCTATAATGTTCAGGAAGTTCGTCATATCCTGCTCCTACATATGCAACATTGGGTTGAGATGTTAAAGGTAACGGAGAAGGGTCACCACTGTGTTCACTAGGACTAGGAGGGGTTGTTGGTCTCTCAGTTCCTGCTGAATAGCCCATATAGGCACCATAGGGGTTGGGAAAGTGGTCATAGTCTTGATAGTGTGGATGTTGATGATATTGAGAATACATATGATGGGGTGGTTGTTCAATATAGTCAACGTATTGAGACGGATGGGAATAAGATCCCAAAGATACAGGTATATATTCTCCTGTTTGATCTTCTAATTGCTGCACTTCGCGAACAACTTTCGTCACAGTTGTCACTTGTTGAGTGGTTTGTTGTTTTTGAGTTCTTACTAATGGTTCATCACTGTGTACAGACATGTGGCTTGAATTTGGAGAATGTTCCGACTGTCCATTACTATGTGGGTGATAAACACCGTCGCTTAAAGTGCTTGATGCGTCTGGACCTCTGTGAAACATATGTAATATCATTATTAGTAGAAAGCAGTAGTCAATATAATTTATTACAAACAAAAAACAATATACATGCAGCTTGAACTTACTTGTAATGCTGCATATCGGAACCCTGTTCTTGTAATATTCTCCTAAAAATAATACAAAATGAATATGATTGCGATTTGTTACTATGATATATAACATGTTAATTTCGGACAGTTGAAAATGAAAGAAATAAGACTATATTCAACACCTTTGTATGTGAAATCTCAAGGATTGGATATGGTTGAACTTTGATAATGCCGAGCTTTAGATAATGACACAACAACTAATGGATATAGAGTGATGTGTCAAACAATCAAATAAGGTAAACCCTACATCATAATATTGAATATGATGTTTCAAAATAATAATTTGGAATATTTTGTAGTTTTTGACATAGACGTTTTCGTATTGTTTTCTAAAGTTGTTTATGTGGCAACCCAACTATATAACTAGATTAGTATGATTAAAATATGAAGTAAAGTTGCCAACTTTCCACTTATCAAAGCACTTTATAATTTTAATACAAAACAAACCAATAATGCCCAAACAAAACATACGTTCATTATATATTTTTATAGTTTAAACTTATTTTTCACTATAATTGTTAAGTACTGCGAAATATAAAGATTATGTTAACAAAATAGCACTTATTTCAAACTAAATCGCAAGTTGAAGAAACCAAATACTCTGCGAATGTTATAAAAAATGGAAAATTGATGAATACACTATCTCTGTTTAGAAACGTGTTTACGTCTTCCTGACTCAGTTTCGGATATCAACTACAAAAGTTGAACGTAGGAATAAAAAACTATTTCAATTTAAGCTTTGTTATACATACTGAAAATTCGATGGAATAATTATTTCGGTTATTGTCCTTCAACGTAAAGACTCATAATGTTCAACCCATTCGAATGACAAGTGCAAATCTCCGATTTTATAAGTTGAAAGTATAGACTTGTGATATTAAAAATAAAATAACCTTATTTTCCGTTCAGTTATTGATGAGAAAGTAAGCAAAAATAATAACAATGCAAGGAATCAGAACACAGTTAGGCTAATTTTTCTGTAACAATAACGGAAGAATGGACAGGTGCATCGTCGTGATGAGACAAAACTCTTTTCTTTAACAAATGCGGTTATTTTTTCTCGTTTGGCATCAAAAAGTGTTAGCAATACAGCACAGTTATCGTGTGATATATAAACGGAAAATGCCCTTGGATTATGTTTGAAGATATCCAAACAATCATAGGATACAGCTTTTTCATATTTAACCTTTCATTCATACTTTTATTCGACGTTCGCTAAGTACAATGGCATGAATTGTATTAAAAATTTCTGGAGTAGTTCATATGGCCGAGAACTCACAAATCATTCAATGGGACTACTACTTTCATTCAAATATTAAAGAAACTTTAGTGCATTTTTCCACGTAAAAAATGTTTAATAATACCCTATATTCCTACAATGGGAAAACAGAATATAATATATTAAAAGTATTAAAAGTCATCCATTAAATATTTACAAAATTTTGACAGATAACACTAAAAACATGGCGGAAATTAACAACATAATCATATATTGTGGTCGATCTCTGAAATGTCACTCTTCCCTCAAACCGCCCTCGTATGATGCACTTTTAATTTTTTTGAATTCAAGAACATGCTTAGATAACAGATACGCATGAAATACTATAAAATTTCTAATTTGCCGCTTATATACCAATAAGCAATTAGTCAAATTAATAAGCAGTTTCGCCAGTTTATATCCTGTTAGGTATATAAAAAAAGCGGCTGCCAACATACTGACTGATGATAACACATTAGTCGTTACTCTTAATAACTTGTTACTCGAGTTTAAGGAAAACCCTCATCATGCGAGCATCCAGAACATCAAATGCTACTTGTACACTGATATAGATCTGTGTAACGTTCAACTGCAACCTAAAAGTTCAGTGTGATTCTCATTGAAGCTATCTTCAATATAATCAGTTCCAGAATCTAATGAGCTCCAGTATCAGTGGTGGCCCCAATGTGACAAAATTTCTCTTATATGTTTTTTGTCTTATACATGCAATGGCATGATAATGTTAAACTAGGTGAAATGGGGTTTATTCTTTCTCTCCATAGATAATCTGTGCTAGTCAGTTTTTTTGCTAGACCTATTCTCGTTTAGTGTAAGAAATTTTGCGAGGAGACGTAGCTTGACCTTACTGAGATCCAAATACTTTTTACATCAAGAAGTATGAAAGTTCTGTATGAACTTATTGGAATAATTCCTCCTGGGAAGAGTGCTTCTCTTTCGGTTTCCCTGTTTTTCCAAAACTTTTTCTTATAGAAACATTTCCAGGCAAATATAAGGCGTTCGTGCTCTTACGAGGATGTATTGATATCTAGTTAGCCTAGACAAGTTCCATGCATAATAACAAAATATTGCGTTACCATAGCAACGAACAATAACTTATTAGAAGTGTCAGTGTAAAGTTTTTCGTCAAAAAAGTAAACCAGAGTTACGCAATAAATTAAAAGAAAAAAAATGTCCACCAAAATTGTGAAAATCGAAACATTGGTTTATCGAGCCATCATCAAATACCTGTATTTAAAAGGGTTAAGAGGTAAGAAGATTTACGAAGATGTGCTTAAACCCTTGGTGATCAATGTTGTTTGAATGCGACCGTGAAAAATTGGACTGCAAGCTTCAAAAGAGGTAAATTTTCCATTGAACATGATGACCGATCGGGAAGGCCAGTTTCTGTGTCAGTCTTCAAAAATATCGATGCAGTTCATGACATGATTTTATCAGATCGTCGAATTGGGCTAAAACGGATATTTGAAGCACTGAATATTTCATACGAACGCGTTCATCATATAGTACAAGTCAATTTGGACATGAGAAAAATTGCTGCAAAATGGATCCCCGTTTGAATGTTGACCAAAAGCGTGCAAGGGTAGAAGCATCGCGTTCTATCTGTGCTCGATTTGAAAACCATATAGACTTCTTAAACCGAATTGTTACTAGGGATGGGACTTGGGTACATTTCTATCATTCAGAAGCAAAGCAACAATCGATAGAATGGCGACACTCTGGTTTTCCAAGACCTAAGAAGTTTCGTGTCCAAAAATCTGCTGGAAAAGTTCTTGCATCAGTTTTTTGGGATTGCCATAGAGTAATCATGATTGATTTTTTGGATAAGGGTAGAACAATAACTGGAGGTTACTATTCGACATTACTGACCACTATACGGGGAAAAAATTAAAAAGAAAAGACGCGGAAAGCTATACAAAGATGTTTTGTTTTTGCAGAACAACGCCCCTGCACACAAATCTCATGTTGCCATGCAAAAAATTCGTGATTTAGGGTTTGAATTACTAGAACATCCCCTTATTTACTAGATTTGGCTCCGTCCGACTATCATCTCTTTCCTCAACTGAAAAAAATTTAAAAGGTCGTAAACTTTCTTCCAACGAGGAGGTAATAAAAGCTGTGGAGGTCTGGTTTGCAGTTGAAGAAGAAACATTTTTTTGAAAGGTCTAGAGACGTTGCAGGTTCGCTGTAATAAATGTATCCAATTAAGAGGAGAATATGTTGAGGAATAAAATATTTTGACATTTTAAAATTTTGTTTGGTTCTATAGTAGACTAAGATATTTTTCAATATATTCTCGTAAATTCATAATTCAAAGTTGACGATCTTTTTATAAATATGAACAGTACCTACAGTAATGAATTTATTCTATTTAACTTTTCCACACTGTATTGGCAGTGTAATTGACTAATTCTCTAATATAATATTCACAAACATTGGTCGATGCATTTTCATTTTAATGACAAGCCGTATAGTGTATAAATATTGGATATAAAGTCAATACTCGTATGTATAGTGAGATGTATCATTTTTATTGGCTTCCAAACACGGGATCTGTGAAAGAAATTCAATGATAGTTGGAGCATATAGCACGTGAAGATGTTATTTCTGACTTGGAGGATATTCATTTATATTAATAAAGGAATGTAGAGCTTATGAGCCCAATCTGCTGTCAGCTATTAAATAAAATATCTTCTTTCTAATTAGTAGTTTCATTTATTCAGATTCATATGTAAGCAGCTGTCATATGTCTAAAATGTAGTTTGTAAAATTGATGCTAACCCTCAATTTGAAATTATTTTCGGAATGTTATTGGTTGTATTTATTTCAATTTATGATTTATTCATTTCTATTTCATTTTCATTCTACTACCTGCCTATAACCATGATATCAAATTTGACGCGGGTTTTGTGGAGCCAACACCAGCATGCCACCTCTTAATCCAATATTTCATATAGTTGTAAGCGTCCGTTGAGATGGCCTTCAGTATCTTAAGCGAATTATTTATTATGGCTTCAATGGGCATGAGTTTCAAAAAGAGGAAAAAGTCATATGATATGAAAGTTTATCCCACAAAGTGGTTCAAACGGTTTAAAAAAACGAGTGATGACAATCGAGGCCCTCAAACTCAAACTGTTGGTCCAAGTACTGATTGAATATCTGAGAAGATAACCCTATTTGTGAGTAATGCACTGCCTTGTCAATGTAAGTGTTAGTTGCAGAAATAAAGTATCATCAAAATGTTCGAAAATCAATCACATTCGTCCTATATTATCTCCTGTGACCTTCTACTATTTCAGTTAAGTCAGCGTTGGAGAGACAGTAACAGAAGAGAACTTCTACCACTGGTTTCAATACTGGAAACGTCGAATGGAGCTATAGAGTTATAGGGATCGCCAAAGAATGTACATTGGAGGCAATAAAACTACTGTAATTGGCGATGAATAAAATATTGTTCCACAACTAGTATGATTAACTCGTGGAATAGAATTTAGATAGCCGTCAAATTCAAAACTTGATTCACCAAATTACTGAAGCTATTATATAGAATTGTGAAATTGAAAGGTTGTCCGGTTTGAGATTATTTTACCAAGAGTTACTGGATTAGGAAATAGATTTAATAATTTTCAATTTATTATTCATTCAAATCTTCTTAAACTTACACTATTAAATTTATACACACTCCAAACGAAATGAGACCTAAATAAATACTCTGTTAATTTACAATTCTCATATATTGACGACATAAGCAATAACAATTAAAAGATAGTAGTGTTTGTATAGAACAGAAATTGTTCACACAGTAAGAATAAAAATCTACTTAAAGTATTTTTGTTTCAAATTAGGGCAAGTACTGTATGGTCATTATTTTTAATTGATAATGAAATGAGAGCGAAACAGGATCCTACCTTTGGGTAATTTCAGTGTGAGTGATGCTATGTTCCCTTCTTTGTTCCACCCTCCTATTGACCAAGCTGCCATGATAAAAGCATACAATTTTTTAGCCAAGCAATTAAAACTATCTTAAAACAATACATGCATTTGCAGAATATCCCAGCCAAATATAGCAGACTGAATATATATATATATATATATATATATATATATATATACACATATATATATATAGCAACAATTTTTTGAAATAATTCAAAATTATACAAAAAACATAATTAATGGATATATGGTGTAGTAAAGTCCAGCAAATAGGATATAAATTAAATAAATATAACAAGTAGATAACCAGTAGATATACTTCTTAAGTAAAATGAACATTAAAATCATTGAAAAATGTTCATACAAATTATGATGTGATTAATATTGAAATTTTTTTATTTTTTTTAATACACCAAATGTAGCGTGAATCTTTGAATGTTCGAATTCTGATATTTTTTTTTAAATCATTAAATAAAATTACATTAAATATACAAATATACAAACAAAAGTAAATCGCCTTATTAGTATTTTCACTTATTTGAAACTTTATCAAATTTGACAAAGATATCCTGCTCTTAACATTAAAAGAAAGTAATGCTTCACCTCATGATATATAGTAGAGTTTTTTAGAAATAACACAAAATATGTCGGTAAACCTAACAAAAGACAAGAAAATATAGAATGTAATCAAATATTACTAATTATTAATCAAATAAGTTCTCAACACGTAAATAAATGATTACCTACTCTATTTCATGATCTTTGTGTATAATTTAGGACATATTTTTCGTGTATGTTACACCAAATATTAGTACGTTTTATTTTATGATTATTAGTATGTAGGTATGTTAGTAAGCTTAGAGTCTCAGTATTTTTTTTTTCATTTTTTTACCTATTATTATACATATTCAGTCCTGTATGTTATTTTTTTGGAAAATGTGTTACACAAAATGAAAGGCTTGTTACAGGCAAGAATACAAAGAAATAGATTGTATTTAAGAATGTAAACATTATATCCTCATTTATATGATTTTTCATTTTAAAATTATTCAAAATATTAACCTATATTAAATATCGTTTTAAATATATGATTTTTTAACTTACAAACAAAATTGACGCGAATCTAAGCCATTAATTTTTCAACAAATTATTGTAAACAAAAGCAACTATTAAATAAGCCCCGTATTTACCACTTCATACTATTCAAGCATTCTTAGAATTAAGGTACTTACAAAAATGTTATTAATTAACCAAAGTGCAAGAGTTCAATTGAAACACAACTTGCTGATCTAATCAAGTGATTAAGAGCTTGTGGAATGTGTAAAATTTTATTAAAATAAATGTGATTTGCATTTTTGTATTTAAATCTTCTATTTCACTGATTTATTGTATTCAGTTTGGGCTGGTTAGTTTGAATATCAAGTCGACTGGTGCTAAGCAAATGTATTAACAGATTATCTTATCTTTGTGGATGTATGTTTATATAAACCGTAATGATTCTTTAATGGGGGGTTTGAAATATTGTCGGTTTACTGAAAATCTAAAAAATATGTTTTATCAGATTTATCAATACTTATATATAAATATTCTATCAATCACATTCTTATCAAAAAATATGTAACAGTACATAAATATAAAATGATCTAACTGAAATAAAAAAGATCTTTGCTCACTTAAATTATCTCTTCTAATGTCAAAAAATAGGGGCATTTGCAAGAATCTACGATATATGGAAGCTATTGAAAATAGGACTTCTACTTCTGTTAGAATGCTACTGATGAATCGAGCTAAACTCATAAAATTCGAATGTGCAATTAAAGTGGACCTCTACGTTTTAAAGGATGATACCTTTGCCCCACCCCTGACCTATTTACAGAAAAATGACAAATATATCATTTTGATTCTTCGATATAGTCTTTATTAATGTTAAAACCTTTTTTCTCATCAGTGTTCTAGTTTTTCTAATGCGCCCCACATGCCTTCATTATTATAAGAAAATCGTTGACCAAGCAAGTGCTTTCTAAGAACTGGCTATTGCTCAACTAATTCGAAGCCTGCATGAGCTTTTGTGGCTATTGCGCAATGACTGGCCGGTGACTGGGTGCCTTATCCAGATGCCAGAAAACCCTTTTGCGCAGTTTACTCATGACTCATCTATTTTAACTAAACTCTTTGTCCGAGGACGATCTCACAAAACGAGTTCATGAACTTTTTTAACATTTTTGTGTTGGTAGAGGCTGTAGCTGCTCCACCTGCATGAGCGCCTGTACACGACTGTCTACTACATTTAAACTTGAACTTGAAGAAATGTGAATTTGCATTGGGGTTAACTATCTTAAGTGCAAATATTTAATCACCACCTCGTATTCGAATATTTACTGCAGGTATCCCTCAACTTCAAACTTGTCAACTTATACCGCGAGTTTGTACACAATGTATTAGAGGTTAGCCCAGGTATTATGAAACTCAGTAATTATGAAATATCATATAGAAGCGGGTTATTAAAGTAGGAAAGTGATCTGGTTAAATTTATATAGTTGCACAATGAATAATGGAAAGAACCTCACATTTTGGAACTGAACCAAATAGATGAGGTTATAGAAACAAAGATGGAAACATTGTAAAGAAAACCGAAAAAACAAAAGAGGATAATACTACTTAAAACAAGAATAATCTATGAGAAAACAATGAATTTTTCAATGAAGTATTACACAGAATGCAATAAAAAATTATGAAGCTCAAGGAGAAATGGGACCGTCATAGAATTGTTCAAATATAGTAGGTATGAAGCAATGAAGCATTATAAATGAGCCGGAAAACAAAAAATTCTGCCAGAAAGTTGAAATATAAGAGTCACAATAACTAAGAAAATACCATGCAAATTATAGATAGAGGGGAAGTTATCAAACATAGAATAAAAGAAATAACAATAAATAAAATCGATGGATATCAGTTTGATTTTAAGGTGGACTAAAAGACCAACAGATTGTGGTGAGATGAATTATTGAAAAATTGTCAATATTAATATTTTTATTTACTTCCGATAAGATTTGGCTTGGCAAGCTTAGAGAAGCAGTAGATAATCTGGAAGTAAAGAGGAAGTTGAACCTAAAATGGTGAAAAATATAGATCTCAATAGATTGGCACATTCGATACAATTGCAGATATTCAGATGGTAAGGTTAAATTCAGGTTTAGAAAGTTCCTACTCAATTAATATAAATAAAATATTTAAGTAATATTTATTACCATCATTTCTAACTTTAATCAGCTTATAGTTAGGAACAGTTATGAATGGTACTTACTAATTATTAACATCTTATATAAATGCAGTTGTGCTTAGTTATGTTAGGTTAGGTATGCTTAGGTAAGTATGTTTAGAAAATTGAGTCATTATTCATTAAAGTATACGAAGTGCTATCTAATGGGATTTCAGTACTAAATACATAATAAAACAAAAATATGAATGATTACGAAATTGTGAGTATGAAGTTTTATAAAAATTGATGCCCTTTGATTGAATTTTACAATAACTAAATAAATATTTTATATCTATAACACATTTCTAATTCATCCAAAAATTCAAAAGTACTTATGTAACAATATTATATATATTAATGTAATAGACTTCAGTAGGATCTAAGTATTGCCGAAAAATTTTCCCAATTTCACATAGTAGCTTTATATTAATGTACAAGGTTTGCTACTCAAGTTTTGAGATAAATACATAAAAAAACATATTTATAACTGGATATGGATTTATTGTTTTTCAAAATATTCTCCATTGAGATCAATACACTTTTGTATGCGTTTGAACCAATTGTCTTCCATTCCGATTGAGGTACCGCCAAAACATGTTTTTTGCAAATATCTTCAGGCGTAGAAAAACGTTGACTTCCCAATTTATTTTTGATCTGTTGGAGTAAGAAGAAATCATTGGGTGCCAAACAAAGACTGTACGGCGGATCGCCCATCAAACCGATGTTTTGACTGTTTGAAAACTTTTTTGTTTGAGCTGATATGTGAAAGCTCGCATTGTCATTGTGGAGAATGATTCGTCTTCAAACAAAAAAAAAAAAAAAAACAGGTGACCATTTGCTTCGAGGTGCTGCGTGTGCGACAACTTTGGTTGGATTTGGCTAGTCTTGAAAGACCCATACAGACGATTGTTGTTTAGTTTCGGGTTCATACGCATAGATCCTAGATTCGTTGCCTGTCACGATTTTATACACGCCTTTTGAAGCACTGCGATTGAATTTGTCCATCATTTCTTTGCACCCATCAACACGAGCTTTTTTTAAGTGATTGTCAAATTATGCGGTATTCAACGCGAACAAATCTTTTTGACAGCCAAATGTTTATGCAATATTGAATATTTGCGAGTGGAACTAATGCCCAAGTATCTTTCATTCTCACGGTATGTCAAAAGACGGTTGTGTAATATCAGTTTACGTGCATATTTTTTCATATAACATCCGATTTTGGACGACCTTCACGAAATTCATCCTGTAGCGAAGTGCGACCACGATTGAATTCCGAAAACCAGCGAAGCACGGTGGTTCGAGATGGTGTTACGTCACCATAAATCGAAGCGAATTGTCACTACTGTTGGTTTAATCTACGTCGAATGTCATAGAAAATCATCACACGAAAATATCAAGTTCGCGATTTAATTCCATTTTTGATCAAGATAAACGTTCGAGTACGTCAACCATTAAAAATGTTGAACCTTATGATGACAATGACAGATTTGACATATTCACATCAGTGTTGCCATATCTCAAAACTTAAGTAGAAACCCTCGTATTATTTTAGTCATATTACATTGAACAATATCCTAAGTAAGCTATCCAAAACGTTTATATTGGATCTTTTACTACAATTATCCAAAGAATAAAAATTATTGGTCCTCGGCAAACTTTTGTAGCAATCAAATTTCAAAAAGGCCACACGTTATTTAACTGAACTCAAATGTTGTACAAGAAGTGAAGTGAATATAACATACACACATATTCCTATCATCGTCCAAATGAAATTTACGAAGCCTATACTCGTTTTAAAAATTTCTATGAATTTAATTTAGTTTTGAAATGATTCTATCTAGCGACCTTGTTATTATTTATGATATGCTATGGTATTATAAATTTCAAAATGTTGATAGTATGTAGTGAACGGTGTTTCATATACCTCCACCCCAAATAATATATAATTATATTATCCTACTGTAATGTTCTAGTAGTAGGAAAAATTGAAAAGAGCGGCAGCAATGGAATAAAAATGTCAAACAATGATGAATAAAATGATAATGATACTTACACACATGAATCCAAAAGTTGACTAGCAGACATGTTTGAAGCTGTGTTATTTATTAACCCTGAAGTGTAACATGCAAACATAAATTAGTTATAAGCACAATTAGGTACACCAATGAAATTACAGTTATTTCTTCAAAAAATTCATTATGCCTGAATAATATTAATGATTAAAACGCTCCATATAAAAGTACTTGATACAGTCCTAAACCTAAAACTTTCATAGTCCATTAAGTGTAATGACTGTAGTTTCATAATAACTCAGGTGCAATGCTTTAATGTAATCGTGTATTAAATAATAATGTTTCTGTGTGTTTATGTCTAGAGTATTCAATATACCTGTAAAATTTCAATTTAAATAATTTGAAATTATTTAGAAAATACTGTTTCATACTGCCCTCAGCAAAAATCTAATTCAACTATCACAACAATTATCATAGTCTATAGAACCAATAAAAATATTTATTTTAGAATATATTTTCAGCCCCAATGCCCGTTGGAGACGAAAATAATAAAGGAAGACCTTAATATGAAAATGATTTCAGTTCTAGTTTGGGATTATATGTGTATTATAGCTTCCTAACTTACACTAGTAAACAACTATCTTTATATACTTATTTGAAAAGACAAAAATATATACGTGTGCATAAGAATATAGTGTTTCTATTAAATATCTAACAAAATATATCTGAAATAATTAGTTAAAATAGTTATGATAGAACTAAAATTTAACTCTATTTGCAAAAATATTATTTATTTTTCCATAATGCAAATTTAAATATAATAACTAGCATTAGAAGTGTAGACCCAGAAGGAATAATTTCTCAACCTAAAGTTCTTGTTAAAATGTTGATCATATTTAGAGTAGTCTTAGATAACAACGATGTTCGAAAAGACTTTTCTCTTTCATTTTTTTTTTGAAGAGGCTCATCAATCCAAGCCGAATAGTACGGGATTTAGTTATTGTGTTGAATGTAACAAAGACATTAAAATTATCACCATGTTAGTGATTTTGGCAGGTGGTTTCTCAAAATTTTTTCTAATGCAAATTTACCCATCATCTCAACTTGGCATATCTATGTTAATACAAATTCTTGCAAATGTTATCATTTAATTCTTGATATTACCAACAAATCGAGTTCAGTCTAATATTACCGAGTATTTAAATTAAATAAGTCTTTGATTAGGTTAGACTTTAAGCCTTTTGTTTACATTTTCTTAAAACATCACTGAGTCTTTTCAAGGACTAAATAAAAGAGCATTCAAAATTTTTATATAGAAAATTAGTAAAAAAATTAGGAATGGTATAATTTTAATCGACTATCTTTAAAAAGAAAAAAACCATTGACAGCAACTATTACGCTGCGTTAATGAAGCACTTAATGGACGGAATCGTGTTAAAACAGCTCCATTTGCAAAAGCAAATGATGTTTCATCAAGACAATGCACAATGTGACAAATCAATGAAAGCGATGGCAAAATTGCATGAATTGGACTTTGAATTGCTTCAACATAATCGTATTGTCCAGATCTGGCCCCCAGTACCTTTGTCTGACCTTAAGAATAAAATCAAATTATTTTGAAAAAATATTATTTCTATGCTAACCTATGAACTTTTTAGCTCACTAGTCAAATTGATAGAAATACCTAAATAAACAAATGCACGAGCTAATTAGATGGATAGATGATATATGTAACTTCATATTTCCAAATTAACTTTTGTTCTGGTTTTGCTCTAACAATTTTGTGACAATAAAGAATTGCCCATATATTTGTTTTCCAATGACAATAAAAGAAGTTGAAGTTGAATTTTTGATGTGTGACACTTTGTAGAATGTATTTGAAATTAAGTATTGACCCAATTTTCACAAATTTGACAGAAATCAATTCTTTTTGAAATATTAACAATCAATTATGATAAACGAAAATTGAAGCTAATAGATTTGAGTACCCTCAATGCGAAAAAGAATTTTTAAATTAGAACAGATCAGTACAACCTAAATTTCCAGTTAGGTACAATTGTTTAAACCAGTCAAATAAATTTTCAAATAATAATCATCAAATTTTACAAGGTAAACTGAATACAATAAACGCTTTTGTATAAAACTCGATCAACCATTGGGAAGTACTTACCTATTAAATGAATTCAGCTCTATCGGAGGCAAAACACACCCAGTATTGCTAGATCTTTACTATCCATTAGTGCCGTTTCTGAAAAAAAAATGGATCTAATGAATTACCACAAAATCATATTCTAATGTCAATGCTTGAAAAGGTAAACAGTCAGCAAATATCTGCCCATACCAAAACTTTCTTTTGTTGAGTTTAAATGGAATTCTGTAGCTTTTGATAGCTTAGCTACAATGCTGAGAAAGGACTGGGCTAGTGATGTTGAAAATCATATTGAATACAATGCAAAGAAAGTAACCAGAATAAAAAATTAGGAACGATCTGTTTTTTAAAATTGCTTAAAAAGTACATGTAGCACAATATGAACTGAATAACATAAGGCAAAACTCAGGCAATCTTCCTTCTTTAGAAATACCAATAAAGCATATATATTAAGTACAGTGTTTTTGAATTTTGTTTTTTAAAGTAATTACAAGCCACTTGTATTTCTTCTTTCAAATTTTTTTGTGTCTCTGACTCTACTTTGTGCTGTATTTTATGTATTGCATATACATTTCATAACCTGGTAGTCATATAAATAAATGTGTTTCCAATATCAGACATATATCCACGTTTCTAGTGTTAATAATAACTCTTGCTAGTACGAGTATTTATATTTCATTGAAGTATCATACATTTCAGGGGTATTGTGGTCTCATTGCTTTCAAGTTTGCCCAGTTTTACAAATCTTTTTTGGTATTATATTTTTAGGTTTATCACAATATTGGGTAAAGTGTTTTTTGATACATTTAACACATCTTGTTTTCCTCTTAGAATAGTTCTGTGCTTGTACCTGTATTCCTGGTAGTGTTTGCATTGTGGAAACGTTTAATTGTTATTTCTGTCTTTATTAAAAGATAAGGTAAAAATTGAAAGTGATGTTTCATCTTTCCAGCTTATTATCTGGTATACTTCAATTATGTTAAAACCTTTGTTTCTTAGGTCTTCTAGAATTTGTTTATCTTTGGAGGTCTGAGTAATTTTTTGCAACTACTTTAATCTGCCCTAACTGTTTTCAAATCAGAGCTGTTACTTTTGAAGATTGTTCAGTGCCTTAGGATGCATCTGCATCACTGACATTGATTCTTATATTTCCTCCAGTCAGTAATGTGGCCTGATACTGGATATTGCTTTTCAGTATATAGTTTGTGAGATCATGATTATTAATTGGTTGAGATTAATTGTTACTACTAGAGGACTGAATATGTGGCAAGCCTTCAGCTTTTCAATTCTTATCCATACAGTTTCCTTGGTTAATTCTTCTTCCTATGTGAATATTTTCCTTAGCTGTTTCTTTTACATTGTATCCTTCTGATGGCTTATTTCATTGTCGAATTGCTTTAACTTGATGTCTTATTTGTTATTTGTAAGTCTAAGTATTGTGCAATATCTGTTTATTTTGCCTGTGGGTTTAGTTTTCATTGAACACTACGATAACAGCGCCTCAATCAGTATAGGCGGCTGCATGTACACAGAATTGTGACGGATACAATAACTATATATTATTCCACCTGGATGTTTTCCTATATGTATAGAATTATAATTATCCTGGAGATATTTATAGAGAATTGAAGGTGATCCCAAAATGTTTATTGATAAAAATTATTTTGTATCTTACATTTATGCTTTATTAATGGTTGATGCCTATATTATATAAGTATTGAAAAAAATAGTCTATGAAATTGTACAAGTTGCAAATTAAATTTTCCAAAATGCTCCCAATGATAAGTGAAATTTAATCAACATAAAGAAATTATATTTCATTAAAGATTATTGGAAAAAGTGAATTTATGTTATAAGTAATTCATAATTGTAATTTAGGTGAACGATTTTTTGCCATTCAATCAATTACAATATGTGTGCATTAAAAGTAA
This sequence comes from Diorhabda elongata, assembly GCA_026230145.1. Taxonomy (NCBI): domain Eukaryota; kingdom Metazoa; phylum Arthropoda; class Insecta; order Coleoptera; family Chrysomelidae; genus Diorhabda; species Diorhabda elongata. Next base: position 21,751,660 of record CM047937.1, on the reverse strand, counting down.
TTTCCAAAAAGCAATTATGGAACTACAAACTAGATTAAAGAAAATACTAAATATATTATGTATTATGGTGAGATTAAGACAAATATTTCACTGTGCTACTTAGCATAATATATACTTTTACTGTCATTGTGAAACACTCTGCTACTTTTCACAGATAACCCAATCAAAAACTGGGAAATCGATAATACCTAATTGTGAGAGGCATATTTCAATTCATAGCATTATACTCGTTTCCTGATTAAAATCGACTATTTCTAGACACTGATTGTAAAGAAGCAGTAGAATATCATGAAATATGAATTTAAATGTACAATCTGTGGCTTCGATATCTTAAACACTTGTCAATAAGGAAATATATAGCAATTAGGTTCACAAAGGTATCAACTGGAGTATTTACATTTAAAAATATTGGATAGTAAAGTGTATTAGAGATGACTTAACATATAATGAAACTTTTACATGTGTTTTGTTCCTTTTATCTGTACACATATTACAAAAACATAAAAACATAAGAGATGAGACATATTTGTGTTCAAAACAATATAAATATAATCAACAAAATACATGTTATTGATTATGGTTTCATTTATATTTATATCATCCTATATTTAATGATTAGTTAGAATACTATAAAAAATGGGGGTTAGTCTCAGCTAGATCAATACGTTGAAAGTTTTTTCTAGAAATTAAATAAGTAAGACATGAATATAAAACTGAAATGCGCAAAATGATTTTGATACAGTTATTGAAAGTATAACTATCTAAGAAGAATGTCAAAATTATCCTAAGATTAAATTAAGTATTTTTCATATGACGTCACCTAGTAATTCAAATTGTCAATGTGTTCAAGTATGTATTATATTTTATTATATTTACTACAAGTAGGAAAGGATGTAATATTTTAGTTAATTAATGTAAACATAAGTATGAATCAGTTTTGGGTAATTAGCCAACACTGTATACTAGCAAATATACATAATCAACAAATTTGTGTTACAAATTTGTTAGTAAAATTGATTTATAAATATATTAAAAAATGGAAAAATTTTCTGTACTTTGAATAAAACTAAATTGGAATAATCCTTAACACAAAAAAATAAATATTTTTTCAAGTCATCATTTACCTTTTAACAATAGCTTTTTAGTTAATAAAAGATGTATAGCTTGTATATAAAATGAATTTTTTTATATACCTTGCTGAAGAAACTGTCTTGCTAGCACACACATAGATATTTATATTTTAACACTAACAATATTTTCGAATACAGACGGTCTTTTGAACAAAATACTACAATTATTTACGAAATGTATTAAGTATTTCTTAGGCTGTCATAAAGTGGGGCGGGGCTTAAAATTGTTTACATTCTTGTAATACTCTACTATTGTTATTCACTTTGTTGATTTAGTAACATATGCTATATATATACTCAAAGTGTTAATAGCTATTCGAAATGATTAAATGGTATACTATACATATAACACACAGTACACACTTGAAACAAACCTATCATGTTTTCAATTTAGGCCTTGCAAGGTCGAGGCACTGGCACAGGTACAGAGAGAAACGTCACCAGCTAGCCGCCACAGATAGTTTTATATCTTTAGATAAAACAATGACACGTGCCCATAAATTCCCGTAAATCTAAATCACAATATTTTAAAAACCCTAAACAAGTAATTTCTACTGTAAATTGGCTATGAAACAGACATACAACATCAATTTTTGCTTTCGCTTGACTTCACTCCCACTCAAAGTACATTAGTACATGAACATGACTATAAAGTTGCCGTCAATCCTAATCGACCCAACAGATATTGTTTTCGCGAATTATTTTTTTACGTATGCTTATATTTATGCGCAAACTTTCTTTTAGCAAAATTTCAATCGACTTTTTTGTCTTCAAAGTAACATTTTTATATTTGATATTAGTTTTTATTCATAAATTACCTTAAAAAAATTCTGTTTCAAATTTTCCGCATTTATCATTAAGCCTGATTCACATAAGTCTGAATTTATGCTGCCATATTTGAAAATAGGTTGCATAAAGTCAATTTTCCCTATAATTTAAAATTAATTCAATTATTATTTACGAAATATTCATTGTTTTCATTGACTCAGTTAATTCCAAATTAGGATGAATTGTATTCAAAGTAAAAAACATGGAATATTTTTAAATCACAGGGGAAATTGTTACTTACGCATAAATTATTAAGGTTTTTAACTTAGAAAGGGACAAAAGTTGTGCTGAAAAAAATTAAATCTTATGAAAAGTATTCTAAATTAAATGGTCTAAGCCCTGCAGAGTATTTTACAATTTGTATGTATTTCTATTGTCTATAATGTAGGTAGAAGGTAAATAAATAAGTCTAGTAGTAGTCTATTTACATCCTAAAATTATTCTAGTCATTCCATCTAGTGAATGAGTGTATAAGCTTCTTGACCTTTGAACATTGACGTAAATTGTCATTGCTATAAAATTGAAGTAGAATAAGAAAGCATATAGTACATTTTTACATAAGATCTGTGGTCTTATTAGATGGAAATTGAAGAGTTGTCAATTTTATGGAAGTGAAAGACACTGTGAAGGATTTGACCTACTAAATATATATACCAACACCAATTCATCTCTTTCTTAATTTTTGCAGTATTCATTGAAAAACTGAAAGTAAGTACATATATAATCAGAAAGTGAGGTTACGTAATTTATTTGGTTTCTGATTTTTTTAGAAAAACAAAAATGTCGTGCCCGTTTCTATCAAAATTAAGCCAAGCTTACTTGAAAAACTATGCATCTGTTCTGGTAAAAATGTATGGCAATCAGTGTCCAATCATGTCAAGAAGTATGAATACTGTAGCAAATGAAGTTAAAAGTCAAGGTGAAGTAGTTGAATATTAATGTTTTGGCAATAGATGTATGGTTGTTATTATTACATTTACTTGTTACATAAAACCAATTCTCAATTACATTATTGATGTACGATTAATATGTATGTGTATATTGAGAAATAACCAGATTTAAAAAATTTCAGTTCATAATTTGAGGAATTTGTATTTATTGTTACTCGTAGGGGAACATTTATATCAAATTTCAAAATATCCTCAGAGTAACTTATCATTTAACATTTGAAAAAACAAGATGGACCCAAATAGAAGAAATCTTTATTTGGCTTTAACAAAATATTTAGTCAGCTATCCTGTTGAAAAGTGAATCCAGGTCCAAAGATTCAGATTTCTGGGAATATCAGTACCATGAAGAAGTCTCTAATGGCTTTTTTAAATATCATTTTCTCACGAGATTTGCTGGTATTTACTATCACAGTGTTTGGTACTAGGCAATATATATTATTCCTCTAATCTGTTTACTTCAAATTGGTATATGTTCTACAAGAAATTTTACTATTGTTCTATTGTCTTATTTTTCAGTGCCTATTCCAATCTATTTTTCTTGAGTCAATACATTAGGTTTTAGTTTTAACAACAATATATTATGTACACATTGAGTTATTCTCCTTCACATAAAGCTTTTAACTTGTTTCTCTAGAATGTGGCAAAAATATTTTGAATTTATAAGTATCAATATCTTAATCTTTTTTTTAAATATGGAAGGTTATAACTTGAGGCGTGTTACTCTAAAGAAAAAATAACAGGCACTATCGTAGCAAGTTAAAACCACCAATATCTAAATAGAATATAATTATTGCCAATAATGAAAGTATAAATCCCCTTCATAATTATAAGCTGAGAAACCCAATACATTAACATTGAGATTCTCATGATTAAATGTTAAATTGTACTACACAGATGAATCAGCATTTTTTAAATGGGTTGTATTAATTTTTTTTTATTCCTAGTTATGTTTATATTTCATAATTATAGAGAATAACTTGAACTCAATCTTTTATTTTCTCAATTTTTAAATAATTTTAGATTTAGAATTTAATTTAATGATCACCAACATATAATTTTTATTACTTATTATGATCAATTTATACATAATTAGTAAAGATAAAAAAAAGAAATAAAATGAAAGGGGGGTAAGGGGGTGAAGTTATCGACTGTTATTTTTCTATATGTATAATAATCCTCTTGTTGCATAAATTTGTAGTCATTTCGATCTTCTGTTGAATTTTTTTCTATGTTCTTTATTAAACCTTTTCTTGAAATTTACTGCAGTTATTCTTCTATTCTATCTCCATTGCTCATGAATATTATCTTTGTCTTCAGTATTTTGTAGCGGCTTTATTACTTCTTTTCTGTATACGTCATTACTTCATAAAACATTTAATATTTTTATTTGCTTATATGTTCTTCTCCCTTCAATACAGTATTTCTTGTAGTGCCAATTGTCTTTCACTGGTCGATGACTGATTTGGAATTTGACTGGTGAATAAAGCTAATTGCAACTAGGAATGTCAACCATGCTGGAATTTTGGAGGATACTACTAAAGAGATGTTGGACTGTCATATTAGCACTTACCTCAATATAACAACTTCCTCGATTTAACAAATTGTTCGTAATCCTCTTCAATTGTCCATAAGAGTCAATGTAAAATATACCTTTACATTACAAAGATTTTTTTGCGGACAACCTTTTTATATCAAATTTTCAACTGTCAAAAAATTGTAAATACCTCTAATTAACGAATTATGTCAACCCAAAACCTTTCGTTCACACCAATATGACCCTTAATCCCATAGTATGCGATTCAGTCTCGACACATTTTTTTCGTAAAACAATTAGTGTTTTGTTTGATGGAGATTAATGTAAACAGTGCTGCTCGTCACATAAAATATTGGGTAGTTGAAATGACCCTGAAATGTAAAAGGTATTCCTTATCAGTCGCAGGGAAGCGAAACACCATTAATTATATTGACGAAACTCCTACCGCGAAAAAATTAGACGTAGCTAATTCGTTCGGGATTCCCGCAAGTACACTAGCAGCAATTTTAAAATTAAAAGTTTTTAGAAGAAAGTAGTTTTCATGTAAACAGTGGAAGAATATGTGTTGAAGTAGTTAAAACAATGTCGAGTCAAAGAGATCGCTATCGCAGACCCTATCCTAGAAAAAGGCTCAGCAGTTTGCAGTAGAATTGGGACATGCAGAGCTTAAAAGTTTCAAAAAGCGGAACGAGATTGTTTTTCGAAAAATTTGTGAAATTGGTAGTGATGAAAAAGTATGTGATAAGTGGAAAGACAAACTGGCAGAGCTGACTGCTGGATACATTTTTAACGCCCATTAAACTGGATTTTCTATAAATGTTCAAATGACAAAAACTTATTATTCGAAGGTGATAAATGTAATGATGGAGCAAACAGCAAACTTCGCTTAACAGTACTGCTAGGATCAAATTGTATCAGGACCTTCAAATTTAAGCCACTTATCAACAGAAAATATAAAAAACCACGTTGTCTTAGAAATTTTTTCGATAATCTGCTAACAGTTTTAGCAATTGGTTTAAAAATCTGGATAAAAAGATAAAAAAACAGAGTTCCTAGCTTGAAAAATATAAAAATAAAGTATTTGACTCCAAATACCACTTAGAAACTACAACCACTGGACCAAGGCTTCATTCATAGTTTTAAAATGCATTGCAGAAAAGAAGTTCTCAGACAATGTCTTGATGATATTGAACACCAAACACCAACTACAACTCATGTTTGACAAGTCATGTGGATGATCGCTAAAGCTTGGAATCTAGTCACTGAGAGGGGCCATTACAAACTGCTTTAAGAAAAGTGGAAGATGAAGAAGAAGACCACTCACAGATATTGATAGGACCTGGCAAAGAGCCCAAGAAGAATTGCACTTTCAAGAGACTGAATTCAATGATTTTGTTACCTTTGATAATGATTTAGCTGTCTGTGAAGAACTAACTGATGGTGACATTGTTAGGCGAAGAAGAAAGGTGATTATTTGAGCCTGACTTTACAATAAAAGATGCTCATGATGATTTGAATATAATAAAATCTGTGCTTCTAAAAAGGGAGGTCTGAGCGACGATGTAGTCAAATCCATCACAAAATTGGATTGCGCTTTGGATGTACTAGTTCTTGCCGATGGTAAACAGACAACAATATCAGTCCTTTTTCCAATCAAGATGAATAAAATTAAGATTAGCTACCTTAACCACATAATCTTTGGAATTAACATGAAATTACCTACATAATGTCTGAACCCCCTTTGATATCTACTTTTACGGATTTTACTGCATTCAATTTTTGTTATTAATCTAAGGAACATTTTTTACCTATCTAATTGTTCTTAAATAGACAATACATATAGAAATTTGATAAAAATCATTTATATGTAGAAGTTGTTGAGGTGAATAAGGGAACAAGTAAATATTCGTTATAACAAGTAATTCTTTCAACTGAGTTTTATTGTATTAAGACTAGGTTTAATTACATTTTGTTATAAAGAGGTGAAATAATAGTTTATTCGCCTCAACGTTACGTATAATAAAAATAATAAATTATAACAACAGTAAGTAATTTATAAAATTATTATTATAATTTTTAAAAATTTTTATATTAGTTATTGTTATATTTTTTTAGATATCTTCACATTATACTTTGACCATAATTTCAGTCTCTGATTATGAATGTATAAGCATTTGAAAGCTTGAAAAAATATATTAGAAACACTTCGGTGTTTCAATTTAAAAAAATAAACTCTCAAACTAGTTGGCAAAGACAAAGATTATGTTTCTAAATCGTCTTGATTTTAGGTCTCTTTGGTTCTTTTTTTTTTACTTTTTAAAATTTTTGAGGTTTCAACTACTTCCAGTCTATCAAAATATGATATATACGGTTGCGGTCTTTATCAGAATATTGATCAATATCAATTACTTAGTACATGAATATAAATAGAAATCTATTTTCAGCACACTAAATATTTTTTTGTTCTCTACTTAAAATAGAATAATAAATTTTACTTAAATTGTTTAGGTCTTTAATATCATTGATAACTGTTTTGTTTATATGTCTGTGAACAATTTTCTCTTTTTTGAATTTGACTCTTTTTTTTGATATTCTAGGGTTTGTTAATGCAGTTTAATGTTTTTTATTGTATTGAAGATTTTTTGATCTTATTTCAAATATTGAGATGTCTGTCCTATGTACAAAGAAAAATGTACTATATTTTTTATGACTTGTTAAAATATGATATTTATTATTTTTTGCTAGTTGTTTTTGAAGTCCTTGTACATATTATAAGGAAATGTGTCCACATTTTTCGTTCGACTTTTCTTTAAGTCTTTATCAAAATATGATATTGACACTGAGAATTTGCTTATTTATATTGATCAATGAATCACCTTCCTCATGAATATCAAAATAAGAATAGAAACAAACTAGAACTTTGTTCTAATAAGAAAAATTAATTTTTCCTCAGTCCTTACAAATATGTAGCAGTACTTAATCAATCAAATTATTTGCAGTTTTATTAGGATTTACAAAATTTTAATTAAATTATTTAGGTCTTTTTTGTCATTTATAGCTTGTTCGTTCTTCTGAAAGTGAACCATTTCTAAAAATTCTCCTTTTTCGTGTAGTACATTCCGTTTCAAGAATTTTTGAATCTTTATAATTGAATTTATGTTTTTTTTGATATTTGAAATTTATATATATATATATATATATATATATATATATATATATATATACATGATTGTACACTTTATGATATACCTGTATGAATGGAAACATAGTTTTTTATGAAGGGGAATCAGGGATTGACAGATTTGAATTTACTATCATTCCTGTAATAGAATGTGAAAATATTTCCAAAAAACATTCAACAGCTGGTAATTTATCATGAGTAAAACTGGAGCCACAGTATAAAAGAGTTTGGTATTGTTAAACAAAATTTCAAAAATTCTAAGACGACACGGAATATTTGGCGCCCCAAACATGAATTATAGATTTTTTAACTTATCTATGACTATGTGAAGTTTTGTGCTGAAGGAATTTATTAGACATTAGACATTTTATGACGGGTAACAAGTGATTTATCAGATCTCGGGTTTGTGACCATTGAATTTCTTTTGGGTTTTCTGAATTGTAGTAGAAGATTGTATTGTATCAACGACATTCAGCTATATGTATGCAAATAATTATGGTAAAACTTTACAAAGGTTGTTTTATTTATATTTTATTCAAAAAAATGATTTATTTATTCAAATTATGAATTAATTTTAAAATACATTTGCATCGACTTATGTGATTGTATTTAAATTAATCCTTGGAAAAACAAAACTGGCTGTTTATTTAGTATGTCTGGTTATCTTTTCTTCTTGCATTCACTATGAATCTTTAGGAAAGAAAGAAACGACAAATACAAAATCATGCACCATCTTTTTATGAGGTATACAGTGTATTTGTATGAATAATGGTATTTTTTATGTGGAAGATAAAACCTAGTATTGCACAATTTTATAATTATTTTTCTTTATTATAAAATATATCTCATTTTTTTCGTACTATTTGTCCCGTTTTATTAATTATCACCATATCATTATATCATGCTTCCTTTATAGTTTGATAATGCTTATCAAAAAAATACGTTCCTTCATAATTATTAAAAAAATTATAAATAATTTTGTCCCGACAGCTTTTACGATAACATGACACTGAAGGTTGAATTTTCATAAACTTATAGGTTTTTTATTTATAAATCTTATTTTAAATCTTTTCTAACCTACGATTTGAAATGATAAACGCTGGCGCTGATAAATCAATCAACGTTGCTGTATTTCCAGGCAGACATATCTATCGAATGGCCACAGAGATCCTCAAATTTCTATCTTTGGACAAGTTTTTATTTATATATATTTATTTATACTTGAAAAGCAGTTTCCAACATTAAAGCGATAAATTTTGAGTTGCTAAAAATATAGATAATAGTCAATAGATAAAACATGAACATTTGCTTGATTAAAATAATTAAGTTTAATTATTTCAATAAATTTTTTTTCACAACTTTATTACAAACATATGGAATCGAGAAGAGAATAGTTTTGATAACATAGGGATAACAATTAACAACATAATGAAGAAACAGATGAAAGAGAAAAAAGGATATAAAAGAATATACGAATATACAGAACGTTAAAGAGGTCAACAATAAGGATAATGAGACCATGAGATTTTATCCACCAGGATTTTATGATTGCGAATCCTGGATACTACACAAAATATGCGAGAGATAAATACTGAGTAAAATATATAGAGGCGAAAGATAGACCATATTTATATAATAATGTCTCAACAAACTTTAAACTTGTATAACGTACCAATTTTACTGGTATTGAAACTTATAGGCCATGCTAAAATATCACTGACGAAATTCTGAAAAAAAAAATCTGTACTTTCCTAATATGAAAAAATACCATTGGGCAAAAATTACAACATAGGAAGTATTATTACCAATATGTACTATTAGTTTATGCTTTATGCTAAGGTAAGAGACATAGTTGCAACCATCGTGGCATGACCTTAGGCTTCAAATTTTTTTGGCTAGAAACTGATATCCAAAAATCACTTTTCAAGATACCTGATGAAAAATGATTTGAAAGAATTCAATACCTAATTCATTCATGCTTTTGAAGTAGAATCGTTGTCACGTTGAATAACTACTGGCGCTGTAGGCGGTATATTTGCATGTGTAACATGAGCAACACATAAGGTACTCTCGAACAGGGCTTATTTAATAGTTTTGTGGGCTGTCAACCCCACTGTACTTGATAACATGATGCGTATAAAACCAAGATCCAACCTTTTATTTCACGCAAATATTTAAAGATTCGCGGAGATTCAACTATTATCATCTGAACATTCAACTTTTTATATTTAAATAAAATTTTTTTCAAATGCAAAGATTGTCATATGTAGGGTCATTGCAATGTTCGTGTAAACTGTAGTTTAATCATACATTTACTTATGTTGGAAATGAGAAATCACAAAAGTCACAAATATCGTTTTAGTACTGTCGACGAATGAATCCTCCACTATATACGAGGATATATCAAAAATATCTTAGTCTACTGTAGAACCAAACAAAATTTTAAAATGTCAAAATATTTTATTCCTCAACATATTCTCCTCTTAATTGGATACATTTATTACAGCGAACCTGCAACGTCTCTAGACCTTTCAAAAAAATGTTTCTTCTTCATCTGCAAACCAGACCTCCACAGCTTTTATTACCTCCTCGTTGGAAGAACATTTACGACCTTTTAAACTTTTTTTCAGTTGAGGAAAGAGACGATAGTCGAACGGAGCCAAATCTAGTAAATAAGGGGGTATTCTAGTAATTCAAACCCTAAATCACGAATTTTTTGCATGGCAACATGAGATTTGTGTGCAGGGGCGTTGTCATGCAAAAACAAAACACCTTTGGATAGCTTTCCCATCTTTTCTCTTTGATTTTTTCCCATGGACTGGTCACTAATGTCGATTAGTAATCTCCAGGTATTGTTCCACTCTTATCCAAAACATCATTAATGGTACTCCATTGCAATTCCAAAAAACTGATGCAAGAATTTTTCCAGCAGATTTTTGAACACGAAACTTCTTAGGTCTTGGAGAACCAGAATGTCACCATTCTATCGATTGTTGCTTTGTTTCTGGATCGTAGAAATGTACCCATCCCTAGTAACATTTCGGTGTAAAAAGTCTACATGGTTTTCAAATCGAGCAGAGATCGAACGCGATGCTTCTACCCTTGCACGCTTTTGGTCAACATTCAAACATTTGGGGATCCAATTTGCAGCAATTTTTCTCATGTCCAAATTGACTTGTACTATATGATGAACGCCTTCGTATGAAATATTCAGTGCTTCAGATATCCGTTTTAGCCCAATTCAACGGTGATAACTGCATCGATATTTTCGGGGACTGACACAGATACTGGCCTTCCCGATCAGTCATCACCTTCAATGGAAAATTTACCTCTTTTGAAGCTTGCAGTCCAATTTTTCACGGTCGCATACGAAGGGCATTGATCACCAAGGGTATTAAGCAAATCTTCGTAAATCTGCTTACCTCTTAACCCTTTTAAATACAGGTACTTGATGATGGCTCGATACTCCAATTTTTCGATTTTCACAATTTCGTTGGACATCTTTTGTATTTTAATTTATTGCGTAACTCTGGCTTACTTTTTTGACGTTAAACTTCACACTGACACTTCTAATAAGTTATTGTTCGTTGCTATGGTAACGCAATATTTTGTTTATGCATGGTACTGGTCTAGGCTCGTATTTTGAGGGCTACCAGGTAATCGTAAAATCTAATATCTGAAGGCTATTTTTAATTCTAAATGAGTTTTTTCAAAAATAGGACGGCCTTAGCATCCAGAACTAATTTTATATATTCATCTTGTTCAAAAGTAACTTAGCATTAAAATAATTTTTCACATAAAAACTGACTCATAAAATGAGTTTAATCTCAAACAATTGTTGAACGGAGTACTTGAAAAAGAAAAAAGTGTTGCTTTTTTGGCTCAGGTTTTAGCATTTTTGTGTACAATTAAATTGGTTCGTATATATTATTAATTTAATCATTGCAAATGATTTCTCTAAATCCTGGCAAATAATTATTACACTAACAAATCTACTGAAAATAAATTATGTATATATTTGAATTTAACACAGTGACAATGATGAGAAAAATTTTATCATTCATTTTACATATACAGTTGACCAAGCGACATGGTTTGTGTCAGTGAAAAATATTTAATTAGACAACTTCTATATCAGTACCCAACTTCAAAATTATCTTAAAAATCGCAGCCGGCTCAAAAATTAACATAATATATTTTTTGAATTTTTTCTTATGTTTTTACAGGTATAATATGAATGGTAAACAATTCAAATTATTAATAAAAATTAGTATTTTATTTTTCAGATAATATAATACACATTTTCCAAACATTATTCTAAAAACAGTTCAATGTCATCCATATCGATAGTTAGCCAGTCATAATTTTTTGAATAATATTCACCAGCCATGACTGTAGATGTATAGGCTTCGACTATTTTGTTATCACTGATTTTGTGGATATTGATAGGTACAAATTTTTGAGTGTAGTTACTGATTTTTGGAAGGTCTGGTAAACAAGTTCCCGGTTTTTTAATGAAGTTTTCTACTTTAACTTGTATTTATTGGAGTAATTGAAATGTTGAATTTTATTTTGTTTTCCTTTGGGATGTTTCTTGCTTGAATCTCCCAAGATGTTACAATTTTTTAATAAAATTGATCACTTTATCAATACTTTATTTCTTCATATTCTACTATTTCCACCTGGAAATTGTCCTGGTCCTGAATAGCAGCAGAGTATAACATAAGTTTTATGGTGAGAATCCAGTCAGTAATTTTTTGTTTCATTACACTATAGTCGCGGTTACACGAAATGTACGAATGACTTAGAATAGGAAAATAGTGACGAATACAGTCAAATCTGTCAGTTTCTCTTGGGGCAATAAAAATCAGCACAATCATAATGCTTCAAAATGTTGGCTAAAATGGACAGGAAGTTGTTCTCAAATGACTGATCAAGTGAGGTAATATGCACAGAGTTGATCATTTTTCTAATAGTTTTAAACGCTTTATTACACCTTTATTTTGGTAGCTTTGGTCAAAGTAGTGTCTAGTCACACTATAAAACTTTCAATTTAGTATGATTTTTATCAATTCTGATGTCGTCAAGTATATTTTTATGAGTTAAAGTGAGTCTCACAATTTTGAATTGTGATTATAATTTTTATTTTGAATAAAGTTTAGAAAAATATTTCAAGTAAATAATTGGAAAGTTCAGAAACTCGACGATGCTTCGCTCTAAAATGGGAATTAAATTAAAAATTAATATTTCATTTGATTGATTGGATTTACAAATAAATTGTATCTTTTTAGTGAATGGGGCAATTCTATTTTGTATTATAATTTTTGTCACGTAGTGATTTGTTTAAAATATACTGACGCTCATACCTTGTTAATTAAATTCAAATGTTGACATCTATTTTTTTACAGACGTTAACAGAAATTTATCATGTATTTGCGTTGCGAGATTGTTTTCATAGATAATAGGCCAGTCAAAACGAACATAAAAATCGCAAACTAACGGCTATTTCTGATTTTTACCAAACTTTAAGGCTTTTCGGAAACTACTATCCTGGGTTAGATTCTTATCCAGAACGGAATATCGATCACAGTTTCCGAACATCGCGTTCAATTTTCAGTGCAAATTCCAAATTTAAAACATGATATACAAGAACTTTTCATATTCATTACATTTCTGCGTTATTTTTATGTTGAAATGCTGGAAAGTAAAAAACCGCATACCTCATTATCCTATAAATTATGCTGCTCATGTAAATCAATGGTAGACAACCATATAAGAGGAATAATCATTTTTAATGTTGAAAAAACTAATACTTTCTAATAGTTAGCTGAAAAATACGAGTATGGCTACTACCGTAAAATGTATTATATTTAAAATTATTGAAAAATGGTGTGAGATAATAGTTAAAAAGTAACTGAACATAGTGATACCATAAAGTGTGAGCGTTTTAATTTTTATCCCACCGCTACCAAACCCACTTACATCAAATGCCCACACAATTAGCATGTTTATTTAATCTTTAACAATTATATCACACATTACAACAATTTTTTAATAATTTCTTATTTTATCACATTGTACATTAGTATTCTCGTCGATGAATTTTAACTTTATACCGGTTTTTTCAGTTAATTAGTAGAAAGTAATGTTCCTTTACATTTCTATACCTATATTTTCATAATATATGTTCACAATATACATTTTCAACTTTGTCATCTTCGGCACCTATTATCATTGTACCAACATTTACTTCAAATGTTTTTTATTTCTTGTCTTTTTTCTTAGGATAATTATTAGTAATTTATATCCAAGGTTGTAGCTTCGAAAGACTGCATTACTCGAAAAATTTCGAAATTTGTCTTTTTTGTTTTTTCTATACTAGTACTAAACCATAGATTTTTGCCATGTTTTTAAAAATACTAATAGATTGGAATATGTCAAATATTAACCCGTTATTTTCTTGACAATATATTTAAAAATCAGAATTAGTCTTTTTAGTTGATTTACAAGTGATTTGTAGTTTTAGAACATACTGGCCTGTAATAGCATGTCCGTAATACAAAACTCGTTATAATTATAATATTGAAATATTAAGTTCGAATTTAAAATGAATTACTATTTATGTTTTGGAAAAAAACTTATTTATATGTATTGGATTATTTTTTGATATACTTATTTTATTATATACTGGTCGTTTAAAGTGTGTGAATATCGAGTCTAAAGACTTCGTTACATGATGTCGGTATAGTATGCAGTAGCGTAGTGGACCGCCAAGGAACGTTAAGCACATAGGCCTGTCGAACCTCACTTGACATGACCAAAGGCTAATATCCTTTAGGAAGCCGTTCACGCGCTTCTCTTGAACCTTTTTATGTCATTAGGCAAACTGTGAGGCTTGCCCAGTGACACTCAGCATCGTTCGTGATGCCCATAGTGTAGAGATGCCTCTTAGATGGCCGTGTTCGGTTAAACAGCCAGCCACTAGTCGAATTTTGCGCCTATTTAATTGGAGCAGTTGTTTGGTAAGAGAGGTATAAGGTCCATCTATGTTTGCCTTAGTTGCCTATGTTTGACTTCCTTGCACTCTAGTACTAGTCTAGAGCACACCCGTTCGGCCCCTATTGCTTGTATGGCAGCTCTGCTATTTGTGCAAAGGATAACCCACTACTAAGTCAATAGCGTAAACCTGTGTTTACAAGACTATCTTATTTCGGTCAGTGATAAAGTCGTCAACGAGCAGACACCACAGTTTTCGAGACAGAACTCTTGCCCTGCGGGTAGTTCCTGGCTGCTACAATCTCGACAACTGCGCTATTTGATTCAACAGTCATTGAGAGGGTATTGCCCTTACCCATCTTATGAGAAAGAGTTCTGTGCCACGTTTCTCGAGTACCCGACAGATAACATAAGGAGTATTGTCAAATGTCCCTTCAATGTCAAGTTATTCCGCCAGACAGAATTTTCCACAGCTCCATATGGATTTGCCGTTATTGTAGGTATATTGTTGGGCATGTAATGATCTTTCGACCAACCAGGTGAGAAGCAAATATTTCCAGTGCCTATTATAGGAGATAGGGATACATGCCATCCCAACCCGGTGATATGTATAGCCGTCATCCGGAATTGATATTGAGCTTACGTTATTACTTTCATTCCTAGATAGAGTCGCGCCGCCAAGGATATCTTCCTCCAGCTTTGTCTTTTGGAATCCCTCTTTTGAAATTTTTTAATGCTACCTTTGAGCGTCTCGGAGCGCCTACCAGTCAGTATATAATTTCGGACGCTCGTCGCAAGAGCTCGAGAGTAATTTTTCGATGATCCCTCGTATAGTGTTTCCAGGGGTTATGAGAATCAACAAATTCTCGTTTAACTAGATAGCTACCTCCGAATGCCTCGGTAGTTGCGTTTTTCAATTTTGTAACATTAAGTCGTGTTGGGATATCTACTAGGTGATCAGTGAGCTCTCTTCAAAAGAGTTTCCAGCTTAGGGTTTCCGAAGAACGCGTTACGTGATCGGTGTACTTATTCAGCTCGAAAAGAATGTGTTGGTGGCTCGACGTTGTTGCCTCCAACGACAACCTCCACGAGCTAAACAGGTTAACTTCATCTATGGAGCAGATGGAGAGGTAAATAACAGATTGGCCTCGATTGCAAAAGTACGTGGGGACACTTCGTGATTAAAATACAAGTGTGTGGGTTATATCAGGGTTCACAGCGATGTAGCGTACCCCAGCCACGTTTATGTCGAATTCACTGAGCCTATTATACAGAACGGCAGTTGGAGCCTTTCCGTTCTGTAAAACCTGTAAAAATATCATTTGCATACTGGTAACACGAATGAAACCGTAAGATGCCGACGATGATGTCTTTCACCTTGGATTGAGTCTATGAAAATGAGCCGTTCTTTGCATCAGCCTCCTTACTAGTGCCCACGTAGGCGAGCCGGAGAAGGACGGTCGCTGAGCCACTTCATCAACGTTAAGGATTAACGGCTCCTTGAGGTGTCCTAGTCAGGATAATGGTACAAATTTAGGAAATTATTGTATTCTGTATCGAGTCCAATTTAATATATTTGGGTCTATTCCTGTAAAACAGAAGATCAGACAAAGATATGAGTCATACCTGCAGAAGACGATCATAGCGTGAGATCTTTTGAACGAATTTGATTTATCTGTTGAAACACTGACAACCTCATTTTTAAAATGCAATTTTCTTGAAAAACTTTAAACACTTTACTTATTGTGGTACCCTAATATGCAGTATTCGGAGAACAGGGGAAGAAATTCATCAACTTATAAATAGTAATTTAAAATATAGACTTTTTAAGCTCATTTCAATTAGCTCGCATAAATATATATATATATATATATATATATATATATATATATATATATATATATATATATATATTTTTTATCATTTCATTAAGAAGTGGGTATCTAGGTACTAAGAAAATATTATCTAGCAATTTTCAGCTGATACAATCTGAAAATGGAATCTATCGTAACATACATAGAAAATCTCAACTTGGTAACTTAATCTTAATTTCTTGATTTTTTACTTAAACATCTTATATATTTTTTTGTAGATGATGTATTTGCCTACGACGAGTTTTTCCATCAACAGATAATGAAAAAGAAGAAGGAACATTCCTATAGAATCTTCAAAAAGGTGAATAGATTAGCTGGAGATTTTCCTAAAGCTGTCGAGCATTCTTGGGGACAGGCTCCGATTACCGTTTGGTGTTCCAACGACTATTTAGGAATGTCCTCTCATCCCGAAGTCAAAGCTGCAGTAAGGTTTGTAAAGTGTATGTGAATAGTTTTAAACACATCTGAAAACTTCCTCGCCACACCTGAATCAAAACATTGAGCATTATGCTATATGAACCAATGTATTTGTTGAAATGTAATGTAGTAGTTGCAGCAAATTATATTTTTGAACCATATGAAGAACTTTTGCTATTGAATGAAACTTGATTCTTATGCTTATTAGCAGAAGTTATTTCAATTATTCTTCTGATTCTCATACTTTCCACATGACTAAATTTTTTAGGGATGCCCTTGAGAAATATGGAACAGGAGCGGGAGGGACTCGTAACATTTCAGGAAATTCTACATTACATGAACAACTTGAATCTAAGCTTGCTAGATTACATGATAAAGAAGCTGCCTTACTATTCACCTCTTGCTTTGTTGCAAATGATTCGACTTTATACACGTTGGCCAAAGTATTACCAGGTGAGTATTTATGTCTAGGATCCTAAGAGAAGAACAATCAGTTTGTATATATTTGATATTTCAGGTTGTCATATATTTTCCGATTCTGGGAACCATGCGTCAATGATCCAAGGTATACGAAACAGCCGAGTACCGAAACATATCTTCAGACACAATGACCCAGCACACTTGGAAGAGTTACTTCAAAAAGTGGATATAAATGTTCCGAAAATAGTAGCTTTTGAAACAGTACATTCCATGTCTGGGGCTGTGTGTCCGTTAGAGGTATGTAAACAATTGATCCTATTGATTTTTAAAACATTTTCCTTTGTTACATTTCTTTTTTATGAAAAACCTAGAAAAAAAGTCTTTTTTAGATTCTGGTTAATGTTGATTAGATAACTGGCCAGATAAACTTGACTCCCTCTTTATTTTCTATCAACAATAGAAACTAATTTTCAAATTAACTGGTTTCATCAAAAGCATTTTCATTTTAGTTTTTAGCTGGTTACTTCACTTTTAAGTATATGAGGTCTCGCCATTTCAACTTATATTTCTGGAATTGTATCCCCAATGAAATTCTTGGTACTGTATATACAATAAGTTACATATCTATATAATTGTGATATTATTGGTATTCTTTCTTCTATTAAATTTACGCAGCCATCAATGTGATCTTTATGTCTGCAGGTGCATATCTATTGAGTTGTTCTTAATGAATTAAGTGGGTCGTGGAGGATCTGAATACATAATATAACGCTTTGTAGTAATATCAGTCAATTTGTATAGATTCATCAACTTGTTTTAGGAATTGTGCGATATTTCCCACAAATATGGAGCTTTAACTTTTGTGGACGAAGTTCATGCAGTTGGTTTGTATGGTGAACATGGTGCTGGAATCGGTGAAAGAGATCATGTCATGCATAAAATGGACATGATATCAGGAACTTTAGGAAAGGCATTTGGAAATGTTGGAGGTTATGTAGGTGAGTTTAGAAACATCAGCTTATCTAAAAAATTGCTTATCTGAATGATTTTTTATTGATATATGTATACACAAATGATTTTAGTCGTTTTTATACATCATTCTAATTATCAATCATTTTTTAGCTAGTAATTCTCTGTTGATTGATATGGTTAGATCTTACGCGGCGGGCTTTATATTTACAACTTCATTGCCACCTACAGTATTAGCAGGTGCTAGTAAATCTATAGAAATTTTGAGCTCTGACCAAGGTAGACAACTTCGAGAAAAACATCAAGCCAATGTGAAATACCTCAGGAATTCACTGTTAAATAACGGTTTCCCTGTGGAACACACTCCAAGTCATATCATTCCAATAAAAATAGGAAATCCTCTACAATGTGGTGCTGTCTGTGATACTTTGCTCAAAGAAAAAGGTCATTATATCCAAGCTATTAACTACCCTACGGTAGCTAGAGGAGAGGAGAAATTGAGATTGGCACCAACACCACATCATTCCAAACATCTAATGGACACATTAGTCAACGATTTGAAAGATGTATGGTTAGATCTGGAGCTTCCCTTAACTGGAAAACCCTGTGGGAAGGTAATTTAGAAATTTTGTTGTTAATTTTGAGAATTTCCAATGAAATCACAAATTAATCCGTGTGGTGAACTTGAATTGGTATGAATATTATTACATCTTGATTATTGAATTATATAGTAATTGAATTGATTTTCTATTGTTCTTTGTTTATACATCTTGTATCACGTATTATTAGGGATCAAAATGGAGTCGGTGTTTACAATAAAAATTTGTGTTGGCTCTTTAATATTATAAATGATATTTCGAAAATCCCATATTTGGTAAAGTTAATAACCTCTCTATACTTCTGATCTGCATTCATTTACCGGATTTTGTATGATATTATAAATATGACTGCATCCCAATCTAATGAAAACTATAGAAATACGAGGTTTGTAGTTGTAAACATATCTTCATCCGCACTGGTGTTATTCTTTATCATCCAGTGATTGACATCCGTCAAATCAGTCTCCAGTTAATTGAATAACACGTTCCCAGAAATGTTTGAACTTCTTGAAGCAATCCTGGAAGTCCAGTTACATAATTGAGCTCAGGGCATTCGTCGCATTGGTTTCAAGGGCCTCTTTATACTTGAACTATGACCAACATATTTAATCTAACAAAGAACCAAATATTGCTGGGAGCCATGTCAGGAGAATGGAGAAAATGTACAACTTGGTGCTCTGTTATTGCTGCATAAAGTTCGATGAGTGTACTGATCTATTGTCGTAGTCAAGCAGTCAATCACCTTCTGTTCAAAGCTGTGACCATTTTTTAACAGCGTCACTCAATGTATTCAATAAGTTAATGGAATAATTTTTGGTAATCATGTGACCTCTTCGAGCATATTTATGGTAAACAATATCTTTGAATTTGAAGAAAAAAGTCAACATCGTCTTCACTTTCCTCGGACTTTGATGTCCTCTTTTTGGTCTTTTTCCTTCATTTTGTACTAACGAAAAAAAATCTAAATTGACGAATGCCTTTAATGGACTAACACCTCCTGTCAGTTAAGGTGCCTATGGCGCATAGAGGTTGCTCGGAAGTTTTGATGCGAAAATATAAAGGTAGGATCAATATATTTGGCACAAACCTGTTACTACCAATTGTATTACATATTTGAAGAAATATATAGTAAAACTTACTAAATTTTTTATAGTCCACTTGTTTAAACCTACAATTTTCAGGTCATTTCCCTTTCCTTTGATTTTTACAGCATCTAATAATATGTGGTACTGTAAAACTATTTTTTTTTTCAATTTGTAGTCAGCTGTGCTACCATAGTGCTTATAGAAATAGAAGAATTTTACTCATAGTTATTGTATAGTCAAGATTATTTCTGATACTTGAAAACCATACACAAATATATGTATAATTGATAAATCGAAGGGAAAAAGTTTTTATCAGTATTGAGAATTCATCTAATTCAGTAACTGCAAATGTACTTCCTGATTTAACATACCTTCAGATTAATTATTTGATCAAAAAATATGAACTTGTTGGGGAATTGATGGTGTTAATTCTATCATAGAAATTTTTATTAATATTTTACCAACTTTCTACCATCAACTATTTTCAATGTATTGTCTCGCAAGGGATAACGGTTATTTTTTGAAATTGTTTATTCATGTAGAATTGCTTAATTTGCTAACCATCATAACTCTTGAAATTAGCCTGAATTCACCACTATATTCCTGAATCGGAAAAATTGTTAAGACAATGGATTGACAAGGGTGAACTTGCTCCCAAAAAGGTAAAAACGGCCGGAAAAGTTATTTCTCTTGACTAACATTGATAAGGTAAATGAAGAAATTGCAAAAAGCGACCGTATTTGAAGAAGAAGAAAGTGCTTTGCCATTAGAATTCATCTTCTCACACTTTGGTGTTCGCCATATCTAAAATTCCTGAATTACACTTCGAACTAGTAGACACTAACATTATTTCCCAGATCTGGCCTCCATCGGCTTTTTCTTGTTGCCTAACCTTCCACTTGCAGGAGAGATATTTTCAACAGACGAGGACGTTACCGCTTACATAAACGCCAATTTTGCGGAGCAAGACTGCAACCATTATTTGGAAGGGTCAAAAATCAGTGCTGGAAAAAGTGTAGACTTAATATTCCTTATTGAATCAGGTGTATCAACCATCTCACTATGATAATTATAAACCTTGTAAAGCGTCCTTTACCGGAAGGAACTTTTAGACTTATTTTTCCTCCATTACATAATTTTATTTTCCCCCACCAATGCACTTTTCTGTTATCTCAGACAGTGAATGTTATCAATCTCGAAATTCTTTTGTATTGCATATGTTTGGTAATGAAGTGTTAACTAGCTTTGGTAACATTAGTTACGGCAATTTTATTTCTACAATAAATACAATGAATATTCACCCTTATATGTTTGTATTTTCAAAACAATTATTCTTACTCTTCTGTTTATAATTCTTATTTTCTTATGTTGTCAAAGACTCCCTTTTATGACAATAGGACAACACAAATTATTGTTTAACTACATATTTCCACCTCTGCTAACACCCATTTGCCCAAGCAACCCATCTTTATAATCTATAAACAATTCAAGAATTTGAGAAGTAATGGAAAAAGTACACTGTAGAATTCTTGATACAAATGCGACTAATATTAATAGTAAATATTGTATACCCCCTGCTTGTGTTTTTTTTATAATAATACATATTTTGTACTAATAATGTGTGCTTTCAAATACAAGATAGCAAAAAAATAAATATACTCACTCACATTTGGTTACTCATTTATTTTTGGAATGTATTTAACAATACTAATTTTAAAATATTAGCTCAGTTATTATCAGTTTGAGTTATAATTCTCATTTGCTTCAAATCAACAACCACATTAGAAAAATTTCTAAATTTGTTCTAAGAAAAAAGCTTAATAATTTTTTATGCGAATTTCAAAATGAAAAGTACATTTTTTATTAATTTATGCATTTCAAATTTTCACTTATTACTAATCAAGAACTCTGGAAAAACTGTTATTTTAAATGTCTCTGATTAATTTTTAGCACTGCCAGTTTTGTCAAAAGCCACTTCTGTTTGATTACTATGAGTCAAGAAATAATAGAAGCTGTGCCCAAAATACTCTCTGTGATATACCCAACTGTCCTCAGCTAGTGGCCATTACCATATAATGTGATTTACATAAAAACACATGTTAGGTGTTGGTTATTCTTGGTGTTTAATATGTTCGTGTTTATTTACACATTGAAAAATATATATACATAAATAAAAAGTATTTAATACTAAATTATTTTTAACTCTCTCTTTTCCCTAACGACATTTCTGTGTTAAAACGTGCAACATTCGTTGCATGAAACATTCATTCAGTGGTATACATTTGCAGCATAAATTATATAGCAACCTTTGTAGTTAGGCAGATTTCCATTAATAAAATGAATACGTTTTACTGAACACATTGTTTACATTACATTACCACTACATCAACTCTAACTGTCTAACTTGGTTATCGAAACGCGCGTCAGACAAAGTAATTGTTAGTGTTTATAGTATAGTGGTAGTGTAAACAGTGTGAATATCACAAACAGCTCCAGAAAGTCCAACTTAGATGAAAGGTTACTGCATATTTGTTACAGTATGAGCAGACTATTTTTTATTCAAAACGAAGGTATGGATGCGGATTCATTAAATTAGTACAATTTGTATAATGAATGAGGAACAAAGGGCAATTTTGAATTACAACATGTCGCAAACAATGATTTTACCTTTGTTTCATTACACATAAATTGTGTTTATAGAAAAACCTTCACAATTAAATATAGTTTGAAAAAACTAAAAAATATGCTTTTAAAGCACATCGATCTAAAAAGTTTAAAATTATTTTTAAAATAAGCTTATAAAATAATGAATGAAAAATACTATTATTATTGTGGAAAAAAGCGAACGAGAAATATGAAACAAAGCGCCCTATGCTTTTTTTTAAATAATACTACTATTTTTCATTAATTATCATTTTAAGCTTATTTTAGAAATTATTTTTAACTTTTTAGTTTGATGTACTATATATGATATACCTACATCTCGTCGTTGATGAGGTTGTCGAAATGCTTAGTTTCCAGCATTGAAATCGGAGGTTCGAATCCTCTATCCAATAAAATTTTTATTAAATAAGCTACGTGCTCTTAGTCCAAAGGAGAGTTACAAACAAACAAACAAACCTACATAAAAGTGAAGCTAATATAAGCGTGTTGAAAAAGGATAACTGCAAAAAATAAATGATGTAGACATACTTCAAGTTCAAAGCTGAAACATTTATTTCTTTATTGTTTATTACATATTTGTAATGGAAATGAATATTATAGCAACAATATACATCAGTGTTTAATTTGATTAGTCAAGACCAGGAATATTAGCCTTGTTAGATTCCTATAGTTCATACGTTAGATGTTTGAGGTAAGGTGTTTTTTTTATATTTTTTTATAAATAAGTACATTAAGATATTCGGAATTTCTAAAAACCCATAGACCCCTCATCAACTTTCAAGGACTTCAAAGAGTCAGAGTGGACACAGTTATTGAGCTTGGCACAATTAATGTGAAATGTGATCAAAATAAGAATTACGAGGATTATCTGAATGAGTCTGATGTTTTACGTTGATGAAATCTGGATCCACCACAAGACTCCTGAAACGAAAAAATAGTCAAGACAAGTGAATTCTTCCGAAAAAGGTAAAGACGGTTTCATCGGCCAGAAAGTGATGGAGACTATTTAAAAAAAAAAGTAAAACAATAGCTAGAGAGTATTATGCAAATTGCTTGATAAAGTGAAGGGAGAAATTACAAAAGAGCGACAGCATTTTAAGAAAAAGAATCCATCATGATTATGCACTTTTGACAGTTCGGTGATTCCCATGGCAAAAATTCACGAATTGCACTTCAAATTGGTTGACCACCCAACTTATTTCCCAGATCTGGCCCTCAGCAACTTTTTCCTGTTTCCTAAGTGTAAAGTTTCACTTGCATGAGAGAAATTTTCATTAGACTAGAACTTTATCGCATACGTGAACGTCTAGTTTGAGTAGAAAAACCGCACACTGGACAAAGTGTATAGACGTGAAAGAAGACTATCCTGGACAATAAAAATGACTATGGAAAAAATGTCTTGTTTGTTGGAATCTTTTCAGATAAACCTCGTATGCTAGATTTAGTAATAGGCAAAATATGGAGAAAATATTTAAATAATAATCAGAGGCTGTTTAAATCTTGAGAAGATCACCCATGGCAAATATTTCATCAGTGCCCGTCTTAAGGCCTCGTTTACATGCTTTGCCGTGGCTTTGCAAACGTCCAGAAGCTACTAGTCTTTACACAGAGTTCAAAGCCGTTTACTCGCTTGTGAGTACATTAGTGAGCTCTGGACCAGCAAGCTGTGCATGTAAACATGTCAGACGTTTCATATCAATCTTCACTTTAATACACCTTGAGAAAGGTCATAGTATTGTCGTTCGACCAACTACTCATGATCGATGGTTGTATACAGCGCAAAGTAAACAGATCCTTTGGCGGGAGCTTATGAGGGACACTAAACGATCACCTACATGTAAATACGGCACAAGCGCTTGCACAAGCTTCCTTTGATCTGTGCTCAAAAACCGACACTAGTTTTAATCAACGACAAACTCAAACACGCTCGTGTTTGTGAACAGTTATCGCGGCTTCCAAAGCATATATACAGTCAGTAGAATTTTGAGTGGAGAAATAAGTTTTGATTTTAATAGTGAGTAGAGAGAGGCAGAAATTGGTAAACCGAAGCTCCTTCTCTCTCTTCTAATAGTTAAAGTCCACTTACATGCTTCTCTTAATATCTTTAATATTATCTCCATGAGAAAAATATCCATATATTATAAATGTTTTCCAGTACTCTTAGTATTAAACATTGCGTGCGTGAAACATCCACTACACTACTCGCAAAGTGTATCACCTTGCCTCGCTTCTCTCAACTCGGTTTTTGACTATGGTCAATAGATTCGCAATGAGACGAAGTTTGGACCCAACGAGTTCCTTACGATGTTGCACGAGTGTGTAGTCGAGGACTTCTTTGTACCATTGGAGTTAGTAGTGTAGTAGATCTATAACTATACGTCCTTGGGTATGTGCTCTTGTTTGAGTTAGCTATAATAAGCCTCTGCCTCATTCCAGGTCATTGGTGTTATATGATTTTTCGATGATTGATAAACATCTTTTTAATTGGCCTATGTTGTCGTGAGCAAGTTCATAGATTAAATCTATAGTATGCGCCAGTTCATATCGTCGAAGAGTTTTAATTTATTTAATTTAGCTATCCCGAGTAGATAATATGTAAGTCCAAAATGGATTATGGTGTTTTGATGGTACTGTATAGCTGGGGTTGGTTAGTGGAATATGATTGCTAAACACAAATGCTTCAAAGATTAGATGAACCTATTGGATATACGTTGGTAGACAATTAATTGGCCGGTTCTTTTTCGAATTGGCGATTTCTTTTTCCCTCAAGTCACGGAGACCATCTAGTGCTTGAGATATAATGTAAAATATTCTAACAGTCCATAAAGAGAGGAGAGCCTCGAAGTGCCGATTTGGGACTTTGGTTTTAGAAAAAGTTTTTCTAGGTTTAGTTAGCAGTAGAAATTTTATTAGACATTCTTTTCTCAACTGAGTAAGCTAACAAATTAGCTCAGTAGCAGAAATTGGGTTGTACTGAATCGTCCAAAGGATAAGGTTGGGTGTATGAACACTTTTTAGAAAAATTGGGATATTATAGTGTTTTGTATAACTCAACTTTGTTATCTTTTTGAGAAGTTGTGAGTTTAACTTTTTCAATTCCTGAGAGCTTACAAATCTTTTCGCTTGCCCTTTTATAATCTTCAATATTTGAATAATCCACTCCTTCCTCGACTCAAAGCTAGTCGTTTAGCAGTACCAGATTATTCGACAATCAACTTACTCTGACGACCACTTATGTATTTAGGATCAGTAACTTTTAAATGGAGTCTGGATTAGTGTCATACTAATACTAATAATTTTGTGATCAGGCATTTTCATTCTTAAAGAAAAATTTACTTTACTTTTACTACTAAAAATTGGAACTTTCTATTATTTATTTTTGATGGGATGCAAAACTTAACTTGTCCATATATTACATAATGACTTTTCAGTTTACATAACATATAGCCGCACTCCAAACTTTGTGATCTTATTGCCAACCAGTTTTTCTAGTTTTCTATTTGAATTATTGTGAATACCACAAGCCTTAGTATTTTTATACCTATTGATCACCACATTAATGCTAAATATAACTGTGACTCATATTTATTCACTTCAAACAACATGACATTACTGTGGTGAAGGTGTGATTTCACCGTGGAGATCAAAGTTAGTCTTATAGGAATTTGATGGGACCGTGACAGACCAAACAGTGTCTTCAACGACAGTGTGGAACGATCGATGAGTTGCCTTCGATATTTTTGGATTTCCACAGTCGTAAAAGTTTTATTTAATTATAAAGGATGAAAATTTATGAAGTCCTAGGTTATCTAGTTTTATGATGGGTGCGATTTCATATACGTGATCTGATTTAAAAAATGCTATCTGGAAGAAAATTTGAATAGAACGACACTGTTACGGTAGCCAGGAGACACTAACCAATTTGAATGGAAATCTAGTAGTCACGCCAATGCTAATCGACCTTTAAATAGATATAAATTCTTAGATTAGTGAAATGTGTTGCCTATATCTGCAACCTTTCTACGACATATTGAACAAGGTTGAGTATCACGTAACAATAATTTTTTGAATTATTAACGCATAAATAATAGGACGGTCTACTTTCATTAAGAAATCTCTTATCTTGATGATATTGACAAGAACAATGGTCATTTTAAGTCGAGTTAATATTTCTTCAATCTTTTGAGTTAATATATTGCTCCACTTAAATTTTTTGGGTCCATTTCTCATTTTGTGCTTATTATTTTTCTAAAACAGAAGCTACACACATTTTATTTACTTTATAAATTGGATGGAATCAACTACATTATTTTGTGTTATGGTGTTTGTTTACATTTTACTATTAAGTGAGGTTGGAATTTTTGGAACCTTTGGTGATATACATACTAAATACACTATTTACACTACCACTACACCAACAATCGCAATTGCAATGTCTGATGTGCTTTTCGATAATCATATCTTCAGAGACTGAAGGTAAACTGTTTACCTCAAGTCTCACATATACATTATACATGTACATATACAGAGTGAATTTTATGTATGAATACCTCAATTATCTCGGAAACGGCTTGTACGCTTTCCGGGAAAATAATGAACTTTGTTATTTTAAATGGATCACTATATATATTTTGTGTTTTCATAAATCCTTAAGAAATAATGATTAATTCTCATGTAATATTCTCTATACCTAAATGCTATAATTTCGAAGTTATAGCTACATTTACAGTATCTCCACCAAAGCTAAGCTACGTTTACACCAGGGTACATGTATTAGAACTTGTATGCGCATACATATTTGACAGCTCCAGATACATTTGCCGATACAAATGCATTAAAAACCAAATATTATATATACGATAGATCTGCCACTCTGTATAAAAATTTGACGACAAAGTTCGATCCTAGCGACATCTCTCTGACTGGCTCCTTACCAAGAAAAAAAGATTTCTATAATCAAAGATTTGATCAAAGGTTCACTTCCATTCACGGGAAATTTTAAAATAACTCGAGTAATTTTAAATGTTCGAAGCTAGTTGTCACATCAAATTGTGGATGAAACAAAATTATGCAAAATACTTTCATTTTGCTAACATTTCAAATTCAAATATTGTTGTTTACAAGAAAATATAAATACCTGAAATTAAAATGCTGTTTAAATGAAGTATTTTGTAAAATATTTTGGTTCCATTTACAATTTATTTGACATCCAGGTCCGACCATGTCCGATATAGGTACATGGAATATTGTAACACAGGATGATTATTATAATTTTAATTTTGTTTTTGACATTTTATAACTATATCCACAAACAAAAAATTTTCCTTCACACTTTAGCAGGCTTAGGACTGTCAACAGTGAGTTGTTGGCGTGTTTAAAAAATGTTTCTGTTTGTACATGGTACATAAAATGGTATATAAGAAACTGATTTTATAACCATGGTTAATTAATGATTACCGTTGTCTTTCTTGCAGCTTTCCCTATATTTAACATATGCCATATTCATCACAACATCGTAGTTTTTATATTGTTGATCTTTGCCCTTGAAAATTTTATTAATAATACCTATGTAATGAAAGAT
This sequence comes from Diorhabda elongata, assembly GCA_026230145.1. NCBI lineage: Eukaryota > Metazoa > Arthropoda > Insecta > Coleoptera > Chrysomelidae > Diorhabda > Diorhabda elongata. Next base: position 21,723,432 of record CM047937.1, on the reverse strand, counting down.
GCATATGCTAAAACTAATATTTACATACATATTTACATAATCCTTAAGATTTGAACAAAATATTGAGGAAATGTCTGTCAAATCCTCCAAACGAAATATTTGTTTCTTTATGCCTAACGAATTGATTAGCTGGGGCAATCTCTTTTGCTGAAGGCGCACAAAAAACATTTTTTATGTTCCCTTAGTAAGCAAAAATAAACAAAAGGACAACTACATCATAGAAAATATACAATGACATTTATCTTTCACCTTAATTATTATTAAATATTACTGAATAATCCTTTTTATCATTAATATGAAGTATAAACATGAAGCCTCTTCCCCAGATGTTAAACACATCAATCCATTTCTCTTTGTTTTTAAATAACTACCTGCTTATAACTGCCATAAATGGTTGAGTCATGCCTATACCCAAAATTTACAATGATTCAAACAATTTAGCATCTTGATTACATGACTAGAAGAATTAACAGGCAGATTTTTGTGGAAATAATATACTACAATTCATACCTACCTATCAGCTTTTTTGGAGTTGAAAATGAAGATGGTTGCTCCTGTACCTAAAAAATATCATTTTCACCTTTTTCGTATCCTTCAAACAAAAATAGCAATTCTTTTCCTCTGCATAACTTTTCACTAGGATTCATAAGAGGTTTATTGTCACAGTAAATATAAGTACTTACCAGGTAAATGTAGAGTTAGCAGTGAAACTTTTTTTAACCAGCCATTGGGGTTTCTACAAACTGGTTCAAAATGAATATCACATATTCTATGTTATTATGATGATAATACTGTGTCTGCAAGCATTAACTTGGGGTTATTTATTCTTTGCAAGCAAATTCTGCAAACGTCTTCATTTGTAGGAATGGAATGTCTATAAAAAAGTAAAATATGGATAAAATCATTCAACGTATTCAACCATTCAACAAAATGATTTCCTAAATACAAATTAATGAAGTTAGGAACAAAAGAGTTATTCTCGTATAGATCTGAACTTGATTTTAATTTAAATATTTTTATATTGATATATAGTGAATACCTATTACTCTCACCTTTTCGCTTGCTTATTCGTGCATCCTGGTACACAGCAGGTCTTTACTCGTTTACTCATATTGAGTAAGTAAACACGACAACACAATTCGCAACAAATAATAACTTTTAAATGCACAAAAATGCAAATAACTAATAAACAAACAATATCAAATACCTTTGCAAAGATTTTATACACCTCTGCAAGATGGACGTTGAAGACAAGTGGCATAACATAAAGAGCCAGCTTAGCGTGAATTGGTAAAAATTAACTCCAGCGTAAAAAGTGGAGTAGGGGCGGATAAAACTTATTATCCGATGGTACGCTTTTCCAACTTAAAATAAAGACTATGTATTAGAGAGTGTATTTAGAAAATATTGCAAAACCAGAATTTATTAATGGTTGTAGTGGAAATCCAACTCTGTTTAATGTTCTCAACGATGCTGGTATTACATTATCGTGACTATCTTCAGAGTCAAATGTGCCACTTGGCGTATACTGAGTGGACTTTCTGCTCCTTAAAAAATTATGCAAGTGAACTGCACCTTGCTGCTTTCTTTAGCAGCAACCTAAATACTGAAGTTAATATTCCAAAGCCATTTTCTACAAAGCGCCTAGCTCTGCTTAACCTATAGTTAAATATTCTTCTCCATGAATTTAATGGTTGATGCCCTGGAAAAGGTTTGATTATATTTTTTTCTAAGCCAAAAGCATCATCTGCAACGAATACGAATGGTGAACATTTTACTCAGCCAGGAAGAGTTGCTGGTTGTGGTAAACATAATTGGTTTTTTAATAACTTTTCATAAAAAATGTATGTTTAAGCACTCCACCATCAGGTATTCTACTCTGAATACCAACATTTGCATAAATGAATTTATAACTTGCCTCAACTACAGCTAGTAAAACTATACTATGGGTTTGCTTGTAATTGAAATAAGTTGTTCCACTATTCGCAGGTGCCTCCAACTCGACATGTTTGCCATCTATGGCTCCAAAACAATTAGGAAATTGCCATTTTGATTGAAATTGTGTTGCAATGCTTTCCCACTCTTGTTCAGATTGTGGAAGCTGAAACAGAAGTAGGGAAACTATATATATTGACTGATGCCCTTTAATTCAAAGATTTATTTTATAATTTATTCACAGATGTCTGAAGAGGCTTTCATTGAAAACATTGAATGTTATATGTGCAAATGTTATAATTGGAGAGGGTAACGAGATCATTTTAGAACTACCAAATATATCTGGTAGTATTGTTGACACCCCATCGACATTAACATCAGCGGGAAGGAAGAGAAAGACAGACACTAAAGCTTCATTATTAAAATCTATGTCTGCAATTTACGGGGTATCAAGGGGTGCCTAAACCAGTGCGAGGCAGGGAGAGTGGCCGTGTTATACGATCGATCTTTTCAAAACCAAATGAGATAAAGAAAGTACAACATCTTTCAAGTGCCTGTGCATCAGTTCCGTCGACAAGTCAAGGTTCAACTTCAAAACACTTTAAGCCGAATGATAACTTATCAGGTGAGCTTCAGCGTGATACGGATAGGCCTACGCCTGTTGAAGGAAATGATTTAGGAAATCTTGCTTCCGGCCCATGCAGGCCTATTTTGACGCAGTTTCCCGTAAGATACTTTTCTGATAAAACCCGTTTTTTCAATAGCAAATATTATGACAGCTACTAATGGTTAGAGTATAGTATAAGAAAAAACGCCGTTTTTTACTTTCCATGTAGAATGTTCTCGTCTAAAACAAACGGGAAAGAGGATACATATACTAAAAAGGGGATGAACATTTGGATGAAAATAGCAGCAAAATTAGATAAGCATTCCGAAAGTGACACACATAAATTTAGCATGTCTAAATGGTTTAATTATAAAGCGTCTTGTGAAAATGTTCTTGTGCAAGTATCTGAAGGCCAAAAAGGCAAATAATTGAAAAGAAAGAGTATATTAAAAAAATCATTGACATATTGCTCTATCTGGCTCGCCAAGGTTTAGCTTTAAGAGGCCATGACGAGTCTGTCAACTCGGAAAACAAAGGTAACTTTTTAGAACTTTGTGAATTATTCAATAAATACGATCCCTCGTTTAAGTTGAAATATGAGTAATACATCAATTTAACTGGTTCCAACACACAAAATGAAATAATCCATATTATTTCTGAGGAAGTTCTTAGACAAATAGAGAAAGAAGTTAATACTGCTAAATTCTATGCTATTTCAGTTGACAAAGCAAGATCCCATAAAACTCAGCAACTTTGGGTCTGCATTTGGTATTTAATTAGAGAAAGGCTAATTACTATGAAAGATGTTTCACTCGCACGGGATGCTAACAGTCTGTCTTAAATTATTTTAGATTCTTTAAGTAATATGGGAATCTCAGCTACTTTGGTTGGAAAGTCCTATGATGGAGCATCTGTAATGTCAGGGGTCGACAATGGTGTCCAAGCAAACGTTAAAAGGTCCCATCCATACGTCAATTACGTACACTGTATGGCGCACAAACTAAACTTAGTTTTATTAGCTGCATGCAACAGTAACGATCTGTCTTGTAACTTTTTTTGTACAATGCAAGCTCTATTCAAATTTTTTTCTAGTCCTGATTCAAATGCTATGTTTATAGATTTGCCAAAGAAATTGAAAGTTGAAACCAATGACAAGAAAAAACATATTCGAGCTGTTGTCAAACAATGTGATACGAGGTGGTCATGTAGGGCAACTGCTGTTTCTATTGTTGCAGACCTTTTCAAGCCAATAGTAGAGGGCACCTGAAGCAAAAGGCATACTTGCTTCAATCTTGAGTTTAGAGCTTATTGACTGCCTTTTGGTTTTCTCCTAAATTTTGAACCATGTGGATGTGCAGAGCAAGGCCTTACAGAAAGAGAACAGCAGCATCGCTTCTTGCTCGTCAACCATTAAAGGAGCAATAAAGATTATGGAAAGCTGGAGAAACGAGGAGATATGGACCCAGATTTGGAAGACAGTAATTTAGTTTGCAAAAACAAACGACGTACCAACCCCATCTGAGGGCAGTGATGATAGTACATCCACAGCCACTGATGTAAGCCTACCCGAAAGCAGTAAACGGCGTAAGGTACTGTCTAGCAGGCTTGACAGCCATGTCTTTATCACACCTGTTGGGCACGGACTCGCTGACAAGATTGAAAGCACAAACTCCAATGGGAAAGGGTCAGCTGCATCAGCTAAAGCATCAAGCTTCAGGACAAATTTCTATTATCCTGTTATGAACTTGCTATTGAATGAGATGAAAAGATTTTTAGAAGAGTGCTTGAAACTGGTAATGTCATCCGAACCGTTTGTGCGATTGAACATAGAAAAAAGTATGTTTTCAAAGACACTTACGATGTGGCAAATGTCAATATAAGAAGTTTGAAAACAGACATGAACCTAGCTAAGCCTGTTGTGCAAGAAAAGAAGGATGCTGACAATATTTTGATAAATTTGGAAACTTCACCATTGAAAAAACTTGTTCCTGTTTTCATCGAAGCCATCAGTGCTTCATCGTAACCTAACTTACACAAAATGATGTGCGTTGCTTTTACTTTGCCTTCCAATAGGGCGACATGAGAAAGCACATTCTCAGCAATGCGGAGAATAAACAACTGGCTGCGTTCGACAATGAACGAAGAACGTCTGGTGGACCTAATGGTGCTGTGCTCAGAAAGTGACATAATAAAGGACGTGGACTATGATAAACTTGCAGACTTGTATCTTTCGAAAGGTCGACGAATATAAGGAAAGTCTAATTGGTGAAGAAACATTAATAACTATTTTCTCTAAAAACAAATAAATGCTATTTAAAGATTCTCATAAAGCTTTTCTAGTAACGAATAAAAGCAATATTCTAGGACGGTTTTCATAATAAAATTCTGAAGTAGATAGACAGTTTTTTCAACTGAAATGAGCTATATTAATAAAATGTTGGGGGTTTCAATTTTTGTTATAATAAATGAAACAGCTAGGGCGTACTTGGTATAGGCATTAAAACGGACCATTTAAATAGGATTTTTGTGTTTGAATTTGAGCAAACAGTGACTCATACTTTAGGATAGCTGGCACCCCCAAAAATTTTGACCTAAATCCGCCCATGGAAGGATCTTGCTGTGGCAAAACAAAAAATTAATGCTGGTTTGTCGGAAGCAGAAGTACAAAAGATTGACTTGGATGAATTGGACAGACAACTGTTATAAATCTTATTTTTTTATAATTTTTTTTGTAATATGTAAATCTGTGTTTAAGTTTTAAGTTCTTATATAGGTTATTATAAGTTTCATAACTAGGTTTTTTAAATTATATACACTTTTATTGTTATACTTTTTTTTGTTTCAAAGTGGTTATTGTCCCTTTCTTGTTGTAACAAACCGAATCTTGTCCAAGGTGTTTCAAAATTTGCTTTGTCCAATTTTATTTCCCAAATTTTCTTTATACTAGAATGGATTAAGTTCATGAAATTAACCTTTTCACTTAGAACCAAATACTAAAAGGAAATTGTATAAAATTAAGTACTAACTCCATTCCGTAACAGTTTTTGGTCAATATCTCAAAATCGATTGGAGTGGACAAGAGCCATTTTTATCTCCTTTGATAACACTGTAGTGATGGCTTCGCAAACTCTTTCAATAATTAAATAGATGGAACCCAGTGTTACAGCTAGCTGATCAGCAGGAGAAATAGGATTTCTAAAATTTGTGTCTTTCTTTTTAGTGGAGTTACTAATGTTAATAAGTGCTCAAAATCTGATGTGTCCATTCTCACAAAATTTGTAAAACAACTACCATCTTCTAAAATAAGCTCATTCATTAATAGAGCATACCCACCTGCAGTTTCCAGATCACTTAAAAACTGCCTTTGCCACCACCTACGTTTTCTTTTTGATTTATTTTTTAAGGTATACGCGGACATACACAAAAATAAAATGTTTTCTTCAGAAGATGAAGAGAAGACATTTTTAATAGTAAAATATAAACAGAGGAGTTCCAACACAATGCGCAAATGTGACGACTGATAGACTCACACAAATCCAGATGTGAACACAACTGATACACTGATACAAATCTCGATACACTGTGCTAGATGTAAACGTAGCTTTACAGAAATATTGTACATTTAGATGGCTACGATTGAATAAACTTATTTAATTTGTATATTCTTTAATAATTTATGTGCTAATACAACTTTCGTTACAAGGTCTAGTGTCAGTAAGTTAGTATAAAGTTAAAAGAAACTGATGCAATAAAATATTTATCCAAATCATGGTGCAGAGAAACTGCATCAACTGGGAACAAATATTTAAATGTTCGTGTCATGTTAGAAGTAGATCCACATTTGTGAAGTAGAAAAATTACGAATTTTAGAAAACATAAAGTATTACAGCAGATGCTCAAAATGTTGTCCATTTACTTTAATAAAATAAGCCATGTTATTTTTAAAACTTTGCAATAAATTTTACAGCATCATTGACTGCTAAATTCTCCTTATCTCTGTGTTAATCCTATCTTTTAATTCCTGAATATCGGCAGGTTTTGCTTTATAAACGATGTTTTTTAAGTGACCCCATAGGAAATAGTCTAACGGATTCATACCGGGTGATCGCGGGGGTCATTCGATAAAACCACGCCTTCCAATCCATCTTCTGGGAAACACATTATTTAGGTGTTGCCTCACCATACACGTATAGTGAGGAGCCAAATATTGTCGTTTGCGATATTCTTATTGTCTGAAAATGTCTAATAATGAAGTTTTTTTTAGATGTAATTGAAAATACTAACTATTTTTCTAATAAATCTAAATACGCCGTATAATTTAAGTTACCCTCAATGGAAAAGGGACCAATTATTTTATCTCCTATTCTTCCAGCCAATTCATTCAGTTTTTCGTGATATTGGGTGTGAGATTCACGCATCCAACGAGGATTGTTACGTGACCAGTATCTACTTTTATGCCGATTTATGTTTCCTTTAATCATCGCAAAACATAACAAAACTTAAAAAAATTGGATCGTTTTGATTGTAACATCCAGCTCTTGAACCAACGTTACTTTGTATGGATGGAATTTATTATCACGTAAAATTTTCATTACGGATGTTTGCGAAATATCAAGTCCCTGGATATTGTCTAGTACTTAAGTGTTGATCGTTATCTAACAGGACATAAACATCTAAATATTTGTTTTCAGTTGATGCAGTTTTCTGCGCCCTGCTTTGGATAAATCTTTCATTGAACCAGTTTCGTTGTACTTTTTTACTAATTTACTGACAGTAGATCTTGTTATGGGATTTCGGTTAGGATATAAATTATTAAAGACATTACATGTTTCTTGTTGACTTTTACGCTTATCACCATATCCTAATCAGTAAAATATTAATTCGTTATTTTACAGATAAACGATCCATTGTGATATAATAAGCTTCAATTATAATAATTTCATGAAACGTCAAATTGAAACATTTGTAGAAATTGGGAAGCTGAAATAGTTCAATAATTTTCCCTTAGATGATTCTTCTCTCTAGCAATACTCCGAAGAAACAAAATGCGACGTTTATTGAGATCAATTCCTCACTATGGGAATCCTATACAGTGCTTTTCAGATAAAAGTATCCACCTTTAATAACTTTTGTAATACTGGTATTTAGAAAATATCCAAAAACACGTCAATTTATGTTGGAAGGGGCAAGCATTATGGCTTATTTAAACTTACTGGAAAAGCCACCCCCTCACCCCTAGCAGCATCCCCTTTATTTTTTTAAATTACTTTTCATATTTTTTATGTAAAATTTGGATACTCCTCTTTGAGTTGATTTCAAAAATGTATAATACTTGTAGGTTAAAGTGGTTAGTTTATGAGATAAACAATTTTTCTTTTAAGAGCACAAATTTTACTTATTATTTACTTTCACCTTATTTGCCTGTACTAAAATGGGTTGTACAACAGTTCAAACTCTTTAATCTTTTTAACTGTGCTATTTATTCTACTTAAAAAATCCAAACAACAAAAAACTCTTTTTATTAAAGTTTGACATTGTCAACTAGAATTTGTAGTCACTATTGATAGATACTATAGATACATTATTTATTTTGTTTCTCTGAAATGATTTACTCTTTGCAAGAAAGAATTGAAATTGTAGGTTTATACTACCAAAATAATAATTGTGCAAGAGCTGCTGCTAGAATATTTAACGAATTACATGTCGGAAGACATGCAACTCATAAGTATGTAATTCAACTGATGGAGAAATTTACCACAACAGGGTCTGTTTGCAATAAAGTGCATAAGCGAGAGGGACTCGTAAATAACGAAGCAATCCAAGTGGCAATTTTAGGGCAAGTCAGCTTAGAGGCTCAACAACCCCAATCGTTGTCAACAATAAGTAGAGCGATCGGTGTTTCATCTTCTACAGTTTTCCGAGTTCTACATAAATTCAAGTACCACCCATACAAAGTTAAGTTGGTGCACGAGTTGAATGAAGATGATTTTGATCGTCGTCTAGAGTTTTGCGAATCAATGACGCAAATTATCAATAACAATCCACAATTGTTAAACAATATTTGCTTTTCTGATGAATGCTCATGGTCATTAAATGGCTTAGTAAGTAGGCATAATTGTAGATATTGGGCTGAAAGTGATCCACATATTATGCGTAAATTCCATACACAACATCCCCAAAAGTTAAACGTTAAACGGAAATTTAAATGGTGAATCATATCTTGAGTTACTCAGGGAAGGGGTTGACCCACGTATTACAACAATAATAGAAAATGATGATAACCTTTCCGAATATTTACTGGTATTTCAACAAGACGGAGCTCCCCCACACTATGCTATGCCTGTCCGACAATTTTTAAACGAAACATTCCCCGTTCGTTGGATAGGTAGAAGGGGGCAGATGATGGAGTGGCCACTTAGGTCACCGGATTTAACACCCCTAGACTTCTTTTTATGGGGGTATTTAAAAACAAAAGTTTATGCTACCCAACCAGAATCTCTGGGTGATTTACGAGAGAGGATAGAAAATGAATGTCGACAATTAAATCCAGCCGTATTAAGCAATGTCAGAGAGGCATTTCAAAATAGATTATACCATTGTATGGAAGTGAATGGTACTCATTTTGAACACTTATTGTAACTTCCTAATAAATAGCACAGTTGAAAAGATTAAAGAGTTTGAACTGTTATACAACCCATTTTAGTACAGGCAAATAAGGTGAAAGTAAATAATTAAGTAAAATTTGTGCTCTTAAAAGAAAAATTGTTTATCTCATAAACTAACCACTTTAACCTACAAGTATTATACATTTTTGAAATCAGCTCAAAGAGGAGTATCCAAATTTTACAAAAAAAAATATGAAAAGTAATTTAAAAAAATAAAGGGGATGCTGCTAGGGGTGAGGGGGTAGCTTTTCCAGTAAGTTTAAATAAGCCATAATGCTTGCCCCTTCCAACATAAATTGACGTGTTTTTGGATTTTTTCTAAATACCAGTATTACAAAAGTTATTAAAGGTGGATACTTTTATCTGAAAAGCACGTTTAATAATATAATATGGAGAACTCTAAGAATAATTCACAGGATATATTGCCTATATTGCTCATTTTCATTTGCGAAGAAATGTTTTAAAATTCATATATTCCCAATTCTTGAAAATAGATTCTGGAAAAGAAAATGTTATAAGTTTAATATTTACGGTAAAAAGTGATGGCAGTTTTCAAAGGAAAGTATATTTTGATTTTTATTTCGACAGTATTGTTATCCAACTCTGATAAATTGAATATACATCGCTATTCAAAAGTTCCGTCATCTTGGTGACGGACCCATACATAGGAAAAGCTGAAAATAATCTATAGTAATTATGAATGATTGCACTGTGTTTACGATGAATATTTATGTATAAGATCGCAAAGCACAAAAAAGTAAATATTGAAATTTTCTTATCTGATTTTTCACTCGATTTTAGTATGACACTCTGTACCCTATACCGTCAATAGAGAGGAGTACTCACACACTGTCTCTTACGTTCTTAATTTATGTACACACTATAGAATACATTTATAATAATTTATTTCTAAATATCACTTAAATTATTTCTGCGATTACTTTTACTAATTCCATCTTCTCACTACGACTATTTATTTGAAACTAACTTACTGCGTTTATACAAAGTATTTATATACTTGAATAAAATTCTACAAGGTTTTAGGAACAAAAAGAAATAAATATATAGACTTTCCTAGAAATTATTTAGAAGACATCATGTAAATAACCGTCCGCTGCAATGAAAAGTTATTTCAATTGAGAGTTTACAGTGATAAGTTTGTTACCGCAATACTTCAGTATTTATATATATATATATATATATATATATATATATATATATATATATATATATTTCTTATGCTATTTCATCCATATTTTTACTTCTTAAATTTTGGAAAACGTGTTTACATAACTGCAATAGCTCTTTTCTGAATAATCCCTTTACTGTTACTATTTTTTATTAGTCATTTGGAAAACTCCTGCTTTTTTCATTTATTGTTAGTAGCGGTTCCGTTAATCTAGATTGGTAACTGACATTGTCGGTAATTAACCGATCATCTGACTGTAGTATTCCTCAAACATAGCAGAATTTTTTCCTAAACATGCACTCTAGTATATATAAAAACATCAAATACATAATTCTATACTTCTCTACTAACGCCAATTTTCTATAGGTATTTATTCCCTCGAAGTCTAATTCATGTGTAAAGTTTTCTACAACTCAAATGTTTGACAAAGTTTCGTTCCCATTGAGGTCATAGATATTAAATAGTTAATTTATTTTTATCGACTATAATCCAAGAAAAGAAGAGTAATAAATTGGCGTTTTTATAAATTCTCTTTTACTGATTTATGGAGTTATATTAGGATTTATATCCTGGGTCATAAAACAATTATAGTAAAATTGAATATTAGTTGAAAAACACAACGGATCAGTACCACTGCAGCACTGCTACATTATCACTAACAACTAGACGGATATCTTAATTATATTAAACTTAATAGAACGAAATATCGATGCGAAATAAGCCCAATTTGCCTTCCTAAAGATGCTTTGACGTCGCCCAAATTGAAAAATTAGTTGATCGTCACAGATCGTCCATGGAACAAATCACAAAACAGTAAAATTCAAATACGGGATCAATAGGTTCTGTAAATACTACTCTAGTGGGTATTATGTTGGACAGCTCAGAAGAGCACTTTCGCTGTAGTATCGGTGAAACAGATCTAGGTCGGTGACCTTTCTCCTATGCTTTAAGCTATCCACGCTGTTGGTCAACTCTGGATCGCTTATAAGTTGAATTGCTCTCTTCGGCATTGAGTCCAGCATCACAGGTATACTAGGGAGCCGAGTTCCAAATGTGGGAGCAATACTCCAAAGATGGCCAAGTTTTTGTCTGCCTTAGCTAATTCGGCCACGTGACTATGACAGGACATACTGCTTCTAACACCCAATAGGTGAATTTTGAAGCTGATGATATTTTGCGACTAGATAGGATCAAATTCTAGCCGCAGTGCCAGTCTTATTTGTAAAAACAGCAGCATTTTGTTGTTGATCATAACTTTCTTCCATTTTGTTTATTATACGTTTAATTATTTAAAAAAAATAATAGGTGTTCTAGGTTCTAGCAGCAATCTGAATACTTGGACAATATATATTTTATATGGGTTGTTTTCAAAAACCTTCAAATCGTTCGTCTAGAAGCAGCATGATTCTGAGGTTGAAATTCAGGAATATAAATAATATAGAAGCTAAGATTTTCTAAAACGACATGGACAAGTTTGGTGGGTTAAGCTAATAGTTTTGTGATAATAAATTGTATTTAGGTCTTTTCAATGACTTCGAGAGATGAAAGGTAGTGTGTAATTGTGGATCACAATAAACTACTGTTCAGTTGTGTATTTTATACAGATTTTCTTGAAACATTTTCTTACTTTACTTATGAATTTTAAATATTTTTATATTGTATAAGTAGGTAAAATTATTATTTTCCAAATTTCAAAATCTGTCTTTCTTATCAAGAATTTGTTAAGGAGATTCTTCCCATAATTCTATTACTCTGATTTTCCTTTCCGCAAATTATGAGGTAATTTATGAAATAATGTACTTAACTTTCATTAATAATTGACTATCACCTTATGGAAATTATGACTTCAAATCGAAATGTCTAATTTATATTTCACGTTTCGCTTTATATTGTGTATATATTATATATATATAGCAGTAATCAATTAAATTATTTGTAGTTTTATTAGAATTTACAAAATAGCTATAAATTTTACTTAAATTATTTAGATCTTTTTTTTTATCATTTTTAGTTCTTATAAATGTGAACCATTTCTAAAAATTCTCTATTTTGTTTATTAGATTCCGTTTCAAAAATTTTTGGATCTAATAATTAAATTTATGTTATTTTGATATTTCATGGTTCGATAATGCAGTTCTATTTTTTTTTATCGTATTGATGACCTCTTAGTCTATTTTCTAAATACTGAGAGGTTTGCCCTATGTAGACAGCGTCACAATTAGTACAAGGTACATGATATATAATATTATTCCTTTGTTTTTTGATGTTTTAGATTTTAATTTTGTGAAATATATGGATAATGTATTATGACCTTTATGACTTATACTAATATCATATTTATCGATATAATTCGATAATTGTTGGGAAAGTACTTGTACATATGGTAAGGAAAAATGTTTTATGCTTTGATGTTTCGTTTTTGTTTTGTTTTTAAATTGATTGTAGTATTTTTTTCTTGAATATGTTATTTATCATTTTTTCCGGATAATTAATTTTTTTCAATGCAGTTTTTGCTTTTTGAATAACTAAGCATCTAAATTCAGGATCTGATAGTTGGATACTTGGATAGATCTATCAGCCAAACTTTTTTGTGACATAGGATGACACGAATTGAAGGTTAAATATCTGGAGGACCAAGTTGGTTTCGTATACAATTTTGTTCTTATGTTTATAAGCAAATTGTCAGTGTCAATGTCATATAAGTTACAAAATAAAAGCAAGAAGTAATTAAAAATCATAGCTGGTTTGATGATGAAGACCGCAATTTAACACCAAGGAGTCACCGACCTTGGTATCTTCCGAGAAATTATGAAAACAAGATTATGGCAGACATCATTTGTTAAGTCATGCATCGAAGTCATTTTTATTTTCAATTTATATTAGTGTAAATCGTATTCAACTGATTTTCATGAAATAGCAAAGGATACCTACTGACTTGAGGTTGATCTCATGTAGTGAACTAATATGCCAGAATTATGAGATTAATTAAGTCATTTTTTCCTGTAAGTCAGTATAATTATTGTGAGATGTAACCGACGGACGATTCGTATATGCTATTGACATGGTTCCATATTTTTGTTGGTGTTCCAATAATTGCTATTCATATGAAATCAAAGGGCTGAGCTGGTACCGTAAACAAGCTATGAAATTGCGGCAATATAGATACTTAAACGAAGCTAGGAATCTAAAATATATCACATTATTTTATAAAACAAATTTATGTGATTTATTTATACTTTTTTGTAATTTGTTATCTGATATCCGCTGTAGGAAAAACTACTTTGAGTTTTTAGGGACTTCGCATACTTTCCTAAATGAGTGCTTTCTCAGCAAAACAATGCATGTGCACATATTGTACGTTTAAATATGGAGTTTCCCGAATAGAAGACCCTCTAATGTGCATTATCTCCTACAGACTTTGGTGCAGTTAATGTATGAAATTGATGTTGCTTGGGAAGAATAGACATCGATTGTTAAGGTCGCTTGACGTGATGCAATACAACGTGCAATGTAATGCAAGACGTAATATTTCTTGATCAAAATCATGCACAAATGAAGTGCAGCAAAATTTTGCATTTGCAACATCATTGATATGGTGCCATTTTTATTGCATGCATTATTGCCAGTTATTTGTTATTTTACTTTCTAAATCTGTCAAAAAATATTAAATAAAATTTGACAATACGAATTTATTTAATTTACTCATGGAATATTTGTTAGGGTCAGCCATGATGCAATACTCAGAGACTTCTATAATATCAAAAGACGTGCAATATTAATCTATGAAATATTTTGACTTTGGAAAAAATTCCATGCAATTCCTTGCACGTTGTCTTGCACCATGTCAAGCTGCCTTTAGACATGTACAGAAGGTTATTAAGTTACAGGATTGTCGAAGAAGTTATTAATTGTTTCCCTGATTTCATGTTTATCATATTTCTTTCTAATGTTATCATTTCGAAGACGGTGATATATTACTATGCCTTATTGCTGATAAATTCCAAGAAATATATTGTTTTTAAATATAAAAATATTTAATTAGCCAATATGGAAGGTATTTATAGGGTACAATCAATTTTAGATTGGTTTAGTTATTTAGCTGAAGGAAAAGCATTGTCCCTGAGAGGTGTATACACGCAAGTTTTATGAGACCACTTGTTATTACGAATTCTTTTATTATTAATATTTGGAATTTAATTTCAATTGCTGTTGTTTCGTAATGTGAGTTCAGAATATTCTTAATTTTTCAACAAATTACAGAGAAAATTCGTCGTAGTAATTTTAAGAAAGTTTTTTTCTATTTCAAATTCATTTCTTCGAAAATTACTTTATACCATATAAAACTTGCACTCTACAGGATGATGAGAGAAACAATCTGAGGATCCTTATGGCTGTATAATAATTTTTACCTGTGTTTCATAAACTTGATTTATTCATTCTAAATGACAGTTCATCCAGACCTCTAGGTGGATGTTGACCTACTGACTGAAATTGTCCAAAGTGTTAAGATTAAAACTTCGTGTTTAATCCAATGTATTTACTATTTATAGGTAATTTTGCATTTTACTATTTACGCGGCGTGTATTATCATGCATCAATAGCATTTTCTTCCATATAATTAGGGGGAAAAGCTTAGATGAGGTTATAACATGTTTTTTATTTATCAATAGGATATCAAACCTAACCCTGAAGCACAATTCCATATGAGCCCTTATCAGTTAATAGCAGATCTATTTCTCTTGATAATGCCCAAATTCGATAGTATTGAGCAGCGCGTTGTGTTTAAATGAGTTGACCTCATGAAAATTCACTAAGCACTGTCTGATACTTTCGAAGAATTTGCAGAATCATAATATAACATAGTAAAAAGGTGGAATCGTGAATAAAAAGTGGTAGTGCACGATAGGGAGTGGAACGAATGTTGACATATGCACAAAAGCAAGCTCAAAATGCTATTGAAAAAATATCTCAATCAAAACAGCTATTTAACTTTTTCATATTATAAATATACCTTTCTTTCAAATTAGTCCACGGCAACGTCATTTTTATAAGTATTTCAATAATAGTTTGCAGTATTGTTTCTTAATATTTGTGCTTATATACTGTATGTCAATCCGCTAGTGGATTATTCTGAGAAATAACTTATTGAATTCCACTTCTAGCCCGCCTGTAGGTGGGTTTATTTGTTAGCTTCTTTATTTGTAACTCTCCTTTAGGGCTTATTACTGTTAGTATATCCCACTACTTTAATTGCATTCGTTAGCTGAGCGGGCTAACGCATCAACCAGAGGTTTTGCCGATCCAGGGTTTAAATCATGTTCACGCTATAAAAAGCAATTTTTTTTATTTAGATTATATCACTGTAAATTTTTTCTTTACATCGAAATAAATTTTAAAACTGTCTGCCCTCTGTTGGAGATTTAATATACTGCTTGCATTAGTATTATTTTAGAATTTAACACCTTGAATTTTATCATTTTGTTGGAGAAGAATTTTACATTTGTACACCCTCTGTTGGAAATTTACCATACTTATGATTAGAACTTGAAGAAAAATTTTATTTTTGAAAATAAAACGAAATAAAAAGTGGACAATAAATATATTTTGAGAAAACTGTTGGAAATAACTTTTAAAATAAGCTTGAGACAATAAGGGATGAAAAATACTATTATTATTATTGTGAAGAAAACGTGGGGCGCTTTGTTCATACATCGAGCGCCCGACGGTTTTTTCACAATAATGCTAGTATTTTTCATTCATTATTGTTTTAGGTTTATTATAAAAATTATTATTAACTTTTTAGTTTGATGTGCTTTAAAAGCGTGTTTTTTAGTTTTTCTAAACTATATTTATTATGATAATAAATGAATCAATTTTATTTCAAATTGCTTCCACTTTCATATTAGTATAAAAATTTGGCCTTCAAAACCTTTAAAAGGGCAACTGGAGAGCAATTGCGTGAAATGATTTCAAAATGATATAATATGGATTTTAGAATGTTTTATAGTCAATTGTGTTAACAAATTCTGAGGATGTTATATTTGTTCACTTTTCCATCATATCGATTTGTTCAAATGAAAAGTTGGGTGAAATGAAAGAATGTTTTTATAATGAAAATTTGTAGAGAAGTTTTATGATGTATGAAGAATTTCGTGAAAAGGTGAAGATCTGCATATATACTTGGGGATCTAAATATTTCCTCTTTGAAAATTACCCAAAATTCTAAGTTGGTTTTCCTTAAATATTTTGATAACGAGGTGGTTTATGGAGTTAAGGGAAGCTTGAAATCAGAAAAGTTGGCGTAGTAATTATGATGAAATGTATTATATTGTATGTATTGATATCTAGTTAGCTTAGACCAGTTCCATGCATAAACAAAATATTGCGTTACCATAGCAACGAACAATAACTTATTAGAAGTGTCAGTGTAAAGTTTTTCGTCAAAAAAGTAAACCAGTGTTACGCAATAAATTAAAAGAAAAAAAATGTCCACCGAAATTGTGAAAATCGAAAAATTGGTTTATCGAACCATCATCAAGTACCTGTATTTAAAAGGGTTAAGAGGTAAGAAGATTTACGAAGATGTGCTTAAACTCTTGGTGATCAATGTTGTTCGAATGCGACCGTGAAAAATTGGACTGCAAGCTTCAAAAGAGGTGAATTTTCCATTGAACATGATGACCGATCGGGAAGGCCCGTTTCTGTATCAGTCTTCAAAAATATCGATGCAGTTCATGACATGATTTATCAGACCGTCGAATTGGGCTAAAACGGATATTTGAAGCACTGAATATTTCATACGAACGCGTTCATCATATAGTACAAGTCAATTTGGACATGAGAAAAATTGGTGCAAAATGGATCCCCAGATGTTTGAATGTTGACCAAAAGCGTGCAAGGGTAGAAGCATCGCATTCTATCTGTGCTCGATTTGAAAACCATGTAGACTTCTCAAACCGAATTTTTACTAGGGATGGGACTTGGGTACTTTTCCACGATCCAGAAGCAAAGCAATAATCGATGGAATGGCGACACTCTGGTTTTCCAAGACCTAAGAAGTTTCGTGTCCAAAAATCTGCTGGAAAAGTTCTTGCATCAGTTTTTTGGGATTGCCATGGAGTAATCATGATTGATTTTTTGGATAAGGGTAGAACTGGAGATTACTATTCGACATTACTAAATCACTCTACGGGAGAAAATTAAAGAGAAAAGACGCGGAAATCTATCCAAAGGTGTTTTGTTTTTGCAGGACAACGCCCCTGCACACAAATCTCATGTTGCTATGCAAAAAATTCGTGATTTAGGGTTTGAATTACTAGAACACACCCCTTATTCACCAGGTTTGGCTCCGTCTGACTATCACCTCTTTCCACAACTGAAAAAAGGTTTAAGAAGTCGTAAATTTCCTTCTAACGAGGAGGTAATAAAAGCTGAGGAGGTCTGGTTTGCAGAGCAAGAAGAAACATTTTTTTGAAAGGTCTCGAGACATTGCAGGTTCGCTGTAATAAATGTATCCAATTAAGAGGAGAATATGTTGAGTAATAAAATATTTTGACATTGGAATTTTGTTTGATTCTATAGTAGACTAAGAATAGTCATTTGGACCTTCTTTAGATCACTGGCAGTAATAGTGAAAATATGAAGAGAGAAGGACCGATATCGAAGTCAATAAAATTTTTATTATTTCCTGTCATTTTCCTACTTTTTCATGTTTGTAGCTTAATGATTTTTTGGGAGACCTATAAACGGTTGCGATTCTGTAAAAGGAGTTGCCCCGTCCTTCTCCGCCAGAGGATTTGCTCGTTTATTGCCGAGCACTCCGGTGTAGTCGGGTACCCAATAGATTATTTACTATAGCAGATAATTATAAATATCTGGATAATATTTTTAATTTCAACACGAAAAAAGATAAGTATATAGAAATTATTGAAAATACGACTAAATATCTCATTTTTGTCAGGGTGTTAAAAATAATGTTTACAAAAATATTGTTAACCTCATACATACTAAATAATATGTAAAAAAATTCGTATCGGAAAGTGTCCAATTTATATAAGGTAAATTTTTGCATTTAAATCTCTAGAGTATGATACAAAATAACATGGGATGATTGAATGAAATTATAACAACTACATGAGATAAAACAATTCCTTAAGTTTTAAGAATAGCTATATTATGGCAATTGGGCTTTTTAATTCCTTGTCACATCAAATGCTAATTTAATTGAAAACAAAACATAAAAATTAAAAAAAAGGGTAGCTAATATCCAATATCCTAAAATATATGGAAAATATCTATATATAAATATAACATAATACATCAAATTTGTTACTTCTTGTTGAAAACGAAAATTTTTATATATATATCTAACTAAAGTTAGTCAAATAAATGGAACTTTATAAAAGACTGAGCGTGTGAAAACGGCGACAGCGCTATTTATTTTATCGCGAGAGTAACAATTAACACTTACACCTTATGTTCTTTCTAATCTAATCTAGTAGATATTAATTTATAAGCTTAGTATTGTTAAGAACTCGTCTATAACACGGGCTTGTGAAACGGAAACCTTTGATATTGTGTTTTATGATTAATTTACAGTAGCGATTTGTTCATACTATTTTTATGAAATCAATTTCTAGGAAGGCCTTTTTATTTGTTTGTAGAACTTTCAAGAACCGAATTATCGAGAAATCACATTTTTGTATCAATAGTCGATTGTTTATCAGCAAAAGAGTAATATATATGATGTCATCCCGAGCACATCGAAATATACATGTAAATAATGTGTTTGTTTGAATAAAATAATATGTTAAGAATTAGATAAGTGTTTAGTAATAAATCTAAATGTATTGTTTAATGTAGTTAATGCAAGTGTATAAATGAATTAAGTAAGTGAAAAAGGGTATAAATAGTTTCAATAAATTAGAGGAAAAACATTGTTTTTCTGTAGTTTTTTCAAATTTTTCTGTACACCTGACTTATGTACCGGGTGTCCCAATAAGAATGACTCTCTGCAATATCTCGGAAATCGTTTATGGTACAGCTTCAAGAAAAAAATATTTATAACATAAGTGGCTTCGAGAAAAACCTGAAAATTATTTACAGAGTTGTAGGTCCCCCGCCAGAGGGCGTAATTAAATACCAAAAATTATAAAATGAATAATTTACAAATTTTGCCTAATTAAAATGCATTTAAACTATGATTATCGTATTCTTCAAGAAATTCAGCGTATATTTAATTTCACAAGTTCTAGTCTATCTCTTCAAATAAGAGGGGGGGGGGGGGTAAGCGGGAACTTTATTATGAAGTTTAGTTCTACTAAATCTATCTATGCAAACTTAGTTTTTTTGAAGAGAGCTCCTTTCTACCAATGTAAGAGTTATAATTTCGAAACAACCTAATGAATAACGTATACGCTAGAGGGCTCTATTTATTTATTTTTTTAAATCTAGCTATCCTTGATAAATGTTGAATGGAAACATGCAGTTTTAATTGAGGAATATAAAAGTAGACAGAATTAGCAACAGAATAGCGAAAACTGCATGTCGATATCTTTTTCGTATTACGAGATATCCTAAGAAAACTGTAAATTTTAAGCTAATTTGGTCTACTTTTATATTCCTCAATCAAAACTGCATGTTTCCATACCACATTTTTCAAGGATAGCTAGATTTAAAAAAATAAATAAATAGCGCCCTCTCACATTGGTAGAAAGGAGCTCTCTTCGAAAAGACTAAGTTTGCATAGATAGATTAAGTAGAACTAAACTTACAGTCGTTTTTTCATTATAAAGTTTCCGCTTTTCCCCACCGCTCATTTGAAGAGATAGACTAAAACTTGTAAAATCAAATATACGCTGAATTTCTTGAAGAATACGATAATCATAGTTTAATTAGGCAAAATTTGTAAATTATTCATTTTATAATTTTTGGTATTTAATTACGCCCTATGGCGGTGGACCTACAACGCTGTAAATAATTTTCAGGTTTTTCTCGAGGCCACTTATGTTATAAATATTTTTTTCTTGAAGCTGTACTATAAACGGTTCCCGAGATATGGCCGAGAGCCATTCTTATTGGGACACCCGGTACAGGTAATAATTTTGCCTTCTTAATCTTCACTTTATTAAACTATTATGCTCTCATTTTGTCTGTTTTGAAGCTTTAAGTGAATGTTATGATAAGGATAGATTTAGTTAAAAATATTGATTATTTTGGTCTTTATAATTTGAATTTGTTTTCAGTGATATTTTATGTCTTTTAGCAAGTGTATGTAACATTTTTTGTAGCATACTAATTGTCATGGCATGGAACTTTTTAAAAGACGTTTATGTTCTTAAGATCCCTTAAACTTATTCTTGAGAACTCAATAATACCGTTTGGACGTAGATCATAGTGACGAAATAATTTGGAATGTTTTGATGCAATTTTATTTTCATCTGCGTTTTGTTTTTTAAAATTGTTAAATATAAAATAATTATTTTGGTGATTATATAAGGATACATAAAATCAATTCCAGAACTTAGCCAATATTCTTATTGTTTTTCGCTTAACTGTTCGAAAAAACGTGGCTATGTCATTATAATACAGCAACAGTACTAATTCGAGTTAAAAAATGTTTTATCTTCAAGAAAAACTTTGGTGTGAAGATAAAATAGATACCCAAGTGAAGCTTTCCAGATATCATATAAAGGAATTTTATACGAAATGGTGACTGGAATGTTCTTATTATGGTTATGATTGAAGATGAATCGAAGAGTAAGTTCGAATAATAATCCTACCTGGAAACTGAAACTAGTGTGTAGACAATAATTCACACAATAATTACACGTTATTATTGCGATCAATCTTGCCTATTAGCCAATCAGATCTTGATCCCCTTCAAACTTTTAATATTCCTCGCGCATCATTCTTTCCTTCTATGATTAATCCAAAAACACATATACACAATTTAACTCATGTTCCTCAAAAATAGTGAACTCAACATTTATTTAATTTATGTTATGTATTGAGTACTGGATTGATGTATCGTGTATCGTCATCTTTATTGATTATATTTTTCAGAATTACAAAGGAAAACGTAAGGGATGGATACAACAAACATCCCTAATTTCTTTCAGGATCAGTTCGTAAAATGTTTGCAATAAAGATGACACCCTTTTTAAACGAAAAACATACATATCGGCTTTCTTACTATTTGAATATTGAGCTCAAAAATTCTATATAATGTAACTCGTAAGTTAGCAGGTTATTTTTGAGGCTAAGCTTTTTTCATCAAATCATAAATAAGTATATAGTGGCGAGTTTACTCGCCGAGCAATCTGCGAGTTTCAGAAGTATACGACCAAACATTTCCCGAACAGTCAATAATTTCTTATCTGATTATTGAGAAAATGAACTAGCAAAACTTTATAGGATAGTACAACTTTAAATACTAAAGTAAGATACATCCGGACACTGGATCTTAACTGACAACAATGGCGGCTTTTGGTAAAGAATTTTGCGTAATGTTACAAAAAATTTACTTGTGGTGGTCGTTTTTGTCAATTACCCTTGATTTTATCAGTCGGATTGTGGTTGTAGAGATTTTTACTAAGACTGCTCCAATTATTAGAAGTTATGTGTGCATACAAAATTATTTTTCCATTGATGTTTAGAAAAGAAGTAAATTAGAGGCTATGAATATTGCACAAGCCGATGGTGTAGATACAAAAATTATATATATATCTGGCAAAGAAGTTTATTTCTCGCATCTTTCATAAATGTTCACATTTCATTCGATGAATTTTTGCAATGGAAGTATTGGAGTTGATGTTAATTAATTTAGCAGAATTCAAGACTTGTATTTTCTAATGTATAGCGCTAATGTGGTTATTCGTGTATTCTATAGGTTCTGATATATCTTTGGCATCAGTAGATAAATTGTTATTGAGAATAAACCATAAGTTAGCTGAAAAATTTATAAGCCTTTCAGGATTTATATAAGAAATACTACCCTGCGTCCACTTAATTATTCAATTATTCAAATATTTTTTATTAACGGATATTCAACGTATTCATAGAAAATTGTTATAAATTTAGAAATTTTTACTTGAGGATAGTGGAAAATGTCTGGTTGATCTCTGAAGACTAGCACAACAGAAAGTAATAATTTGTGATATTGAATATCGCGAATTAAAGGATATTTTGAGAGCGCAGGTTCCACTGGAGCGGCGGGCTAGCTGGAGACGATTGTTTGTGGAGCGCGACTGTTCAGTCTCTCGCAACGTGTGTTATAAATCGGTTTCTAACTGCTTCGCGTTCGGATAACGTCATTTTATACACGCTCCTTGCCAAACAAAATTATCGAATGTGAGTATTTGAATTTTCAGAACGTTCAAAATAGCAGTAGATATTGTTGTAATGGAATGCGCTAATTTATTTGGAAAGAACATTCATTGTTGTTCCACAATCTCCTTTTTATGTTTTTAATATATCTTTATTAATCTACACTGACAATTTGCTTATTTATATTGATCTATAGATCACCTAATATCATATTTAGTCATAGTCATAGAGGACATAGTATATTATCGAAATATTTCACCAAATTAAAGTCTAAAACACCAAAAAATAAAAGAAGTAATATTATATATCAAGTGCCTTGTACTAATTGTGACGCTGTCTACATAGGGCAAACATCTCAGTATTTAGAAAATAGACTAAGAGGTCATCAATACGATAAAAAAATAGAACTGCATTAACAAACCATGAAATATCAAAAAAACATAAATTCAATTATAAAGATTCAAAAATTCTTAAAACGGAATCTAATACACGAAAAAGAGAATTTTTAGAAATGGTTCACATTTATAAGAACGAAAAAGTTATGAATTATAAAATAGATCTAATTAATTTAAGTAAAATTTATAGCTATTTTGTAAATAATAAATTTAATTGATTACCGCTATATATTTGAGATGTGGGAACCAACCAAAATTAATTTTTCTTATTGATTTTATCATTATTTTGACATTCATGATGCAGGTGATCTATAGATCAATATAAATAAGCAAATTGACGGTGTCAATATCATATTTTGATAAAGACTTAAAGAAAAGTCGAAACGTCAAAATGTATATATATATATATATATATATATATATATATATATATATATATATATTGAGGACAATACAATTGTTCGATTAATATTCTGTGTTAATTATTACTTATTCCTATGCCTTTCTTTTAGTATTGATAGATTTTCATTAGGTAGTTACATACAAAACAATTATAAGAAGATGGCTTATATTGAGAGGGCCAATCTTCTTGCTATATATGTTGACTTGCTGGGAACAGATGGTTTCGTATTCCATAGGAATATTATACAAAAATATGTCAAATTTCGAAAACATGTCAATAGACAAAAACATAAATCAAGTCCCTGCATATTTTATTAAGAATGTAGTAAATGTGAAATCAGGAAGAATATTTAATGATATAATCATCGGTTTTTTTACTTTATCTTGTTACCATAACTTATAAGATAATTAGAAGATAATTATTTTTTTCTACGCCCCTTCCTTAAAGTAATAACAGCATATGAAATGATTTGACTTCAATCAGTAATTCGATTTGTCTTAATCAAGTAGTGGAAAGTGAAAGTGGAGATTCCAAGTTTGGAATAAGTACTCCTGAAGAAATTATAGAGGGCAAATGCGACAACAATAAATTTGTTGCGGAAAAAATCCAAAGAAAACTATCTAAAAGATATAACATTTTTATGGAATGGCGGAACCACACTAATATTCGCAGCTTCACAAAACGCATGCTATTAGCTTATTTCTAAGAAAGGGTTAAAAAACTCCAGTCCTCTATACTATAGTCCAGCTATTGTAAACTAGAAGCAACCTTAATTACAAAGGATACTGTAGATTTAAGTAAATACACCAAATTCATTGCATTTTTGAAACGAAAATTGGTTGGGTACAAACCTAAAAAAATTAATAATTTCTCAAGAGAAAGTGTCCAGACGACAAATATTTAATTTTGAGGTAAAAGTTTTATTTAATTAGTTTTTGTTACTTTATTGATTAATTCGTTGGTTATAATAATAGTGGGAATAGCTGGAGGTTGTCAAAGGGAAGTGTTGTATAAAATGAGAATAGATGACATTGAAAATGAGGGGGAGTTTCTATTAATCAAGATTCCAGATTAAAAAATGAATAAAAGTCGGCGTTTCATATTTATTGGATAAACCAGTTCAAACATGAATTTAATCCATTTATATCAAAAATATACCAATCTAAGCCGGAAAAACCAGCAATCACTCCTTCCTATCATATAGAAATGGAAATTGTACGGAAACAAGTTGTTGGTATAAACACTTTTTCGAAAATACCATCGTTAATTGTGCAATATTTAGGTTTACCGCATCCATAAGAATATACAGGTAATACATTACGAGCGATGTACTTCGGCATCGCTTCTAATTAATTCAGGTGGAAGTATTCTTTTATTAAAATAACAAGGAGGATGGGAATCCACTGCTTGCCGAAGGGTATGTGAGCAATTCTTTCAACAAAAAAATAATTTCTGTGTTGCACGAAAGTTACAAGGAGCTAATAACAGCAGTTTTTTAAACCAACTTTCTACATCATATGAGAATCAAGTGTTACAAATATTCACCATTTAAATGAAGCTTTAAATGGTAATAAAACGGATACAAGCGTGACTGGATCGAAAGTTAACCCAACAATTGCGTTTTCGATATTGACATTGCGAATTGAAACAAAAATATATCATTTAGTTGTTAGTTTTTCTTAATATCGTTGTCTACAATTAATAGTCACGTCAATGAATACATAAAACAGGCAATCTTCGGAAGTCCTCAAGAACAGCTCCGATTTTGATGTTTTTTTTATATTCTTTAAAATCAGAAACCTCTTGGAGTGGGGACGGAGCTATTTATCTGGTTCAAACAATATCTGTGATATTTATGTATCTTGTTCCGAAGTTATAGTTTGCCGGGGTTGTATTGAATTTGCCGGGGTTACAATACTAATTCCTCCAAGATTATGGAAAGTTTCTGTACCAGTTAAAGTTGCGGTATCAAAATCTGCATTGTCACAAACAAACTGGACACATGGATTATTATTTAGTACGGCAGAATCTTGATAAAGTGCTGAAGCTTCATATAATGGTGCTTCATGATAAGATGCACAAAAACCTAAAGCATGACATAAGTCTATGACTTTTCTGAAGCCAAATTTTCTGTGTAATGTTACACTCAAGCCAATTTGAAGGGGTGATAAAAAAGAACGTGGTCTCTTAGCAGACATAATTGCATGTGCGATTGATGTTGTTTTTTTGTCGAGTTTATTATCGAAATTTTTTCCCTCTTGTTCTTTCTTATAACTTCATGGAGTAATAACTTCAATGATTGAAGAATTACATCCACCAATTCTGTTTCAGAGAACAATTTATCACTACCAGGATAATTATTATTATTGGAGATTTTTTTACAGATGTCTGTGTGGATTAAATCTGCGATCTCCTTGATTTTTCTAATATTATCGTCCTCAGCATGCAAATTAGACTCTACAAAAGATCTATTCAGAATGTCATGATGTTTCTTCTTAAAACAAAAGAGAGTAGACAGTCCTTGGTAATTTGATACGTTAAGATCTTCTTCAAAGTGTTCCTCTAATCGACGCTTAATAGTTTTAGGAGCAGGCGGATTATCACCTACTACATCCATCAGCTCTTCTAAAGAAAACTGACAATCGGGATGATCGTCAACATAATCAATTATTCGGTCCATAGCGTCATTTGTATTAACCCTTCGTGGATAAATTGTTTTTTCTGGTGTATTATTCTGTTTTAGAATATCTGCATAACAAGTCCGATGGTATTTGCGCTTACAGATCTTAAATCACTCGCTGAATTAATCCTCAAAAGAAGAGACCGAGAAGATTCATCTCTTTTATTCTTGATAAGGTCAAGTAATTTATTCTTCGTATGATGGGAAGTAACAACAGAAATATTCTGGCGTAGCTTGACTTTTCTTTCAGCAAATAATGATTCAGTGGAAATAAAACAATTTTGGTCCCAATCAAAAGAGGAATTCGAAGACCTTCTTAACCTCAATTTGGGTGGGCTAAGAGATTCTTTTTCACAAAGTTCAAGTTTTCTTATTTCAGCTGAAGCGTTTTCGACAACTAGAATGAACAAATACTTCTTTTCCGCTATTAATAAAGATAAGAAGTTCATTATCTGTAGAATCTACAGCGCCTTGTTCTTCCTCCTATAAAAATAAGTATTTGAACAATTCAGAATTAAAAAAACTTTTACTGACATCATTAATATTTTTTAATGAATTCATCAGTAAATTAAAGTAATTTTTTTAATAAATTTTTATTGAGGTTCAGTAATGCACTCGGTACTGACGTCCTTAATTAATTGTTACTGATGTTAAGTTACTATTTACTAATTCAATTTCAGAGAGTATAAATTATTAATTATATTTATATGTATTAACTTATGAATAAATACCTTCTGCATTATGCTGATATACACTATTCACACCGATAAAAATTATTATTATTATAAATAATTCACACTGATAATAATTCACTGTAAGTAAAAAAATTAATACTTAAAACTTGACAAAGCGTGCAGTTACTCCAAAAAGTAAATGAATACTGAGTGAAGTAAGCAGTAAAAATATAAAACTAGTCAAACATCTGCTCTCAGACCTGAATTCTTTTCAGGTAGGGATTACTTAAACAACAAGAAGGTCAATTTCTATTAATTGTACGAATAGTACCTGTATCTCACAAATCTTTCTAATGCAACGTTAAATTTTATATATAATATATATATATATATATATATATATATATATAACAATATAAATTGTTACGTCCCCGCTCTAAGAGGTTTCTGATTTTAAATAATATAAAAAAACAAAATTTAAAAGAAAATTCATCAAAATCGGAGCTGTTCTTAAGGACTTCCGAAGTAAAGGCTTCATTGACGCGACTATAACTTTCAATTCAATCTTTATACGTTCGTTATTAATAATTGTAAGTTACCGAAAATTATGAATAGAATATCCCAAATTTCTATTTGAATTTTAATTTTTTGTTTATGGCTGTAGAGAACATAATGTACGCAAAATGTGTATAAGGTATCTTTATTCCGGAATTTCCATTCATGAAAAAAAGTGCTGCTTTATGCACTTGTTGCATAAATCACTATTTTCCAATCACCATAGTATATATATATTAGATTTTTTTTATCAAAAAAGAAATTTGTTGCCTGAGACCTTTTCTTGTTATAATCATAGTTAATCAATAGAATTTCTAAAGTTGTCCATAATTTATTGATGTTATCAATTCCATTTTTAAACACACGATACTTGATTTGAATGGAATGATAATTCAATTTTGATAAAATATATTATTGACATTTTTTGACGCTGGCGTTCCCTTAAGCACTTATCACATAAATTCTCCACAGTTTTCATTGAGCCCCCTCTTTAGACGCGAAAGACGTATGTGGATAGATAAACAGAAGACGTTTCTCGGTACTTCAGAATGTTCTATGAACTAACTATAGTGTGGCCTCATTGAATAAGTATTACTAGAGATAATATACTTTTTTTTTCACAATTCACATTCTCTTTCTAATTCCAGTTACGTATCGCCCTATATATTTAATAAATGTTGGTCGGTTGTTAGTTATAGGCTAAATTAGAATATTAATATTCACAATATACGAGGTATGTTGTTTTAAGAGATAACAAGAAAAATAGTGAATGTCATTAATGTCCATAGCTGAAATTATCTAGAACTATACAGATGGTTACTTACTCGTTTGAGAGGTGTGAAAATTGTATAAAAAGCAACGCTCTGTAGCTTACTGCACGTTAAAGGACACATGTTTACTTCGCCTAAAAGACTTTCGTAATATGATGCGATATCTTCGTATTGGATTAAACTGTAATTATTCTCTTTTGTATATAGGGTGGAGGAGAAAGTCTCTCATTTTCTTTCTTGTTTCAAGTGGAATCCCCTGTATTTTATAAAACAAATAGGATATTCCATTTTTTGAAGCACTCCCTGCATCTGAAGTATTTCAAACATTTTTAAATTTACTGTAGACCAAAGTTAAGAGAGATTGAAATAGCTTCGAACATATTAACATTATTGTGTTTTTAGATTTCTCAATGTTTTAATATTTTATGTTAAATCATGTTCAAAAATCAATCAAAAATATCTATACAAGGGTTTCAATATTTTACAAGGCATATTTTTTAAGTAAGACCATTTTGCGAATCTGCCGCCGCAACCCCAATGTCGGCATTCCACACATGCGCGCTGGACCTACAACTCTTCTCTACGCATTGACGTCATTACAGTCTGATTCTTCTTTGTGTACGTTGTTTACTGAGTGTCGACGATTGTGAAATACATAATGAGTGATGGAATGGTAAGGATTTGCACAAAACCCAACCACAATGAAGGTGAAGGTTTTTTAGACCACTGGTGACGAAACATTCATCATCACCCAAAAAAGTGAAGTTTAAGCAAACAATTTCTGCCCGGAAAATCATGTGTACAGTTTTTTGGGACAAAAAAGGAGGAGTATTGCTAGTGGAGCTTCAGCTTCGTAATGAAACAATCAATGTAGCGTCTTATTGTGAGACATTCAACAATCTGCGTCGTGCAATCCAGAACAAAAGACGTGGCAAGTTGAGTAAGGGTATCGCTTTGCTGCATGACAATGCTCGTCCACATGTGGCTAATCGGACCAAAGATCTCATCAAATCTTTTCAATGGGAAACTTTAGATCATCTTTCCTACAGCCCCGATCTGGCGCCCAACGACTACCATTTGTTCCTGCACTTGAAGAAACACCTGGGCGGTTAGTGTCTTCAGGACGATAACGAAGTCAAAACAGTTGTGATACAGTGGTTAACAAGTCAGGCGGCAGAATTTTATGAGGAGGGTATTCAAAAACTGGTGCCACGTTATGAGAAGTGCTTCAATATTCAATAAAATTATTGCGATATCTTTGCCCTTCTTTTTTTAATTCCAAAACTGTACTTACTTAAAAAATATGCCTCGTATATTAAATCTTGTTAAAAAATCATTAAAAAATGAAATGAAAGTGACATTTCTTCAAACCACCAGAAATTAGAGAAGCTGCAGAAGTTGCGTCATCAAATTTATTGCCGGAAAAGTCAAAGAAAGTATATTATATGGCATATGAATTTTGAACTGACAACAGCGATTATTAATAACTATAAATCAATACCATCCTTTTGTTACATTAGACACCTAATATTTGTTGAATTAATACATAGATTTTTGTGTTGATTATCATGGAGATATTATATATACTATGTTTAAATAAACAGTGATATATTGTATGAAATATTATTAGAATAAAATAATACTGTTTCTAAGAAGTAACAAAATTTTACAACAATTAAACTTCAGCAAAAATATTTAGTAGTCATGGATAAAGTATAGTATTCTACTTACGTATAATGAGTTATTATTCCCTCGGCGATTTATGCAAAAACTTCACTTCGTAACATGCAGTAAGCTACAGAGCGTTGCTTTTCATACAATTTTCACACCTTTCAAACGAGTAAGTAACCCTCTGAATAGTTCTAGATAATTTCAACTATGGACAGTAATGACATTCACTATTTTTCTTGTTATCTCTTGAAACAACATAAAATTGAATTTTTATTCCATTCAAATCAAGTATCGTGTGTTTAAAAATGGAATTGATTAGATCAGTGAAGCATGCACAATATTAGAAATACTATTGATTGACTATGATTATAACAAGAAGGGGTCACAAGCAACAAATTTCTATCTTAATAAAAAAAATCTGATGTATATACTATGGTACGTACATTATTTTCTCTACCGCCCTATACAAAAAAGTAAAATTTAAACAGAAATTTAGGATATTTTAATTAAGTCATTCGGTAAATACAATTATTATTAACGAACGCATAATTATTGAATTAATTGTAGACAACGATATTAAGCAAAACTAAGAACTAAATGATGTATGTTACCTCTTTTCAGGGATGAATTTTTTTTTTATTGAAAATAAGTAGGTAAATCAATAAATTGACTCATTCCAACTTTTGTTGTATGAAGTTTTTTCTGAAGTCAATACTTTAAGAGTTATTCACGATTGAAATTGTCGATTATCAGGCAAAAAAAAAGTTTTTAGTCGGTTTTTCACGAATAACATAGAGAAATATGCATTTAATCGAAATATCTGTAGAGAGCAAGATTATAACTATAAAAAATTAAAAATCGTGTATTTATGATATTTGCAGACCCAATACAAACGGAATTATTGTTTGTTAAACGTTGATTGGTATATTCAAAGGCCAAAATTGAGAGTTTCTACGTACCATAACCAAAAACCAATGCATCTTTCATAGACAAATATTTGTCAAAATACTTTGAAAAAAATTATATTTTTATTCTTCACAGAAGTTTCTAGCATCAAAATTAAGTCAATTCCTATTTTTTCGTTGGGAAAAAATTGTGAAAATCTCACCCTCTCTTACCCTATTTGAAAAAGAATGCTGACTCTTTAGAATTCACTTTTTTCAATTTTCACTCACTTTTATGTCCTTGTAATACTATATTTTACCAGTTTAAAGTATTATGTTTGAAAAAAAAAAATGCTTGAAATGAGGAAATCATTTTCGTAATTTACCGAACTATGAAATATCAAACAAACATAAATTCAATTATAAAGATTCAAAAATTCTTGAAACGGAATTTAATACACGAAAAAGAGAATTTTTAGAAATGGTTAACATTTATAAGAACGAAAAAGCTATAAATAGTGCTATTATGTAAACTCTAATAAAACTACAAATAATTTAATTGACTACGGCTAATATTTGAGATATGAGGACTAGGCAAAAATTAATTTTTCTTATTAGAACAAAGTAGATTTTATCCTTATTTTGATATTCATGATGAAGGTGATCTATAAATCAATATAAATAAGCAAATTGTCAGTGTCAATATCATATTTTGATAGAGACTCAAAGAAAAGTCGAAACGTCAAAATTTATCTTTCTTTTAAACATTATCAAAAAAAAAAATAATTTCAAAACAGAAGAGACCCAAAATCATGAACATTTAGATGCAATAATATATCAAAATGTCTAAGAAATAAAAAATTAAAGGAATTTATATATATTTACCATTTAATGGAATACGTTAATATTGCATGAAACTATATTGGGTAGGTTGTTTTTTCCTTCAACCCAAACACGTGCTCTACTCAATTTACCAATCTGCTGCAATATTTTTGGTCGATCGATTAAGGTCGGTTAAGAGTGTTTCTCTTCTTTTATTGCCTAAAGTATTCGCGATTAGTACGAGCCGTAAAGATCTAAATTACCTCATTTTAATCTTTATAACCATTTATTTAATGATTCGGAGTAATATACGGGGTAATAAGTACTTACCCTCGATGCCCGTTGGCGCCAGTTTCGAAGATATTTTAGAAAAATTAACAAAGAGGAATACCACGCACCAAAATCACATAGCATTTGGATTATGTGTATAGAGACTATTCTCCTTCGATGGTGACCGTTAAAAACTAGCTTAATGGTATCAATGGTATCATCTTGGTCGCACGTTAATTTTTGACGAGCCATATCCAGGGGTCTCAAAAAAGGGTTCTCACGGAGGATAATGTGACAAATTGAAGATGCTCTAATAGCTGATACAGTAGTAATTTAAAAAAATCGCGAGGGTCATATCCTGCATTGAATTTTGGACATGAAAGAACTGTTGGTATGATGGGTGTCACTTTGACGAAACATACTGGTCTCATGGCCTCATTTGGAGAAGAAAAAGTGTACTTCCATATTAGTAACGCATTGGCTTACACCTATATAAACGCGCCGAATTATCTACAAATGCTGTTCTATCTCTCGTATTCTCCAAATTTGATCCCGTGTAACTTTCTTTATTTACAAACTTGGAAAAAACCACTCGCTGAGTAGAAATGATGAGGTCGTCGCCGCCACACAGATCTACTTTGGAGGATCTTTGTGTCAATTGTAAGAGGAGACTATAGTAGAAAATAAGTCGCCACTTTTTCAAAGTTTTCGTTTTTATTTTATAGACTAAGTACTTATCAGTCCGCTCTCGTAAACTTTTGTATACAATTGTATAAATGGAAAAATGTATCTGCTGTTATTCAAATCTTGAGATGTGCGGTTCTGGTTTTATTTCAGATCATCAGCGATATTCTTTGAATATCAATATTATCCAATTAGAGCAACTATTTTTATGTTAAAGTCTTTAACACTTGCGATATTTCTATTCATCGGAAAAAAGCATAAATAGCTACTTTGGAACTATCCAATATATCTCTTTTAGAAAATTTTATAACCTTCTAACCTTCTTTTAATATTTATATCAATAAATAAGAATTGGTATTCGTTGTCAAAATGATGGAATCGATCACAAGTAGAGAGGCAAATGAATCGTGGTTAAAACTTAAAAAACAAATTGTAAAGACTACCCCTGCCATTTTATAATTGAATAATGTTGTTCAAGCCTAAACGATAAATATTGAAAAATCAAGAAAGAGAAGAGA
This sequence comes from Diorhabda elongata, assembly GCA_026230145.1. Taxonomy (NCBI): domain Eukaryota; kingdom Metazoa; phylum Arthropoda; class Insecta; order Coleoptera; family Chrysomelidae; genus Diorhabda; species Diorhabda elongata. The sequence continues at coordinate 21,690,383 of CM047937.1, read as the reverse complement.
GCCCATTTTACAGGATAAAGTTCAATTGTTATGGCCAAAGGAAAAACCATTAGCGAATGAGAAATTTGAAGACATGAAATATACTTCAAAACTTACTATACTCATACCAGAGGAAACTAAAATGTTTTATAATTTTCCTAAAAACTTTCAGATTTTGATAAACGCTTGAACCTCAAGTGATAGTGTTAATAATCAGAATAAGAAGTAATAGTGTAGTTTATAGTAGCAGATCAATCATAAAAACTTCAAATTTAGCTACAAATTTACAGACGAATAAGTATATCGTCTGCAAATCAGAAACTATCCATCATATTATCGAAAAAACGTGTTTGATCCAATATAATTTATTGAGATTTGATTTTAATTGTTGATTGGAGGTATATATGGGTAGGATGAACTGAAATGGTTTTGGTGGAACTTTTCAGTGAAAACACTTGTATATATTTTTTTCAGTCGTGACTAGAATTAGCACGTAAACACACCTAGGGCGATTCATTAATACGTGTAAATATTTAACATAGCAAATCCAGAGCTTAGAATATTAGGATATTTGAACCAAAGTGCTTAAATAGAATATTTTTTTGAATTTGTTTTGCACGTTTCTCCAAGATTGGATATTTTTCTATTATAATTGGTAATAGATTTAAGCGGGTCAAGATATTTTAATGTTTGTTAAAATTTGGTAAGCGTCCCCTATCAAAGGGGTAAGAGAAAATTTTTTTTCCAAATCCAATACCATGATATTTTCAAACTTGGCAACTTTATATTAAATAAATGTGATCTATGTTGAATAGTTTAAAACATGGCCTAACCCTAACCATAATGAATTCTCAAATAAACATATGCGAGAAATACTTTGTGCATGTGCACAAGAAAATTAATCATATATTGCTGCTTGTAGGAAAGATTCAGTTATGTCTCCCAATAAAATACAACAGAAACTTTTCGCAACACTTATTGGATTATATATAGAGACTTAACATTTTATGCTTAAACGAGAAGTGGAGCAGCCGAACTATATTTCTGTCAGATAATCAAAAAAAAAAACATTTTAATACAAATTAATGAAAATCCCCTGCTCAGCATACGCCTATTACCAGCAATTGCGGCGGTAAAGCGTTTTCAATTTTTCGAAGCGTGAAAACTAAAACTTTTTCCCACCATACCATTTTACACCAATTCAGAACCATATTCCTACAAGATACGCATACGGAACAATACATTCCCACTTCATCAAAAATATTCTGTTTACTGAAGAGGCTACTTTCATTCATATAGAAGTTGGGTGAATAGTTATAGTTGGAAAATAAGAAATCCTCATTTACCTTGTGACAGAAGAAGCTCTTTCTCCTCCAGAGTGTATGTAATACTTTAGATTCTCATCTTTGGGGATATTCAAACGTCGAGAATTTTCAAAATTTCAACGCGGTTCAACCCCTAAACCTATATTGCGATAACGCGTTCATCGTTTCGGTATCTTCGCAACTTCCAGTACCCCTCACTATTGTTTTTCCTCGTATATCTGTATTGAATTACATTAATTCGCTCATGTTCTGTCAAAGGTAGGTCTTCGACGAATTAACCAACGATCAGGTGAAAAAAGTATTATTATCAAGAATAGTTTTGTTTGTAAATCGGTTAATTTGTTAATTTTAAATATATATATATATATATATATATATGTATAGAGTTACCTAGCTGTACGCATTGAGTTTTATCCATGGAATTTTGTTACTAAGGCTGATGGAAACCATTTTTCTTTATATTTGAATTATTTCCTTCATGATAAAAAACAATTTAGTCAGGCTCGATAATGTCGAGATGACGTTTTCTTACAACTTTGTAGTCATTTCTTTCTTTACGTCATTATCAAATTATCTTAGTGAAATACTTAAATAATTCACCTTACTTTAATCTGACGCGCTCGACAAATTATGATGATAAAAATTTTTTTTATTAATCTAACCTTTGATCTTTCACCGGTGCTCATATTTGGTGGAGGTACTGGGTATAAGGTATCCTCCTGTATATTTCCCCGCTTCAGTAAATCCTGAAATCCCGGCTTGGGCTCCCCTACTACAATACATCATTTTCTCGGTTGTTTCGCATAAATCATCTAATATTTTATATGACTATCGTAATCAAAACAATGATTATGTACCTATTTAACAAATAATTGTGATTTGGCTATGATTTATTTGTCAAAAACTGATATTTGACAATGACATGACATGACAGTTACTGATAGTTACTGATAACCCACACACAACCTAACCATAATATTGATTGTGAATAAAGGTTAGCATTTTGTAGGTGGGCTTTATGAAATTATGAATTAACAGAGAGACTTTTTCGACTATGTTCTATTTGGAGATTAAGCCACATTTAATGGTTGAGTTAACAGGCAAAACTTTTACTATTATTCTTTATCTAATCTATATCACATAGTGACATACAGTCAAACTAGATGGTCGTTGCATGTGTGGGGAGGTATTATTGGTGAATATGTAGTAGGAACATTACCTAACAATTATTTCAAAGTAATGTCTGATTTATGAACTCACTTTAAAATTAATTCGTCGGAAATATCTTCTAATCTTTTCTCTTGCTTTTTATTTAGATTCTGGAAAAATCTCGGTAAGAGATTTCTTAAACGTTCCACGATTAATCAACTTATCTGCTATATTTCTATTATAATCGTTGAGAATATCTATATCCTCAATTAAATTCTTTTCTTTTTTGTATCTTCCAATATAAAGTAGAAAATTAATTTATTGGTTTATTAGGAGACGGGAAGTGGTCATTTTATGTTGGCTGCAATAGAAATAATCGACTTGCATTTATCAGCGATTTTTCTTAGTATATCAAATTTAAGCTATGCTTCTATTTACGATGGTTAATATGTATAAAAATGACTACCCATCATTTTTTATTAAATGAGTGAAGTATATAGTTGAAGATTTTGAATTAATCTAAGTCATATTAAACTAATGAATTAATATATTTCTTTCAGCCCATACAAAATGTATCGTGCAACTTCATACGATAAGCGGTTTCCTATTTGATTTTTATGCCAGCAATGCTTGCAGTGGAAGTTCATAGTAAAAATTATAGATGCTCTGTAATGTTTCCAAAAAAAAACTTACCATGTAGAAGTTTTGCCATCTTTCTCAAAGTTTCATTGCTTTTATCTGCTGAAATGATGGATTGCTGAACCGGTTGCCACACAAGAAAATATGAATTACCAGGCACTACTTTACATCTTTACCAAGGTCTTAACTACAGTTTATTATTACTTTGATTTACTTAAAGAAAATTCGAAATATTTCAATTTTCATAAATATCCCGAACAACTTATTTATTTCTTTATTATTTGAACCTTCCAGTATCTTAACCATGTTGAGATTATTCACTGAACGAAGTATGCCTCAGGACTTACAGTTACATCTAATTCAATCAAAAAGTCCAGAAAGTATCCAACCATTATCGGAAGTATCGCTTTCGTCATGTCTGCGAGAGCCAATTCAAATGTATTACAGTAAATAATTTTTGACCATAAATACCAATTCTTCGGAACATTTTAATTATATGTGTATTAAACTAAGAAGGAGAATTTAATTCAGCCATAGTATTAGTTGATATGTAATACATAATTAAAAAGATCGCTTTCGGGGTTTCTGTATGTTTTTATATTTTCGTTCAAGCTTTATCTCTACCATAAACGAAGCAGGGAAAACAATGAAATATTTGGTAACAACTGCTTTTTCATAATAATGCATGCACCTGCAACTTAACACTTAACTTTAATTCAACTATCTCCAACAAAAACTGTTATCTCAACTTTCACCTTCATCCTAACCATCTCGAAAGAATCGAATTTTTTTAAAACACACAAGGATTAGCTGACTCCCTAGTGCAGCAAAAGCTTATACCCATGATATACTGAAACTACTGCAACTCTTCTCTAAAATACGTACACATACCTCCGATCGTCAAATAAAGACCAAATGTGCTAAAACAAACAAGGAAATTATTAAACAATTGAAGCTCTTAGGAGAAAATGATGGAGAACCCGACTTTTCTCTCACCACATCAAAGGAATCCATGACTTATTAAATTTTATATTACAACAATTATTTGCCTTTTATAACTTCTACGGTAAAAAGTAGATTAAGAGTAGATAGCGTTTTTGGAAGGGTGGCAGTGAACAAATCTCGTTTAAGACGTCAAAATAAAATTCAAATGTTGCAGTCAGTGACGGATTAACCCTTAATCAAATTAAGCAATTGCCTAGGGCATCACGTCTGTGGGGGCACCAGAAGAAGCACAAAAATAAACCGTCCTTAGGGCATCATGTCAAAAGTTTCTAGGACTAATTTGAAAATTCGCTTCAGTTTTTGGTAGTTCAACAGGTTTTAGTGACTGGAGGAACACCAAAGTAATGATTGAAGGTCACGAAAAGAGTTCTAGTCACAGAGATTGTCTATTAACATATTTAACACGCAGGAAAGGTTTGAGCTTGCATCAAGGTTTTGATAAGCAAGTTCATGAAGAGAATGTTTACTGGGTGCACGTATTACAGCGAGTTATAGCTGTTATTCGCACATTGGCAGAAAGAGGCCTTCCTTTTCGCGGTGCAGTAGAGAAATTTGGATCTCCTCAGAATGGAAATTTTCTAGCGTTACTGGAACTTATAAGACAATTTGATCCCTTTTTAGCGGCACACATAACCAAATATGGAAACACCGGAAAAGGAAACGTCTCTTATTTATCTAAAACGATTTACGAAGAGTTGATTATGATAATGGCCCAAGAAGTACATGGGAAAATTATATCGCAGATAAAAGATTCTAGATATTACAGTCTTTCAGTAGATTCTTCGTCGGATTTGACGCACATGGACCAGCTTAGTGTAGTTATTCGCTATATAAAAGATGGGCAGCCAGTAGAGCGATTTCTTACATTTATTGAGTTGAAAACGCATCACACAGGAGATGAACTGGCAGAGCAGACTCTTCAATATCTTAAAGAACATTGTGGATTAGATTTTTCAAAATGTAGAGGCCAGTCTTATGACAATGCTTCAAATATGTCTGGGCGTTACAATGGTATGCAGCAGAAGATTCTAGAGGCGAATCCGTTTACAATATATCTCCCATGCGCAGCCCATTCGCTCAATTTAGTGGGTCGAAGCGCCGTGGATTGTTGTCTAGCAGCTGTAAATTTTTTTTCATTAGTTCAAAATCTATACAATTTTTTTTCTGGTTCAACCATAATTTGGCGCATATTAACAGATCATTTGGGTAATGAAAGTGTTTTGAAATCTTTATCAGAAACGAGATGGGAAGCACACGCTAAAGCGACATCAGCTATTCCACAGACATATAACAAAATTATAGATGCATTAGACGTCATTTCTGTGGATGACATGCAAAAAGGAGAAACTAGAAGAGAAGCAGCTAATTTGTCGAATAAACTACAAGAATTGGAGTTCGGACTCATGTTGGTCATGTGGGACGAAATTTTGCAAACCTTCCAAAAAGTCAGCAAGGTATTACAATACCCAGAAGTTACTCTAGAGACTTGCGCTAATCTCTACGAATCACTCGTGAATTTTTTAGAAAAATTGAGGTGCGGCTTTGATTCTTCCGAAGCCCGCGCAAAAGAAAAGCTACCAGATGCGGAATATAAAGACAGCCGTCGAAGACGAAGAAAGAAAATGCCCAATGATGGTTCAACTCCTAAAGTAAGATTCAGCCCAAGAGAATAATTCAAAATAACGTGTTATTATAGCATAATCGATAAATTAAATGCAGAAATGCGAAAAAGAGGAAAAATATACAAACAGACAAATTCTCATTCTTAAATAAAATACCCGATGCTGATAAGGTTATGTGTCCCGATCAAACTGCATAATACAGTGAGCCCAGCACAAATCTAGTAAACACATATCCAGAAGACCTTAACACCGAATTAATAACAGAAATTCAACAGTTTCATTCATATGTCATAAGTAAAATAAATTCCAGACCCAGTGATTCGGCTCCCACAAGTTTACATCCAACTAACGCGCAATTGTATGAAATAATACATGATGATAAGATTCAATCAGCTTTCCCTAATGTGGAAACAGCCCTGCGTATATTTTTATCGGTTATGATAACAAATTGCTCAGCGGAACGTTCTTTTTCAAAATTAAAAATATTAAGAAATGAAAGAAGGACAAAGATGATCCAAGAAAGGCTTGATATTTTATCAATATTGTACATAGAGTCCGATATGTTGAAAACGTTAGATGTTAATACTATCTTGCGTGAATTCAATGCCCGTAAAAGCCGCAAGGCGCATTTCAAAAAATAAATAAAATTATGCTTTGGTTTTTATTGTCGCACCTACTCCACTTCTAAAGTACGTTACATCTCGTAATCTTAATTTACAAAATTTAATGTTTTTAGGCGGTAAAGATTTAAAGACCGATTCTACCTGGCATACGGATAGGGGGGCCCACAGGCATGGATTGCTTAGGGCATCAAGTAGTCTTAATCCGTCACTGGTTTTAGTGGGCTAAAGAACATAATAATTGGACGCATGAAGAGTGAAAGAGAGTTTTATGGAGTGATAAGTCAAACTTTGAGGCTGCGAGTCTAAGAGAAGAGTGTTTTTGTGCAAGGTAAAAAGTAGTATGTTCTGGCCAGCACTTGATGGACAGAAAATTTATCTTTCAGTATGATAACGATCTCAAGCATTCCTCGAAGCTGTGCAAAGAGTATTTAAGAGTATTTGGAAGAATTGGAAAGGAAGAATGTACTGAAAGTAATGATTTGGCCGTCATAGTCGCCCGACCTCCAACCGATTGAGTAGTTGCGGGACAAATTGGATAGGGAGTCAGGAAGCTGTGTCCCACTTCCACTACATTTTTGCAATATCCTGAAAAATGATTGGAACCAAATAGACGATGATTATTTATCGAAATTGTTCCAGAAAATGCCAAAATGAGCACAGAAATAATAACAGCAAAAGGGGGCTGCATCTATGAATAAAAAATTCGAATAATTAGAGACTTCAGTTTTATTATTACTATATTCTTATTTATCTGTTCTAAAATATAAATTTCAAAATCGAACGTATTGTTTATATTTATTTATTTATAAAGCACCCCCTCTACATTTTCGAAGAGAATACCTAGCCATTTAATATGCGGTAGAAACCAGCAAAATCTAATTTACTCCAACACACAGCTCAATCGCTACAAAATTACATCTTAGACTAACACTAATACAGATGCACCTTCTTCCCAACACAATTAAAACTTCTCCTCCATGGTCGATCAATATCCCTCCCACCGACACTACACAGCAAATTTAACAAATTGGACATTCGCAATATGCTGTTTAGAAAGAATTTGCTTCTAGACTTGATAAGTTTCCATAATTATACAGATGCATACAAAACAGCACACTATAATTTAAGCTACCTGAACTATACGCTATTCTGCAAGCAATCATTCACATAACAACAAAAAATCCTTAAAGATCCCTCATAATACAGACTCTCATACTTATTTTATATAATTAGCAGCTCTACCTCACACACCGAATAGCTCTCCAAATTAATGTCGAATTATAGTTATAAGAAATTAATAATTGTGTGGAAATAATTTGGGTTACTCCTCATACTGGCCCAGGAGGAAACGAAGAAGCTAACACAATGCTGGACAGGTACTGATTAGTTAAAAATGTTTACAACGTTATGAAATCACTAATTGAATCAAAAGTACAAAAACTGTGCAAAACGAGGGGGATACATCGAAATCGAGGCTAAGCGAGGTAAAACCGGAGCTGAATCCCTGATCGCAGTTAATCAGCGAAAGTTAAATCAGCTAGGTTACGAATAGGCCACATTAAACTTACCCACATTCATTTAATTACCCACAATCAACCTTTAAAATGTGGACTATGCAAAACACAACACCTAATATGAACAATTAAGACAATAACCTTAATAACACTATAGAACAAACATATTAACACAAATATAACGTACTCATAATTCCTGTCGGTATTACCCCAGTGGTAGATGCGACCTGCTTGCAAAATAAAACAAAATCATGAAACATCAATTGAAAGGTTCTTTTGTTGTCACAAATTATGAAATTACTGAACAAATACTTATTACGTTTAGTTTATCAAGATCGAACTATTTCAACATGACCTAAATAAATATAGAGGGCACTTAAACTTTAATGGTCTAACAAGAAGTCTAGCAAAAATGATAATACGATCTCAAATATCACACAGAGATATTCTTATATTCTTATTTTCGATGATTATAAAAAAAATTGAACTTCAAGACATTGTCGAAATAATATTTATTGATATTGTTCAATAATAAATAAATAAACAATTTAATTTTTAATATCTATTTCATGTCAACGTATTGACAAAACGATACATTTGGACTATATAATACTATTTCAGCGTTTTCTTATTGGGAAAATATTTTTCAATTTTATATCAAATCAAATACTACATCAAAAAAACATGGGACTTCGAAGAAAAAGTAAGAGTATAAAAATTCCTAACGAATATGTATTTATTTCATTAGATGTGGTTTCTTTATATACAAATATTCCTATTACCATTGTGAAAAATATATTAATAAAATTGGGACAAAATTAAAGAATTTACAGAAATACCTCAAAACGAATTTATAAAAGCTATAGAACTCACACTTACAACAACATATTTCAAATATGAAAATGCTATGGAAGCCTCCATTTCAAGTGTTATAGCACAATTAGTAATGAAAGATCTCGAAGAAACGGTTCTAAACAAACTTGATATAGATATTACATTCTTTTTCCGATATGTAGATGATTGCATTTCTGCTGTACCAAAGAATCAAATTGAAAAAATTTATAAAAAATTCAATTCTTATCATAAAAAACTTCAATTCACAATCGGAATCGAAAAAAATAATAAATTCAATTTTCCTTATGTCACATTATATAAAATTAACAATATCATAAAAACAGAATGGTATTCGAAACCAACTTGGCCATCAAGATATTTGAACTTAAATTCATGTCATCCTAGGTCACATAAAAGATTAGTGATAATAAGTTTGGCTGATAGATCTATCCAACTATCATATCATGAATTTACATCCTTAGCTATTTAAAAAGCATAAACTATCGAAAGAGAATTAGTATAAGTCATAAAGGACATAATACTTTATCCGAATATTTCACTAAATTGAAATCTAAAACTTAAAAAACAAAAGAAGTAATATTATATAAGAAGTGCCTTGTACTAATTGTGACGCTGTCTACATAGGGCAGACCTCTGAATATTTAGAAAATAGACTAAAAGGTCATCAATACGATAAAAAAATAAAACTGCGTTAACGAACCATGAAATATCAAAAAAACATTGATTCAATTATAAACAATCAAGAATCTTTTAAAAATTATTAAAAAAAACTAAATTTGAAAAAGAAGAGACCTTAAATCAAGAACATTTAGAAACATTTACATTTCATTAATATCAAATCTTTTTTAAGATTTGATTTTTTAAAATGACAATAGATTCAATAAACAAAATACGATATCCCTTGTGATACTTTCTTTTAACATATATATTATAGTGTTTTTATTTTGATAATTCACTAGTGCCTACTTAATTTTAATTTATTCGTGCTTAATTAATGGTAATTAAAATTTTATCAGAGTGACATTACATTCCTATAAATATCAGCCACAAATGTTCATAATTCTGTATGTATATGTATTAACCAACAGTTTTGCGGTACTGATAAAATGTTGGTCGTTTTAGGGAAGAAAAAAATGTAACAGCATTTTGTTAACCTACATCTAAATTTATACTGAAAATGTTTCCGTTCTTTATGTAGTAGGTTCTTAGAATCGCAATAATAATTCAATTGAAAACGCTTCGTTTGAGAATCAAATTAAAATATTGTATTAAGAAAGTTTGGCATAACATTGTGTTAATTTTGTGAAAATGAGCAATAATGGACGGCTAGGTAACTTGATAAATTGCCTTTTATCCTTCATCTCTTCGGTGATCTAAAAATATAATTTCTTTATCTAGGTATATATATTGACACATCTATTCTATATATTTATTAAGAATCATATTTTTTTGATTAATTGTTCCTTACTCGATCAATAATCGACATAACCACATCAAAACAAAACCAACTAAAAAATATCCCAAATTTCCACAATATGTTTTTGATTATGACGTAAACAACGGAACAATGAAAGTCAAGCTCAGTCCAAGAGTGATAGTATCTTATGAAAATTTTTAAATTACCCCTTAACTACGTGATTTAGTTTGAAGCGAATATTGGACTTGTGATAAATGGACCAAAAATGGAGTTCTGAAATTGGCAGAAGAGTTTGAAAGCAGAAAGTTTAACTTTGTTGAGTGAAATATGCAAATTCGTTCAGACAGTTTATATTGAAATCAAGTAATACCTGATGAAATGAATAAAATTTCAATAATTGAATTGATTGGAGCTTAATTACACAGCGGTTATCTATTGCTTTTACTCACATTAAATGATATTAGCAATTGATTGAAAAATTTCCACTATGGAAATATAACTTGAATCAATTGGTACGTTTGTAATATGTATTAAAATAATGATTGGGTTCTCAATCTCATTTCATTTAAGTAGAGGTATTAACTTTATATTTAGAAATGTGTTTTAATATGACTAAATTGGTCTACAATTGGAATTAAAAGCTTTGAATATGTACTTCAGATACTTTCTTGATTGTACCCCCACAAATTCATTAGAGAAATTACTGATATGTGGAAATATTAGTTTTCAGAGCACGTCCCATGTGTCTTAAGTTTCAAAATTCGAAACTGTGCAGCACAACACATTGATTTTCTAGTAATTAAATTTACAATGTAGTCGAATGTTGCATTTTATGAAACTTTAGTTCAACTGGGCCAGGGATTCAACTGACTGGAGAATGAAATCCAAATTTCACTGACTTATTGGGCATTTCAGTGTTAGTATAACACTAGTACACTAGTATAACATTAACAAGTGTTTCACTTTTCCTAATGATTGCCTCACTAACTAGAATTTCGACAGAAACTAACTAGGCATACAATCATTTTCTTCCAGATTCTGATATTCTTGATATTAGATTTTGCTATCATCGGATTTTAGTGACTCCATAGATAGGATTCATAGAGATAATTTCCTATCATCCTTATTCCGATTGTTACTCTCTAGCACAGATGTTGATTACCCTCTTATAAGTTAATATTAATTAGTAGGGGAGGATGGGGGAATTACGGACGCTGAAGGGAAATAACGCGCTACATTCGTACTATCAGTAATAATCAGTCTGTCCTTATTAATTATTAATCTTTAGTTATACATCTAAAAAACAATTATACTTATTAAATATTATTAGCAAAAACAAAACCTTGTCTGTCCGTAATTACCCGTAGCGCTCGGGGTAAATTCGGCCTGACCCTGGGTTAATTACGGACAGCATGGGATATTTACGGACTAGGTCCACATCATAGACAAAAATCACAAGTAAAGCCTTTAGAAGAACTTCCTGCAGTCCAGTTCTCATGAGCCCACTTGTTGGACTTTGAACACATAATCCAGTCTTCAGCGGGTGGATCACTGTACTTTTCCTGACAATAAATGCAAAAGTAATCAACATTTCCTTCATTTCCTAAATTATTCAGATTTCTTGCACCCTTTGATTCTTTTCCCGTAGAAAGTTTTGACTTTTTTAGCTTATTAGATGTAGTTTTATTTTCTTTTTCTTAGGCTTTCCTTTTTTTGTATAATTTCTTCTGTTCTTTTCTTCTAGATTCTTTTTTTTTTCGGTGTGCTGGTAAAAATAATGGAATACTTTTTGTTTACTGCCCGTTTGTTTCGACGAATTTGTAGAGCTAGGACCTTTATTAAATCACTAAGCGGTACTGATGAAGATTGATTTGTTTGACTTGTCGTACTTTGGTTTAAATCAGCTTTACTTATAGCATTATTCTCATTTATTCCGTCTTGATCAGGTACATTGGGAACGGATTCATCGATAATGTTTATGTTACTAGAGGGCTGAGACTCTTGTTGAGATCTTACTTCACTAGGAATGCTGTTATCAGCTGCATCACTAATTTGAGATTCGTTATGAAACTCTCTTTGGCTGTTATGATCAGGATCCACATGGCTGGTATTACATAGAGTTTCAGGTGTAATTATATCACCGAAACTTTCGAAAGTGCCCTTGAATTTATCTTGATCATGTGGGAAAATTCCAGCCTTCTTGAAACCATTTGTAGCTTTATCAATAGACGAGCATCGGTTAAAAGCTTTTGAATAAAGACAAACAATATCAAATGCTGTAATTTTTGCTCCAGGATGGTTAACCATATAGGTTTCACATTCTCTTTTGTATGCTATTTGTAGTGGTCCATGAAAGGTCAAGTCTAATGGCTGCACTCTATGCGATGTATGTGGAGACAATGTCAAAATGGACAAAATTTTTACGACAAAACTCGTAAGCTTTCAGACTAATATGGCTCTCGTGGTTGTCTAGAAGTAACAAAACGGGATTGTCAGCCGAACGTTTAGCGAATTCTTTGAAATGCTGGAGCCAATTAACAAATATCGATTCATTGATCCAATGTACGAGCCTCTAGCATTAAAGCAATTCACAACTGTAGTTAAAGAACCACGTTCTGCACTGGTACATTTTCCAACCTGTTTTAGTCCCTTTGGTGCAAAAATCCTGGAATTGCGTTGTACAGTACTAATCCCAGTTTCATCTATATGGTAAATTGAATCAGATTTAAATTTGTCTTTAATCATGAGAGCTTTCAGATTCACAAAAAATATATCGGTTTCTTCTTCATTAAATGCGGTAATTCTATTTATGGAAGTAGCTTCAGGTCTTCGAAGTGATATATTTGCATGTCTAGCCAAAAAATTGTAATACCAATCCATGCCTACCATACCAGTTTCTTTATTGAAATTATGTTTTTTGTTGTTTGCGGTGGCAAAATCGAAAGCTATCTTTCTCAGAGTAGTTATTGTTATCCCAAAGAAAGCCTTACATGACTGATGTTTTACCTCTCTTTGGTATTGCGTTTTTTTACTTGGTCAAAGAAAGTAGTAAGTAGCTTTAGGAATATCATATTTTTTTCCCCCTGACGAAAAGTTATCTTCTGGTCTTTTATTTCTTGCACAGCTTTCCGTAATGATTCGATTGTGTATGATTGTTCTTTTTTTCTTATATATTTTCGAGGCATCTAAAAATGAGCAGTTATTGATTTATTTCATAATAGTTTATTGAATTAGGGGTAATTGCGGACGTCCGTATTTACCCCACAAGGCTTGTCCGTAATTAAACCAAATGGGTATTTTTAAATCAAAGAGAGAAATTTGTAGGTTATGAAAACGTTCCATAAAAATAAACATTGGCGATTCAAATTCCATTGACAAAGCTATCCATAGAAAATATCACTTTTTACCATCACTTAGTATACAGACCTGTCCCTCGACCTAAAAAACACTAAAAATTAGATCAATATACACTTTTTTTGAAATTTTACCTACCTTTCAAACTGTGCGCAGCCAGCTGTCGTAAGTTTTTGATTGGCACTAAAATGGCGGAAAGAAACTCCTCCACTTTCCCCCTACTCTAGTTTTTAGTAAAAGTTTTTCTAAACCAGTCTACAATTGTCCAGAATTGGTATTCAACTGAAGAATAGTAGGTATTTCTTCGCTGGTAGTAACGATATATCTAAAGTTATTAATTAATAAATAAATATTCCTGAGAAAAGTGGAGAGTTACCCAATATTTTCAACAAAGTGAAACATGAGTTCCATTTCCTTCTTCTATCTTAGTGATCATTAATTGGATTCATGGAGATGATTTTGCATCATACTTATTCCGTTCATATGCAGAGACCAGTGCAGATTAGGGCGTACATTGATTTTATCCAAAATTAAATATTTCTGTTCAATATGAAAACAATTTCAATTTCCAATTGAAAAGCAAACATCCGATACTTATGAATTTATTAGCAAAAAAATGTCTAGGAATATATTTGTATAGTCAGAATAGAGTATGATCGTTTTTTCAACTATATCTGCAGAGTGGTTTTGGTATTATCGACAGTTTTCACTAAAAAGTGACGCGGTAATTCTGTTTTATGGCTTAAATTCGCACTTCTTCGTTATACAATATATTGTAAAGCTGCGTCAATTTGATTATCTTGCCTAGGGCGCGAGAGGAATGTATAATAGGCTTACTACTGCAATGTTAAACTTAGTTCATACCGTCCTCAGTTTGCCCTACCTCCCTATCCTAGGCACCTATATGATTGACTAGCTTAGTGCGGAAAACTACTAAATTGGGACGTTCAATAGAATAAAATTATTTTGGATCAGATTCTTCAACACAACTACATGTAGTTGTGCAAAATAACAATGCTTTATGTTGAGATCCATCGAGCCGATTTCTTGCCTTGGCTCCCAGATTTCCTAATTCTTCACCTATAAAACACGAGACTAGGGGGACATTAATCCATCTTGTACAGACTCTAACGGCACTTCTTCATGAGGTACAGTATGTTTAGTATGGGATTCCCCAATAGGATATCGACCATTTTATTAGGAGTATGTCCCGACGTATATTTGAGTGCATAAGGTATCGACTAAATATTAATTTATCCTTTTTTTCTAGCGATCGGGTTTTTCCCGAAATTTGATGAATCATTTACCTAACCCAAAGACAAATATAGACAAAAGCTTGATGTATTGAATTTATGAATACTGGGTGCTCTGTTTTTTATGTCACTATAGTCTATTTCGGAAATGTATAGAGCAATAAAATGGGGAATTCCGTCCAGTTCGGCTCAATTTCGGTGTCGGTCATAGTTGTAGGTCTTGAAATATACTACTTAGGTAGTAGATTATACAGTTACCTTCTGCGTTTAACAGGTACCGTTTAACCTTCTATTAGTGCCTCTGCCTAATTCCAACCCTATTTTAGATTCGGCTTAACAATGCGCCGTAAGGGCAATGGTGCCTTACCCAAAATTTTTAGACCTTTATAAGTATATTTGTTTAGTTTAACGCATCAGTATTTGCTGTTAAGCCGTATATATTGTTCACAGTATTATAAGATTAGTAATAAAATGGCGACATTTACACCAACGAGAAGATGTTCCAATAATTCTCCACTATCAGTGAATGAAAAACTTTTATTCTAAATGTACACGATTGCATAAAATATGATTGCCCGATATTTACTGTACAAGAAACTGTCGACCGATGTTCTCGAATGACTGGAGTTGGAAAGTCCACCGTTTTTAAATTATTGCGGCGGAGAAAGATAGCAGGCCAAGTGGAACTTCCCAATAAAAGTACAGGCAGACCAGTAAAAGTCCTTGATGAAGAAAAGTTCCCACTTTGAGAAATATGGATTTTGCTTGGGAAAAGCATAACCGTAAAGCACTTTTACTAGAAAGTGATGAAATTGTTTGCTGGCGACGAGATTACTTAAGAAGTATAAAGCAGTACAGAACAGAGCGGAAGAAAATCTTTTATCTTGATGAGACGTGGATTAATGAAGGTTATACTGTACCAAAAATATAGTAGGACAAAAATAGAACCAGTGCTCGCCAAGCTTTCATAGAAGGCCTGTCAACGGGTATTAAGGTGCCTTCCGGTAAAGGGAAAAGACTCATAATCGTCCATATTGGAAGCGGAGAGGGATTTTTAAAAGAAGGTTTGCTAACCTTTCAATCGTACCATACGGAAGATTACCACGAGGACATGGATTCGGATGTTTTTGAAAACTATATTGGTGAAATGATAAAATATCTTCCGACTGATTCAGTAGTAGTTATGGATAATGCAAGTTATCATTCTCCACGCATAGAGAAGACTCCAACTTCATCTTGGAGAAAACAAGAAATTATTGACTGGTTAACCACCAAAAGTATTGAAATCGAAGATAATTTGATAAGGAAAGAACTATTAGCTATAGCAAATTTACACAAACATCGTTTTATGGAATACGTCGTGGAATATAACAGAAAAATATAGTGTAACTGTGCTGCGTATACCGCCATTTCATTGCGAACTAAATCCTATAGATCTTATATGGGCGCAAATGAAAGGATTAATTCATTAAGAAGGTGAACTGGCGAAAAGCGGTCCAGCATGTCATTAAAGAAGAGGAGAAAATGTGGGATCTTGACTACTTGATCGATAGGACCGTCGAACCGTTAATTATAACGTCAAGAGGAGATGACAGTTCCTCAGATGACGAAGAATATTATGATTTCTTATAATTTAATTTATGTACAATGTATTTTTTGTATAATGTTCAATTAAAAAGTGTATAATTCCTAATTTTTATTATGTTAAAATAAAATTCTTTCCTTTTTACGAGTATCCTACCGGCACGCCTTTGGCACAATATTTTCAGAGTTTATGAATGGATAACAATAGGCCAGAGGTGGAGAACCTTTTTAAAGGCCACATTAAAATCAGGCAGTAATAAGAGAGGCCGCATAAGCTGATTGACCTAAGAAAGTGACTTTTGTGAAATTATTATAGTTTTTCTATAGAATTAACAATTTATTGCATTATATAGAAAAAATAAAATATAATACTACAAAATTTTAAATACAATATACATATAAAATAATATGAAAATATTATAAAAAAATATAATAAAAAATATTTTTTTATTCACTAAGTTAGTGACTTATTTGGTTTTGTTTTTTGTTTGACAGTAATTGTATATTTGGATCAAGCTTCGTAACACACAGCTTTAATTGATCTTCTAAATGTGCATATCTAATTTGCGTTCTTAAATTTGTTTTTATTTTTGACATGACAGAAAATGTTATCTCGCAACAGTAGGTACTTCCGAAGCAGGAAAGTAAACGGCGAGCATATTTTCGAAGGCATGGATATTCAACATCATTTTCCAGATTTCTATGGAATCCTTCTTAGTATTAAAAAGGGATTTGATGATACTATCTTCCCCGAAATAAATTAACTCCATTTGTAGTTCTGCAGGAGCCTCGGATATATCCATTAAATGTGGTTCAAATGCCAGTTTCATAGCAGGAGTGTGCTCGTCAAAATCAGAAAATCTATTAGTATACTCTTCTATTAAACAATCCTAGACACCTACATATTCATCCAATATTTTATTTTCACAGCTCTGCTCATTTGACATTTTAGCTAGCTCTGAGAAGTGTTCTGCAGATATTTCCGACCGACAGAGCAATGTTTTGAAAAATGATAATTTTTTTCTAAACGCTTGGATCTTTTACCATATTTCATAAATATACCTCGTTTCACCTTGCAGGCAAATATTTAAATTGTTTTGTTTTGTCATCATGTCAGACAAAGATGCAAGGTTTCTAAGAAATACTTCATCTGATAGATAACATTGTTTTCCTTGTTGTTGATAAAAGTTTACAATTTGTCGTCGTAAAGACAAAACTTTTATCAAAACCTGACCTGTTGATAGCCAGCGAACCTGGCAGTAGTATGGTAGGTCAACACTATACGTTTCCTCATCTAAAGAGAGAATCTGCCTAAATTCACGATGACGCCTTGCATTTACGCGAATATAGTTGACAATGGCAATTGTTCTATCTAAAATGGTAGTTTTTGCGCAAAGATTTTGCTGATGCAAAATGCAGTGAAATGGTATCAATTTTTTCAAGTTTAAGTTTTCCTTTTTTAATAAAGCAACGAATCCTTCTTTTTTACCTTTGATAGAAGGTGCGCCATTGGTGCAGACACTGACTAAATTACTGACATTCAATTGTAATTTATCACATACTTCTTTGAAGTTTTCGAAAATATCGGCTCCGCGAGTTCTTCCTGTTAGTGTACCCAGCACAAGTAATTCTTCGTAACATTGAAAATCTTTAGTTATAGCACGAATAAAATATAAAACTGGTGCCGAATCTGTTTTATCAGTGCTTTCATCTAAAGCAATTGAAAAATAAACATCTTCATTTTGTATAATTGTATGAAGCTCTGTTACATTTTGCGCTAATTCGTGCTGTCGATCTGTTACAGTTCTTCTTGAAAGAGGTAATTGTTTGTATTTGTCGACATTTCTTGGATCTAACATACTCACTGCTTCAACAATACATTCTTCAATTATTTCAATGTCACTAAATGGTTTGCCCCTTTTTCCAAGTATATGTGCTATTTTATACGTAACAGTAACTGCAGCGGAATTTTGATTTACAAAGGCACTGAAAGATGCCTGCTGATGATGCTTCTCATTTTTCAACTTTTGAAGTGCAGCTTTTCGTGATTCACCTTCTAAAGCGAAATATTTATGTTCTTCATGAGTCAAGTAGTGTTTATAGTTTAACACATCATTTTATCTTTCTCAGCAGTAAAGAAAAAATCTAACTCCCATTCTATATTAAATGTTCTGTTTTCATCACCTAATTTTCTTCTCTTACTATTTGACATGATGGATAAAAAAAAGAATATCAAATAATATCTTTAACAAAGTGTATACTTTCTAGAAATACAATAAAACCGTGTAACTGTTACAAGCACGCACTGTTGACTACAGTTTGCTTTCAGAAGATCGCAACAGGGAAGCGTTGAGAGATGCGAGTCAGAGAAGCCAAAGCAAGGTGTGACACTCAAATGGAAGATCTGAAACCGAGTTTTGTTTACTTCTTAAACAAGATAGTTGGCGCTGCTAGCGCTAATTTGAATTTTTTTTGCAAAGACAATCAGCTGACTAATAAATTGCTCTGTGCAATTGATGATGCAACCAATCAATATCGATGTAAACATATCGTCTGCTAGCATGTGGATGCTCTGTATGACAAATTTTGTAAATAGTATTTTGTAATTTTAATTTATTTTGAAATAAATATTACATAGAACATAATCCGTTTCTTTTAGATGTGTAAATTGCATAAACATTGTGGAATTTTCAGTAAAGTGAAAAATTATTTATTTGGATATAAAACCAACATTTCGGCAATACTCTGAAAAAAGCATAATTGATTTCTGAAATTGTGATATCTCCGAATAAATAATTTTTCACTTACCTGAAAATTCTACAATTTTTTAATTTCCAATATTCCTTCTAAATAAAAAAATAAGAAAAAAGAAAAAACATACACGGATTTTTTTCTCGTTTAGTTCATTCTTATTGCAACTTGGGGGCCCTAAAAACTCTTTAAAAAATTAACATTGAGTGTCCAAGTCTGAAACGGATGGTCTGTGGGCCAGAGCCTCGCTCATGCGTGTTAGGGTCCGTTTCAGACTAGTATTCTGACGTCAAACTACAATATGATTGTCTTTGGCGGGATTTTTCGTGCAACTGTCATGGCGTTGATGTACAATAGTTGTTTGAAACGAACTCTACCATTTTGTACTAGGTGGCAAAGGGCCGCACAAGAACCTCGCGGAGGCCGCATGTTCCCTACCTATGCAATAGGCTAAACCCATATATTGACCTCAACCCGGGTGCTACCTGCACTTGATAAAAATTTTTTTACAATGAAATCAATGCCAAACTTTAAAGGTAGCTTAAATATTCGATTTTATTGCTCTATACCTTTCTGAAATAAACTGTAACTATAATAATACTAATAATATAAAGTAATGGAAAGAAACAAATATGTAATGGTTTTACTGAAGTTTGTGTGTGTGAAGAAATCCTCCGAAGTTCTCACAATTGTATTTTACATAGAATTTATCAATTGATATAGGAAAATAATTATTTTAAAGTGTTATCATGTTAAAGTAGTTGGTAAAACTTTTTTGACACTCTTTTCGTTTGATTATTGATCAATTAATTATTAATATTCTTCAGATTTTTCTTTTCCGTGAACGTGGAATAAGATTTGAAGTAAAGGTGTATACCGCTTAGAGAGAATAGAGATTGTGGGAATAAATTTTAAAAATGATAAGCGTAGAGACACAGGTCAATAACTTGATAAATATTGCTCATAGTTATACGAGTTGATGAATACATTTATTATGGTTTTATTTATTTTTAGTTGTTTTCAACACAAGTTAAATGTCTAAATCGTTGTCAAAGAATTAATGGAGAATACCGTTCATTAACTCCAGATATGCTCAAAAACGCCGAAATATTTGAAAATCAATAGCAGAGAAAGGAGACCATTTTGTGAAATATTTCCCTAGGATTACCTAGTGACGTTGATATCGATAAAAAGGGCGATGGACATCACGTTTTTCGGAGGAGATGTAAAATTCAATATTCGTTGTGATATTAGTCATGAAAGTAGCTATTTTCTATTTTGAACATGGCATTTTTGAAATTGGAAACATTATAAGAGGCGGAAAGTAGATGTTATATATTTTGATATAATGTATGCACCTTTTATATTACCTTTGTGACCTGTTTACGTTATGTTGTTACTGCTTTATAGAGACAATTTCTAAGAAAGCATCTTTGTTTGTTGGTAGCTAGGGGTTTCCGATAATCGAAAATTCTGGAATGTGATAATACCGTTCAAATGATTCCTAGCAGTCGTAGGAGTGAGTACACAAGTTAATGTGAAGTGATACTGGACACATCGGGATAGGGAAAAGTAAACTATACGGTGTATTTAAATAAATAAGTTTGTTAAGTATTAGTGAATAGTTTAGTAAATTTGGTTTTAGTTTATAAATAATTCATGTAAGGTAGTAATAAGGTAAATTCACCCCACCGTTAAACAACTGCTCGAATAATTGAGAACAACAATACATTCTTTTCATGTGTAGGGTATTGCAAATAAATAATTACGTAAAAATGGTCAAAAATAAAATCGAATATTATGAATAAGATGACAATAATGGGAATTCGACGGAGAAAAATATCAAAGAGTTGAGAGTGAGGATGATTCTCCAGGAGAAGAAAAGATCGAACATATAAAACCTTGGAGTCCACAAACTCATCTAAGACAGAGGACAGTTCGAAGCAGCCGCAGTGAATAATTGGTCCGATTAGGTGAAAACAGTGCACTTAACTCGCACTCGCACTGCGAAGATACGCATTAGATGTACTAAAGAGACAAACCAGGGCTGAACTCTGCGTATCAGTAACGTCTAAAGTCCGCCAAATAACCACTGACAATTCCCATGATTCGAATAGATGATATCAGTAGCTAGACAATCCTTGAATCGAACTGAGAAAAGGGGAATGTGAGAGTTTCTCTTGCAATATCGAGACTAATTCTTACCAAAGGAAAAAAATACTTGTAGAACATAAGCCGCAAATCAAAAAATCGATACTACTGATGCCAAGCCAATCAAACAATCAGCTCGCAGACTACTAGTTGCTAGTCCATAGTTGTCTCCAGTAGTGATCGTCAAGAAAAAGGATCGAACTGCGAGATTCTGCGTGGACTATCGTTCACGTTACGAAGAAAGGCAGCTTTCCTCTGCCTTGAATTGGCGATACACAATATGTTTTAGCATGCAGCTAGCTGTTTTCTACGTTGTACCTGGATAATGGCAGTAGAAATGGCCCCGGAGGTTAAAGAGAAGACTACTTTAACCACCAGATCTGGACTATGGCAATTTAATGTCATGCCATTCATGCTATGTAATGCACACACGACATTTGAGAGGGTTATCTTGGAAAACATGCCTGGTCTGTTAAGACGACATTGTAGTATTGGGGAAGACTTTTAACAAATATATGAAGAATGTAAAAGACATATCAATCGAAAAAGGGTCAGTTATTCTAAAACCGAGTCACATATCTGGGTCATATAGTGAGCAATGAAGAAGTGGCGGTGTATTACGCTTAAACAAATAAGTACCTTTTATAAATCCCTGAATTATCCCCAATTAGAGTAATATTGGGTTTAACGACTTCTGTAAGAAATAATTGCCCCCATTAGGCGATGACCGTAACCAATCGACAAACACCAAGCAGGGAGCTTCCTTGGACATAGTAATGAAAGTAACTAAAGATAATTTGAAGATATAGCCAAGTTACTAATTCGACTCACAGAACGAGCAAGATGGGATCAAGAGCGTTCGAAACATTACTGAGACCACGGCACCGATATTAGAATATGCAATTCCAGATGTAGATTTAATTCTTGACACTGATGCAAGTAACGTAGAAAATGGAGGAGTACTGTCATAGATTCAAGGAGGGCAAGAAAGAGTGCTGGGATACTTCAGTAAAGTTCTCTCGAAACTAGAACGAAACTACTGTGTCACGAGAAGAGAACTTTCCGTGATAGTGAAGTCAGTGGAATACTTCTACCAATTTCTCTATGGAATAAAGTTTTTAATCCGAATTTATCATGCAGCACTCAAGTCGATGCAGTTAAATAATACCGAGAGCCTTATCATCAGTACATTATGAAGACATTCGATCTAGGTAAGAACAACATTTTGCATTCAGATGCAAAAAATGGAAAATTCATAATTCCATATCCCCTAGTTTATGGTCTGCTAAAACTATACAAACCAGGCTTACATCTTCGACCAATTGTTTTAAGTATTCAAACTCCTCTCCCCATATTTCTTAATTATTTGAAAGATATTTTATTTATTTTGTTAGATGTAGCTTCGTTCTATACAAATATTCCTATTGTAGTTGTAAAAGATAAATCAATGAAAAAATGGGATAAAACTAGAGGTGTGGGGACAAAAATCTGTACATACTGTTTTTTTAATTTATTTATTTGCATTCTACTCGACGAAACAATAGCGACTAGATTATAATTACAATAATTGCAATTAATTTATATACAACTGAATCAGTGCGTTTTCCTAATCTTTGTTTTTAATAGTTGCCGGAGTTTGCACTTTTTTTTTTAATGTTTCTTCTCAGCCTTTAAAATACACGTTTCAATTAAAATTTCGCCAAAAACGTTCAATTGTCGTCAATTGAGGCACATTAAGAACATTCCTAGACTTCTCAATAAACGCTCTCAATTAACTCTGCAAAAGCTCCCATAACGTACTTTGCATAATGAGCAGTTGCCATATTTATCAAATACAAAAAATTTCCTCCAGGATGTTTTTACTTTGTGGACTGCATTAATTTCTTTTTCATATATTTTGGCATTTATAGAATTTACAGAAGGACAAAAAAATGTCTGTTGGAGAACGACCACGAGAAAATATCGTCAACCATACCAACACTTTCGAATTAAAATTTTGTGTCTTTTGGACTACACTTCTGTGTATACACGATCGATTGAAATATTTCTAAAAACTAGGTTAAGTTATCTAACTGCGATATAACTTATCTGAGTTCCAAACGTTTTAAATAAAAAGTAGTTATATAACAAACTTGAACGCCTTTATTATATACTCTCGCGGCTTAAACAAATAAGTACCTTTTATAAATCCCTGAATTATCCCCAATTAGAGTAATATTGGGTTTAACGACTTCTGTAAGTTCTTAATTCAGTTTATAATGAATATTAGATTTGTGATGAATTATGACTAAGTTACGAAGTGTATCAGAGCATTTTCTAACTATTTGAAATGGCTATTTTGGATTTTGTCTTTCGTGAATCAATTCATTCCTTATGCAAGCAAATTTTACTTCAGCTTTAGTAGTGAAACGTGAATTTTCTTTTCAATTTTTTATATGCCCCATAATAACATTTAGTCATGAAGCTACAATCCAATCCAATTCTCTTTTTCACTCAACCTCTAGTAATTCACTATATGTCGTATTTATCTTACTATCCCGAAGCTTTGATCGACATCGAAATCTAATCATAACAAGTTGTTAACCATTAAAGAAATTTCAAAAATATCCAACGATAAGTCACACTTTGCACAATAGTTTTCAACTTTAATTATATTATGTATATTTTCAAAAGCAGAGTAATAAAAATTCTTGCAAAATCAATACAGTATGAATAGTACAAGTAATATAAAAATTAACGTGAACATAATTTTTATTCTAATATGTGGCTAGTATATTACTTTACTTCCTATAAAGATGAGCCTAATGTATTTTCTATTGTCAAGAGAGTATAATTAAACATCAAAAAAAGTTATTACTGTATTCACTGATATTAACAGAGAATGAAATACATACTACGAATCAACAAATCTGAATTTTATTACTATTTGAAATTGATTGATCAAGTGAAGTTTGAAGTGATTTTGTAAGAGGGACGTAATGACAAGCACTACAAACAAAAATAAATAAAAACTCATTCTTCTAAATTCTTCTAATGTTAAATACGCTTATGTATGGAATTTGGCCAATCGATTGGTTCATTGTATCAAGGATTTATGAATAAACTATACATCGACTCTCTAGCCGGAACGGACTCAAGTTCTAGTCTTAAATTGAAAAGGAGGTTGACTGATATGTGGCCGTCGTCATTTTAAAGTAGAAAGTGTTTAAAGAACTTTTTGTAGCCGTACAGAACATAACGTGGAAAAAAGTATATCATTCTGGAAATTTTTGTTAAAATATTTTCCATGTGTCATTCTCAATACCATTTTTTGACGCCATAATAACTTTGAGGTGAAACTATACGAGTTTTGAATAGTTTACTTTCAGTCCCTGGAGACGATATTTAGGCATCGAAATGCGCGTAAGACAGTTTAATTGTGAGTGTTGGTGTAGTGCTAGTGTAAGTAGTGTCTTTAGTGAGTGAGTACAAGCTAGACACACGAGACGGTTGAAACTAGAAAACTAATTCTAGAAATAGCGAATGGGCCAGTAGTATGGAGGATATGCATATGGGCGAAGACCTATTAACAAATCTCTGTATCTCTACCCAATATTTATGTATCTACAGCATCTTTCTGTGAATATAAAACCATACATACATAATCATGATAATGTATAATTATGTATAAAATTTCTAATTAAATAAAAGATTGACAATGTGTTAATTAATCAAGTTTTTACCAAAATAATGACTTTGGGCTCTTTGCTATTTTGAAGTCTTCTAGAAAGGACTTGAATCTATTTTTCACTCTTTCATCAAATAGTGTTTCTTGCTGGGGTGTCGCTAAAATAGGTATAATTGGATAGAAACATCTCCAATTGAAGATAAACTGAATTCATTTTGGAAAACATTTTCCTCTTCTTATTCTTGGAACGATTATACATAGGCTTTTGAAATTTAGAAACTGTATGTTGAGCATGATTAATACTACAGCTCGATTGGTAAACCTTTCATTACTCAAATGCGTTGAGCTGCAATATTTTGTTTAGTTTTAAGATCGTTAACACTTTATCACTTGAAGCACGTACTAT
Organism: Diorhabda elongata; assembly: GCA_026230145.1. NCBI lineage: Eukaryota > Metazoa > Arthropoda > Insecta > Coleoptera > Chrysomelidae > Diorhabda > Diorhabda elongata. Next base: position 21,665,089 of record CM047937.1, on the reverse strand, counting down.
TTCGTTTATTGAAGCACTTTGTTCACCTCACAGTTGAATAAATTATTGAATGTACAGAAATTTTAAAATTTCCAAATTTCCTAAAACAGTACAACGTTTGTCAATAATGCACAAGTTATTGAATGTGAAAAAAATTAGACAATTATTACAAAAATGTAGAAGAACGTTCGATTATTTGACGATGATTAAATTTCATATTTCAACTGCATTAATTTCATAGCTTTGTGTGTTTTTTTAAATTGAATTGAGAAAATGCCATAAACAAAAAAAGGATTAGTATCATTGAATAGGTTTTTTCTTACCTTTAAGAGGAGTTGTCACTTTCCAGAGGGTTTCATTTAAAATTTTTCATTCCAGTGACCTTTTGACGACATTTTCCACAAATACGTCATCTATTATTACTAGTAGGGAACTTAAAAATTTTATTTTCTTAACAAACTTCAATATTAGTTAATATGGCAAGGGAAGGAAGAGTACTTTTAAATAGCATTGTATGTTGTTGGCAGAAAAACTGTTAATTGATAGATCAATATTTATTTCAGATAAAAGGGGTAAAAATTATTCTCCATTGAACAAATTGGCGTGTGATAATTCGATAAATCTACTTTTTAATTGTAAGTATTACGAAATTTGAGCATTGATCGTAGCAATTTTCAAACATTATTATAGAAAACTGTTCAAGTACAAAATACATTAACGTTCATTATATCACTTATTTTATTATTATATTATATTTGTTGCAAGAGTATGTGGTCCTATACCCACACGTGATTATATCGCACCTCTCTTCGTATCGCACACGCAAAAGTTTCACTCTATTGAAATTGCTTCTATTTGAGTCAAATTATATCTTAGGAGTCCATAAATTTGTCATTTCGTTTGTATTATGAGTTTAATAAACCTTTGTATTAATTTAGTTACTTTTGTTGACATTTTGGCCCGTAATACAAAATAAAGAAAAGAAATATTCTGTTATAAGGATCATAAAAACGATCATTATGGTACAAATGAATATGAATATTAAGAAAATAATTTCCAAAAGTTGCGGAAAATGTTTGCTATTAATAGTGTGAATTGTAAGTTATAATTGGAACAGAAGAAGCTCTAATGCCCATAAATATTTTTTTATTTGGTTATCGTTATATCATTATATAGAAAAAAGGAGGGTGCACCACGTAATTTACAATATCCCTATAATTAGCTCTTCAAAACAATCAACAATAACAGATGAGGATTGGAAATAACATTACCTTGTAATATGTTTTCAACAATTTTTTGATAGTTTTATAGTTTGGGAAATATTCTGTAAGTTTTGGCAAGGAAAACGGATTTTTAAAGAAATTATTAAAACATTTTCTATCGAAGTACTTAAAAATTCTGATTTTATTAAAAATTCAGTGGTAGCACCCTACTTTATAGTCATTGTTAACTGTCAGTGACATATTTTATAGTTTGCTGCAAACATCTTTTTAACTCGAATGAGAAAGAGCGGTTGAAAGAAAAACGTCATATTAGCACAATCAAAACGTTGATTATAATATATAATACTTGAACTATTCACTTTATATAGTTTAGAAGAAAAACATGAGCTTTTTACGTAAAGTTTGTGATTTTAACCCATATCACAGAAAACAGGAAAAAAAATAATATACCTAATTTTGTAAAACGAGCTTATCATGCATATTTTGGAATGCAAATGGGGTAATAAGACAAATTCTGGACCTGAACAAAGCTTACAAAATTTCGAGTTTCGAGTCATGGAGTGCACAAAAAGCTATTTTTGTTGTAGTGTGCTGTATTTCCAAAATATTAAAGAACTAAAAGCTACATTTCAGGGTTTTTCTCAGAATGTACTAACGTGTAGTTATATTTATGAAACGAATAATAAGAGCCTCTCATAATAAGAATAAAAGAAAAATATTGCCTCCAGTCAAAAGTGTCAAAAGGTGTCAATTATAAAGGATGAAACTAGAGCCTTTTGACATTGTTCCATATTCTATTGATATAAATGATACTGTAACTCGTTTACTGTAACTTTGAAGAATGTGAAAATATGAAATTAAATATCCCTCCCTTTTTTGCAAAAAACATAAAATCTAAAAAAGACTAGTCATCGAGAACAAAATGACAAAATGATATGAAAGAACATTTATTACGAGCTACTGGTAAATCGAGTTAAATTATTCATTGAACTTGGAGAAACTAGATGCAAATGGATATTGCATCAAATATATTATTTGCATATCGTTTTCTGTTCTCAATATAGACAAGCTTAAATGATACAAATTCGTAATATAAGAATACGAAAGCAAATAAAGCATGGTTTTACAGACTGATATTCCTAACAAGTTCAATGTGTAAAGTTTTGGAGAAAAAAAAATATAACTTTACACTGTTCGTTTAGAATGTGTGATCATAGATTTCGAGAAAGTATACAATTTAATTTTTGAAAATGAGAAAAAAAGAACATTAACAAAACATATTTTAAACTGTTCTTCAGAAAATTGTTATTATGCTAAAAGTTTCGGAATACATCTTAATCTATTATATTATATGGTGAATATTATTATTATTGTTTGTAAGTGATAATTTATGGGATGTTTTTAAGAATTATTTTAATTGAAATCAACATAAATTTCTGGGAACTATATAATAGTGAATAAATGAATATTCTACAGTTAATGTATTGCATGTCAGTGTTTTTGAATTTAGAAAAATTAAAAAAATGGTTAGCAATATAATATGAGATTATTTTATAGCCGATATTTATGTGCTGAATTTGGTGAAATCTCCTGTTTCTTTATGTTATGACAAATTTTTAAATCTAGAATCAATGGAAGTAAATAATTAATATGTACGTTCTATTTTATTCTTTTATGAACGGAAGTTGATGCAAAACTTACATGAAGAATCATCCGTTCATAAACTAGAATACTATCCCCTATAATGACACTTCTCAAAATTTCAAGTCTAGGAATGGACACAAAATATTCGATATTGAAAATTTCCAATTCTGACATCAATATTGAATCTGTTGGAATAAAAAGTAGACAATTTTGTTAATTTAGTATTGGTTATACTGTGCTACATAAAATTGAAGATCCTTTTGAGTACTAGGCCTAAAAATTGTATAAACCAGCAGTTTCAGTCCGTATAATAATATACGAGGCATATTTTTTAAGTAAGTGCCGTTTTGGAATTAAAAAAAGAAGTGCAAAGACATCGCAATAATTTTATTTTTACATGAAAGCCTATACCTTAATCTACTATTCTATATAATTTCCGTGAATATTGAGGCAATTGTCATAACGTGGCACCCTCCTCATAAAATTCTGCCGCCTGACTTGTTAACCACTGTCTAACAACTGTTTTGACTTCGTTATAGTCTTGAAGACGTTGACCGCCTAGGTGTTTCTTCAAATGCAGGAACAAATGGTAGTCGCTGGGGGCCAGATCAGGGCTGTAGGGAGGATGATCTAGAGTTTCCCATTGAAAAGATTTGATGAGATCTTTGTTCCGATTAGCCACATGTGGACAAGGATTGTCATGCAGCAAAGTGATACCCTTACTCAACTTGCCACGTCTTTTGTACTGGATTGCACGACGCAGATTGTTCAATGTCTCCCAATAAGACGTTGCATTGATTGTCTCATTACGAGGCCGAAACTCCACTGGTAATACTCCTTTTCTGACCCAAAAAACTGTGCATATGTGCTTAAACTTCACTTTTTTGGGTGATGATGAATGTCGCCATTCCATGGATTGTTGTTTCGATTCTGGTGTGACGTAGGCCACCCATGTTTCGTAATTGCACAATGATGAAATTGTAAAGCGTCTGTTTTCTTTCACCTTTTCGTCCACTTTCTGCACCAAATCTTCATTAACGACTGAAGGACGCCCACTCCGTTCTTCACATTTGGGTGGCCACCTTTAAATGCTCTCACCCATTTCCTTACCATTCCATCACTCATAATGTTGTGTCCGTAAACATCCACAGATCTCACGATAAATATCGATTGGTTTACGCCTTTAGCACTAAGAAATCGCGTCAGTGCGTAGACAAGAGATGTAGGTAATCAGCGCGCATGTGCAGAACGCCGACCTTAGGGTTACGGCAGCGGAATCGCAAAACTTTATTTACTCAAAAAATATTCCTCGTAGATATATAAATGGAAGAAATTAGATTAGCTCTTTTTTCACACCTATATAAACACAATTCAAACTAATTGATCCCTTCAAACAACAAACAAGTTAAACTTATAGTATAAGTTTCTACTTGTTCTTTGGCTTTAATCAACCTTATTTATATCTAAGTATAGTTTCAGTGAATCTTTAATATAAGAAAACAAGGAAGAATGCAGAATATTTTCAAATATACCGTGCATATATCATATTTCAGATTGGTCCTTCTGAAAATTAACAGCTGATATTTTAATTCCATTTCTTATAGAAAGTTCAGGATGTAGGGTGGCTCTAGATGTGATAGATCTCTATTTTCCATTAAATACGCTCCAGGTTTAATGCTCTCAAGCTCCGTAGTCTCTCACATTTCGAAAGGATGTGGATAGAGGCTCCATCCTATACGTAGAAAAATCTGCACATTACGCCCCCTATTAAACTTAGTATCTTTAGGTCTCCATTGAGAGGCAATACTCCAAAAAGACTACTCTTCATATTCGTAGATTGTTCTTACTGAGGTTGATACATTCATATTTTTTTTGTTATAGGGTCCTAGGAGGATCTTTGACTCAACCCCTATTTTTGTTACTGACTTTCACCTATCTACGTCTTTTTTCCTGTAGCGGATTCCATAAAGTACATCATAATAATTCGTAATACCTTTATTTGGAACGCATATCTTATTTGTTACAATGTTGTTTACAATAAGATCATTGTTGATGTAAAAGATGCTGGTTGTGCAAATTAAGCAGTTTTTATCTATAAATATGAATATGTATGTAGAGTATAAGTTGAGAGTAAAAGTTGTTAAAGTGTGAATCTGGTAGAGAACTGGAAATTTGTAATTTTTCACTTTTGAATAGATTTGTTTTCTTAAATTAATTTTAAAAATAGTTTCAAAAACTGAAAACGTAATTCACAAGAGAGTTCTGGTATTACAAAAAGTTTGCCTACCCCTACTAAGTCTGTCTGCTATTTCATTTCCCATTATTTTAGTCTAGCTCACTTAACTTATCAAGGCATTCCCAAATCAGCTTTTTGAATCTTATGACATTATACCTCAGAGTTTAAATGGCTGTTCAATTGATTTCTTTTCTAATTAAACTGGACACATTTTCCAATTGTATATATTTCTGCTTAAAATATATTGTATTGCCAAAGTCTTCGGAGTGCTTGTTCCTACGCCGCGCCCGTAGAGGATTTAACTCACCATAAAATATTTTAAAATTTCTAATTATAAATCCTAAATTATTAAGTTTACTACTAAGTCATTTGATTTTTAAACTGCTGACCATTCCTATGCAATCATAAAAGTTTTATACGAATCTTTTCGCACATTTCAAGACCATTACATAACATTGAAAGTTTATGAGTGACAAATCTTGTTGCCTCCGTCATGGTCATTTTATGTTATATATCCTCTGAAACCGGATAATAAATAAAGCAAAACTATAATAATGAGAATAGGCGAATTGTCTTCTAACCTAATCAATTTTAAAAGTAACAGAAAATATTTGACTCGATTAAGGAATGAACTGAAAGAAAATACAGAAATGATGAATACTTTAACCTACTTTTGATATTTATACATATACATTTTGAATTTAATTATAAACACCTTCACAATAAACTTCAACCAACTGCCGATAACTTTCAAGGGGATTAACTTTTTTGTATTCAAAAACCGAATAACTCAGCAAACCTCACAGTCGATAGGGTTACTAATTAACAAGGTGAGAAAAACAAGTTTAACTCTACAACCAATAACGACGGAAATCCGAAACGTAATGGCGGCATAGTATCAGTGACGGATTAACCCTTAATCAAAGTAAGCAATTGCCTAGGGCATCACGTCTGTGGGGGCACCAGAAGAAGCACAAAAATAAACCGTCCTTAGAGCATCATGTCTCACTCATATCTCACGTCACCAAAAACCAAACCAAAAAAAGTTTCTAGGACTAATTTGAAAATTCGCGCGTTTTAAGTTGTCATAGAGTCGGACTCTATGGTGGAGTCCGACCTAGGCCGTGTTCCGAGTCGAGTCCTTGCTATGAGCGCTAAAACCGCTCATGCTGCTAAATTCATTTAAATGAATTACTACCGTATCACAGGTATGACACTCCATACAAAAAGCGCGATTTGACCTGTCATTGTAGTGGTAGACGTTTTGTACAGGCTACTAACATATATCAGAACCAAGTTCTGTTTATAATATTGTGTTCGCTTAGGTACGTAAAGTTTTATTTTGTTTTGATAATGTCCAAAGTCAAAATAATATCTAAAGTATTTTGTTTTATTTAAGTAATCACTTTTGGTTATGTAAATTTACTCAAACCAATCGAAGCTGAAGGTTTCTGCAAGCTAGGAAATAGTTAGTTTTTTCTAGGAAGGTAAATTAGTATGAGAGGTCAATGACCGCACGTCAATGATACCTACTAAAAACGGCTACCGATATCTAGCGATCGGGTGTGTTTCTTTAATTTAAAAGCTAATAGATATTGTTACAAGCTTTTACTAAACTTAAAGTAAGTTTATAATTTTGTACGGGCCGAATATTGGGATCGATTTTTTTGAGTGAGTTCCAGCAACGGCGGTCCGATTGAGCTGAAATTAGGTATGAAGAACAATAAATACTCAAGATATTAAGATGTATTCCCACCCGCCCGGTGACAATCAATAGGTTCTATCTATCAGGAATTGGTATTGATCTGATAATTATGTCCAGAGAAGGAGCTGCATTTACCCGATTCGTCAATTGTTTTTACCCGACTGCGAGAGTTTGTCAGTCTATGTATTTACTTAAGTAAAAGCTCGTGAGTAAAATTTTTTTTTCGATAATTACTTGTTTTAAGATAATAATCATAAAGATGATGAATAGAGAAGTTCACCGTTGCAGTTTCTTTCTTTAGAATAGAATTTTCGAATGTCGCTAAGATAGGCATCGAATGTTTTTCGATTGCAAAATAATAGGCTAGAATATGTACAAAGCTAAAAAATAATATCTAATTACTTAATTTTAGCTTGAATTGAATTGAATTTATAAAGGCTTTGAAGCCTTAGGCTTTGGAGTAATTAGGTTCCATTTTACAGCGTTTAGTCTTTTTAATCATTTATTTCTTTATTTATTTCTAGGGGTATCCCTAGATTAAATCATGAAGCGTTCGCAATTGAGTGGTGCACAAAAACGAAAACACGCAGAAGAGAATAAAAGAAAAATAGCAGATACAATAAGTAAAACAAAAAAGTTAACAAGTTTTTTCCGTCCCGATCACCGCCATCAGTTGATATTCCAATTCCAGGGACGTCAAAAAACAGTGAAAAAAATTTTACGATTCAAGAACCTTCTGACTCTGAAAGCTTGAATAATACTGAAGATAGAAAAGACGAAACTGTAATTACAGAGCACCAAATCAAGAAAATGACCCAGGGCTATGGCGTGAATTTTCAAACGTTGACGTGTAATATTGGCTATCTTGCGGACCAAATGACTGTCAAAATCATAATAGTTCATTTGAGAAATCCCGTCGAACTTATGGTTTAACATCGCGTTACTGCCATGAAAAAGTATCTATTGGCCAAAAGCCTAATGGCGAAAACTACAAAAGAGAGTGGCTACTTTATTCGCCTTCTACAGGATCCCTTTACTGTTTTGTATGTAAGCTTTTTGGTTCAGATAAATCTTCAGTTTTTGGTAGTTCAACAGGTTTTAGTGACTGGAGGAACACCAAAGTAATGATTGAAGGTCACGAAAAGAGTTCTAGTCACAAAGATTGTCTATTAACATATTTAACACGCAGGAAAGGTTTGAGCTTGCATCAAGGTTTTGATAAGCAAGTTCATGAAGAGAATGTTTACTGGGAGCACGTATTACAGCGAGTTATAGCTGTTATTCGCACATTGGCAGAAAGAGGCCTTCCTTTTCGCGGTGCAGTAGAGAAATTTGGATCTCCTCAGAATGGAAATTTTCTAGCGTTACTGGAACTTATAAGTCAATTTGATCCTTTTTTAGCGGCACACATAACCAAATATGGAAACACCGGAAAAGGAAACGTCTCTTATTTATCTAAAACGATTTACGAAGAGTTGATTATGATAATGGCCCAAGAAGTACATGGGAAAATTATATCGCAGATAAAAGATTCTAGATATTACAGTCTTTCAGTAGATTTTACGCCGGATTTGACGCACATGGACCAGCTCAGTGTAGTTATTCGCTATATAAAAGATGTGCAGCCAGTAGAGCGATTTCTTACATTTATTGAGTTGAAATCGCATCACACAGGAGATGAACTGGCAAATCAGACTCTTCAATACCTTGAAGAACATTGTGAATTAGATTTTTCAAAATGTAGAGGTCTTATGGCAATGCTTCAAATATGTCTGGGCGTTACAATGGCATGCAGCAGAAGATTCTAGAGGCGAATCCGTTTGCAATATATATCCCATGCGCAGCACACGCTAAAGCGACATCAGCTATTCCACAGACATATAACAAAATTATAGATGCATTAGACGTCATTTCTGTGGATGACATGCAAAAAGGAGAAACCAGAAGAGAAGCAGCTAATCTCTACGAATCACTCGTGAATTTTTTAGAAAATTGAGGTGCGGCTTTGATTCTTTCGAAGCCCGCGCAAAAGAAAAGCTACCAGATGCGGAATATAAAGACAGCCGTCGAAGACGAAGAAAGAAAATGCCCAATGATGGTTCAACTCCTAAAGTAAGATTCAGCCCAAGAGAACAATTCAAAATAACGTGTTATTATAGCATCATTGATAAATTAAATGCAGAAATGCGAAAAAGAGGAAAAATATACAAACAGACAAATTCTCATTCTTAAATAAAATACCCGATGCCGATAAGATTATGTGTCCCGATCAAACTGCATAATACAGTGAGCACAGCACCAATCTAGTAAACACATATCCAGAAGACCTTAACACCGAATTAATAACAGAAATTCAACAGTTTCATTCATATGTCATAAGTAAAATAAATTCCAGACCCAGTGATTCGGCTCCCACAAGTTTACATCCAACTAACGCGCAATTGTATAAAATAATACATGATGATAAGATTGAATCAGCTTTCCCTAATGTGGAAACAGCCCTGCGTATATTTTTATCGCTTATGATAACAAATTGCTCAGCAGAACGTTCTTTTTCAAAATTAAAAATATTAAAAAAGGAAAAAAGGACAAAGATGATCCAAGAAAGGCTCGATAATTTATCAATATTGTACATATAGTCCGATATGTTAAAAACGTTAGACGTTAATACTATCTTGCGTGAATTCAATGCCCGGAAAAGCCGCAAGGCGCATTTCAACAAATAAATAAAATTATGCTTTGGTTTTTATTGTTGTCGCACCTACTCCACTTCTAAAGTACGTTTCATCTCGTCATCTTATTTTACAAAAAACCAATGTTTTTAGGCGGTAAAGATTTAGACCGATTCTAGTTGGCATACGGATAGGGGGGCCCACAGGCATGGATTTCTTAGGGCATGAAGTAGTCTTAATCCGTCACTGCATAGTATGTACTAGAAAAGAGCGGTCAACCTTTTCAATGAAAAAAGATAATAAACACAAAAGGATATAGAAAGCTTTGTATCCTTTATACTTCTACTTATTCGAATCGAATTTATCAACACCCATATTCATAAATTAATTATAGGTAACATAATAATAATAATAAGCAAAATGAAAAATATTTCTGAAGATAAGAATACTGAACAATATTGTTGTTGATATAATAAAATATAGTATGGACGCGTTCATGTTTTCATTTGCCTTATTTCATATATTATGAATCTAAAACTGACAATGAGTATATTTAGTACGCTATTCGTTTCAATAATATCGTCGAGTCGTTAAGTAAGACAATCGATATTTTCACGTACTAGATACCAACTTTTTTTTTATCACAAATTTCGCATCAACCGTATACTGGTTATTAGCGATTTAGTACCTAAAGGTTAAGTATTTTATCTATGAATATTTGTGAAATTAAATTTATGATAGAGATCTGTTTAAGCTAATTTTTAAGGTAAGTAATATTGTATTTAGGTCCTAAAATTTCACGTATTGTTCCGAGTGGTAGATTTGATTATGATCTTTCTGAGTTGAGAAATGGACATTCTGCGATTATGTGTTTTATAGTCAATTTGCATTTATAGGTACATTTTGGTTCAGGTTTCGCATCAAATAAGTAGCTTTGCGTCAGTCGCGTATAGCCTAGACGCAGACGTGTTAGAAGAACTTCATCTCTGCGATTTTTCGGTAGTATTGACCATGGTTTTACTGAGTCTTTCACTTCGCGAAGTTTATATGTAGACGTTGACCATTTGTTCCCCCATTCATCAAGCACTTTACGCTTTAGGATTGTTTTAATATCGGCAGTAATAAAAAAGTTCGCGCAATCCGCAATATCACTATTTACAGCTTCCTTAGCGGCCAGGTGTGCCTCTTCGTTTCCTTTTATTCCAGTGTGTGAGGGGATCCAACAGAATACTATTTTTGTTGTTGTTGTCTTGTATATATTGCAGTTGTTGCTTGATTTTGATTGATAAAGGATTTGCGGTGTGAATTTTTTGAAGACTTTGGATTGAGCTAAGGGAGTCTCTGAGTATGAGAGGATTAAATTAAATTAAAGTAATATCTTAGAAAATGAAATCCTGTTCATAAATTTGTTAAATTTTCTATCAATTATTGTTCGAAAGCTCGGAACATATTAGAATTAGTACACTTTGGTGTAAATTTTGCCACAATCCTACTACTATTTATTATTACGAAAAAATGTACACTGTGCATTATTCTTTAATGGAACTGTGGCTACTGGTGTCAAAGGAGTTTTAGTATAGCTACGATAATATTGATGCATTGGATGCATTACTTATATAAAAGTTTATTCTCATTAGAAGATGACGACTTTAGTAGTATAATATGCCGAAAATGCGCAATGGTACCAAATCGAAAAGTCCTCTTTTTGATCATGAAACAAAACAGCTTTTCCCACCAAATAATTAAAAACTAAGAAGAAAAATTTGTTTTCACTATAACATGGCTGAATTTTTCTGGTTCAATGTTAATTGAAACAATTATAATCCATGTGAGAGGTGCTGGGACTAAACAATTTAATTTTACTATTCTTCTTATTGGAATAAAAATTGCCATGCCATGCCCTTATTTTCAATGTTAATTTTGAAATATTGTAATATTTACATTCTTTTGTGATTCACTTACAGCATTGAAAAAATAAATTGACTGAAAATAACTGCTTAAACACTGACTCGTTTTTTTTGGATTTCTGTAGAAAGCACAAGAGTGTTAGACATCAGCGAAAAAGATTGAGAGGGGAAAAACAAAAAAGAACAAGGAGTTCAATTTAGAATAATAAAGTAGACTTCGCTTCCCGTTTTTCCGGATATACTTTTAAAAGAATAATATACACATAACAGTATCATATCCAATTTATAGGACATCAGTTATAGACTGAAATAGATACGATTAAATTGGTTTAGTGGAGTGACTAAGTTATTTATTTCTCTTTAATACCGTAATTAAATTATAATTTGTTCTTTAGGATGGAACGTAAATACCAAAATGATTAAAGCGGTAACAATCTTGTGATTTCAGCTTCCGAAGCTTGTATATTACAATACTAATATCTTATTAAATCAAAGGGAATTGGAGTGAATTGAATGAATAAAATATTTAACATTTAATAATTCCAATGCTTTCCAAATGCATCTAACAATATATTATTTTATGCGTTTTTCAACAATTTTACATTATATTTATTTATTTCTGTCATGATTTCGACTGGCAGTGTGATCGGCTCGATTATTCGTCCACATTTTAAATCTTTTAGTCTGCTATATATATATATATATATATATATATATATATATATATATATATATATATATATATGAATGCTAAAAAGGGGGAATGTCCAATATATCATTTTGCGGCATGAACGCCATCTTGTAGTATATTTCATGCTCTATATTCTGGCAAGGTTTCAACGGCAAGAAAGCGAAGAGTCACGAAATATACCAACTTAAATTTCTGCTACACAGAGCAAAAAAGGGAAATGTCCCCGCGCCACAGGTAAAAAGCAGGGGATGTCCCAATAATGTTGGTCGGGGTAACGCATGCATGCATGTTCACTCATTCGTGTTCGTTCCTGTTGCGTAGAATGGAAACTTTTCACTAAAGAAATGGCGGAAAGAAGTAGCGAATGTGACGCGGAAATGAGCACAAATATTACAATATATTCGGAAGGGCAAGGGAAGAAAAGAAGAAAGTACGGGCGGCTGATAGATGTTGCAAATAAGATAAGGCTACAATCATACGAAACCGGAGAAGACTGTAAGTGCAAACTCTTAAAATGTTTTGAAAACGTTCTGCCGGCTGCGCATAGTATAATAAGAAATTTCAACCACTGGACACATATGAATTTGAACTACCTGGGTATTTGTACAAAGGTGGGTTTTTAAAGTTTGTAGAACAACTGAATGACATAACCAAAAACTTTTTAGGCATGCTACCTATAAGTGCTGAAAAATTTAAGGACCTGCAATGTTTGAAGCGATTCTGCTGCAATCCGGAGACCGATGAGCTTTATTCTACACTCCCTCATAATCAAGAAAGCAATAATTTCGGCGTGGGAACTCGAAGAAAAAAACGCACTGGAAAAAAGCAAGACGATGACATTGTAGATTGAGTGAACAAAAGTGGACATTTCCCCTTCTCGCAATTTACAAAATGTAGTAACGACAATAAAACATTTTTATTCATTGTAATATTTCGTAAGGGTTTCTTTATACGGTGTCGAATATTGTCAATATATTAAGAAAAATAAATTTATTCTTTTGACTTCAAACTTTAATTTTCCTCTCTTGCAAATTTAGGATTCTGTGATATTCCCCTTTTTTAACCTGTAGTCTTCATATACTATATATATATATATATATATATATATATATATATATATATATATATATATAGTATACCATATATACCACTCTTTTCCAAATTCGAAATGTTATCCTTAGGATTACCCAACAATTGTGTGATTGTAAAGTTGGATTTATAAGCCAAGTTAAAAACATCTCTGTTAAAAATTTCTTTGTATAAACAGGATTGAAAGGAACCAGATCTAATTTTTCTAGTTTTTTTTATTTTGTAAAAAGGTGGTTTCCCATAAAGATTTTTTAAGTGAAATTTATTTTGTAAATTCTAATAAAACTATAAATAATTTAAGTCATAAACTTCATTTTTCTTATTAAAACAAATTTCTATTTTGATTTTATTCTTATTTTGATGTTCATGATGTAGGTGATCTATTGATTAATATAATATACGCAAATTGTCAGTGTCAATGAAAGAGACTGAAATAAGTCGGAACGTCAATTTTTATCTTTCTTTTAAAAAAATTATTATAAAAAACTAATTTTAAACCAGAAGAGACCATTAAAATCAACAACATTTAGAAGAATATATGGAGAGGAAAATTTGTGGATGCTCCTAGAAATTCGGGATTTGTTATAACCATTTGACTGGTTTGAAAGATCAATTAAGTGTGTCCCTTCCTTACATCAAAGGTGTAACAGACAAAATTTGCAGAATTTTCAAACCCCACGGTATTTCCACAATCTTCAAACCCAATTAGAAACTCTCCTATCTAATCAGATCCGTCAAAGACAAAACACCCAATGAACACCATGGAGTGTATAAAATCCCCTGCTTAGATTTTTCCCGTTCCTATATTCGCTAGACATATCGATGTATTTCCTTCAGAGCCAAGGAGTATTTGTTGTCTGTCACTAATTCCGGGATTTCCTCCATCCTTGCCCAACATCATGTCCATACCGGATACACAATCGATTTCAATAGAACCAAAACGATCGCCCCACTCCGCTCCTCCAAGTCCAGGATTATTCGAGAAGCTATAGAAATAGAGAAACGTCCAAACTCTCAGAACACAAGGGACGCTAGCCCGAGATTGCCGGAAACTTGGAAACACTTCTTTCATCCATTTCGTTCCAATGCAACTTCGGCCAACTTCAACATTTTCTCTAAAACCCTCCGAGAAGCCGATTTCAGCACATTTATTACTCCTTCCACCAATAATATACTTCCAACGTGAGCCAAAACTTCAAAACCCGCAAACAGGTCACCTATAATTACAAGGTCCAGTTATCTCAAGACCAGCAGTGAGTGTGTTACTGTCAACAGTGTCGATGCTTGATGCTTTCCATTTCCTCGGTGAAATTCCAAGGAATAGGCAGATTAAGGCCTTGGAAACAACCGAAAAAAAGGGGTGATTCGTTGCATCTAAATGTTCTTGATTTTAGGTCTCTTCTGTTTTAAAATTAGTTTTTTTGTCAATTTTAAAAGAAAGAAAAATTTTGACTTTTCGACTTTTCTTTAAGTCTTTATCAAAACATGATATTGACACTGACAATTTGCTTATTTATATTGATAGATAGACCTTCATCATGATTATCAAAATAAGGATAAAATAAACTTTGTTCTAGAAAAATTAATTTTTCTTTGGTCCCTACATCTCAAATACATAGCAGTAATCAATTAAATTATTTATAGTTTCAATAGAATTTACAAAATAGAGCCATAAATTTTAGTCAAATTATTTAGATCTTTTTTTATCATTTATAGCTTTTTCGTTCTTATGAATGTGAACCATTTCTAAAAATTCCCTTTTTTGTGTATTAGATTCCTTTTAAAGAATTTTTGAATTTTTATAAATGAATTCATGTTTATTTAATGGTATTCATGGTTCGTTAATGCAGTTCTATTTTTCTATCGTATTAATGATCTCTTAGTCTATTTTCTAAATACTGAGATGTTTGTCCTATGTAGACAGCGTCAAGATTAGTACAAGGCACTGGACTTCTTTTGTTTTTTGATGTTTTAGATTTTAATTTAGTGAAATATTTGGATAATGTCCTTTATGACATATATTTTATGTTTTGATGTTTCGTTCCTGTTTTATCTGTTTATCTTTATCTTGAATATGTTAATTATCATTTTTTCCGGATAATTATCTTCTTTCAATATATATATATATATATATATATATATATAAATTACTAAAAAATTTTTAGAACGCCAATGGGGTCTTCAATATCTCCTATATTAGCAGATTATGTAATGAATCTTGGAATATCTGTTTTACCCTTCAAAATATTCTTCATTAGAGAGTGAGCAGATGATATAATTTTATCTGTTCCATATAATGAAATTGATAATTTACTATTTTACTTCAACATTTTCGATCCCTATATATATACAATTTACTATAGAAAAGGAGAATACTGAAACATCGTTACCTTTTCTTGATACTAAATTCATAAGAAACGAAAATAATTAAATTTTAATTGACTGGTATAGGAAAACCAATAAGTTTTGGAAGATATATCAATTATCATTCATATCACCCACGTAACACTAAAATTAATTTAATCGAACAGATGAAAAAAAGAGTCCTAAAAATTTCTGATCGAATTTTTCATTAAATAAACATTAAAATACTTTACAAATTTTTTTATGAAAACTCTTTTCCTCCATATCTTTTAAATCGAATACATCTGATACTGACTTAAACATTGAATCATCCTTTTCAAACGTCATTTCTGGAATCTTTAAGCAACCCAATATTAAGTTAGCAAAGAGTTAAACCTTTAATATTCAATCTATTTTTACTAAAGTAAAAGATAAAACACCAATGAATAATTTGCCTAAGACAGTATATGAAATACCTTGTTTAAATTGTGACAAAAAGTCCATTGGTCTGTCTAGATCAATCGGATAACTGTCCACAAGAGTGATAGCAGATTATATCCCGATAGATGTTCATTAGCGACTCATATCTATCATGAAGGACACAATATGAATTATGAATCTGTCATAGTTTGATAACTGAAAAAAAACTACATAAACCGTCTATTTTTAGAAATAAAATATATTACTTAAAATGATCGAGGCATTAATAAGAAAACTGATTTAAATAACCCTAATGTAATATTTTTTTTCAATTTCTTTATTTTGAGTTTTGTATATATTTATTTTACTACAGTTTTTCACATTCAGTGTTTACTTCTTAAAAATATTTATATAAATGAGCAAATTGTCAGTGTCAATATCATATTCTTATAAAGAATTTATCTTTTTTTTAAAAAACTATTAAAAAAAACTAATTATAAAACAGAAGAGACTTTAAATCAAGAACATTTAGATGCATTTATATATCAGAAGGTCTAAGAAATTGAAGAAATATATATATATAACTTAACTTTTAATTTACTGGAACCGTGTTTTTAAAAACTAACTTTATTTCTAACATAAATTCTACCAACAACTTCAATTACAAGACTGCTGTTTTTTATTACAAACGTGAATTAAATAATCTTTTGGTAAACACAATTCTACAATAATATAAGTTCTTAATCAGCACAATATACTGTCCACCTAAGGGCAATGGCGTAGGTGACACCTCCCCCTTTAGAAGGAAGCTTCTCCTGAAAGCTGGATCCCATCTTCTGTTGCCTGCGGGTGATTCTTACTTGTCCTTCCTGAATGTTTCCTCTTATACAAAATCCACAAGAAGGCCAATATCAATGCTATATGAAGAAGAATAGTCCAAATACTGGGAATGTGAAAATTAGTGTTATCCGTGAATATTGGCGTTACCAGTTGATTTGGAATATCCTTTAATTTTAATTTTTTTTAAATCAATCCTCATTGGAGAAACGTGTAATTGATTTAATTTCAAATTTAATTCATTTATTACAAAAGGTTGTCCAAACGTTTTTTGTTGAAATACTAACTCTTGGTTCCTAAATATAATTTTACATGCTGAATTTTCTATTAAATAAATGCCTTTAAGAGTTCTCACTTCAGTTTCTTGATTACATTTTATGATTAATTTTTCTTCTACGGGAAATATTGCCAAAAATTGATTTATCTCCGGAATAATTTCAATGTGATTCTTAATTATTTCAATTTTTGTATATTGACAATATGTAGAATTTCCTGCTAGCAATATGTTCTCTTCGCATCCATAATTATTATTGTCTTGCAAATGGTTAGGACATTGAAATATATTGCCGCGAGTACAAATGTCATTTAGAGGTTTAATGACATTATTTGATTTAAGTAAAAATTTTGAATTAGGTATTAATGTTACGTATTCTGATTCAATTTCTGTAGGTATAGGTAACATATAAAATAGATTAAATAAAATATCATAGTTAATGGGTATCGATAAAAAATATTGAATTTGATTGTTTTCTACTTTACAAACTACGTCTATGACGGCTTCAAATTCTAAAATATTTTTATGTTGTAATTCAAAGGGTAATTCCGCTTGGTAGTAATAATGCACTTTTTGCAACTCTACAAATAAATCGTGAGATTTTATAATACTTGGATGTAATGTTCTAAGTTTACAGAAGGTCAAGGAATTTTCAACATTGAATGTGATAAGAAGTTCGTTGAATAACTCTTTTAAATATTTAATATTTGCAGCATTTGCTTGAAAATCTAGAATATCTCTTATCTCAAATATTTTCGTTTTTAATAATTTCTCATTATACTTAATGTCCTGAATTGTCTTATTAAAATTATCAATTATTTGGCGACTAACAGAATATTGCATTCTTATTTGATTTTGCAAGTTTTCTTGGTTTTGTTTTAAATTTTCCATAATTGAATTAATTCTTTCTCCATCTTCAGAGTCCAAGTTTCCTGTAATTGTTTTTACTGTTGATCCAAGACCGTTAATTAACCCTCTCTTTGGTCTATCTAAGGTAGAATGAATATTAATGTTATCAAATTTTTCTTCTATACTAATCCTAGTGTACTCTATTATATTTACAATATTTTCTGTTTCAGAATGAAAAAATGTATTATTAGACATATTATATTTAACGTGATTATATTGTGTACGTAACTTATTATATTCTACGAGTAGTGGACTTAAATTATAAAAATGAAAAAAAGTATGACTGGATTTCTGCAGCTTGGCATAACCAAGATTTATGGGAAGTATTCCCAAGTTATGGGTAACATCTTTTATATTGACTGTTGCGTCTCCGGCGGTGACGAACCTAAAATAAATTTATAAGGAGTCTTTTTAGGACGTTTTATGTTTGAAAGATGAATATTTTCTGAAGTATTTTTGTGTCTAGTAGCGATTTTAGCTGTTTTTAGTCGGTTATTTTTGCTTTTGATTTCTTCACTTTTATATTTATTTTTGGTTTTACCTTGTGCCTGTTTATTACGTACATACACTTTAGTGGGTATTGTATCTGGTAATTCTTCACGGCTTTTATTTGCTTTAGAGATTACTTTTGATTTATTTTCCTGTAATTTTTTATTTAAATTCGAGTATATAATTTTCATTTTATCTTTATGATTTTGTATATAATTATTAACTACTTGTTGATCAATTTCTATATCGAAAGGTGTGTTACTGTTTATGTGTCCGGTAATTATTTCGTTTGGTTTCAATTTTGTTGCAGAATGAACGCTATTATTATAGGCTAATAATGCGTAAAGTATTTTATTTTCAATAGTCTCATTTTTAAAATCTTTTTGATTATTCAAAAGTCTGACGTGTTCAATAATCGTAGAGTGGAATCTTTCAGCAATTCCATTCGATTCTGGATGTTGAGAGCTTATGAAATGAATTTTAATTTTATGCGTTTCTAATAGTTCTTTTACAACAGAATTTTTTAACTCAGTTCCATTGTCCGAAATTATTTGTTCTGGTATACAGTGGTGTGTAAAATATTTAATTAGACTATGAGCTACCTCTATTCCTTGTCTAGATTTTAATCCATACATTTGACCATATTTGGAAAATGAATCTATTATCGTAAGAAATTTACTATTTTCTAAGGTTATCGTGTCTAAATGCAAAATTTGAAAAGGTTTAGTAGCTGTGGGGGTAACATTTAAAAATGGTTTTATTGGTTTTCTATCATATTTGCTTAACTGGCAAACTTCACATTTGTTTATATAAGTTTGTATAGATGCTCTTTGATTTGGCCAGTAATACAAAGTTTTTAATTGATTTTCAGTTTCATCTAATCCTCTATGATTAGTCTTATCTTCGTGGTAATTTTGAATCACTTCTTTAATTTCATTTAAAGGAACATCTATTAATTTTTTATCACATTTAACAAAGTCAATTTGAGAATCTTGAAAGTGATTTTGTAGAACGACACTGAATTTTTCATAAATTGGGTCTTCGAAATAAATAAAATATTTAGTTTTTGGTACTATGTATTCTTTTACGAAATTAATGACATCTTGCTCAAAATTGTTTTTAGATAATTGCACAACAATTCTTTGTTTATTTTCATATAGTTTCATAATAGTAGGTACGGCTGGTTCGAAATTTACTTCCGAAAATATTAATTGATTTTTACCAACATTTATCGCTGAATCTGAAATTGGTATACCAATTACAGGATTTTCCTCATTTGTATGAACAGTTATATCTTCGTCGTCATTCTCATTATTATTACTTTCGTTATCTGTTTCAACTATTAGCGATACATTATCGTCGGGAGTTGATGAGATTTTTAATAAAATTTGTCCATATAAACTAGTAATTTTTTAGAACATTGAGGTTCTTGTAATTCAGTTTCATTGATATTTATTTGAATTCGGGATAAACAATCGCTATTGGTATTTAAAGCACCCTTTTTGTATACAATATCATAATCATATTCCTCAAGTTTCAAGCGCCATCTAACAAGTTTTGAACTTGGATCTTTAAGTGAGAATAACCACTGGAGTGGTTTATGATCGGTAACTATTGTAAATTTTCTGCCAAAAAGATAGGGGCGGAAGTATTTGGTTGCCCAAACTATGGCAAGAAGTTCTTTCTCGATTACAGAATAGTTGCATTCTGAATCATTTAGGGTTCTGCTGGCGTAAGCCACAGGTAAATCAGAGCCTATTTTGCCTTGACTTAGAACAGCACCTAAAGCATAATTGCTGGCATCTGTGGTAAGGTTAAAGGGTTTTGTAAAATCTGGATATTGAAGTATTGGTTCATTCATCAACAGATTTTTACACATTTCAAAGCATTCGACGTAATCTGAATCGTTTACATTAATAATTGCATCTTTTTTCAGTCTAATAGTTAATGGTTTAGTTAATTTTGAAAAATCTTTTATAAATTTTCGGTAATATCCTAGGAGTCCAAGGAAACCTTTTAATTGTTTTGAATTTTTTGGTATTGGAAATTTTTGAATTGCTAAAATTTTATCTGGGTTCGGTTTTACACCTTCTGGCGTGACAATATGTCCCAGATATGCTACTTCTTTTCGCAAGAATTCGCATTTATCAATTTGTAATTTAAAATTAGATTCTCTTAATTTATTGAATACTTCTTTTAAATTTGTGATGTGTTCTTGTAAACTGGTACTGAACACAATTATATCATCAAGGTACACCAAACATTTTTCGTTCTGTATACCCATTAGGATATTGTCCATGACCCTTTGAAAGGTTGCAGGAGCTCCTTTCAGACCCATAGGCATGCGCACATATTCATAGTGCCCATTTTCTACATTAAAGGCTGTTTTCGGAATATCCTCCTCAGCCATTTCGATCTGATGGAAACCAGAAGCGAGATCTAATGTTGTAAAATATTGACAACGTCCAAGCTTATCTAGTAACGTTGTAATATCTGGCAATGGATATCGATCTCCAATTGTGATCTCATTCAGTTTTCGATAGTCAACAACGAGTCGAAACTTCGACTTTTGAGAAGCATCTAGCTTCTTTGGGACTATCCAAATGTTGCTAGACCATGGAGAATTGGATGGTCTAATAATATTATTACTTAACATTTTTCGTATTTGATTTTGAATTTCCGTTCGGTGAATCTCAGGATACCTGTATGATTTTGAATAAATAGGTATTTCATTAGAAGTTTTAATGTGATGTTTTATTTTACTTGTGAAGGTGAGCTGATTTCCTTCAACATGAAAAATATCACTATACTCTTGAATTAATTTTAATACAGATTGTTTCTCTTCGGAATTCATGTGTTCAGTTCTAACTTTCGAAACATCAAATTTAACATTTTCACAATAAATTTCATTAAAATTTGGGTTGAGGGTTTGTTCGTATTCATCGAATGTCTCAACACTAATAGAAGGGCTTAAATCTACTCGAAAGCTGGATTCTGAAGGATTTAAAATTGTACATAAAGCTATATTATTTTCAACTTTTGTTAAACATTCAGGGATTTCTAATTTCCCAATTCGTGTACATGGTATAATTACATTACCATTTTTTACATTTTCAATATTTAATTTAATTACTTGTTCACAACGTGGAGGCACTACTATACAATTCGTGGATCCAGTTTTAATGTCAAAGTAATTCAATTTAATTTGACTATAAGGAGTCATAAGCAAATTATTATTTAAATCGATAATTGCATTAAGTATTTTTAAATTATCCAATCCTAACAAACAATCAAAATGATCGTGAAATTTGAAAACGCAATATTCTAAATTGAGCGGTTTCCTATAATTTTAGGGATTGGAATGAGTGTGCAGAAATTTTGTTGACTGCTACCAAAGGCAGATTTTACATGGAAGGGTTTTTTGACATAAGATTTTTTGAAATACTTATCAGCAACTGCTGGTGTCACAAAGGATCTTGTGCTACCAGTATCAATTAAAACCTTAAGATTTTGTTCTGGAAAAATTATATAGGGTAACACGCTTTCTGAATTATTTAAGTTTAACAATTCGATAATGTTTGGTTTGGTTCCGAGGCTGGTGTCTCTAAAAAATTATCGGATTCATCATTAGTGCAATCAGAATCGTCTATATTATGGAGTTCTTCCGAGATAAAATTTCTAGGTTGATTCGGATTGTGTTGGAACCTATTTTGATAATTTTGAGGGGGTCTAGATGTATTTCTTGTAGACATACTCATTGGAGTTGGATTTGGAAATCTTTGGTTCTGATTGGGTTTAAAGACGTTTTGACCATTATTAGAAAAGTTTGTATTATTCCTATTAGAAGGAGTGTAAGAAGTTGATGGACGATTTTGCGGGTTTGATGCGGAATTTCGATTAGTATATTGATAATTCGGCATAGAATTTTGCCTAGGAGGTGGCTGCTTATATGCCACATTATTTTGGAAATTGGTTTTATTTTTATGTGAATTGTTTTGCGTATTCAAGGATGAAAAAACATTTTTCGGATGATTATTCTGGGTCATATAAACTTGAAAATCATTTGTAAGAACATTTAAAGCAATATTCAAATTTTCTGGATTTTTCGTACGCATTAATGTGCCTAAAGGTTCTTTTAAACCGCGTAGCAATACTCTGAGAGCCAAATTTTTAAAGTAATTACCCAAAATTAAATGTTCACTAACATTAGAATGTGTCGTGAGATAAGAAATTTGAAGATTTAATAAATGTTGAATTCTATTATAAAATTCGAAAGGCGTTTCATTACCTTGTTTCATTTCTGAAAGTTCTATACTTAACGTGTAAATATCTCTTTTGTCAGCATAAGTATTAAGAAGTGCATCTTTTAGATTTTCCCAAGTTCTTATCGTACAAGAAGAAATGTTTATGGCTGCTTCACCTTTTATTTTTGCTAAAATGCTGGACATCAAATATTCATTTTGAAAATCCCCTACATTCACAGTATTATAAAACTTACTTACTAATTTCTCTGAAATTTCTATAAATCTAGGAAGTAATGCATTGTTTCCATCAAATTCGGGTATCATATCAAGCCTGAATTTGAGTTATTTGAATCAGAATTTGAGTCAGAATCGTCAGATGTGTCAAGTAAATAATTAATATTTCCTCTATATGACATTAAAAACACTTACAGCAATAGAATGAAGATCCTTTCCATTGGCTCGGACTGCACAGGAACAACCAATATCCTCTTGATTCTTCCGGTTTCTAGCACAACACAGATCTTCTAGTTGAGTTACTCAGTTCGCCCAACTAAGAGTTCCAATAATTAAACTTTATTTGTTCGAATAGTCAACAAATCGTAGAAACGAACCGAATGTTATATGCTTTAACTTCCGATTGACTATCCTACTGACTGCGCCACTTAACTTTTAATTTACTGGAACCGTGTTTTTAAAAACTAACTTTATTTCTAACATAAATTCTACCAACAACTTCAATTACAAGACTGCTGTTTTTTATTACAAACGTGAATTAAATAATCTTTTGGTAAACACAAGCTAAGCAATTCTACAATAATATAAGTTCTTAATCAGCACAATATACTGTCCACCTAAGGGCAATGGCGTAGGTGACATATATATATATATATATATATATATATATATATATATATATATATATACATAATTCTCACCGATTGGTTAGGAAAGTTAGGGTTTGATAAGGAAATGAGCTTAATGTCTCACCCGGTATAATAGCTTAAACTAAAACGTAACAAGTTGTGTCAAAGGTGACAATTAAGGAAATGGAGGAGTTTTAATAGACTAAAAGAAATTAAAAATTAACTTGAAAGATAAAAATCGTGTATGTAAGCAAAAAAATTTGGTATCAGAGATATTGATAAAATTGGAAATTATGGAAATGTCGGTGACATTTAAACTAAACACACAATTTTTACGCTAACACTCACAATACACTGTTTTACTAAAGGTGTACTTCAGTTCTGAAAATGATAATTTGGTTATCGAAACCCGCGTAAGACAGTGCAATTGTAAGTGTTGCTGTAGTCATGGCGTCAATAGTGTGTTTTTTAGAGATATTATTAACATAATACTTAATACGTTTGACAGTAGAGTGAACTTATGTTATATATGATTCAGGTTAAATAGAGCAGCTATACAAGCATAAAAGTTGTCTATGAAGTAGTTGAATGTTAAACTAATATGTAGCTTCGTATTTTGTCAACTTAGCAGTAAATTATGTTTTCAATTTTTGTGCAACATTCAAGTTTAGATTTTATTTTTCAGTTCCTTTCAAAAGTGCGTGGCTACTGTGTTCGTGTTCGGTTAAGTAAGCCATCTCAATTATTGCCTTGTAACTGGTGAGTTTTCAATTCTTATTATCTAGTTTATAGCTATTCGAAATTTGATGATTATTCAATATGGATAGAAGCTGTAATTTTTCGAAATACTCTTGGAAATATTACCTCTCAATCGTCCAAACACGGGGCTTTTATAAACTGATTTTCTATCCAGAACATCTTTAGACCACTTCTCGTATACAAAATAGTTTTAACTACATCAAAATTCGAAATATCATCTTCCACAGCCTTCATGGTCAGGATTGTAAGGACTTGGAGTGTAATAGGTCATTTTGAGGAATTATCATCGAAATAGTCGCACAAAAAACAATTATAGAATACTGCAAATTTTGACGCGTGTCGCCGTAGATTCAGCTTATTTTGTATTTCCAGAACAATATAAAATTTTGAAATTGGATCTTAAGATTTATTAATAGAAAAGCCAAATTTCACAAACATTCCTACAATAAGACTACCAACAACGCTTTACATTTTGCACAAACCTATTTTTGAATAATGCTTTGGTGTCGGATGAAGCACATTTCCATTTTAATGGTTATACCAACAAACAAAACCATAAATTCTGTGACTCTGAAAATCCAATGCATCAGCATAATAGAGATATAGCCCTCCCGTTTCTTCAAGAAAAAGGATAGAATGGAATGCCGTAAATGGCTTCTGGAGCTTCTCACTGAACAATGATATTTGGAAGTGTATGCTAAGAATTACTGTATCTACTAGTAAAATAATATTTCTACAATCTGTGTTGCCGAAAGTAATATTAAAGCATTATAGGCGTAAAGAAACAGGTTCTTTATTAGATTATGCTAGACGTACGAATTTGATTGCAATGGTCTTATCAATTTTTATAGCTAACATGATTGATAGAGGAAAATTGAACAATATATCTCTATAATGAAATAGTGATACAGGAATATTCAAGCAAAAAATAATGAAAATATATAAGTCACTTGGAAAATTTGTGAAAATAGAGACAAAGACATAAGTTTACATTCTATAAATAAATGCTTGTTCAAAAGTGAGAAGAATACGTTAATGATTCCCTCTTAGAAGTAGAATAGAGCAACACATTTTTCCACTATAAGTGAGGCTCAATCACAATCGCTGATGTGGAAAAAATACAAGATTGTTTGATTACTATGAATGTAAGAATATTGAATATAGAAGAATACATAGATGATTTCGTAATCTGTCATAGATATTTCAAAAATGATTATCTGATTGTATCGCATAAAACATGAATGCAAAATGACAGTCTTGTAGATAAATGTCGATAAATGTAATTATTTTTTATCATCGACATGTTTTATTTTTATGTATATCAACCATTCTTTATATCAATGATTAATGTATTTTTTAAGTAAATGTATTTTGTCATTTAAGCGTTTTTCATTGCGGTTTTATTTCAACATCTTGTTTCCATAATCATTTTCATTTTTTTCCATCTCCAGCGATGCTCGTACATTTTTAACCCCCGCCCTCTTGTGGTAAAAATATCTATTCTGTAAGTGAAAGTTCGAAGTTAGGAAATAGAAAAAAGTTGCTGGGAGCCCAATCCGGTGAATATGTTGGTTAGTCAACCAATTTGAAGGGTAATCCATGAACTTTAGCCACACTTAAGCATAATCGAAAGTTTTCGGTGAATACGATGATGTCACATCTATCTGCCTTCTAGTGTTGCCATTCTTTGAACCAATTTAAATGTTGACGTTTAAAAGAAGCATTGATCGTGGGCGATATAAAAACAGAACAATGGCTCCAATATGGCCATTTATCAGCAATTTGATGCTAAGCAACTAGAGCTAGTTGCCTGAAGCGTCTATATTGATGTTTGGTGGTACGCTTTAGTTGTCTAGTAAGTCTTTTTCGATTTTTGTTGCAGTACAGTTGACTCGAGGGTCAATTTCGCGAGAGGATAGAGCAACATCTGGATAATCCATAATTTTAAGTATTTTGATGTCTACAAACTTCAGGAATTTTGTTAAGCTCGTAATAACTAACAATATATGGACTATTTGGCTGCTATAAGCAGGTTTCTTGAGAAAAAAATGTCTTTATAAACGTTTATATTGTTGCTTTATGCTGTTTATTTATGTCCGTAAACAAATCAATTATTCATTCTGAGTATGTCTCGAGGAATTTCAGATTTCCCCTTTTTTGATTTTTTGTATTCAAATAGCATATTTTATAAAATAAAGTGGGTAGCTAGTAATTTCACATCTTTCTAGAATAGTCGTATGGTGGATAGATTTGTTGAAACGAAATCGTTCAATCCAAAATCAGGGCAAGGGCATTATAGGAATTAAATTGATTGTCTTTATTTAAGACAACATAATATCGTGTATAGAAGAGTGACTAGCAATCTACTTAAAAATAAAGTAGCGGATGATCAAAAGATCACTGATTCTGTTAATCTCTAATTATAAATATATCTTTTTAATTTCTCTAATATAAACAGCCTCTATAACTTTTTATCGATATATCCACTAACTCCACATGGTTTGATTTAAATTAAATTAAGAAAGACATATAAAATGACATATTCACATTTTTTAAAATGTTGTGTCTACCTGGCTGTTTGTTAAAAAACATTGGTGCTGCTGCTTTCATATTTTTATTAAGGTTAAACGCGACAAAATGGGTCTGATGTCTATCGTTGCGTGTAAGCTTCAAATTAACTTGGTAAATTCCACAACAAATAAATGACATAATAAAATCTTTTTTTGATATTAGGCCAATCCAAATAAATATGACTCTATTACACATTTTTTATTTCAGACTATATTCTTTTTAATGAGATTTTTCACTAATTTTGATTGTTTGTTTGGTGTCAACTCATCATTTGTTTCGATTTGATCTACATGCTGTTCCATTTCTCTGTTCGTATTTTCTTCTCCAACCTCCAAAATCGTTGCTACTGAAGAGTTATTGAATTGATGGTTTCTTTTCGAATTTCTTCAATCCATTTGGCAATAATGAAAATAATCAAAATAAAGTAAATTAGAGACACTGGAACGAACAATAACTATGAACAATGTTCAATATGATTCTTTCATTGAAGACAAAGAAATGTTCAATGATTAAAATCTCAAAGTGGGAAGCAGATACTTCATCAAGGTCAATGAGGTGATTAATGCAATAAAGGAAGTTTCTTGAATGCATCCGAAATTATTGGCACAGAAAAAAAATAGCAAGTATAAGCGACCTCATATATATTTTTCAAAAGAAAGAGTAGTACTTCTCCGTTGACATATGAACTTTTTTTTTTGTTCATAAAATCTGATGACTATAAACTCATAATATGTATGCAAAAGTAATCCTTCTCAAGTTAAATCTGAACTTGGCTTTAGCGATTTTGTCTTTCCTCGATACAGCGTACATAAATGTATGTTTCTTTATTCGATATTCTTAAACTAAACGTTGTCATGGGTTGGGTTGCTACACTAGAGTAATTTTTTTAACAAACTTCTTCGCCAAATAGTCTGCCATATTAATATTAAAATGGAAAATTTATCAATATAATCCTCGAGGAGAGTAACATTCTCAATTTGTCTGTGAATAGGTATTTTTGGATTTAGATTCTGAAGATTTATTGTGAAAAAATTCACTTACATAATATACTTCGATAGATGTCGATGTGCATACATTACTCGAACTGGCCTATTTTATCGAATACTGTATCCTTGGCGTAAATGATGCGTTCTTATCATCCCTCAAAAGTGAGACAAAGATGCTGAACAGTATGGAATAAAGGACAAAAAAGAAAACTTTTAATAAAATTTTAGAAAATTCGGCACTCTCATTTCACAAAGTCTTAATGGAATTTCTTGGGGTACTGCTACCGAAAATGAGAAGTCGGAAAACTACATGACTGTTAAACTTTTAGATTATATACGTTTCGATAATATAAAAATGTTTAAATTGTTTGGGAAGTAACCATAGTAAACTATAGTTTTCCGTACTTTACTGAAAATATGTTAATGAAACTAATAGATCCGTGATAACAACAGACATTTTTCTACTTAACAAAGTGAAGAAAAATAATTTTTGAAGTAAATATGTTTACTTCAACATTAACCATTATGCAAATTTGCAAGCATTTCTGCAGTAGGCAGTTCATTTGAACCAGAGCTAGGATATGGCAATTCTTCAATTTACCATTGTTTTTATAAAGAAATCACCTGGTCGTAATGGGAAGCAAGTGTACCGTCCAACACTGAAGAAGAAGAAACTGAAAAAATGGAAATGATTCAGTGATGGAAAGCCAAGATGAAAAATTTGCGCAAATTATTATCATTACACTATATCGCATATGAATACCAGCAGACTACATCAAAACAAAATTTAAATTGGAATCAATAGATTTGACACTGTGTTTTCGAAATTGCTGTGTCTCAATCATTCAGTTATAGAATGATAATTTTGTGGTCACATTTAGAAGGAGATCAAAAAGTAAAAAACAAAATTCAATTTTTATCGTATTTAGAATTAGAGAGTGTGTGGTAACAGCACGTATGAAATCATTTTGATAACTATATAAAAATACATCTACTACTGTTTTGAAATATATACCAATTTTCTAACCCTGACACATATTATCCTTTCATGTGAATCCTTCACACATTGCAATATAAATAAATCGAGCCCTAACAAAAATAGGATTTTGGTTTGTAAAGAAAAACAGATCGTAAATAGATAATAAAAAGGGTATTCGGTTTATGTTTGATTTTTAATGGGACAAAACCCTTGTGTATGATTCTAGCTCTAATAAAATTTACTTTTGTATTATTTGAGAATTGCTTCATAAAATATTCTTACTTCACAAGAAAATTATCTAATCAAGAGAAAAGTTGTACCGGTTCAAACCCCAAAAACAGAGGACTGCGGAGGATTACAAGAAAAAATTTATGATTTTAGTCACTTTGTACGGCTTATCATAGTTTTTGTCATAAATGAAATTCTATCAACATTTCTACTTTAGGCAATTTATAGGGATTTTTATTAGTGAGTCCACAGTTATTGCTAGTTAAACAAAATAAAACTTCTACTGTAATTAGTGACAGAAAAAGTGTATTGGTCGGAAAAATTCGTGTGAAGTAGGGAATACATAGGGGGGTATATGAAAGCAATAAAACGCCTAGTGTAGTTGGCGACGAAAAAAAAAGTGTTATGGAATGAACATCTTATTTTTAACATTTCATATATTATATTGTTCAATTAGTTTTTCTAATGGAACGGGTTTTACAATTCAACTTCAACCTTTGAAGACGATAACTCGGTTATCGAAACGTGCGTCAGATAGTCTATATGTATATGTGTTGATGTAGTGGTAGCGTAAACAGTGTGTTCAGTACATATGAATTTTTCTTTAATGATAGCTCAACGAGTTTAGGGGTATTAAATCGGGGAATCTTACGAGCTAATCAAATAAGTTTCACGTTACAATTCAATGCTTAAAACATAATTCAACACTGCCTCACAGCTTTAATTGGGGAGCGTATTTTGAAACACAATTTCTGAGAACCAAATGTATATTGTAGAATGATATACTAAGAATTGTAGTAGATGAAAAACTAGAATCGTAAGCCACATGGTTTGGAGATAATCGCAATAGGATTAAAATAAATATAACCTAAATGTACTAGTTTTACATTTTCGGTACTAAGAAAAAATTCACAGGTAACCGATTGATTAGTGTTAGTATGTAGGGAGTTACAAAATAATTTAATAATTTCGATAATTGCTTGCGAGAATTCCAAATATCGTAGTCCTTTCAGAGTTTTTTCGTATGATATTGGTCTGATAACTTGAGTTGTGGTAGTGTCAGTGTCTCAAAGCGTGTGTGATCAGTGACTGGGACTGAGAATTTAGGTATGGCGGCTTGGATAGAAGTCCGTGCGGTCCGTGTCAAGCCCGTGCACCAGCAGTACCCCCAGCAAAAATAGCGGTTCGGATGAATTTCTGTCCGGGAAATGCCAGTGTATAAACAGTCTCATAATTATGTACACTGTTTTTTTTTCTATCCGGAAACTTCATAAAACGAAACGGACACGGAACCGACACGGCACTGATATATATAAATCGACCTTAAAGCGACTCTAAGCCGCAATAATATTTCATACAACAGAGCAGATGTGTTGAAAAAGAACAATTTTGGTTTCACACTGTAGCTAAATATGGAATTTCCCGTAATTTTGAGTCTAAATAATTTCTATATTCCTTTGCATTGAGTTTAGGGTCTAGGGCACTAATAATCCACTGCCTTAACGTATTATTTACGTCGTATTTTACTTTGTTATGGAAAAGGAAGGTAGGTTAGGGGAAAATTGTGCCCCAAATACTGAACGATTGAGAAACGCTGTTATAAAGCAATGCTGCCTGCAAACAATTTCAATGCCTTTCAATAAATATTGGACGAGTAATCAGATACTTCAAATAAACTGGAGATTGACGCGCGTTTCGATAACCAAGTTATCGTCTTCAGACACTGAAGGTAACTGAGTGTAATTGTGAGTATTGATGTGGTAATGCCAATTTCATATTAAATGTTATAGTGAAATAATAAATAACGAGGTAGTTGAACTCAATATTAGAATACTAGATGCAATTGTTTCATGAAATCCTGATGTTTACTTATTTCTTAATGATCCATTTCAATATGAAACAAATATATGTCCAACGTATAATGAGAACAAATTGAAATCTATTTTTGCTATATTATTTATTTTAGAAGCGAGTTATTTCTAAGATATGATATTCCAAAAGTGGGAGGGACGAAAAAAAGTGAAAGCGAATACAAGATAATTCGTTGTTAAAATCAAAACTGAAAAGAAGAGTGGGATAGATTTTCACATTTGCGAATAGTTTTCATCTGCCTATTATCATTCCGGTATTACAAATATTAAATTAACTTTCAATCACGTTTAGTAATAATATTGCGTATTGTATTATAAATTTGAGGAAAAACCTGTTTTTTTCTGAATGCTGCTTGTAAATTTGAATTGATATCAAAGCCATAATTATCAACAGATAAAGAGATTTGGTAATAATACCCAATACATGAAGTTGTGGCCAGTGTAAAAGCTTATAGCAATCAAATAGGTATTAAAAGTGATAAATGATATATAAGCCGAATTTAAATATTACATCATAGTGACATATCCCTGTGCTCGAGCATTGTACGTCGTTATAGAGGCCAGTTACTTTTAACTCTAAACTAAGTATTAGTCATGACAAACGTGTTGGATATTTACAACAGACTCGCACCTAAATATTGGAAATATTGTTATAAAGATGATATATATTTATCATGAATCAATTATTATGAATTATTAACACTTTATTTTTTATTTATTTATTTACCCTAATACATGTGTATCTCTTTTAATTGATATGTGAATTCTTTCCACAATCGCTTATAATAACTGATTTAATAATTTTGGATCAAGAAAACAAAAACGTTACACTACACTGGATAGTACAAGTACAATAACTAATTGTTATGTGTTTAGAAAAAAAGTCATCTTCGATTAGTTGTTCAACAATAAATTATCAATATTCTCACGATTTTACATTTATTCTATTCAACTGGGACTAAATTTGTATTATATTCACTGATTGCATTGCATTGTTGAAATGATGTAGACCGTATGTACTGTGGAAAATAGATGACATGAATATTATCAACCTATCCGAAATGGAGCAATCTCTCCAAGTGATGAAAAATCTGAAAGCACACAACACTCCATCCAAAAAATAAAATGATGCAACGGTTCGAAGCAATCAAAGAAAAGCACTTCCATTCGCCAATCATTTGGAAATTTTTTTTTATCCCAATATACCGTAGTGCAAATACTACCAGTAATAGTTAAATCAACCACACAAGACATCCAAATAGTTACCTCAAAAAAACTTATTGAATATGAATATCAATCTAAACAATGAAGTTCTCACATATCTGTTTTAAACAAGAATGAGCGAACTAATAGATTGTCGCCTTTGAACTTGAATATGCCTTCAAAACCTGGCAATCCCATGAATGAGGTTTTCTCACACAGTACCAAGTGGTCGACTGCTATGCACTATTTGTCATAGATTATTTATCATATATTATTTTAAACAGTCCTCTATTATTGGTAGGTAAAATGAGTTTGTCAAAGCAGTAAATACTTTTCAAATGAGACCCAGTTGAAAACGTCTATTGATTGTCGCACTTACTGCACGTGAAAGTTCTTGACGCCCTTTTCGTATATCATTTTCTTCGGTGATTATTTTATGTGTCGTGTCATATTTGCTCGTTTAAGTGATGGATACCAATAATACAGGTAAGCCTTTATTAAATTAATATGAAATTGTATTAAATATATTGTCAATAAATGACTTAATGATCCGTCAATGATACCCTTTTTTAGAAATGTTTCTTCTTTATTTTTCAATTTCAATCGAAAAAAAACTTTACTTCCGCACCTTTCCGAGTTACATTTTTGATTTCATTATATAGTATAAAGTCTTATAAAGAAAACTGCTTAAAATCAGCTGCTAGTTTTTGCTAGTTTTAAGAATAAACCAGTTTGAAATTTTTTTGACAAAAATAGGAAAAATCGGATTTTATGTTTTTGTGTTAATATTATTTTTTTATTGTTATAGGTTCACCTGGCTACTCGGGAGTGAAAATGTTAACTCTGTTGAATCGATAAAATGAACGAACAACATTCATTATCGATAAATGAAAAAATATTTAGAAAATTATTTACTCGTGTGTTACGGGGACACAGAAGAACATAAAAATGTGATAAAAAAGAAGTTTTTGTATTTTAAATGTGATTTGATAAAGAGGTGGTCTCGGGCGCATAGAATACTTGAAAACTTTTTGGCGGCCAATAATTTTTGGTTGGAAGGAACATTTGAGATCCCCGCCCGTAGATACGCATCAAAGGCCAGGACGACCTACCAAATCTTTTACCGAATCTAGCGAAAGAACAAAGAGAAGAAAAACTGAAGGAGTCCGCGCATCTTACGACGAAGTAATTGTTCACGCGGCACAAGTAATTTTACAAACAGAGGGAAAAAGAAGCGCGTCTACTGTTTTAAAAGACATTACAAATTCTTCTGCGTCTGCCAGTGATTGTAAAAACAGACATTCAAAGTCTAAAGAAATAGAGTCCCTTACTCCTCTGCAAGCACTGATAATGTTTGTTGAAGCCGATTTGACCAGAAGACAGTACGAAATTATTCGAGCAACGAACAAAAGATTTTATCCACATTATGAGTTATTATTGAAGGCCAAAGAAGATTGCTACACACCCAAGGAGTCATTACGATGACGTCTACCTGCGCAGAAGGAAACCTACAATCTTTGTTGAATCACACTGTAACCAGATTATCCCTCTTCTTAGAAGAAGTATTACTCACATTTGATGCCGTTGAAAGGAACTCGTTACTGTTAATCTGCAAATGGGGTTGTGACGGCTCTCAACAAGCACAGTTTACACAAAGACTCTCAAACGAAGATGAATCTGATGCTAATATTTTTATAAGCTAATTTGTGCCTCTACGAATTGTTTGTGGTGAGGATAAAAGTAAAATCGTGTGGCAAAATCCAACTCCTTCTTCACCTAGATATTGCCGTCCAATAAGATTTAGATTCGTAAAAGAATCTACGGACATCACAAAAGAAGAGATCAATTATGTAAATAATAGTGTAAACTCATTAAACTTGATGAAAGTTTACCTCAATGGAGAGAATTTTTTTTTCAGCATAGTTTTAAAATGACTATGGTTGACGGAAAGGTCTGCAATGCAGCTACAGACACCCAATCGACCAGCAAATGTTATATATGTGGAGTTACATCAAAAGGTTTTAATGATTTAACAAAAAAAAAATGATGTATGCCCTGAAGCTCTTGAATTTGGCCTTTCCGTATTATATGCAAGAATCCGGATATTCGAAAGTGTGCTGCATTTAGCATATAAATTGCCCATAAAAAAATATCGCGAGAGACGAACCGAAGAAGAAAAAAGATCTAGAAAAGCAGAAGAAACTTGATATTCAGCAAAAATTTAGAGAGGAGACACGTCTCTTAGTCTATATGCCAAAAAGTAACTTCGGAAACACAAACGATAGAAATACCAGCAGAAGATTCTTCGAGAACCCTGAATTGGCTGCAGAAATCACTGGGATAAGTTATGACTTGATTATTAGATTAAAAGTGATATTAGAAGCTATATCAAGCGGACATAAGATAGACGTAGCAAAATATGATAAATACGCCTTGGAAACTGCGAAACTCTTTGTTGAGTTATATGGCTTGCATCCTATGACTCCAACGATGCATAAGGTCTTAATTCATGGAGCTTCAATAATAGAAAATTCGTTGTTGCCGATAGGGCAACTTTCGGAAGAAGCTACCGAGGCCCGCAATAAACATTTTAGGTCTTATCGCTTAAACTTTGCTCGCAAGTTTTCGAGGGAAGAATACAACTTAGATATTTATCATAGGTTACTATTAACATCCGACCAATTTCGTTCCATGAGAAAGACAAAAAAACCGCTTCAAAATTATTTTTGCCTGAGACAATGCAGCTATTAATTCCTGCTGCGCCAAACCGACCAATCAATGGAAATTGATGAAAGCGGCGAAAATTTAAATGTAGATGAATAAGTCTCCAATGTATGATTGATTATTTTTAGTGATTATCTATTTAGATTATGTAACTTTAATATTGTATAACGATTGCAAAGATCCTTTTAATAACATAATATATTTACTTACTTATTAGAGCAAAATAAACTTTGTTTTATTTAATAATACATACCTGAAAGTATTACAAAAACGTAGACATCTGTCCCTCCTTGGGGAAAGCCGTGAGTATGTCATATGTATTTTCAATATATTATTAAAAAACACTTTGAAATCAACTTCGATCTCGAATAAAATATTTTTTGATAAAAAATCACAAGTAGGTGCGCATAACCACCGTGCACCAACAAATAATTTCGATAAGCTATTCCAAACACAGAATTATTTTTATGTAACTATTTTGTAATATAAATATCACATAAAATAATTTTGGCCGCCTAAATTCTGAAAAACGATCTATGTGCGACGGTTCGTTTCCGAAATATAATACTTTGCATTCTTATATGGCCAGTATATTATTTAAATTTTGTTTAACAAAAATATTGAAGGAGAAAAATAAAATAATTAAAAATTGTTTTATCTAATAACATCAAAGTATTCATAGTAAGTGAAGCGACACAATTTTTCCCAGTTCTTATTGAACTCATAAGTTGATTCAGTAAACGCATGTAATTCATCTTTCTCATCCCTTTTTCCAGTGCCAGGCAGTTATATTTATTACCGTTAGGGATTTTCTACTAAAACAAGCCAGTTTTTAATTCTTTTTCACATATGCTTTAATAAACGATGAAATATAAAAAATACATTCAATTGAAAAATATATGATTCAAAAAACTAGAATTTTTAAAAATAAATCATGCATATAGGAATGAAAAACGAGAAAGTGTTCAAAGATAAAAAAAGTTGAACGAGTTAAAGTAAAATTCATAGCTTTACGTAATAAATTTTAATGATATTACGGATAATTCAATTGATAGCTGCTACATATTTTTGATAAGGGAAAATTATTTTTTGTGACTAAGACTTTTATTTTGATATTCATGCTGTAGGTGATGTATAAAGTTCCACTGATTTGTGTGGCTCTTACAGTTTCAGAGGAAGTTAGGTTCTTCTGTTCGTTATCGTCATTTGCATCGCAGAAATCCATCCTTTTGCAAGTTTCCAAATTTTACTGCAATGATATAATATTTTCTACTATTAGATATATAAATTACTATACTTTAACTTACGGAAAATTCTATAATTCTCTCAAATTCGCCCTCTCACTTGCAAACGGCTTAAAAGTCAAATTTAGAATGTCATTCAGCAAAGCACTTAAGTTACGGACAAAATAATTATGCCATTGTGTGCAAATGTATATATAGAAAATCATCGATCTGTGTGCAAAATAAAAACACGGTCGTCATCCAATCAGATTTCTCAATTTTTTTATGTTTCCGTGTTGAAATTACTTGCAATTTGAAATTTTCAATACTGGGAAACGGTATGGAATGTGTCATATTTTATAGTGGTTGTTGTATCTATTGCAAAAGTAGTTACAAAATGTGAGGGATTAATTATAGCCAATGTGAATAGGTACTTCCCCCGTAAAAAGTTCAATGTCAAAGTAACAAATTCAATTTTTTTGTTGATTTTGACTATGTAGACCTCGTTCATAAGTAAAGTACAGTGATAAAATTTAATATTGAAACTAGGTCAATTTTATCCACTTGAACTCCCAGATCCTTAATTCAGTTTAAAAGATTGCTTTACAAACATCATCAGATAGATCTTTGTACCTTCGCCTTTTCAAGTAGGATATGCACAACAGAAGTTGAAGAATTTATCGACAGTTAAAATTGAGTGGATAAGGTACATCAGATTTTGTTTATGTTGTTTAATATGTCTATAACTGCGAATAAATAGAGTTCCACGAATCAGCAAACAAAATTTCTGTGTCATCTAGAAAAAAAAACCTAATTTTAGATTATGAAAATACCCTTTATACAGAGGAGAAATTTTCCATTGATAATCATGGTACCAACAAAAAACATGAGTACGAGGCGATTTAATGAAAGAGTAATTCTTTAGAGGTTGAAAGTGTTTCAATACGAATTCGCTGAATCGAGGATTTGTTAATAGAGAAATCATCGCTGTTCAGACCAAGCGCTTCTACCATCGCATTAAGAATGTAAACGGAACCTCTAATGCTTAACAGACATCGGTCTAAAGCTGCAACTAGTTTAGGTGTTATGAAATTCTTTCTACCTCTTTTTGAACTTTGATCATGGCAGGGAACGTCCGGCAAACTAAGTTCAGAATTCAAGATCGGTTCTTCGTCTGAATCTTTTAGACTTTCTAAGTTATTTGTGGTGGAAGTAGACGCAACAGCTAGTGATTCTCTTTGCCTTACAATCTTTTCCTCTTCTTTTCGTCGTTGTCTAGATCTTTATTCTTTTTCTGCCAATTTTTTATCTACACCCCCTAAGCATCCCGGTCGATCTGGCTCTCTCTGTTTCATTAAAAATAATTTATCTTCCTCTATTTTTATTCTCTCAATAGCATCAGCATGTGCAATATCAAACCAATTATCAAGATTAATTTTGAAATTGTTCTTACAATTTTTTTTGCAAATCTCTCAAAACATGGAGAATTTCTTCACGCAGTTAGGAAATGCTCTTGTTGGAATTCTTGCTTTTTCACAATATATGAAGCACTCCCTAATTACAAGATTTGCACTTTCACTAACAGTCAATTTAACCTCACGAATATTGTAAAATAGGACTGAGAGAATTTGTCGATTAGATTAGGTAATTTTGCACCATTTATTTAGTAGCTAGGCAATCCGATAAGGAAAATATTTTGTTTATCATTCCGTAATTCCACCGACATGTTTACAAACTAAGCAATGGAGCAATAATAGTCTCAAAAATCACGTATAAAATTACAGACTTGAAATTATATATATATATATATATATATATATATATATATATATATATATACATATATATCTATATATATATATATATATATATATATATATATACAGAGTGTTCCAAGGCGATGCAAAAAATTAGGAAGTGAGTAGATGACGTGAATATAATGCTGTTACATAAAAAATATTTCTTATACGATTGAATGAATTTTTCAATCAATTTTTCAACAAAAAGGTACTCTTTGATTAACATAATAAAATTTGTGGTTTAGGAGATTAGTAGAGTTTTAGATCGTTGTACATGCCGTTCGCCATGAAGAGACATTGTGAAAATTGTAATTATATATTGAAAATACTTATAGGAGGTATAAAAACACAATCAAACATTTCTTGGAGAAGTTATGAATTAATAAATAAACATTGTACCACATACTATCCAAGATCATTTTACTGGCATAAGGAAAAACTTGAGAGATTAATAATAATTATCACATCTTATTTAAAGTTTCAATATGGTAGAATTTACCTTCAGTGAATGAATTGATGAACATGAATTTGATGAATGGTTTGGCTTCTGGTAACTCGTCTGGTTGTATACTCAACGCTTTCCGGGCAGAATTATACCCGATTGTAGCACTTGGTTGATCGCAACTTACGGGAAACAGATTTCTCTAAATAAATTGAGTAAATTATAGTCTATTTCAGAAAGGTATAGAGTAATAAAATGGGGAATTCCGTCCAGTTCGGCTCAATTTCGGTGTCGGCCATAGGTGTAGGTCTTGAAATAGTATTGTCTGTAATATTAAACTTTCAAGTAATTGCGTGAAAGAATAAGGAAAAGTTTTTTTTCTCGCCTGAATTGTCAATATCGAAATATTGTGTAGGGATTACTTAGGTAGTAAATTATACAGTTACGCTTTGCGTTTAACAGGTACCGTTTAACCTTTTATTAGTGCCTCTGCCTAATTCAAACTCTATTTCCGATTCGGATTTCCTTTTATTTTCAGTGATTGTGAATGGATAACAATAGGGTAAACCCATAAATTGACCCCAACCCGGGTGGTACTACCTGTACTTGATAAAAAGAAAAAAATTTTACAATGAAGTCAATGCCAAACTATGAAAGTGGCTTAAATATTCGTTGAGTCACTCTGTGGTCCTTTTGCATACCTATTGAGGTTTTATTACTATATATTTTTCTGAAAGACACTATAGTTCCCATTTTTATTTATAAAATTATATTTTAGGATGTGTTCTACCAAAAAAAGACGTCAAAGGTCAACAACGAACTATACCGTCATCAGTTTTAGATCAAAATGCATTAGATGCAGTTGATGTTGATCCTACAACTAGCGTACTAAAATTTAACGTATCAACGACAATTATTCATAGGATTCTCCAGGAGCAACTTTTTTACCCCTTTATATCCAGCAATACTGTCCTATTCTCATGAGTTTCTACATAAAAAAAAGGTTGATAATATATTTGTTGGAAAAGTACTGTTTACTGATGAAGCTGGTTCCACTCAAGACGGCTTCATTAATTCCCATAATTTATATTTATGGGCAAATGAAAATCCTCACGGTACAATTCAAACAAAAAATCTACTTTGTGTTAATGTGGGAGAGGAATAGTGGGTGATAATTCAGTAGGTCTATATTTTTTTTATTATAACCGGAATGATCAGTGACACTCAGAATTTCTGCAAAATGATTTCCCATCCATGTTATCCCTCCTCTTCCTATAACTCAGAAACCCGAGGAGTCGTATGAGAAAATTTTCTTATGTCTTTCACACCATTATTTTCACGTCATATAATGACTCCCAATTTTTTTTGGATCGCGGATATATATATATATATATATATATATACTTAAGTTTTTTATGTCTTTTTTATCAACTGATAATATATGAATAATGAAAATATAATCAGTTTATGATAAACAAAACATAAAAAATTATTTTTACTCAATTTTAATTATAAGATTTTTGATAATGCTTCGCGTCAAGATTAATTGTTAAAAATTTATTGTAATCATCCTTGAAGTTTATTGTATAAATTTGAAATTACGGGTATCTTGTGTAGAACCGACAATACCGCTAAAAAAATTATATGATAGTGATTACACAACTAGTGAAAAATGCTGTATGTATATAAAAAATTAGCACAGTATATTTCACAGTAAAATTTGGATACGTTTCTACTGATGAACAGCGAATATATAGAAACTAATTATCCACTGTAAGTAAATATAGTAATAATTTAATTGTTTTCTTAGGTTAGAGAAATAAACATAAATTGTTCATACACTGGGTGTTTTTAAAGTAATTGGGGTTAATTTGTATCCAATTTTAGATTAGAGTTTTTGATAAACATGTAGGTATATAAGCCTTGTTGATTATTGAGTACAGGGTTTTGATGTTTTTGTAATAAAAAACACCTAAATGTAAGAGAAAATTATTAGGATCCTAATCTCTTCTTAGTAATATTACTTGTTTTAAAAATTTTTATGAGAAACAGCTGAATTTAAGTAATCTTTGCAATGTAGACAATTGGTGAAACATGTGGAAACAATGCAAATTACAATCTATCTAATTTTGCTATAAAAAATATGACATACAAAAACATTACGTAACAGTTCTATTTTCAAAGTATAATTTGTTAATTACTGTAAATCTGACAACTAAATAATTGTTATTAATAATTATTTAAATTGACGATCAACTTATTATTTCAATTCGATAGTATTTTAAGATTGAATATTGAAAACAACATTATTTAAGACACAGTTATTTAAAAAAAGTCCATTTTATAGCTGATTACTCTCTCAAACTTCTCGTCTAATGTTAATTCCATTTGAGGCTGTGATATCTACATGTATGCCAGGGGCTTGGTCCAAGAATGTTTTTGGAAATTCTCGTCTTATTTTCTAATGAACTCTTAACATAGTCTTCGGTTACACAGCTGGATTTCCATCCTCCTTGCTACTTTTATTTCAGAATGTCCGCTCCTGAGTCTGTCAGGAGAGAAGCTGACGAATCTTAAGCAATGTCCTGTGTATCCTTAACATCAAGTGGACCCAGGCACATAGCAATCTTTCCTAGTAATTTTTCCATGGTATTTATGCCCACGAGTTGTATGTCACATTTTCCATTATAAGATCGTACAAAAATTTTTCGTGCTTTATAGCAGGAGGTCTAGTTATAAACATATCGTAAATAAAGTCTCACTTTTGTAAATAGAAATATTTCGTCTTTAGACTCTTTTATAAATATTTCTACGTTCTCTTTCGTCAAAATCTCCAATTTTTTGTATGGTATCCTGCTCACCGTCTCTTCAGCAAAGCCAAAAGCGTAATGTGAACTTTTTGATATTGACATTGTTGCACACCGTGTGTTCACATCACAACATTGTATTTGTAGTCGACAAAGTCGACGCCCTTAATATTTTGAATTTTCAAAATAAGCAAAAAGGATCTTTCCGTTGTTGTCTTTTATATTTTTCAAATCGAAATGTTTTTCAAATTTTTGATAGGCCAGGACATAACTATTTCATGATTTTTCAGGTATTAAACTACCCACTGCGGCATTTTCAGACACTCTAACTTCAAATGAAATGTCCGATTCGCTATCTGAAGACATTTCAAGTAATTACTTCCATATTAATAATACTGCAAGATCTGCTTCAATAATAACAATATTCATAACAACATTTGAATCCACGTTAGTATTTTCTTTGTAATTGAAGATTCTATTAAATATGATAAGTAATTTCTAAAACTCGCTGGTGTTTGTTTTGGCAATCATTACGTTTGTTGAACTATATCGATATTTTCATAACTAGTTACTACTGATTTCTTTGCAGCATCCATTTGCCTCCATTTGTGTTGAGTTAACCGCAATACCTAGTTTACTAATGCTAAAAATGTTAATACGCATATTTTGTGTGGATTAATCTAATAGTATTATGCCCAGGAGGCTTAAATTATGCCTAGCATTAACAAATAACCATTTGCCATGTTCAGAGACATTCAGTTAATAAATATCCATTCACAAGGAAGTGAAAGTATTTTTCTAAATAAACTACAATTACATGAGACTCCTAAAATTGTTATCGCACATTCTGAAAGCAGTACTGAAAAAAATACTCGACTAGCAACAGTTCGGAAAATTGCCAACGAAAAAACCCTATTTTGTAGCTGATGTTATGTGTAAAGATAAAACTTCTTTAGATATTGATATCAACCAAATGTATACGGGCTGATATGAATTCTTCGCAATATATCTTTAAAGTCAATGTTTGGACCGTTATTTTCGCACGCTACTTTCCCCAACGACTGTTGAAACCAACCCTCGTTGAACGCATAAGAACTCCAATATAATACTTACTATTTCTTACTAGAATACAAAAAACCTTGAAAAAATCAGATACAAAAAAAATGGCCAGAAATGGTTGATATACATAAAAATTAGAAATTTATTGATAATAGGAAATTAATTTATGACTTTATTAAGTTAACGAAACTGTGAGTGTATGCTTAAAATAGAAAGCGAAAATAGAATACTAGTACTTTTGTATCAATAACTCTGAGATCCAGATTTCGCAAATCCATCCCATCTCACTAATACTGGAGCAACTTTGCCATGGGAGTTGTACTCTTAAAATCATAGTGATCACGGCAAACCAATTTAATAGTTTCTCTCATCTAACTCCTAAAAGTAAGGGTCCTATTTCCTTAGACTCTAATGCTAACTCTAACATGGGAACTACGTATTATATACTATACTCTGGCATAGAACTATTCAAATAACTTCACAGGATTCTTTCTTTTGAGTTTTCTTCTCTGATTAGTGTTTCCGACAAATTTAAGGCATCTACGTTCACATGGTATAGAAACCATTGTTCATGGCTTGTGGCAAACTTGGTTATTATTTGATGAACAGTTAAAAGTCCCAATGGAGTTCATTATTTTTTGTATCCTAATGCATTTTCTTTTCCATAACCTCAGAGTTGTATACCATTGGTTCATAACAGTATCAAAATTTGTTTATATAATAGCACTTTATTGGATGTAGACAAACATCAATTAATCCCCAATATCCAATACAAATTTATGCATTTTATAAAATGGGGTTTCCCGCGCAATACCGTCTATTGTGATGTTTATGCTGCGTTGCGTTTATGCTGTGTTGATATTATTCAGTTTCACTGGCACACGTTGATCTCTTCTGTCAGTGAAGTTTATATATGTTACCGTGAATGACTGAAATTGGAGAATGTCGACTTTCACCGGTGAATGTCAACATTCACATAGTCGCTTGGTGAAAGATCGACATATTTTATTACATTGTTGTAATTATACCTTGTCCAGTGTGTGTTGACAATCACAGATATGCTCTGGTGGAGGTCCAAAGCAGAAGAGTCGAAAAACAAATCCTTTGTTCTGCTCGGAGTCAATCAGCTTTGGCAGTCTTATGCAAGCTTTGATAACGCGAGCAACGTTTTCTTATTTTTTTTTCCGATACCCTAATTTATACTAAATGCAGTAAATCGTGATCTTTTTCTTGAAAAGATAAATTCATTAATTGCGGGTAAACGAGCAGACAATTGTTTTTATTTTACTCAAGAAAAGTATTCTAAAATGCTTTCTGAAGTGGTTTCTGCTAAAATTAAATGCAACACACCTTTGGATTACAGACGATTGAAACGTTTTGATGTCTTAAAAATTAATGATAAAGAGAAGTTAATTGTACCATTAAAACCAGGGGAAACGAACATACAGTATTATGTTATCAATGAAGAATTGTACAGAATACTATATGAAACTCACACCAGAATAGGCCACGGAGGAAGAACACGTATGCTTAAAGAGCTGCAAGCTGAATACAAAAATATTACATATGAAGTTCTAATGTTGTATTTAAATTTATGCAAACAGTGTCATATGAAACACAGTCCACCTAAGAAAGGTATTGTTGTGAAGCCGATGGTTAGTTCTGAATTAAACTCAAGATGTCAGGTTGAACTGCTAGATCTGCAGTCAAACAGAGATGGCGAATATAAGTTCATAATGGTGTATCAAAATCATTTGACTAAGTTTGTCCAGCTACTACCTTTGAAAACT
Source organism: Diorhabda elongata (assembly GCA_026230145.1). Lineage (NCBI taxonomy): Eukaryota > Metazoa > Arthropoda > Insecta > Coleoptera > Chrysomelidae > Diorhabda > Diorhabda elongata. Next base: position 21,621,123 of record CM047937.1, on the reverse strand, counting down.
AGAAGAGCTGAAGAAGTAGCGCATCACGTTCTTTCAACATTCTTAACATTTGGTGCACCAGCAATATTGCAATCAGATAATAGTATAGAATTTAGTAATCAAGTCATATCCGAAATATGCGCTATGTGGAAAGATGTTAAAATAATTCATGGAAAGCCTCGTCACAGTCAAACATAAGGCTCAGTTGGAAGGGCCAATCAAGATATACAGAATATGCCAACTGCATGGATGAACGATAACAATACAAATAAATGGTCAGATGGTTTATTCTTTGTTCAATTTGCCAAGAACACTATATACCAGGAAGGAATATGCCAAAGTCCTTATGAAGCCATGTTTGGCGTTAAAGCAAAAAGAGGCATAGCATCGTCTTTTTTGCCTGGCGAACAAATCGCAAATATTGAAACTGAAAAACAACTCAAAGAAATTGCCAATACTTCTGAAACTGAAGAACAGATTAAAGAAACTGTCAATGCTTATAAAAAAATTTGAGCGGTGGTCATACCAAAAACCATATTCCAAAGATTTCCTCCTGCTCAAATTGGTGATAATATACGAATACAAGTCCCTGATGTAGACCGTAGTCGTACAGATAGCCGAAATGTGTTAGCGGTTGTTGTTGAAATAGAAGACTCCTACTTCTATAAACTGGCAAATATAAATGGTACCCTCAAGGAGCGTAATCAGTTCGTAATTTGCAAAGAAAATTCAGTTTCTATAGATGAGATATCTTTTCAAGAAATGTCGCTGAGAGAAGCAGCTGCAGTTAATTCGAAAAGCGGTGGACAAGGCTATACACGCTATTATTGCAAAAGAAAGTGTTCCACAAATAAATGCAGTTGTAAAAGCAAGGGAATCTTGTGCAACTCAAAGTGTCATGATAGTTTAAGTTGTTGCAATAAATAAGATTTGATCACATAAGTAAGTCATTTTTTTATTACTATTATTTTCTTTTCTCATGTAGAATGTACTGTATATTTTAAATTCTTGGTCATTCCTTTCAGAAAGAGAGGCGAAAAAGTTACGTCCCCCTTGTGACGTTTTATAGCGACTGAATTACAGAGACGAAAATATAAATCTCCAATATGTTCAACATTCACCATTAGTGCATGGTGAAAGTCAACATTCACCGGTGTAAGTCAGAAATAAGGGTATTTAGCAAATATTTCGATCTTTCACCAAACATTTACCGGTGAAAGTCGACATTCACCAGATTTCGGTGTTTCACTAAAACATATACACTAATGGTCTCATTCCATTTGATTTAGTCGATGCTTTGATTTGATCGATAGTTGTTTGTAATGTGCTTGAGTCCATAATGCCATATTAATCCAAACGTATTAGTGATATCTAGGAAGATTATACCGGTGTTCCGGAACTTGATGCAAAAAAATCGGAAGTGAGTAGATGAGGTGAAAATAATGCTGTGACATAAATAAAATCTTATAGGACCCCCGTGCTCTGATTTATAGGATTTCACAGTTGTGAAATCAGAATTTATATTTAATTTTCTAAATTGTACATTCGAACATCAGGAATTTTTGATGGATGATTACGTATTTCCATGTAATGTGTAGGCCTGAGGCAGCTCATGCCCAATGGTTAATTTTTATAAAGACAAACTGTACAGATAGCAAAAATTTATTTTCCGATAAATTTCTCAACAAAACAGGTATTATTTGCTTAGCTCGATAAAATGTACATGCCAAGGAAACCGTTCGACATAAATTGTAATTATTTATTGAAAATATTTACAGGTGGTATTAAAACACAATCAAAAATTTCTGCATAATGTCGAACATCGTGTTACTTACATAAGAAGAAAATTGGGTTGAAGAAAAATTGAGTTGGTTAGCCTACAACTCAAAAAAAAACTATAATATATGTTCGAAGTGGGCACCTTGCACTTCTCCACACTTTCGGAGTCTACGGAGGATATTTCTTTGAACTTGGAATAGCATTCCAGGATTGATGAGCTCGTATATAATTGTGATATAAAATTTACTGCACAACTGTGTGAAGCCAAGAATCAAACAGGATAATCCATCCTGAAAATTCTCAGATGGAGAAGAACTACCAGAACAAATTTCATATGCTGTCTTGAATTACAATGCTATTCATTCTATAATCAGACATTGATACATTTATGGCAAACTACTACATATAACAATACGGAAAAACTATATGTGAATATAAAATAGTATTTCACCAGAAATTGAACAAAGATGGTCGTAAGAAATATATTTTCTCCTCATGTTGCCGCAAAAAATATTGAAATCACTATTGGAATTCAAGATATAATTAACCAAAAGAAAAATATTATACTTTAGCCTTTCAATTCTACTATTATTCTAACATGAAAAATGTACCTGAATAACGGTCTAAGAAGTTAAGATCAGAATCTGGAGATCAACCCACTAGAAATAGCCATAAACATCAATTTATTTTTCCACCTGAGGAAAAATAAACTTCTTTGGATCATGATATTGAACAGTGAAATTGAAAATTAAGAACGACTAAATTCGAGTTACTCATAATACAAATCGAAAAACCATAAATTGAGATATATTTCACCCGTCAACCCATTTTATCCTATCAACGCTTCTCAATAAAATAGGTTTCATATAGTTGATTAAATGGTAAAGGAAATTATTTCTTTAATTTCTTATTTCATAGACCTTTTTGATATGTTTATGTTTCTAAATGTTTTTGATTTTAGGTCTCTTATGTTTCAAAACTAGTTTTTCTTAAAAATTTTCAAAAATTTTATTTTGAAACAGAAAAGAACTAAAATCAAGGATATATATATATATATATATATATATATATATATATATATATATATTGTTATGTTTCTAGATCTCCTTGAATTTAGGTCTCTTCTATTTGAAAATTATTTTTTTAAATAATTTTTTAAAAGATAAATAAAATTGACGTTTCAAGTCTCTTCAAAATATGATATTGACACCGAAAATTTGCATATTTATATTAATCAATAGATCTCCTTCATAATGAATATCAAAATAAGATTATCATCAAACTAGAACTTTGTTATAATAAGAAAAATTAATTTTTCCCTAATCCTTACATCTGAAATAATTTATAGCAGTAGTCAATTAAATAATTTGTAGTTTTATTAGAATTTACAAAATAGAGCTATAAATTTTACTTAAATTATTCTTTTTTTCAATTTTTTTAAACGACTTGTCACACTTCCTCAGCAATTTGCTGGGAAACATTCACCACCTCTGCGGAGTCCTGCTTTGCAGAGGGGCTCGGACGGTTGGAGTGTCCTTCTAGTCGTCTACGGCCCCTTTTGTCACTTATGGCATCGTTCCTGGAACATACTTCATGAGTGGCGAGCTACCAGTGGTTTCCTTTTACCCTATATCTCCCTACCCCTCTCGGGATTAGGAGTTCGGGTTCCTTTCTCTCTGCTGTCTTTGTCTTTCATCTTTTTCCTTGTTGCTGAGAATACTCTTAGCCATGTTCTGCACCGATTTCCAGTTCTCTGAGCTGTCAAGCATCTTCTCTACAATGTTGTCTGGAGTGAGCTCGCATTCCAGCTGTCTGCAAGTCCTGTCTCTGACCTCTCTCCACTTGAAGCATACGAAGATGGTATGTTCGGCAGTGTCTACGGCGGCACAGTATATACATCTATCCGTGGTGTCTTTTCTGAACCGTTTGGCATAACATCGAAAGACGCCATGTCCTATTAGGACCTGTGTCAGGTAGTAGTCTACTTGGCGGTGCTCGCACTTAACCCACGGCTTGATGTCTGGTATTAACCTTTTGGTCCATTGGGCCTTTACTGTCTCACCTTCCCATCTAGTTTGCCATGTTGTGAGGGAGCTTTCTCTAGCTTCGTTGCTATTCTGTAGCGATTTGTACTTGGATGTTCTTTCCTGGGCTAAGAGATCAATGGGCACCGTAGCCGTAATTACTTGGAGTGCTACCCCAGACACAGTTCGGAAGGCGGAGGCTACACGCAGCAGCATGTCTCTTTGTGCTCTATTGACCGTAGTATAGTGCTTTTTTCTCATAAGCGCTTTTTGCCATATTGGGGCTCCATAAAGGACAATATTTTGCATAGCACTACACAATACTGCTCTTTTGCTTTGCCTAGGACCTCCTACGTTTGGCATAATCCGAGCAAGTTTGGACACCCTTTCTATTGCTTTCTTTGTTACTGTTTCTACATGTTTGCCAAAATTTCTACTTTCGTCAATGGTTATACCTAGGTATCTCAGGTTCTTTGCTGGCTTTATATTGACTCCGTCTACGCTGAAGCTTATTTGCTCCCTCTTTTGTTTACCCTTTAGTAGGATTGCCTCAGTTTTGTGGGGGGCAAGAGCAAGCTTGTTGTCTCTCATCCAGGTATTTATTTTTTCCAGGCACATGTTGGTGTTAGTAACCAATGTCTGTTGGCTTTCTGCTCCGACTATCAGCGCCAGATCGTCAACAAATCCTATTGTTCCAGCATTACGAGTTAGTTCTAAGCTCAGCACGCCGTCATATAGTACATTCCACAGCAGAGGGCCCAGGACGGAACCCTGGGGAACACCTGACGTTATATACACCTTCCTATTCTTTTCTAATTGCAGCTTTCTGTTTCTTAAATAGTTAGAGACAAGGTTTATTAGATATGTCGATATTTTCCTTTTTTGTAGCTCTTTGATAATCAGGCTGTGGCATGCAGTGTTGAAAGCATTCCAAACGTCAATTGTGACAAGGGTGCAGAATCTATTTTTGAACTCCGTTATAGTATTCAATGTAGCTTCTACAGCCTGGATCGTGGATTTCCCTTTTTGAAAGCCATACTGACACATGTCCTCTGTCTTTAAGCTCATCTTGTAGTCTTTCTCGTATGAACGTTTCTAGTAACTTGCTCAAAGAATTTAACAGACAGAGTGGTCTGTAGGAACTAGGTAACTCAGCTGACTTTCCTGGTTTTAGTACTAAAACCATCTTTGCAACTTTCCATTCATTTGGAAATTCCTGTTTTTGAAGTAGTTTGTTCATCATGCCCAATAACCAGTCTGGGGCACAATTTTACTTAAATTATTTGGATCTTTTCTATCATTTATAGGTTTTCGTTCTTATGAGTGTGAACCATTTGTAAAAATTCTCTTTGTCGTGTATTATATTCCGATCCAAGAATTTTTGTATCTTTATAATTGAATTAACTTTTTTTTGATATTTCATGGTTCGTTAACGCAGTTTTATTTTTTTTATCGTTTTGATGACCTTTTAGTCTATTTTATAAATATTTAGAGGTCGGCAACTAACTATGTGATCTACCTTTTCCAAAGTGAAATAGAAAACTTCTTCAATTTCTCTTACTAACGTTGTTCACAATATTTCGAGTCAACTCTGTAATAAACAATAAATAGGTCAAATCTTACGATCTTTATCTAACAGAATCATCTCTTATAAAAACGATTGTAGATTATATTCTGAAAAATGTTCATTATATGAAAATATCAATTCGGCTGATCATTGGATGATTTTGACGCTTCAATAAGTAAAACACATAAAATAAATGAACCTTCCTAGATATGGCCTACATCGTTTTTGGTTTAGTTAGATCTATGACAGGGTTGATAGGGATGTTCCCCCATTATATCGTTTCCACATGCTCTTGACAATAGTGAGATTCCTTTTAGTGGTTTCCATTTTCTAAAAACCGATTTACCAACCGGTTCCTTTGAAATCCATCAAAATATTTGAATTAGTGACAAGCTAATAATCGACTATTAGAAGTTGTTAACTCTCCCTTCTCCTAGATGGTCAATTGTCAATTACTAGGCAATTACTAGGTTTCGACAACTCGGTTCCTAACCTGCCTGACCACATGTGGTGCTAGTTAAAGCAATTTTAATTTTAATTTTATCTTATATTCGTCAAAACAATAACTTCACATAGTATTTAGGAAAATTTATCCATTTTATTCATTCATTTTAATATTGTGTCCATATTTTGAACATTTCTTATGAATAAATCAACTCTACTCTATGTGGAATAAGGATTACTCGTTACTCTCTTCAATTATAGTTCGATATAGTATTTTAACATCTAGGAATCTATCTTCCATTTAAACGTGAGTCATCTTATCAACAGAATTTTCTCATATTCATTTTAAAATCTATGTGTTCCATAGATGCAATGGATTCATTTACAATTTCATCTCATTGTTTCGTTCTACACTCTAGTTTTCCTGATAATGGGAAGAATATTTGCCGAAAGCTTGGAATGTTTCTCGATATTTCGACCTAGTGCGATCTTTATCAAAATATGATTTGAGATTGATAATATTCATGATTATCATAATCAACAGATCACCTACGACATAAATATCAAATAAAAATATATTCTCAAGCACATTAAGTTAAGTTGTTTTATCTTAAAAATAACTAACCACTTTCAATTAAATTATTCATGGTTACATGGAAGTTTATAAAATAGAATTATAATGTCATTTATGAAAATATTGTCCTTTTCTAGTATATAATTTCGAATGGTGTTGTGGGGTCAGGACTCAAAATAAAACTATCCAATTATATCCAATTATAATTTTTTCATAATAATTTTTTGTCTTAATGCAGTTTTTGCGACATAGGATGACATGAATTGAAATTAAAATATCTTGAGTTGGTTTTGTCTAAAATTCTATTTTTATATTATTGTTGATGTGACGTCAAGAAAATTGATTAATTTTATTCATTTCATATTTTTTGTTTCAGTTTTTGATTTCTTTGTGGAATTCCGAGGAGTAGGCAGATTGAGGCCTTGGAATCAACCAAAATAAGGGGTGATTCGTTGCGTGGAGTATGCAGATTGAGACCACGCAATCGGATCACTTCTTACCAATGAAAGAATAACCACCCTATACCCACACTTCTCTTGATATCGGCTCCAAAGTGGGAAACGTGCAGAATTTTTAAAATTCCAACGCGGTTCAACCCATCAAGCCATATATATATATATATATATATATATATATATATATATATATATATATATATATATATATATATATATATATATATATATATAATAGTAGTAAAGAAGTCTTTGCCAGCTATGTTATGAGAGGTTTTTTATTGAGATATGGCAAGAAAACACCAAAGTGGACTTTTTATATAGTTTCGGAATACTTATGTATTCATCGTCAAGGACTGAAATTATGGTTAAATACAATATAAGAAATATGTATAAATGTATAACAATAATAAAATTTTACTTATAGTAATTAATTAATACATTCGGTGATTTTTGATATTGTTGATGCTTGTAAAAATTCAATATTCAAATTGACATTGATAGAAATATTGATTAATTGGAATATCGATTCTAGTTACTATAGGATTTTTGATTGGTTAGATTATGAGTGACGTTGAATTTTTATAGGCTAGATAAGGATGAGTTCTAGTGAATGATGTTTAATATTGATTGGTAAATTTATGGTTAACATTAAATTTCAATAGGTTAGGTTGTTATGAATGTATTTGATTATTCATTGGCTAGAATATGAATGACAATAAATTTTATAGGTTAGGTCGTTATAAGTGAAGTTGGAATTAATAGATTAGGTGAGATTAGTTGGTTGTTAATGGCGTTGATTTTTTAAAGAATTTGTTTTTTCAAAATCTAAAAGATACGCATAAATTACACTTAGGTTATTTAAATTAGTTTTCTTATTAATGCATTGATCATGCAATATATGCTGTTTCTAAAAATAAACGTTTTTTGTAGTTTTTTTCAGTTGTCAAAACTTTGGCAGACTCATAATTCATATTGTGTCCTTCATGATAGACATGAGTCGCTAATGAATATCTATCAGTATATAATCTGCTATCACTCTTGTGAGAAGTTATCCGACTGATCAGTGACCTTTTCTACTAACCAATGTACTTTTTGTCACAATTTGAACAAAGTATTTCATATATTATACTAGGCAATTTATTGATTGGTGTTTTATCTCTCACTTTTCCAGATCCCAGAAAGTTTGGGAGTAACTGATTTCATATATGGTTACTGTTACTGTTTTTGAAGAAATGTGTTAGAACACTACCCTTTTCATATTTGAGGAAGACAACGATGCAACCATGAAGATCTACCAATAGCTGGAATATCTACCTACAGAAGTAGGAGATAACAAACCAGTAATATTAGAAGACTTACCTATTGAGAAGATTATCACAATGATTATTATATGAAAGACTCCTTTAAAATCAAAGAAACTTCTAACAATATGATATTTCCACCGATTTATGTATTGTTGGGATTGGATGTAATATCTCTATTTAGTAATGTACACTTAAATATGTGCCTTACAGCTCTATAACATAAATGGAGCGATATAAGTGAAAATTGCAAACTCAATGAATAAACTCTATTAGAATTTATAAAATTTATTTTTAACAATACATATTTCTCTTATAATAATAAAAATTACGAACAAATTTTTGGAACACCAATGGGGTCTCCAGTATCTCCTATATTAGCTGATTATGTGGTTTATATCTTGGACTTTGTAATATCTGTTTTACCCTTCAAATTATTCTTCATTAAAAAGTATGTAGATGATATAATGTTATCCCTTCCGTATAATGAAATTGATAATTTATTATTTTACTTCAATAGTGTGGATCCCTATATACAATTTACTATAGAAAAGAAGAATACTGAAAAATCGTTACCTTTTCTTGATACTAAATTTATAAAAAACGAAGACAATGAAATTTTAATGAACTGGTATAGGAAACCAATATATTCTGGAAGATATATCAATGATCATTCATATCACCCACGTAACACTGATTAATTTAATCAAACAGATGCAACATAGAGTCCTCTAAATTTCTGATCCAATTTTTCATGAAAAAAACATTAAAATACTTCACAAACTTTTTAATGAAAACTTATATCCTCCATATCTTTTAAAACGAATTTTGTGTAATTCATTTGTCATTTTCACGAACATTGAAACATCATTTTCAAACGTCATTTCTAAAATTTCTATTCCATATATTTATACACCTTTACCATATATATAATCGATTACTCCTAAACTTTCTGGAATCTTAAAACAACAGAATAGTAAGATAGCATATAGTCAAACACACAAAGAGAAGGATAAAACACCAATCAATAAATTGCCTAACATAATATATGAAATACCTTGTTCAAATTGTGACAAAAAGTACATTGGTCAGTAGAAAAGGTCACTGATCAGTCGGATAACTTCTCACAAGAGTGATAGCAGATTATATCACAATATGATTCAATTTGAATATTGAATTTTGTATTCTATGAGTTTTTATAAGCTTTAATAATATCAAAAATCACCGGAAATCATAATTAATTATTTCCTAGATGATGAATACATAAGTATTCGAAATCTCGGAAAATATATCGAAGTTAGTACACTTTGGTGTTTCCCACGTTCCCAATAAAAAAACTACTCATAATATAACTGGCAAAGACTCCTTCACAATTCATATATATATATATATGGATAAGTGTTTATACGGGGACAGTATAAGTTTAAACTGTATAACATATACGGTATAAAGTATAAACCTTCAATTGTCCCCAAAGACACAATTACATATGAAGAACAGCATCATCATTACTGTAATAGCTCCCTTTTGTTCACCTAACAATAAGTTGCATGTATCAGCCCCTATAATGTTGTTATAGTATTATCCAGTACTTCACCACCAAAGTAGGTCTCATGCGTCGTACTTTCTTAATTACTAGTCAATGAATCCTACCAAACTTTCTTGTGAGTCAATAGACATTTGTGATGCGTGGCAACATCTGTCGTTTCGTCAAAAATCACGCTATAGTATTTGCTTAGCATAATTCAACGTAATATTTGTTATAATATTTCATTCCCGTAGGCGCCTTCAATTGATTCCTGACACTACTAATATTTTAAAAAAATTTAAAATGAGTTTGTACATTCTGTTATTATTGGGTGTATGTGTATTTTAGGTTGAAACTGATTTTTCTTTCTCTTCTAAATTCCATAATCTTATGTGAAGGGGGTTGATTACCCCAATACCTACCAAATATCCAATGTTAGCTATAAATTTCAGTCTGTCAGCCATGAGTTAAACTGTATAAAAAGTTACCAAAAACGTTGCTGAAATGGTTATTTTGTGAATCTGTTTCCGATGTCACAGAGTAAATTTTGTATAAATTTGAATTATTAAGAAATTACTTCTTGTAGTTCGTGTTTATAAGAGACTTTATTAGGTATATCATTATTTACAGTGATACAATTGAAATTCTTTGAAATTTTTTCTAGAAATTTTTAGTATCATACAGTTGGTCATTGTATGTATTTTTTTACATTTTATAGTTAATTTTACGATGAGTCAAACCAAGACTTGAAATTTGAGATTCAAACTTTATACATCTTACACATATCACTTCAGTACAAAGTTAATGAACACAAAATGGGTAATGATACTAATGTCATTTTATTATTATAAAAAATTTTTACGTGCTACAAAACGAGTTATTGTGACAGTAGGAACAGTGTTTCACAAACTAATCATTGTAACTTTGTTTTAAGTAATTTTTCATGTCATGCAGTTAGATGGACTAGTTAACTTGAATTTTGACGGACTTTGGTGTTGGCAAAGATAAACTTAAATCGTATGACTTATTTAAGTCACAGTTTACAGCAATTGTTCACTCCTAGTCGGCACCTTTGATCCCTGTTCCAATTTTTCCATTGCGCAATATTACATTGATTCCCACACGCATGGATGTGGAGCCAACTGATACAACGATCGCATGATGTTTTGTAAACTTTTTATAACTGCCAGTAAGTAATAAATGACAAATATTCTGTGTATTGGATTTGTTCCCCAGGAGAGAGAGAGAATTAAGAGTTTATTCCTTATTCAAAATTATGAAATTTCAGAACCAGTTTCAAACCAGCCAAATATTTCGAAAATTTATTTTCATAAGATAGTAATCAATGCAAAAAATACTTTATCGTGTTCAATAGAAATAGTAGGATTGGAGAGCCAACATTCTTTAAATATACGTTTTAAGCTTAACACATTTTAACCAAATTGAACTGATATTGTTACGTTTACATCGCTAAATATCCGTAAATGCGAAAAAAATTACTTCATTTACTACCAATGTTATATGAAAATTAGGTCTGTGAAAATCGGAGATATCGACCACCAAATTGGATTGCCCATATAACATCAATTTTCCAACCATTCTCTCTTTTACTTGTTCTGCACAAGCTCAATCCAACTATTTATCCTTTGATGTTTTTACTCATTTCATCATACCTAGGTTCTTTTGTAAATTTATACATGCTCATTGCACAATACATAATAAGTACCATTTGCTTCTTATACACACTTGCTCTTCGACTTTAGGAATAATTGTAAATAATGCAGATTGAGCCGCTTCTTCAATGTCGCTCGGTACGTCGTTCTCTGAATCGGACATTGCGGTATTTATAAATTCTTCTACTTTAAAAAATAATGAATTATTTGGGAAAAAAAAACGATTTTTAATTTCTACTTCTTTTGACAATCAAAATCACGAAACATGATATTAAACAATACTTCTTGCTTCCATAGTAACAAATAAACGTCTCCAATTTTACTAGGCGACTTAAAAGAAAATACGAGGGACGCTCGTAGGGACGTTTCAAGTACTTTAAATTTGAATTCAAATAATCGCATCCATCTAAAAATTAGAAAAAATATTGTCCGAAACACGTTGGAAAACAGTATTTTTTGCCAAATTTTAGAGGTAAATGCAACTCGGAATTGAGTCGATGCGGTTAGTTCTTTATAATATGACAAAACAAGAAATATTTAAAATTCTACTGATTACGAAGATGCCTGTCAACTGGTCAAGAGGTGACATTTACTCACTTAAGCCGCTGTAAAATCGATAAGTTCCACTCTACCCGAATATATATGTTTCTAATATATTTATTCTCGATATACCTACCTATTTAAAATTGAAAAATGAATAAAAATGAATAACTGGAATTCGAACGTTACAGATAAAAACGCGGTCTAAGCGACAACGAAGCTCTCCGATATCGACAAAAACAATACATAAACACAGGGGAAGTAGAACGTAAAACAATCGCCAAGTAGGAATTTTTGGCACTCTTAATTAAACCTACAAAGGAAATATGCCACCAGAAGTTTTATAATTTTGGAGAAAATCGTTTTTAAAATGGATTTAATCATACCGCCTAAAATAATGGTTATACAGAAAAAGTGTGAATAGATATTTGCCTAAGGTTATTTATAAAATCTACTTTTCATACACATCCTAAAATATATTTTTCGATGAAGTTTAACGGTTGGGGATCTGTTGGTATGTTTGTTTGGTCAATGGTTACTTATCTTAACTTGGGATCAGTCAGTGAACACATCCAAATAAACTCACTCGTTGTTCTGTCAGATTATAAGTACTCCCGATGAAGTTCTGTGCCAAATTAATTTTCATAAAAAGAAATAATTCAAATTTTATTTAGAACATTTCATTTTCATATGAACTAAAAGTAACAAAATAAATAAGGTACCTACCTTTTTCGACAAATATATGGACAATAATACCTCACATACCCACCTTGGCGCATAATTACTATTATATGATTAATCTCATTCTGTCAGTTACTGAACCTATTTTTATGATGGTACGTTGTGTTTATTGGTTATATTTTGAAAATTCTTAGTAAAAATCGATCTCATACACCATGAGTACCAAAAATGTCTCGTCAGGTGCTTAAGGTAAACACTGAATAAATTCTCTTCTAAAAATATTGTGACATAGGATTCTACACACAGTCCATAAGCGACAATGTGTTAGAAAGAAACAAGTATAAATTCAGTGCATCACTCTTTTCCTAATTCTCTGTAATTACAACCCCTGTAACTTACGTTCCTAATAAAATGAATTGGTCGAAAGACGGAAGATGTCAGAAGAAAGAACATAAATCTAATTATTTGCTAAAACTGAAAATTTTAATACGTAGCTATAAAATATAATTTGGGGTTCAAATTTTTGGCCAAAGTTCAAGAACTGATGAGAGTGAACGGGTTTTGTTATTAGGCAAATAACAAAAATCGTCTGACTATCTTAGCCACTTTCCTAAGTTTTAATAGAAAAATCATAATCGTCCAGATGACTGAGTCTCTAGTAGAATAGTTGCTAACGCGAATTCTCCTTAAAGTTGCTGGATTTAATGGTTCTCTTATTCGATTCAGTCCTCGAATTGCTACATGCTGTCCCCGAATTGCTTAGTGTGGTCCCCATTTTGCTCAATAGTGTCATCAAACACCAAATTTGATAGTCCCCAAACTGCCCAAGTCCTCAAAACAACAGTTAGGCATATAAAAACTTTGGGGACAGTCCTCAAATTGACAAAATGTCTTCAAACAATCACTTACGGAAATATTTTGTCCCCAAACTAACAGTTTGGCATACATATATATATATATATATATATATATATATATATATATATTTATATATATATATTTATATATATATATATATATATATATATATATATATTTATATATATATATATATATATATATATATATATATATATATTTAATATTATTTATTCACCTAGATTTTTTCATAATGCCTTATGGGATTGGAAAGATAATAGTTGAAGAAGTAGTTTAGAAAAGTGCTCTGTTAAATATTTAGTGATAGTAAAGTGATTGAGTACGCATTCGTGAACAAAGTCATATGATGTATTACTGTTTATAATTAAAATGCATTCTTTCGTATTAGAAACTGAGGCATTCGAAATTAGTCATTGAAAATTTGGTTTTATGTTTATATTCTCTAATATGATTCACATACCTATCTCGATATTTATTACAAAATTCAGATAAAATACAAAAAATCAATCCAAAACTGTCTCGGCTGTCCATGTTGAAATCTCACTTCCCTCCGGAAAATCGCTCATGTCGATCCTTAATCTGTCTTTGTTATGTGTTTATAGCTTAAAAAAAATCAAATTTTTTCTTTACTTTAGAATTTGTCAGTTTTATATAGCTAGTGACACATATAGGACAAGACCCATAGTTGGGGTATTAACGACTTTTCCTATGAATTTTTACCGCTTTATTTTTCAACATAGAATGCCATGCATTTTTAATAATGAAGATGAATTTTTAAAATGACAGTCGAGTGGTTTTTACTTGAAATATGTAGAAAAGGATATTTATGATGATACCTTATTATCTCATTATTATTATAGCAACAAGTCTTGGCAGCCAAGGTAATGACTTCATTCTAAGTACAATCCCAACGTGTTTAAAGTGGAAGGTTTATAAGTAACAATTGTATTGCCTGTTTAGATAACATATGGACCTAAAACTGACACTACTTCAAAAATTGGCTAATGTGCTGAGAATAACAAAAAAATTATGCGGCGTGTAATGAGAACCTATCTGAAGATTTAGGGCTTCAATTTGGAAAAGGAAAACCTCCGACAGACAACCAGAAAATAGTAGCTGCAAATTATATTAAAAAACTCAATATATGAATGTCTCCAATAAATCGAGGAAGAACTATGACAAACAAAAATATGACAAATCTCAATTGAAATTATGGACACCATTCCCTGGTTACTGTTGTTACAGTTTAAGTGAATTATATGAAACGAGTAGTAAATATTTTTTTTGAGTTCCAATAATACATTAGATATGATTATGAAATTTTTAAAATTTTCCCTATTTAAATCTTTTTTTAAGATATGTTTTTATACAGGTCATAATGACCGTTATTCATCTGCAGAAAATTTGAAAACGCCTTCTTCTCCATTTAATTAATGCCTATTATAGTTATACATACATTATATTCCATCTGTTATAGGTAAATTTATGTTATTGATGAACCGTTACCAACTCGTACTAAAAAGTATATACACGTGTTTATTGTAAAAATCTATATAGAATTATGGGGTCTAGTAACAATTATAGCCGTTTTCTGATAAGTTTTGAAATAAATATCAATAAATAATTCAAAACAACTTAATCACCGATACTTGTGACAAACGTTCAGGTAGTATCTTAATTCCTTTATTGGACAACTTTCATGATTTTAATTTAAAAAATTCAATCGAGACATTTATAAGACACACTTTATTATTGAAATATTCTCCAAAAATATAATGTCGTAAGAATCGAAATGAATTATAATCGGAACGGGAAATATTTTGAAGAATATTCCCGATTAATAAGAATATCCAATTAATGAGATTTATTACTTTTCTGTCAAAGCTCGTCCTAATATTTCAAGTTTTGTTCTATACACTTGTTCGTTTGGTTAGTTAGTTCTACAAAACAGACAACATCATTTTATGGGCAAGCATGTCATGATTTTTTATGGCTCTTAGACAGAATAGTTGGACAAAACTGAAGCATAAATAGATAAATTTAAAGTACCTATTTTATATTGCTGGTAACAATTTCATCTATAAACGGTAATAGGTATTGACAAGAAAGGAGCGAAATACAAATTCCGACTTTCTGATTGCTTGTGTTTTCAGTTAATTCATGTGGAATCCATTTCCCAAATTTTTTATTTTCATTAAGTTATTGACCGCAATTTATTGTGAACATTTTCAAGCTGTTGCTAGCTCCCGTTGCATTATTAAAACGAAAATTGAAAAACATGTGAATAGATCTCTTATAATTCTTAATAAATTACACAAGCTCCACAAATTAGACATCATTTGGTACTGAAATATGAGTATAAAGAAAATACATAATATTTCACAGGATGAAGTGACCAGAAAGAAAAAAAGAGATATTATGGAGGCTAATATGGAAAATGTGAAAGAACGTTTAAGCGAAAATCAATAATATTCTACGAGGAAGCGATAAAGAGAGGAAGGCATGAGAATAGAAATTTTCATGTAATAAATATAAACAATGAATCTGGAAATCAACGAAAATGTAATGCTGAATCAAGAAGATGTGATTTATTTGTGTAGGATGCCTAAAACCAATATAACTGTGATGCAAAGATGCGAAAAAAATAGTGTGGCGGTTTCCTGCAAAAGCAAGAAAATAATATGAATTTCATAGCTTTGGTTATCAAGGATGTGTTATGGGAAAATTACTAGCAAAATACCTAGCAGGTTTATGCTAAGTCTGTGAAGAATTTGGGAATATTTAGGAAAATGATTGAATATTCAAAAGAAATTGGAAGGTTGTGGGGTACTTCCATCAATATACGTAAAGTTCAAACTCCTATCGGATATAAAAATGATAATAGTAGAAGATGAGAGGGAACTGACGAAAATAGATTGAGAAATTGATAATCGAGAGGTAGAAATACCTGTTATAGATTACATCTACGTTTGCTATAGGATTATTCATACAATTAGTCTTTGGAATAGCTGCTCTAACAAATCAAGCAATCCGAAAGTATTCTAAATTGAATATTACTTTCTCGTAGTATCATTAGGCATATTGAGTATTATTATTAACATTCAAGTATGTATTAGGTATATATAAATCTGGAGAAAACTACATTAACCTACTTTAAAGTAACACATGAAATAATGTTCAAATAAAAATCGATTTTTATTTAACTGATGTTATACGCATAGAGAAATATTTAATAATTCTATATTTATTCGAATATCAATATAGAGGAATACAATAGGGAATGGAAATTTATGGCTCGTAAATCCTCGTATTTTTGTATGAATCGATTCGTAGAGAATTGAACTAATTTAGATGTTATCTGTAACGTGTGGATAAAAAAAAGTTAGACAAACCGTCATTTAGACGTAATTGACATTTGAACCTTATTTTCTGTATCAAAGTAATTATTACAATTTGTGCAATCAATTGTTAATCATGAGTGAACGAAGTATGAATATTATCATTATATTATATAACGAAGGCAACTAAATACGAAGGACATAGAATCGATACAGTTCAACCAATTTTTTAACACGTTAGTATTAGCTGTTATGTATCTATGTAATAGAATCTTTGAATATGATTTTCACATACTTCATAAAGTCAAATTACATCATATTTTGCACACTTATTGGGCATTGATGACATTACAGTAATTGGATGAACTCCTATAATTGTCGTTGTCGTTGTTAAGATCACCAGGCCAGCATGTAAGGAAATCTTTTGCCTCGATATTCAAACGATCAAGTAAATTCAAAATTTCGCATATAAAGATACATTGATTCAATAACTTATCATTACTCTTGCCAATATCATCAGGTCAGCAATTAATGGTATTTTTGCCCACTTGGCAAGAACAAATGACAATACATCAATGTTATAATTTTTGTCCCATTGTTCTTATCAAGAGCATTCGATTAAGTATTTGAGTCTAATACGTTGGCGGCATGGATAAATTAATATTTTAATAAATAATCACTGTTGGTAGTTGGTGTTCAATTGATAGAAACATTTAGCGTTTGTAATTCTGATTTGATCATCAACTGATGCAAGGGTCTGTGATTGATCACGTTATTATATATCAAGGTTTTCGTTTGTCTTCACTTTTCAGTTAGCCATTGAAGCGTATTTTATAGAACTTTAGTTTATTAAATAGTGACACATACGATGTTTGGCGTATGATATATGATTTTGAAAGTATGACAAATCAAAAATGTGAAAGAAAAAGTCAAATACACTTTGTATGAATATTTGTAGCCCTTAAGATTCAATTGTTTGGTGGGAGTAGATGTAACTCTTAAAATCATAAAAATAAAGGTGATCAAATGGCATCACTTCGATGGGCGTTTAATTCTATTTCAACAGTTTGAACCAAATAGCGTATCAATTCGCAAAGTTATGGTTTTGCTAACTACATTAATGGAATTCCAGTTAAAATTGATTTACTAGATTAATTTTATGGAAGTTACTCATATTGTGAGTTCAACAATTCGCATCGAATGAACTTTTTCCAACTCAGTAGAATCCATCATTATTGCTCTCCATTTAAAAATATTCTTGAAGAAAGATTTACCATTGGTTCAATATTAAGCTTTATTTGAAGGTCTACTTCCTCAAAACAACCAGTTTTTCCTTCGAATCATTCTAATTGGAGCCATGCAGCGATTTGTATTGAACGTTTTGCCTTTTTCACGGCAGTCGTTACAAAAATAACGAAAGCTTTAAAAAATAAATATTTGTCAATATTCTTTTGTGGTTTAACTGCTTTCTGCGGGTTTGAACTACAGTTGTCACATAGGTGCTCGCCGTATATTTTTTCCATCGTAACACATCGACAAAAAATTTTTTTTATTTAGCCCTTGCTATTCTTGTTGAATCATTTTATACTTCCTTAACTATGATTGAACAAATCTTTTTGGCGTTCTTCTTTATATCTTTATTATTAACCTATTTTGTTTGCCATTTCACAAAATTTCTCCATCCTTTTTAAGATTCCAGTCAGAGACAATTCCTTTCTATATGAAAACTACGTTCGGCTTTTCAAAAAGTAATCTTGAATCAAACCAGATTAGCATAAAATGTATCCGGATATTAAATTCGTAGTTGCCGCACAACTATTCAGACTTTGTAATTTCAATAACTATTAATAAAAACTTCACGTTTGATTATTTCTGTAACTGATTTCCATTGGACTTGAAGGAAGAATATAATTAACCAAATTGGATATTTTGTGGGTATTTGAATAATAATATAACTGAAATTTTTGGTTCTTCTTTCTATGTTAATTTTTGCAGCAAATCTTTTAAATGATCTAGTTAACCTGGCTCGGAAATCAAAAAGTCACTCCAATTATACTATATATTTTAGTCTCATGAACTCGAATTTGGAGCTGTGAAATTCTACGGAAAAGTTGTAACAATTGAGAAAACTACCAAATTTTTCGTTTTTCGCATTTGTTTGAAAAATTTCAAGAAAAGTTTCAAATGAAAGTTATGGATCGTGATTTTCAACAAAATATGTTGTAATACTTGCGTTTTCGTCGAATGGGGAAAGTTACTGCTTTAAGATAAATTTAAAATATTTGATTATTCAATCAATAGATGAAGATATATGATTATGAGCACAGAATTGATACTTTTCTCAGAATACAACGGATATTAATTAATTAATTATTTTGAATTGGATTGACAACTTAATAATAATTATAGAAATCTGAAATGAATCAAGTCTAAATAATGGATTATAAGGAAATAAATTCAGATAGTAAGTAATAGTAATAATAAATAAGTAATAGCAGAATATAATTTATATTATTTATTTATATATATATATATATATATATATATATATATATTTATAATATATTAAAACAATTATCAGCGAAATCATAAACATCAATATCTTCATTATTGTCTGTTATGGTCGTTTCGGTTTCAGCAGTATTTTTTGTACAAGCCACATTGGTTTTAGTAGCATTTTTGTTATTACTGCGGACGTCATCATCGAAATCAACTCGAGATTTGCTAAAATCTCCTAGAAAGTTACATCTGTAGGTAATATTTCTTCATTTTTCCACCATAATTGTATTTGATATTAAACGCCTGTGATACATCACTTTGAATCTGATTTGTTGGTGATCAAATTGCTAAAGCTGATTTCTCGTCTACAATAATCGTTGTCGAGTAAAAATTACATCTAAGTAAGGCGATTGTCGTTTGACTGTCAAATTCAAACTATATAGAACTTTCACAATTTCACACAATGGATGCAAATAATCTTGTTTTTATCTTGAAGAATTGAAATAAATTATTTGACATATTCAATTTATTTTTTACGTTTTACGTTTTACGTTATCACATTTCTCTTTCTTTTAAAAAGATATAATTGAATAGCAACCAGCAAATGCATTAGCATATATATGGTTAATAGTTTGGTTATTAGATGTTGAATATAATTCTATTTCTTCTTGCCAGTAGATATTTTATAGAAAAATATACCTGATGTACGGTTAATAAGTGAAATCAATAAATCAATATTATTGCCAACAACTGCAAATGCTCGTCCAGTCTTGTCGACTTGTAGAACTTTTACAGCATTATCCGTGGCAATGGTCGTTTTTATACCTCGTTAATGTAATAGGGAATTTGCTAAACACACTGTTCAATCGAACACTACTGAAGATAAACTGAAACTTGATAGCTTGACCTGCCTATTTATACTAAATATCAATGAACTTTTCCACGAAAAATTATATCAGTGAGAAAAAAACTACTTCGTCAAGAAATTTCACATTCATTCCGTAACTAATAAACTACAGAGTGGGCTGTAAGGAATGTGCCCGTTGTCCCTAAGCTGGAACCGTTGGTAACATTCATACTAAACACACTGTTTACACCACCACTACACCAACACTCACAATTACCCTGTCAGACGCGCGTATCGATAAACAAGTTAGTGTCTTCAGAGACTTAAGATAATGTTTTCAAATTTATCCAACAAATTACACTGATCGGCAAAAAAATCTTTTTTTTGTAGTAACACAAGAATGAATAGCATATTGTGATAAAATGGACCTATACAAATATGAAAAAAAAATGATAATTTTTATAATTAAGCTATTGAAAATTGGTATGTGTTAGGTCTATCCATTATTGGACGGGTATTCCCATTTTAAAAATAAAGGTTTTGCCTGTGTTACGAAAATCTTGTCGGCTAGTGATATTATTGGATACATTCTTCAACAATTTAAATTATTTATATTTATTCCATGATTATGACTGACAGCGTGATCGACAATACGCGATGTTTCGGTACGAGCTATATGTTTCATAAACATTTTTTTCTTAATCTGGTATTTTATCCTTGGAATCACCCAACAATTGTTTCAATGTATTGCTATGTTTTTCTATTTATTTAAACTATTTATAACGGTGGGGCGAATTTATACAATTTGTCTTCCACTTACTTAATTTATTTACACGCTTACACTGACTAATCGCTTTTTATGATAACTAACTATTCACTACATATATAATTCATTTAATTCACCGGTTACGAACTGAACACACTGTTTACGCAACCACTACACCAACACTCACAATTTTCTAACAAATAATCCATTTTCCAGCGGGAAAACCTCACTGGCGGAAATCTTCACATTTATTCCTTGACTATTAAACTATAGAGTGGGCTAAAAGAAAAGAATTGACCTTTTGTGCCTATTTCATTTTTCCTTACATTAAGCAATTTAACAAAAAATTTATTATTTTTTTTTATAACGACTTGTCACACTTCCTCAGCAATTTGTTGGGAAACATTCACCACCTCTGCGGAGTCCTGCTTTGCAGAGAGGCTCGGACGGTTGGAGTGTCCTTCTAGTCGTCTACGGCCCCTTTTGTCACTTATGGCATCGTTCCTGGAACACACTTCATGAGTGACGGACTATCAGTGGTTTCCTTTTACCCTACGTCTCTCTTCCCCTCTCGGGATTAGGAGTTCAGGTTCCTTTCTCTCTGCTGTCTTTGTTTTTCATCTTTTTCCTTGTTGCTGAGAATACTCTTAGCCATGTTCTGCACCGATTTCCAGTTCTCCGAGCTGTCAAGCATCTTCTCTACAATGTTGTCTGGAGTGAGCTCGTATTCCAGCTGTCTGCAAGTCCTGTCTCTGACCTCTCTCCACTTGAAGCATACGAAGATGGTATGTTTTGCAGTGTCTACGGCGGCACAGTATATACATCTATCCGTGGTGTCTTTTCTGAACCGTTTGGCATAACATCGAAAGACGCCATGTCCTGTTAGGACCTGTGTCAGGTAGTAGTCTACTTGGCTGTGCTCGCACTCAACCCACGGCTTGATGTCTGGTATTAACTTTTTGGTCCATTGGGCCTTTACTGTCTCACCTTCCCATCTAGTTTGCCATGTTGTGGGGGAACTTTCTCTAGCTTCGTTGCTATTCTGTAGCGATTTTTACTTGGATGTTCTTTTTTGGGCTAAGAGATCAATGGGCACCGTAGCCGTAATTACTTGGAGTGTTACCCCAGACACAATTCGGAAGGCAGAGGCTACACGCAACAGCTTGTCTCTTTGAGCTCTATTGACCGTAGTATAGTGCTATTTTCTCATAAGCGCTTTTTGCCATATTGGGGCTCCATATAGGACAATATTTTGCATAGCACTACACAACACTGCTCTTTTGCTTTGCCTAGGATCTCCTACGTTTGGCATAATCCGAGCAAGTTTGGATACCCTTTCTATTGCTTTCTTTGTTACTGTTTCTACATGTTTGCCAAAATTTCTACTTTCGTCAATAGTTATACCTAGGTATCTCAGGTTCCTTGCTGGCTTTATATTGACTCCGTCTACGCTGGAGCTTATTTGCTCCCTCTTTTGTTTACCCTTTAGTAGGATTGCCTTAGTTTTGTGGGGGGCAAGAGCAAGCTTGTTGTCTCTCATCCAGGCATTTATTTTTTCCAGGCACATGTTGGTGTTAGTAACCAATGTCTGTTGGCTTTCTGCCCCGACTATCAGTGCCAGATCGTCAGCAAATCCTATTGTTACCGCATTACGAGTTAGTTTTAAGCTCAGCACGCTGTCATATAATACATTCCACAGCAGTGGGCCTAGGACGGAACCCTGGGGAACACCTGACGTAATATCCACCTCCCTATTCTTTTCTATTTGCTGCTTTCTGTTTCTTAAATAATTAGAGACAAGGTTTATTAGATATGTCGATATTTTCCTTTTTTGTAGCTCTTTGATAATCAGGCTGTGGCATGCAGTGTTGAAAGCATTCTTAACGTCAATTGTGACAAGGGTGCAGAATCTACTTTTGAACTCCGTTACAGTATTCAATGCAGCTTCTACAGCCTGGATCGTGGATTTCCCTTTTTGAAAGCCATACTGACACATGTCCTCTGTCTTTAAGCTCATCTTGTAGTCTTTCTCGTATGAACGTTTCTAGTAACTTGCTCAAAGAATTTAACAGACAGAGTGGTCTGTAGGAACTAGGTAACTCAGCTGACTTTCCTGGTTTTAGTACTAAAACCATCTTTGCAACTTTCCATTCATTTGGAAATTCCTGTTTTTGAAGTAGTTTGTTCATCATGCCTAATAACCAGTCTGGGGCACAATCTGCTACTATTTTGATAGCCCTAAGGGGAATTTGGTCAATTCCAGGTGATTTTCCACATTTGATAACTTGGGCTACCTTTCTTAGCTCTTCTGCTGTGAAGGGTGGGGCTTTTCAGGTTATCTCCACTTATCATTTCCGGGTGGAAACAGTACTGCCACGATTTCGGATTTCTTTTCGATGTCAAGCTCATAGGGTTCTAGAGTATTAAGCTTTTTTGCTATTAGCTTATACGCATCTCCCCATATATTATTATCAAGTTCTTTGCATATGTCGTTCCGGTGTTTCTTCTTTGATTCCTTAATTAGGCAGCAGAGTTCCCTTCTATTGGTCTTGTACGCTTCAATATCGTCTCGGTTTGGGTTGTTTCTTCTCGCCGCACGTTGTTGTACCCTTCTTAATCTGTTGCATAGTGACCGTTTTTCAGCAATGTTTTCATTCCACCAATACGGTGCTTCAGTCTTTTCTGTTCTTGCTTGCCATCTGTATCAGCTTGGTTCCTGTTTCATGACTCACTTCATCTGGAGTAATGGTAAGCAACTCTATGCAGGCTTTAAAGGCGGTCCAATCAATAAGGGGCCTTATTGAAGTTATTTTGGTCTTCGCTCTATTTACTTCAATTTCAAATGCGATATATCTGTGCTCTGTAAGTGTTTCGGTATCAAGTATCTCCCAGTATTCAGAACCACCAAATCGCGAGTGTTGATCTATTCCACCCAGTATTGACCCTTTTCATCGGTTATAGGTGATCCCCACATTGGGGACTTGGCATTTAGGTCTCCCAGAATAATGGCATCACTGTTGTTCGTTATGTGCTCCATTATACTGTTCACCTCAGTTTTGTAGTCTTCCAAGCTGATGTTTGGGGATATATAGCAACATATCAGCTCAAGATCTTTGAGTTTGATAATTACGTGACCATCTCCGGCTACGTGGTTTATTACGCTAAGCTTTTTATTCAGAAGTAGGACCCCCACATTATGCCTGCTGTCCTTGATCCAGTTTGCTTCTTTAGTTCTTCTTTTGTTCGGTTCCCCAGTTACCAAAATATCAATACCTTGCTGAACTGCGGTGGCATACGCCATGTCTTGAGCTGCATAGGCACGTCCAACGTTGGCTTGAAGTATTTCAATATTGAACACTAAAGTTTTGACCGCGTGCAGTGCTGAGCCTGCGTCTGGCGTCACTAATTGCTTTTGATTTTTCCTTTACAAGCTTAAGGTAGTAAGGGCAAGCAGTCTGGTCAGCACTGTGACCGTCTTTTTTGCATGTTAGGCAATAGCTTTTGTTAGGACAGTCTCTGGCCTTGTGGTTATCCTTGCCGCATTTAAGGCACATCTTCGAGTTATCGGTTCCATTGCATTAATTGGTGCGGTGGCCAAACTCCAAACATTTGAAACACCTGGTGATTTTGACCCTTACTCGGACCTGGCACCGTGCCCACCCTATTCTCACGGTATTCATTTTGAGTAATTTGCTGGCCACTCTTCTTTTGACCGCAAGTGTAGCAGTTTGGTTTCCCCTCTGGTTTGGTCTGCAAGAGAGAACTCGGACGTCATCTTCTTTTGCGTTTGCTACGCTTTTCCTGACATCTTGCTCTATCTGTTTTGCGTTCATATCTCCGTCTATGTCCGAGATATGAATAATGTCTTCATCTCTTTTAGTTTCGACCTGGGTATCTTTATCCTTGTCCATTATAGCTTGTCTGAGGGCGGATGCTTGATTGTTTTCTTCTCTGTTGTCGTCGCTGGTCCTTCCTTACTTGACTTAGGTGCTAATTGGCTTGGATTTCTAGGTATGATAACTTGCACTTTGACCTCAGATCCCCTGAAGATACCTTCTGCGCACTTTCTAAGGTAGATTTTATCAATTTTGCTGAAGGCTAGTACTAGAATTTCCGTCACTCCATGGTTTTGGACCTCTGCTTGCAGTTTGCCTAGCAACTGATATAGTTGACCCATGTCGTTTTTCCCTTCTGGGTTGACCTTGTATGGCAGCATGTACATGATTCTTGACCTTGCTCTATTTTTGCCTTTGCTCAGTATGACCTCGGTGTTCGTCCTCACATATTCAATACACCCTTCCCCAAGTTCTTCGCACATAAGGCTTGTTATTTCCGGAAAGTTGCATTTTAGGTCGCTTTCTGTAGTGGTGGTCAAGGTTACATCAGGGTCTGCTACTATTACCAGGTCTCCTCGTAGCTCTCTAAGCGATCCCAGCTCTGTAACACCGGTGCTTTGGTAGCAGCTTTCTGGCCACTCGAGATTGATTACCTCTTCTAGCCCTGTCCATCCTTTTCTTGCTGTTATTTGCGTCTCTACCCTGGTACGTATTTCATTTGTAAGATCGAATAACTCTCGTCTTATGTCGGTTTCATCAGCTTGGACTCCTATACTTTGTCTTGCGTAGCTAAGATTATTGTCCTCTGGTTTAGCTAAATTATTAGCAGTTTTGCTCTTACCTGGCGATGATTGCTCAGTGTTGTTTCGCAACGTCTGCGTGTGTCTGATGTTTAAAACATCCATTCTTCTGTTCAGGGTTGCCATTATGCTTACGAGCTCTCTCGTTATTACCTTGATTTCAGTTTTTGTCTTTGTACTCACTTTGACTTCATTTTTTAATTCTTAAACTTCTTTATTAAGACTACCCAAGGCGGTCATAGCAGCAGTCATCTCTTGGCTAGTATCATCCGGGATATGCTTTCCATGTGAGTCTCGCTTTCGTTTCTTTTTGGCTGGACTGGTATTTTTTCTCAGTCCGTCGTGACTGTTGTCGCTACTTACCTCGTACGCCGTGTTACTGGGGTTCCCAGTCTTGTCATCTTGACGTGTGCCAGAGTTTGTCTCTAGGCTAACAAAACATCATCCGTGGCAGAGGCAGTTGAATCTTTGCGATTCATTGGTGGTGTTCTTGCCAATGAGGATCTCCTAACACTAGGGTCTGTAGTAAACATCCAGTGATAACCTGTTGTGGTCATATCTCCTTCATTTTGTCCTTTGCTTTCTAAAGACAGTGCAGTTTTTTCGTTGTTTGAACCATAGCCATCCATTTATTTCTTGTCACCAGCGCTTCGTATGTAAGGGGGCGGGTCGAGTTGATTGAGAACGGGTGTACCCTCGGCGGTCGCCTACCCCAGTTCACTGAGGCCCAATCCTCGCTTAGCCAGTTCCGGAACACACAGACGGACCAGATTCGCCCGGGGCAATGTGAACTTCCGACTTCCACATTCAATACATCATCCACCTTGGCAGAGACTAGCTCACATCAGCATCAGCAGCTACTTGGGTGACGAACCGAAAGCAGGCCGATGAACTCCCAGCAGACAACAGCGCAGAACCAATCCGGGATACAGGAAAAAAGGTAGGAAGCCCCCTAGCCCTCGCAACCTAATAGCGTCGGGGGAGGAGAATCTTCTAGGAATAGTGGGGTTTTTTTGGGAAGAGTTCACCTTGGGAGTGGGGTGGAGCTCTAGCTAGGGTACCTCGGGCTTGCTACACCCGTAGTCGCAGTGCGACCCCCTGAGGGAATTTATTATTGGATATATTTTTTAATTTTACATTATTAATATTTGTGTCATGTTTATAACTGCAATCTTGATGTAGCTATATTACAATGCTCAGATGACGTTTTAAATTATAACTAACTTTATTAGGGGACCTAAAATGCTTATTATATCGTTTTGATAGAAATGCTTTAGTGATTAATTGTGTTTATAATTATTTACAATAATTTTATCTCAATTTTTGTTTAATAAACAGGTGTATCAATAATAGTTCATTCGTAGAGTTTAGATGATTTTTCCATGAAAAGTAGCAAAAGAAAATTGTTTAGTTTCATGTTATTGGTATATTTCTCCTAAATTCTTCAGATATGCATCAAATTTCTTTTCTGATACTATGATGTCGTCCAAATAAACCAGGTATGTTTTCAAAGATAACACAGTCTCAAGACGTTTTCCACAAGTCTTTCAACTGTCGCGGGTACATTACAAAGCCCGAATGGCATAACGTTGAATAGTCACAATCCAGATCCGGTGGTGAAAGCAGTCTTTTTTTATTTCCTGGGGCCATCTCTACTTGAAAATATGAAAATATGCCAGAATTCAGGCCCAAGGTAGAAAATAGCTTTCTGCTAGCTCGAATGTCCCGAGTATCTTCAAGTCGGGGTAGAGAGCAGCTGTATTTCTTCGTGACGTTGTTTAATTGACGATAGTCCACTCAGAATCTCGTAAATCCATATTTTTTCTTGACGAGCACTACTGGAGACAACCGTGGAATAGTAGATATTCCTATTATTTTCCCCTCTTCCATCCCGTAAATTATTCTTCCAGTTTCCTCTCTTGGTTCTTAGTAGTCTGCGAGCTGTAATGTAATTTATACACAAGGTGCTTCTTACCTACATAATTTATTCAAACACTCATACTAGAAACAATAAACTATGCACTAAATACTAAACTACTCGCTACTTATAATAATTATCCATTAACACTCAAGTATTCAATTAAGGTTAATTTTTACTATTTCGATGCGCTTACTATGAAATTCAATTATTCATTGATTTCCTCGTTGATAAATAGAAAAAAATTTCTTGATAATTCGGTTCTAGAAAGTAAACAAATAAATGAAAAATGCCTTCTTAGAAATCGATTCTATTAAAACAATATAAAGAAGTCGCCGCTATAAATCAGTCATACAAAAAAGCAATACCAAAGGTTTTCGCTTTATTTCCATGAATATTGTACACGGCGCGGGCGTAACTACCAATTTTTCGATTCTATTGAAAAAATCAAATAGCACGGGCTTCACAATTCATGTCGTAGACGAATTCGAAACAATACTTTTCTTAATTGCTATATTTTACTGCCATTGTTATTAATTTAAATATTATTCTCTATTGCTATCGCTATTGTCCATGATAATTAGTTCGATTTTCTACTTTTAAGGAATAGTCTCTAGGTAATTATTTTTAGACTGTGCTCTTATACCTTTTAATAGCTTAGCTTCGTATTTTTTACAGCAATGTATTGAATTACCTAATGTGTATATATATATATATATATATATATATATATATATATATATATATATTCATTTTCATTCATCCAATATAACAGATATCTATTTAACTAAAACATACTTTGATATAACATTGACACTTCTTATCCAGGAGAAAATCTGAAAATATGACAAATACCATTATTTTCGATTTTTTTTGTTTTAGTAAAAGTGACGAAAGTGAACACAGGTATTGACAATATGCAATAAATTCGAAATATATGCAATAACTACTAATCAACTCGTTATCATTAACATTTATGATTGATTTATTGATTAATTTAAAACATCGACCAATAGCTAAATAATAGATGCATGTCAGTACAGTGGTAGCAGTCGTATGACGCGGTCATGTGCTGACTTTTCGTGCGTTGTCTCTGACGGAATTGAATGTTTGTTTTGATCCGACATCTTATGAACGTGCTAGCTTTCACTCTACATGTGTTGTTTCTGTAAACTTGTCCTTGTGTAGTTACCAGGGATATTTATTTATTTTCCTGACCAACTAAATAATTTTATTCTGGTATCATTGACATTTGATAAGGATTATTTAATTTACCTTAATATGGCTGAATTAAAGTGTGATTCTTGTCCAAAGACCGTCTTGCAAAAGGAGAAATATATACTCCGCTGTAGTGGGGAGTGTTCCAGAAATGTTGGCATGTGTTGTGAGGACTGGACAAGAACACAACTAAGATCCCTCTAGAGAATACCGAAGCTTTAGGCTCCTGCTTGAAAAAGAACAATCTTCCGAACCCTTTCGGAAATATATGATATTTAAACTGACCATGACTCCAAACGGAACTATGTAAATTTATACAGTTTCTTCTTTATGCCCGTAGTTTTAACAGAGGTTTTCAATCCAATTATTAACATAAAAAATAAATCCTCATCTGATACCGATGGGTTTAGTCTAAAAATATTTTTGAGTCTACCGAAATGCACATTAAATCGCCTTACCACTTTAGTCAACATTAATCACAAAATGGCACTTTCCAAGTTAGGTACGTTAAGGCAGTAATCATTATTTCTCTGTGTGAAGGAAGAGATCAAGCATCGAATTATCCCCCAATTGCACTCCTTCCCACGTTATCTAAGATCATTAATATATTGATCGAAAAAGGCATTTATCATTTTTGTTCAAATATAAAATACTTACTACCTATCAATTTGTATTTTTAAGTAACAAATGCATAAATGATGCAATGTTCTCTCTTCTATATCACGTTTACTCTAGTCTGAAAACCATCACTCCACTCTCTGATTTTTCTAAGGCTTGTGATTGCGTAAATCATAATATTTTAATTAACAAATTGCTGCACTACGGTTTCAGGGAAACACCTCTTGCATGGTTTAAGTTATACCTAACCAACAGAAGTAAGATTTTAAGGGTTGATACAACGATGTCTTCTTGCAAGCCAATAGAATGTGGAGTGCCTCCAGACTTAGTACTATTTTGTTTCTTCTGTTTATCAATGACATTGCCTATCTATCGGTAAAACAAGTCTTTTTGCGGACTAATTACTCATGGAGCAACCCTGATGCCACTGCACTTTCATAGGACCATATCTTTTGACCTAATCACCGTTTGTGCCATTCTAATCTTATGTGTCTCAACGTTCCTAAAACTGAAGTTTTATGATATAAAAACACGATGCAGCCTTTTGTAATGAATATCACCACCATTGACGTTGTTGAACCTGTAAATAGGTACTTGCATGGTTTGAGAAAAAAATAGTTTTGGATAGTTGAAATACAACTTTTATCATATTTTTTTGATTCTTTGACAATATTTATAGAGGAAAAAATTATTGAAAATTTAAAAATTTTGTAGGTAGCTCAAACAATTCAGGAAGTTCGCCAGATTGCGTAACGTCATAGGTATAAAATAAACTTTCAACATATGACAATTTGGAAATAACTCGAGTAATTTTAAATTCTCGCAGCTAGTTGTCGCATCAAATTGTCAATGAAACAGAAGTATTATGCATAATACTTTCATTTTGCTAACATTTCAAATTCAAGTATTGTTGTTTACAAGAAAATATAAATACCTGAAATTGAAATGCTGTTTAAATGAAGTATTTTGTAAAATATTTTGGTTTCATTTACAATTTATGTGACAACTAGGTCCGACCATCTAAATTTCACAATTAAATGGTTTATATAAGATATAGGTAGATGGAATATTTAAACACAGGATGATTATTATAGTTTTTATTTTGTTTTTGACATTTTATAACTATATCCACAAACACAAAATTTTCCTTCACACCTTAGCAGGCTTAGGACTGTTAACAGTGAGTTGTTGGCGTGTTTAAAAAATGTTTCTGTTTGTACATGGTACATACAATGGTATATAAAAAACTGATTTTATAACCATGGTTAATTAATAATTAACGTTATCTTTCTTGCAGCTTTTCCTATATTTAACATATGCCATATTCATCATAACATCATAGTCTTTATATTGTTGATCTTTGCCCTTCAAAATTTTATCAATAATACCTATGTAATGAAAGATGCATATGTTAAAACTAATATTTACATACATATTTACATAATCCTTATGATCTGAACAAAATATTGAGCAAATGTCTGTCAAATCCTTCAAACGAAATATTTGTTTCTTCACGCTGAACAAATTGATTAACTGCGGCTATCAAAATTTTATCAGAAAAACTTTTAAAAACATCACAGAATTTAGCTGTTACGCACATGAAAATTTTTTTTGTGTTTCCTAGAATATGTTAATGAATTTTCCCCAATTAATTCGTTTGACAATATTATATTTTTACACAAGTGCCATTTGAGACTCGAAACTAGAAACTTCTTTTGTTTACAACCTAAATATCAAGTAATTCACAACGGTCCTACGAGATAAAATAATTAAATTTAACATACACTCGATTGATTGGAAATCTTTTACTTCGAGTAACAACATTTTTGGTCCTTCGAGCAGGATGAAACAGCAACATTTTTGGACCTCTCGCAGCCGGGTGAAACAGCAAATAAATTGTGATAATCAACTTCAATTTACGCATAATAGTTGCGTCTACACAACGTGCATTTGGTTTGGTATTGTTCCAATCTGCCGAATAACAAACACAACTCGCTTGTCGCAGCCAGCTATCACATAAAACTACAAGGTCAGTGCTTTCCTATTTTTTGCTGATTCCTTTATGTTTACGATTTTATGCATGCCTTCGATCTGAGCGGAAAACAATACTGTTTTTTGTTACAAATTCAGGCATTTTTTCTAAAACTTGGAATAAATAAACACAAAATGTCGAACCTTCGAGAACTTTTGATAAAAAGAGCATCTATTAAAGGTAGCTTAACTCGTTTTAAAAATTTTTATGACAAATTAGATACCGACAATCCAGATATACTTCAGTTAGAAATACATTTAAATAAATTAGAAATTAATTGGGAACAATTTTGCGACATTCAAAGTCAAATTGAGGTACTTGAAGATAATTTCGAGACTGAAAATTTAGAAAGACAAAATTTTGAAGATGAATACTATAATTGCATATCTCTTGCCAAAGGTTTAATTGATTCAAACAGACAGGAAATTCGTAAATCATCATCATCATCATCATCTGGCAGTTCATTACGTTCAAATAAATTAAGTAACGTTAAGCTACCTACTATAAATTTACCATGTTTTGACGGAAATTACAGTCAGTGGCTTTATTTTAAAGATACATTTAAATCAATAATTCACAACAATTCGGACATATCTGAAATTCAAAAATTTCATTATTTGCGCTTATCATTGAAGGGCGAGGCAGCAGACATAATACATTCCTTGGAAATATCCGCAGCAAATTATGATATCGCTTGGAAGCTACTCACAGAAAGATTCGAAAATAAAGTTCTTTTAGTTAATAGCCATGTAAAAGCTATTTTTAATTTACCCGCAGTAAACAAAGAATCATATTTCGCCTTACGACAGCTATTTGACGGTTTCATTAAGCATACAAGAGCATTAGAAGTTCTTGAACAACCCGTAAAACATTGGGATACGTTATTAATATACATAATTTCAAATAAACTAGACTCCATTACGCGCCGCGATTGGGAGAAAAAACAAAAGGCTGAACCAAGGCTGAACCTTTACCGTCGCTAACTGAATTAACGACATTTTTAAGAGAAAAATGCGCATTTCTGGAAAGGATATCACCATCAACGTCATATGATAAAAATATAAAATTGAAAGCTTTCATATCAAATGAAAACTTAACGTGTAGTCTATGTAAAATGAATCATCAACTGCAAATTTGCCCAGAATATATTAAACTAACACCAAATAAACGATTCAATGTAGTTAAAGAGCATCGTCTTTGTACTAATTGCCTAAAGTCTAACCACAAAAATGCTGATTGTCGCAGTAACTCGAACTGTAAAGGTTGTCAAAAGCGTCATCATAGTTTATTACACTTCGAAAATATACAGGGTGAGTCAAATGCACCGACAACAAGCCGACAAACTAATTCGAGGGAAAACAAATCTGAAAATCAAACTGTAGTCGTTCATACAAGTGTAAATACGAGTCAAGTTCTTCTATCTACAGCACTAATCAAGGTACTAGATGTATACGGAAATGCTCATATATGTCGCGTATTGCTTGATTCGGGTTCGCAATCTAACTTCATCACACAAAATCTTGTAAACCAGTTAAAGATCGAACAATCAAAAATAAACATGGCTGTTTCCGGTTTAAATAATTCGTGCAGTCAAATTAAATATTCCTCAGATGTAAACATACGTTCAAATATTAACTCAATAGAATTTAAAATAAATTGTTTAATAATACCACAAATTACAGATAAATTACCAGCATTTTCATTTGATAAAATATTCTGGATATACCAAAAAATGTAACGCTAGCGGATCCAAACTTTAACGAATCAAGTCAAGTGAAATGCTGTTGGGCACCAGCTTATTTTGGAAATTATTACGCATTGGACAAATATCATTAGGTCACAATAATCCAGTCCTATAAAAAACGTTGTTTGGGTGGATTATCTCAGGCGAGATTCCACAAACTATTGCAAATTACTTAACGCGTTGCAACTTCATTTCAAATTCGGAAATTGACAACCAATTGAAGAAATTTTGGCAAATTGAAGAATATGAAAATGCTCCAGTTTCATCTAATGATGTAGAAATCGAAGCTCTATTTAAAACAACAACACAACGTGCAGAAGATGGACGTTTTATTGTTAGATTGCCGTTAAAACTCCCTAGTAATCTATTAGGCGAATCAAAGAATATCGCGCTGAAACGTTTACATTCTATGGAAAATATTTCGTAAAGAAAGAATCAAGTGTAACTACTAAATTACGAGTCGTGTTCGACGCATCGTGCAAAACTGATTCCGGGTATTCATTGAACGATTTACAGTTTGTAGGGCCCACAATTCAGCAAGATTTATTCTCGATAATCACTAGATTTCGTACACATAAATTTGTTCTAGCAGGTGATATTACGAAAATGTATCGCCAAATTTTAATACATCCTGATGATAGAAAATTACAGAAAATCTGGTGGCGTACAGATACAACAAAATCAATCGAACAGTATGAGCTGAACACAGTAACGTATGGTACAGCGTCTGCGCCCTTTCTAGCCATTCGGTGTCTTCACGAACTGGCTTATCGACATATAGAAACTTACCCCATTGCAAGCAAAATCATTTTAAATGATTTTTATGTCGACGACCTTTTAACAGGTTCAGATGACTTGGAGGAATTACACACTTTATATCACGAAATAAGTTTAATATTGAAATCAGGACAATTCTCATTGAATAAGTGGGTTTCAAATAGTAATAAAATATTAGAAAATATTTACAATTCACAGTTAGATGTTATACTGAATATTGGCAAGGAAAATGAAACACACACTTTGGGATTACTATGGCATTCTAACTCGGACACTTTAAGTTACACGATACGGGAATTTAATAACCAAAGGTTGATTAACAAGCGCACAATGCTGTCAGTAATAGCTCAAATATATGACCCTCTAGAGCTACTTGGACCAGTAATCATAATTGCAAAAATTCTGCTTCAAAAATTATGGCTACAAAAAATTGATTGGGATAGTGAATTACCCACAATTATTTTGAATGAGTGGCAAACATTTTACAATCAATTACATCACTTACGGAATATTCATATCCCTCGTCATGTCTTATGCGAGAACGTAGTGCTAATATAATTACATGGATTTGCTGACGCATCCAAAACTTCTTATGGTGCCTGCCTATATTTGCGTTCTATAGATAATATTGGAAATTGTCAAATCAACTTACTTTGCGCAAAGTCAAAGGTAGCTCCGTTAAAATTGGTCACAATACCGCGATTGGAATTATGCGCAGCTCTTCTGCTGGCGAGACTTGTTAATAAAGTCAAATCGTCATTACGATTTCCAATCAATAGAACATGTTTATGGAGTGATTCCAAGATCACGCTCCATTGGATAAAGTCTATACCAAGTACTTGGAAGGTATTCGACATAACAAATGACATAAACTCAAATTATTCGCAAGAAATCAAAGTAGAATTGCAAAGTAAACCTGCAAGGGCTTTAGTAGCGATCGACAGTTTGAATCTATTCAATAAATACTTCAAATTGACTAAACTACAACGTGTAGTAGCATACATATTGAGATTTCGAAACAACACATTAAATATGACGGAGCATAAGGAGTACGGTCCTTTAACTTGTCAAGAATTAGAAAATTCGTTAAAAACATTAATTAAAATCTCTCAAATTCAAACGTTTTGTACTGAAATATTCGATATACGACAAACCAATACAGTAAGTAAAGGAAGTAACTTGTTACAACTAAACCCATTTTTAGACAGCGAGGGCATCCTCAGAGTTGGCGGGAGATTAACAAAATCAAATTTCAACTTTGACAAAAAATTTCCGATAATACTTTCTGGCAAACATACTCTATCAAAATCAACCGTACAATATGAACATATCCGTTTATTGCACGCGGGTCCACAACAAGTTTTAGCATCTTTACGCGAACGATATTGGATAATATCGGCGCGTAATCTAATAAAAAAAACTATTCACAATTGTGTCACGTGCTTCCGAGTAAAACCAAAGGCACTAAATTATTTAATGGGTGATTTACCAGATATTCGAGTAACTCCAAGCAGATCGTTTTTAAACTGTGGCATAGATTATTGCGGTCCATTCAAATTAAGAGATCGGAAAACTCGAAATTATAATGTAACTAAGGGATATATTTGTCTGTTTGTTTAGAGGTTACTAGCGATTTAAGTACAGACTCATTTTTCGCTGCATTACATCACTTCATGTCAAGACGTGGTAAATGTGTAAATATCTATTATGATAATGCTAAAACTTACGTTGGCGCTAATGCTGAAATACAAAAATTCTTAAAATCAGCTGAAGGCCAGGTCTTAACTGAAATGGGACAACAAGGAATTAATTGGCATTTTATCCCGCCCAGATCTCCAAATTTCGGAGGCATTTGGGAAGCTGGAGTGAAATCAACGAAATATCATATAAAACGTGTCATTGGAGAATCAATACTCACTTATGAAGAATTCAGTACGGTACTCGCGCAGATCGAGGCATGTTTAAACTCACGACCACTCTATCCTCTTTCCTGTGACCCTACTGATCTTAACCCTATAACCCCAGCACATTTTTTGATCGAAGAAGCTCTTACGGCTTTACCAACACCAAATTGTACTATCGTGAAGGAGTCATTGTTATCGAGACTAAGGCGCTGCAATAAAATGACTCAAAACTTTTGGACACGCTGGTCCAAAGAATACATATCAGAACTCCAAGTCAGGAGGAAGTGGAAACATCATTACCCAAATTTTCTGGAATACTTGTCCTTATAAAGGAAGATCATCTACCACCTCTTCAATGGAGTCTGGGCAGAATCATCGAACTTCACCCAGGAAGTGACGGAATAACGAGAGTGGTAACGGTGAAAACAGTGAATGCAGTGTTAAAAAGGCCTGTCTCAAAAATATGTGTTTTACCTAATGAAGGAATTTAATTTTAGTTGGATTCGAATGTATAAACATATTTTTGTTAATTTATTTATATATTTGTTAATTTCACTTATCTTGAAAGTTTTTTTTTGGATTCGAATGTATAAACATATTTTTGTTAATTTATTAACGTATTTGTTAATTTTACTTATCTTGAAAGTTTAATGCTAAACCTTTCAAAGTGGGCGGCATGTTGCAGTTCACTGCAAGTATTTGTACATATCTATATATAGTATATCTTTTTATAGAGCCGGCAACGCCGTACATTTCTTTAATTCGTTTTCGAGGCGACATCGGCTAGGGTCAGGTAACCAGTATAATAAAAGACTCGAAACTAGAAACTTCTTTTGTTTACAACCTAAATATCAAGTAATTCACAACGGTCCTTCGAGATAAAATAATTAAATTTAACATACACTCCATTGATTTGAAATCTTTCACTTCGAGTAACAACATAAATAATTTCTTCGCTACTGAACCTGCCACATAAGGAGTGACAAGATCTATCCCGTATATTTTGAGCTTTATTGAATGGTTTATAAATTGGGACATTGACTATTGGAGGAAATAGCAATTCTTTTCCTCTGCATAACTTTTCACTAGGATTCATAAGAGGTTTATTGTCATAGTAAATATAAGTAAAGGTAAATGTAGAGTTAGCAGTGAAAGTTTTTTTAAGCTGCCATTGGGGTTTCTACAAATTGATTCAAAATGAATATAAAATACTCTTATATTCTTATATATTCTTATATTCTCATATTCTCATATTCTCATATTCTCATATTCTCATATTCTCATATTCTCATATTCTCATATTCTCATATTCTCATATTCTCATATTCTCATATTCTCATATTCTCATATTCTCATATTCTCATATTCTCATATTCTCATATTCTCATATTCTCATATTCTCATATTCTCATATTCTCATATTCTCATATTCTCATATTCTCATATTCTCATATTCTCATATTCTCATATTCTCATATTCTCATATTCTCATATTCTCATATTCTCATATTCTCATATTCTCATATTCTCATATTCTCATATTCTCATATTCTCATATTCTCATATTCTCATATTCTCATATTCTCATATTCTCATATTCTCATATTCTCATATTCTCATATTCTCATATTCTCATATTCTCATATTCTCATATTCTCATATTCTCATATTCTCATATTCTCATATTCTCATATTCTCATATTCTCATATTCTCATATTCTCATATTCTCATATTCTCATATTCTCATATTCTCATATTCTCATATTCTCATATTCTCATATTCTCATATTCTCATATTCTCATATTCTCATATTCTCATATTCTCATATTCTCATATTCTCATATTCTCATATTCTCATATTCTCATATTCTCATATTCTCATATTCTCATATTCTCATATTCTCATATTCTCATATTCTCATATTCTCATATTCTCATATTCTCATATTCTCATATTCTCATATTCTCATATTCTCATATTCTCATATTCTCATATTCTCATATTCTCATATTCTCATATTCTCATATTCTCATATTCTCATATTCTCATATTCTCATATTCTCATATTCTCATATTCTCATATTCTCATATTCTCATATTCTCATATTCTCATATTCTCATATTCTCATATTCTCATATTCTCATATTCTCATATTCTCATATTCTCATATTCTCATATTCTCATATTCTCATATTCTCATATTCTCATATTCTCATATTCTCATATTCTCATATTCTCATATTCTCATATTCTCATATTCTCATATTCTCATATTCTCATATTCTCATATTCTCATATTCTCATATTCTCATATTCTCATATTCTCATATTCTCATATTCTCATATTCTCATATTCTCATATTCTCCATATTCTCATATTCTCATATTCTCATATTCTCCATATTCTCATATTCTCCATATTCTCATATTCTCATATTCTCATATTCTCCATATTCTCATATTCTCCATATTCTCATATTCTCCATATTCTCATATTCTCCATATTCTCATATTCTCCATATTCTCATATTCTCATATTCTCATATTCTCCATATTCTCATATTCTCCATATTCTCATATTCTCATATTCTCATATTCTCCATATTCTCCATATTCTCCATATTCTCATATTCTCATATTCTCATATTCTCCATATTCTCCATATTCTCCATATTCTCATATTCTCATATTCTCATATTCTCCATATTCTCCATATTCTCATATTCTCCATATTCTCATATTCTCATATTCTCATATTCTCCATATTCTCATATTCTCCATATTCTCATATTCTCATATTCTCATATTCTCCATATTCTCATATTCTCCATATTCTCATATTCTCATATTCTCATATTCTCCATATTCTCATATTCTCCATATTCTCATATTCTCATATTCTCATATTCTCCATATTCTCATATTCTCCATATTCTCATATTCTCCATATTCTCATATTCTCATATTCTCATATTCTCATATTCTCATATTCTCATATTCTCATATTCTCATATTCTCATATTCTCATATTCTCATATTCTCATATTCTCCATATTCTCATATTCTCATATTCTCATATTCTCATATTCTCATATTCTCATATTCTCATATTCTCATATTCTCATATTCTCATATTCTCATATTCTCATATTCTCATATTCTCATATTCTCATATTCTCATATTCTCATATTCTCATATTCTCATATTCTCATATTCTCATATTCTCATATTCTCATATTCTCATATTCTCATATTCTCATATTCTCATATTCTCATATTCTCATATTCTCATATTCTCATATTCTCATATTCTCATATTCTCATATTCTCATATTCTCATATTCTCATATTCTCATATTCTCATATTCTCATATTCTCATATTCTCATATTCTCATATTCTCATATTCTCATATTCTCATATTCTCATATTCTCATATTCTCATATTCTCATATTCTCATATTCTCATATTCTCATATTCTCATATTCTCATATTCTCATATTCTCATATTCTCATATTCTCATATTCTCATATTCTCATATTCTCATATTCTCATATTCTCATATTCTCATATTCTCATATTCTCATATTCTCATATTCTCATATTCTCATATTCTCATATTCTCATATTCTCATATTCTCATATTCTCATATTCTCATATTCTCATATTCTCATATTCTCATATTCTCATATTCTCATATTCTCATATTCTCATATTCTCATATTCTCATATTCTCATATTCTCATATTCTCATATTCTCATATTCTCATATTCTCATATTCTCATATTCTCATATTCTCATATTCTCATATTCTCATATTCTCATATTCTCATATTCTCATATTCTCATATTCTCATATTCTCATATTCTCATATTCTCATATTCTCATATTCTCATATTCTCATATTCTCATATTCTCATATTCTCATATTCTCATATTCTCATATTCTCATATTCTCATATTCTCATATTCTCATATTCTCATATTCTCATATTCTCATATTCTCATATTCTCATATTCTCATATTCTCATATTCTCATATTCTCATATTCTCATATTCTCATATTCTCATATTCTCATATTCTCATATTCTCATATTCTCATATTCTCATATTCTCATATTCTCATATTCTCATATTCTCATATTCTCATATTCTCATATTCTCATATTCTCATATTCTCATATTCTCATATTCTCATATTCTCATATTCTCATATTCTCATATTCTCATATTCTCATATTCTCATATTCTCATATTCTCATATTCTCATATTCTCATATTCTCATATTCTCATATTCTCATATTCTCATATTCTCATATTCTCATATTCTCATATTCTCATATTCTCATATTCTCATATTCTCATATTCTCATATTCTCATATTCTCATATTCTCATATTCTCATATTCTCATATTCTCATATTCTCATATTCTCATATTCTCATATTCTCATATTCTCATATTCTCATATTCTCATATTCTCATATTCTCATATTCTCATATTCTCATATTCTCATATTCTCATATTCTCATATTCTCATATTCTCATATTCTCATATTCTCATATTCTCATATTCTCATATTCTCATATTCTCATATTCTCATATTCTCATATTCTCATATTCTCATATTCTCATATTCTCATATTCTCATATTCTCATATTCTCATATTCTCATATTCTCATATTCTCATATTCTCATATTCTCATATTCTCATATTCTCATATTCTCATATTCTCATATTCTCATATTCTCATATTCTCATATTCTCATATTCTCATATTCTCATATTCTCATATTCTCATATTCTCATATTCTCATATTCTCATATTCTCATATTCTCATATTCTCATATTCTCATATTCTCATATTCTCATATTCTCATATTCTCATATTCTCATATTCTCATATTCTCATATTCTCATATTCTCATATTCTCATATTCTCATATTCTCATATTCTCATATTCTCATATTCTCATATTCTCATATTCTCATATTCTCATATTCTCATATTCTCATATTCTCATATTCTCATATTCTCATATTCTCATATTCTCATATTCTCATATTCTCATATTCTCATATTCTCATATTCTCATATTCTCATATTCTCATATTCTCATATTCTCATATTCTCATATTCTCATATTCTCATATTCTCATATTCTCATATTCTCATATTCTCATATTCTCATATTCTCATATTCTCATATTCTCATATTCTCATATTCTCATATTCTCATATTCTCATATTCTCATATTCTCATATTCTCATATTCTCATATTCTCATATTCTCATATTCTCATATTCTCATATTCTCATATTCTCATATTCTCATATTCTCATATTCTCATATTCTCATATTCTCATATTCTCATATTCTCATATTCTCATATTCTCATATTCTCATATTCTCATATTCTCATATTCTCATATTCTCATATTCTCATATTCTCATATTCTCATATTCTCATATTCTCATATTCTCATATTCTCATATTCTCATATTCTCATATTCTCATATTCTCATATTCTCATATTCTCATATTCTCATATTCTCATATTCTCATATTCTCATATTCTCATATTCTCATATTCTCATATTCTCATATTCTCATATTCTCATATTCTCATATTCTCATATTCTCATATTCTCATATTCTCATATTCTCATATTCTCATATTCTCATATTCTCATATTCTCATATTCTCATATTCTCATATTCTCATATTCTCATATTCTCATATTCTCATATTCTCATATTCTCATATTCTCATATTCTCATATTCTCATATTCTCATATTCTCATATTCTCATATTCTCATATTCTCATATTCTCATATTCTCATATTCTCATATTCTCATATTCTCATATTCTCATATTCTCATATTCTCATATTCTCATATTCTCATATTCATATTCTCATATTCTCATATTCTCATATTCTCATATTCTCATATTCTCATATTCTCATATTCTCATATTCTCATATTCTCATATTCTCATATTCTCATATTCTCATATTCTCATATTCTCATATTCTCATATTCTCATATTCTCATATTCTCATATTCTCATATTCTCATATTCTCATATCTCATATTCTCATATTCTCATATTCTCATATTCTCATATTCTCATATTCTCATATTCTCATATTCTCATATTCTCATATTCTCATATTCTCATATTCTCATATTCTCATATTCTCATATTCTCATATTCTCATATTCTCATATTCTCATATTCTCATATTCTCATATTCTCATATTCTCATATTCTCATATTCTCATATTCTCATATTCTCATA
The DNA here is from genome assembly GCA_026230145.1 of Diorhabda elongata. Classification (NCBI taxonomy): domain Eukaryota; kingdom Metazoa; phylum Arthropoda; class Insecta; order Coleoptera; family Chrysomelidae; genus Diorhabda; species Diorhabda elongata. Next base: position 21,579,072 of record CM047937.1, on the reverse strand, counting down.
TTCTCATATTCTCATATTCTCATATTCTCATATTCTCATATTCTCATATTCTCATATTCTCATATTCTCATATTCTCATATTCTCATATTCTCATATTCTCATATTCTCATATTCTCATATTCTCATATTCTCATATTCTCATATTCTCATATTCTCATATTCTCATATTCTCATATTCTCATATTCTCATATTCTCATATTCTCATATTCTCATATTCTCATATTCTCATATTCTCATATTCTCATATTCTCATATTCTCATATTCTCATATTCTCATATTCTCATATTCTCATATTCTCATATTCTCATATTCTCATATTCTCATATTCTCATATTCTCATATTCTCATATTCTCATATTCTCATATTCTCATATTCTCATATTCTCATATTCTCATATTCTCATATTCTCATATTCTCATATTCTCATATTCTCATATTCTCATATTCTCATATTCTCATATTCTCATATTCTCATATTCTCATATTCTCATATTCTCATATTCTATCTCATATTCTCATATTCTCATATTCTCATATTCTCATATTCTCATATTCTCATATTCTCATATTCTCATATTCTCATATTCTCATATTCTCATATCTCATATTCTCATATTCTCATATTCTCATATTCTCATATTCTCATATTCTCATATTCTCATATTCTCATATTCTCATATTCTCATATTCTCATATTCTCATATTCTCATATTCTCATATTCTCATATTCTCATATTCTCATATTCTCATATTCTCATATTCTCATATTCTCATATTCTCATATTCTCATATTCTCATATTCTCATATTCTCATATTCTCATATTCTCATATTCTCATATTCTCATATCTTCTCATATTCTCATATTCTCATATTCTCATATTCTCATATTCTCATATTCTCATATTCTCATATTCTCATATTCTCATATTCTCATATTCTCATATTCTCATATTCTCATATTCTCATATTCTCATATCTCATTCTCATATTCTCATATTCTCATATTCTCATATTCTCATATTCTCATATTCTCATATTCTCATATTCTCATATTCTCATATTCTCATATTCTCATATTCTCATATTCTCATATTCTCATATTCTCATATTCTCATATTCTCATATTCTCATATTCTCATATTCTCATATTCTCATATTCTCATATTCTCATATTCTCATATTCTCATATTCTCATATTCTCATATTCTCATATTCTCATATTCTCATATCCTATTCTCATATTCTCATATTCTCATATTCTCATATTCTCATATTCTCATATTCTCATATTCTCATATTCTCATATTCTCATATTCTCCATATTCTCATATA